>CM043710.1:23195870-23905870 GCA_023969325.1 Oryzias curvinotus
GGGGGGGGCCTACCCGTGCTCGGTCATACTCATCTCGCAGCTCGCAGGCCGACCTCCCCGTCTCCCACAGGGATATGGGTCAAAGCAGAAAAATTTCCCCATTGAGAATAAAAACAAATATCAAACCAAAAAAACCATGAAAAAAAAATGATAGGACCATATAGTTTCACTCCCTCTTGTTTAATTTTTGTGTTTGTTCTTTTATCAAGGAAAAGTGTACCGTGGCTAAAAACAAAGGTTGTTACTGTTTAACCAATTTTACGTTGCGGAGTTCTATACACCATTTAGTCGTTAAGGATATTACCACTACAATCCACAGCATTCCGACACCTATTTCAAGAGCTCCACGCAAAACAAGTGTTTGGGATCTAATCCTATTGCACAAAATCCTGATATTGCACAAAACCCAAAAGTTTGGACACAGAAACCTTCCCATTCATTGATGAGAAAGTTTGTTCCAAACTTTGGTCTGTACTTGGTACTGGTCATGTTTAAAATCCGTCTCACCAGTTTTTGAGTGCTGAAATATTATTCGCACCATAGTGTAAAAACACACAACCGACCTGTGCCTAAATTTGGGGCAAGCACTGAGGCTGAAAAATATTTGTCTAGGCGTGGGTACTTCGCTTGGCAGGGTATTAGCTTTGTTGCGAATGCTTTGTTCTTATGTCGCATGGGGTGGGGTGGTGGCTCTTTAAGGATTAACCTGTCCCAAAGTAAACACAACCCTTTGACGTCTGAAACTCTTTAACACTAGTTGATTGCATCACCATAGAAGTTGACTTCTGACTTGAGATAAAACCGTCTTGCATTTAGATTTGCGGCCACCACTGAGGCAAAGTTCGCCTTGCAAATCACGGATTTAGGTTGGAGTACGTACGACCTACACGACTGAAAGTGTGGCGTGTCCACACAAGACATTTGCTTTTATTCTTCGCGTCATATAATCTGCTGGAATTTTACATTACTACGCCGTCAATGGTTTAATAATGCGGTAAGTGGAAGAATGTCCACATCATGACTAACGCTCCCCATGTTACCCCTTGTGCTATCCAAGGCAGGTTAATTGTGATGTGGGGTCACCTGGATACACAAACAGTGCGGCGAACCTTTTTTTTTTTTCTTCAGTATTCTTGATCGGACTGGGGATCCAGGAATTCATTCAATCCAACTCCACACCTACTCAACATCCATCAACATCCACCTTTATCAGGTAGGGAGAACACTCAATGTAAGGGTGGTCTTCTGCTGGAACCCATAAAAAAACCAGCATCAGGGTTAAGGCCATAACCCTATGGTGACAAATGCCCTGTCTTTGAATACCAACAAGCCACCAAACGAAAAAATTTGTTTTCAAGTCTGGTTTCATTCATTGGGAAATTTGAGGGGGATCATTTTCCCATTGCTTGACATGTTAAAAACAATGTCTTAGGATGATCCCCAAAAAGGTCTTTGGAACAACTCTGGCACAAGGAAGATCGCCCTGACCTTCAGGTAACAACTGGGTTGTTACGACTGTCATTCTAACTATGCTATATCATTTAATTTCATTGGAATTCGCTGGAAACCATGAAGCCTGAGCTGGTAGCCCCCGTCAGTCTTCTATGTCAATTACAAAACAGTGAGATTTTTAAAGGCTGTCTCTCTCGCATCTGGCTGTTCAGGTGGGCCCCGCCCTTCAGGCAGTGGCTCGGTGGGCCCCCGCCCCCCCCTCCACACCTCGTGGCCCCCCCCCCACCCCCATCCCCCCATTTTCCCCAGGGGCTCTCGAGCTTTGGCAACAGTCTAAGTCTACCCGCTCAAAACCACCATCAGTGTCTATGGGCTCTCAGGTTTATATCTATCTGTAGTCTGATGTTCATCTCAAACACGCAAAGATCGTCATCCTAAACCGCAGATTATGGATTTCTGTCACTTCACAACATTTTTCTTTCCTCTTCACCCTCACATACTTTTATATTATTCAACGTTCCCATATCTCCCGCCTTTTTGAAATTAAAGAAATATTTATATATATTAACATTCTTTCATATACTATTCATCCTAGCTTTTTTTTTTTTTTTCCTTTTTTTTCCCCACATGCCATGCCACACTAAACTGGCAGATTTGCTTCTTTCCTTACTCTAGCTCCATTTATTTGTCTTCACGTCTTAACAATCCAAATTGTTTACCACATTTTTTACAGTATCAATTATAAAAAACCCCCCCAATCAATGATACCCCCAAACTCTAAATCAGGCGCCCATCAATAAATTAGTATCCTTACCACTGCCTAAAAATGTCGTCAAATCACCATGCAGGATCAAATGCAGTCCAGTGAAGTTGTCGTGGTCAAGTTTTGTGTTTTTTCACACACCATTCATTCAATCCTATTCCAAACATCCTATATCCTCTTTAAAACTTAAAAAATGAGCCTCTTGTCAAGTCTTTTCCATTTCATTAGCACATAACTTGATTCTAACCCCCCAAACTGCCCCACTGTCAGTTTTTTGTTCCGCCCTGCAGCATTCCCTGCGGCAGAGGCAGATTCCATACTTCATCTTCTCCCTCTGTTGTATACCAGGTACTGTGTCACGATAGAAAGGTAGAAAAAACGTCTTTTTTGATGACTGTAGACCAACAAACAAAGCCTGTTCATCACCAGTAGAAATCCTTTTTGTTGCCCTGAGGCATTAAACTAAAACAAAAAAAAACCACCGGCCCTGTTTCACACAAACAGACAACATCTACTTTAACGTAAGAAGAAGACCTTTGCATTTTTACTACCTACTTTTACCATATTCCCACCGGTACAAAATACAAAAATCCCACTATAGAAACCTATTACTTACCTCACTTATACCGACCGGTACAAAACTACACTAGAACGAAAAAGAAAAAGGTTATAAAGAAAAGTCATCATGGAGCATTTATTTCAGTAAATTGACGCCTTTGTTTTAATTTTCTGTTTATTTATAAATCAGAAAGTGGATTTTTTTTTCTATAAATGTGATAAAGAGAAATATACAAATCTAAACTGAATGTTTGGGTTTTGATTTTGAAGGAGCTGCATTTAATGAGTAGATCAACAAGTTAGTTAGTAGAGACTACAGAACTTTATTTGTATATATTCTTTTTGCAGATTTTCTCCTTCCACGCTATATTCTTCTTCCCTTCTCCAATCCTTATCTTCTCCTCCCTTCTTTTTTTTGTTTCTTTATCTGAATAACTTAAACATTTGTTTAATTATGAACGTCCCCACAACATGGACTGCACAAAACATTATAACCTTTTATTATTTTAGAATTGTTTCTTTCCTTGACCAGTAAAAATAAACATGTGAAATTAAAAACAGTGGTCAGATCATTATACCAACGTGACATTTTAATCTCACAAGCTCTTTTTTTTTTTTTTTTTTTTTTTTTGCATTTTGGATTGGAAAATGGACTTTATTTATAACAGTTCTACTACTCTCTAACTTTGTTTGTTCTCTTGTTAAATAAAATGGTGATTTTAGTATTTTACATTTACTGTTTCTTCTTTAACTAACTGCATTTGAATGACCCCCTTTTATGAATTAGGGTAAACAATCAAATAAGCCTTTCTTCTTCTTCTTTCTGTTAACTTTACTTCATATAGGACAATTATTAGGACAATAATACTCTTATTACAACCTTGTTAACAAAACAGGAAAAAAACCTTGACAACTTTTTGTAGACTCCTCCATACAGAAAGAGAAGAAATCATCTCCCCACTTTAGGAGTACATTTTCATCAGTACTTTCTCTTTCAGATCCCCATTACCACTACGTCTTACTCGCCTACTACACTTACTCTTGACTCACTCTACTTTTACTATCCTCCTAGTACTACTCTCCTATTTCAGAATAATTTAATCTAATGGTAGCGTTTCAATTTGACATATATGAACAACTGTGAACATCTTGTGGTCTCGTCATGAACACTGCAATTTATAATCACTACCAGTAACGGGTTTTTTAAATACTAATCAAATAATGAGTTTCCCACTGTTCTAAGTTTTGTTCACATAAGTCGAGACAACGAGAAACTATTGAAAAGTGCACCGTCTTTTGTCAAACCTGTGCTTACGCTTTAGGAGACTTTGCAACCCAATACTATTCCTCACAACTAGTTAAGTACCTTCGTTGTTTTATCCTTGGGGTCATAAAGGGGATGTTCATAAATCTCTGCATAAAAATCAAGAGGAATGGGGAAACATAATAAAACCTGAACTTAAAAAACTAACAAACTGAGGGGAGACCGAATGCTACATTTTTATCTCATCCAAAGCATAGCACAAACACAACAACGTGCAGGTTGGAAAACTTTTTTTTGGGAACAACAACCAAGCGGCAAAGCTTACAGGTACCAAAATGCTCGAAGTCTTCAGATAATGGTGGGATTTCTTCTTTTTTTTTTTCATTTTTTCATTTCATGACCAAATAAAACAAAAAAAAGTTTAAACAATCAGACAAGAAAGAACAAATACATAACTTCAACAATTGTGATGCTAAATAAAAGTAAAAGTACCCTTAAGTGAAATAAAAAGAATATTAGTTAATAACTAATAGTTTTTATAAACAAAATCCGTTCCAACAAAACCTTTCCTGTTTGGCTATCCGGTTTCTGTATTTACCTTCCTCAGCCTCATTCCTCAGGGGCCTATTCTAGATTTGAGGAGCAGTTTTTTTATTAACAACAGCAAATAAGTAATTCCGTTCAAACTAAAGTTTTTAACATAATACCGTCTGCGCATTTCTTGCTAAAAGATTTCTTTACATGCACCACAAAAAAAAAAACAAATAAAAACCGCAAGTGTATATCCTATCCTCATAACTTTAAGATCAGTCGAAAAAACATGGTGATCAATTATAAATTATAATTAATTATAAATTTAATTAAACAATCATAACTTTTATTAATCCCACCACAAAAGGGAAATGTAGTGCTTGAAAAACCTTATTCAAGTTTATTTTGAAACTACAGAAAACTAATAGAAAACACAACCAAAGAACCATTCAAAATGGGAATGGAAAACTCTATAGTAATTGAGGAAGAAACATACTTTTAATAATAATACTTAATAACATCTGTTTTTCCTTTCCATCACCATGCGAGTAAAAAACAAAAAAATGATTTGGTTAGGGGTACGTAAAAATCACAGTAAAAACAAAGAGGAAATGTTTTTAATTTAAAAAAACTAATGCACGTTTATAATAATAACATAATGTAGTCCACTGACCTTGACTTCTTTTTTCTGTGTCTAACTCAACTGTTTCACACAAAGCAGTCTGGCATCCTACAGAGCGTCATCAACAATCCCCTCGGCGGAAGATCTCATTGAAGAAAAACAAAGAACAAAGAAGAACCATTGACCTTTTAGAAAAAGAGAAACGCGGATCAAACAAAGAATAAAAGGTCTTGAGATTTTTTGAAGCAGCTCAGTAAAGGTCGATTCTTTAATTTAAGTCCGGTTTATTAAACTTGGGGGGAACCTTTGGGGAACTGTGTGGGGCTACACTACACTCCAGTCCATTACATACTACTCAACTACAACTTAAACAACACCCACACACAACCTCACCTCAGTCCTTTTGTCAAAGACTTTAAAATAACCATTAAAAGTTAAATTCGGCCATGGATGATTCATAGGTGACAGAATGGTGATGATATCTTATGAATTAGATGTAAAAAAAAACCTTAGAACAATTTTGGCTGACACCAAAGGCACAACACAAGCTTCATGGCATTGAAAGATGGACTGTAAATTCCTCTGGTGAACTCTTCTAAATGTCTCCTGGAAAATAATCTCAGAAGAATAATATGTGTGCCTGTATCTTACTCCCTTGAATTGGTTGGTAAACTGTTTCACTCCCGTGAATTGGTTGTACTACTCACTGTAACTGTACTACTTCCTCGCCCTTGGACAGAATCACTCCGCTGGCTTCGTTGAATAGCAGATCAGTATCTTTGGTTTTGTAAATCCTTTCATCACCTCCAGATAGTGAACTAATCACACTTGTTCCTAAAACCCCGTATAGTTGGTAGGACGTAAAACCCAAAAAGACTAACAACATTGCTTCAAAAATGAAAAGTTGCTTTTTTGGAAATAATTTATAGAAGATAACTGAATGATACAGTAGGGTGAGAAATAAATAAATATATTTCCCAAAATATTAACTAATCTAATTGCACTAATTGCAAATTGCTAAATGATGGTATAAAAAATAAAAAAACCTCAAAACAACAAACAATAAATCCTTTTATAAAGATATTTTTTTTTATTTTGAAATGCCAAAAAACTGAACAAATATAAACAAAGCACTAAAATATACACACAAACCAACTAATATAGTTTTATTTGTTTTTATGGTACACAAAAAAACATTGTTTTTTGATTATGGCAAGATTTGACACTGTATATTACTTTTTGAACGTTTATATAAAGTGAAGTACTTTTTAAACCAATAAAATTCCCCTGATAGAGTGAATTACCCAAAACTTCGGCCATGCATCCTTCATCATCCCTAAATCCCTAAAGCGAAGTCCCTACAGATCGCTAAAAAAAAAACCCCCATATCTCCCGCAACCCCCCCTCCCCGTCCCTCCCTCTTCCCTCCTTCTTACCTCTTGAAAGGAAACAGATAACATTCTCTGGTTTCCTCATTATGAAACGCCACTCATGACATGAGATTATGAACCATCTTCTTTTATACTTTGCGCAATGTTACTTTTATTACAACTAAGGATTCCGTGTTTAGGCCCCCTTTTTTCCTTTTTTTTTTTCTTTTACCACCTATCTTTCTTTTACCCTTTTACTTTACTTTACCACGTACCTCTTTTACTTTTTACTTCCTTAAAAACTATACGTCCTTGGGGTTATTCCCAACTTCCCTAAGCCTCTTTGGGAATTTACACCATGATTAATTTGTACCTTTAACATGTTGAGAATTTTATAGGAAGGTGCGTGTCCTGTGAAAACAGCAATGTCACTTTCTTATATATTATTCCTTGTTTCAATTTCCGTCACAATCATTTTATACTCAATGTCCTTTTTCTTTCCTTTCAATTTCGTTCCAAACATCATTTTAAACCCAACAAATTACTTCAACCACCTCTAAACATTTAACAACCCGACGGGTAACTTTGTGGGATTGTGGTCTGTTCCTCCTCCGGATTTATGGCTCCCTCTCCCCTCTTGGATAAAGCCCCATAAAGAGATTAACAAAGCATTGCAAGTCACGACGCTAACGCGTAAATACCAAATAAGCAAACCAATCACGCTACTCAACCTACCAAAAAAAAAGTATAAACTAACGAAATAAAAAAAAATACCTCGACTAAATAAATAGTCTAAACATAAAAGAAGACTAAAAGATAAAAAATCAACCTCAAACAAAACTAAAATTCAAACACCAGAAAGATGAGATAAGAACAATCACATATAGCGCTATGACCTTAAATAAGACAGGGACAATCTACAAACCCCAAAATAACACCACATCAAGGATATATATGACCCAACCCAAAAGACTCTAGCAAATCCTAGATTAGCATTTTTGGTTTGTTTTTTTTTTTTTTATTATTGCAAATTGGTAGGCCTTTTGTTTCCTCGCATTTTTTACTACATAAACACACTTCACTACTGAGTAGTGTGTTGTAATATGGGACACAAGCAGGACGGACGTGTATTTGTCCCAGATGGAGCTTAACTAACAACCTTGCAATTTTTTTTTTTTTCAACGTTCCATATGGGTTTTGTGATCATTTATATTGTAAATAAAGCATAAAAGGTAAAAGATGTACAACAAAAAGCAAGAGGAATGGAGTGCTTTTGTGGTTGACAAACCAAGAAGCTGTTCCAAAAAAGTTCAACCCATCATTCATTATGTTGTTTGAAGATTGATATCCTTTTCTCTGTTTCTTCTTAATATCCCTTTCTTTCTTCTTATCCTTTTTTTTCAAACAACACAAATAAATGTTGAATAAAAAGAGAAACAGACAAGTAATTGTTCTTGAAAAAAGAAAGGAGTGCGTAGAAGAAAGTCTTATTAATGTCCCATATGTTCCCCCCCATGTCCCCCAACCACCCCCCCCCAATATTACTATATTATGCATCATTTTTGGCCAATAATGATTCACATTCACAAAAGCGCAAAGATTTTAAAGAAAAAAAAAAAATTAAGGTACCCGACTAAACACCGTCACTTCATGATGTCCATAACTGTGTCTATGCATCTCTCAGATTTAAATTTTATGATATACGCAAAGAGAAGGAAAGGAATCCAAGGTTTTCAGTACGTTTTTTTTATTGTTGACATTATTTCTAGATTTCTAGATCCCCTCCATGTTATTCCATATTCCACAAACTCACCCAACGCCACACACGCTCAAACGCCAACCCACACAGACAGAAATGTTCTTTTTTTTTGAGTGCTTTTGTTCCCTCAACAAACAAGGTTTGTCATTTTTTCTTTCTTTCTTGGTACACATACTCCTTTACTAAAACAGGTTTATGTTTTATATATTTTATTCACATCCATTCACCTCTTCCCTCTCCTCTGTCTGTCCTGCTCTGGCATAATTGCCATTACTGGTTCCCCCATGGGAAGTTTCAAATAAACCCATCTTTTTAAACAATAAAAATACACTTTAAAAATAAACAATTTAAATTTTAAAAAAAAAAAAAATGCATCTATATTTTAAATGTTTTTATTTATTTCGATTTGGTAAGTTTAATAAATCGATTTGGCTTTTAGAGACGGTGGAAACGTAGTCCATTTTATGATACAATTTCCTTCCCTAAAATTAGTGTAATAAGATGTAGCTACCACCCCATCTAGTCTGCTTGTGTCTGTCTGTTCTGCGTTATTATTCTTTTTTGTTAAAGCTGGCTCGTTACAACAAAAATATAACCATTAACTTATTTCTATTATAAAGTAAAAGAACAAAATACTAATATTATATTTTTATTTCGATCTTTGGTTGCTGGTTACTAACACAAGAAGGATTGTTTCTCCCTTCGTTCTCCTCCGAGACAATCCCCCCAATCCCACCCCCGTGGGATGGGAACTCCTGGAAAACATTATTTCCGAGGGCTTTCCCGAGCTACCTGTATGACATGTGTAAAAAAACGACTGTCAGCCGCAACGATGACTTATCAGCGGCAGACGGGGGCCGGTTATGCAAAAAGCGGGGGATGATCAAAAATCCGTCTCTCAGTCTTTAAACATAGGAGTTGTCTTCGTCGGTCACGTAGCCATCATTATTCCCAGAGCAAACATCTTCTCTCTCCCCTCGCTTCTCTCTTCTGATGCTCCTCCTCCCGCACGAAGGCGCTTGTTCCTTCATCATCCGCCAGGGGGGGCTTAGCCTTCCGCCGTCCCGTCCTCCTCTTCATTTTTTGGATTGGGAGTCCTCGTTGGGAGTTGTGGATTGGTTCGGCCGGCTGCGGCAGTCTTTTTCGTTGTAAAGTCTTTTCGCGGTGCGGGGCCGCGCTCCTCGCATGGCGCGCCGGGAGAAGCCACAGCTCACTGACCTCCACCTGGCTTGACCGGCCTATCATCGTTAAAGATTGGTCAGAAACCTCACCCGGCGTTTCTTGTCGCGGGCCACACCAATCGTCAGTGACAAGCTCTTTGTACTCCTTACTCTGGGCCAGAATGTTCCAGAGAATGAAGGTGTGCGTGGGTGGGACCACCCGCCGCGTGGTCTTCTCGTTGGATGGACTGTGTGCGTAGTTTAGTAATTCTTTTTTTTTTTCCAAAACATGAACTTTTGGCGCGCGGTCTTTTCGTTCATGAAATCCATGGTGGGGGTCAAGCATCTTCCGTTCCTTTATCTTTTCCTATAAGAAGAAACGTCTTTAGGATCAAAATACTTCAAAACGTTTGAATTTAAAAAAAAAGTTGGACGGTGTTTTTTAAATAACGCAAAAAATTTTATGTACGCACAACTCATTAAAATTAAAGTAAAAACTAATTGCATTTTACTTTAAAGGTTTCGTTGGTTTTTTTCAATTTATTTTTTGTAGAAGAGAAAAAAAAAACTTGTTTTTTTTGGTTATAATAATAATCAAAAAATATGGCCTCGTCCAAACTTCAGTTTTGTTTGCCACTTACGTTAAGTAGGGTAAAACCCCCCTAAAAATTAAAAAAAATAAACTAAAAAAAAAAAAAAAAGAACCTAATGGGATATTGTACAACAAATAATAATAATAATATAAATTTATTCGAATGCGCTTTATAAACATTTTAGATAAAATCAGATAGTTAAATGTTCAAAGCCGCTACAAATTTAAGGCAAAATAAAATGGTTTAAATAAGGAACAAGTAGAAGGCAAAAAATATAAACAAACATAAAATACGAAAACATTATTAAAAAGGAAGTTTTTAAAGTATTAAGTAAATTATTAAAGCTTATTAATACAAATTAAACAAAAAATTATATTAGAAAAAGTAAAACCTTTTTTTTTAAAATATGCAAGCTTTGTGGGCTCTCAGGGATTGGTGGAACGAATGTCCATCCAGATCGAGGGGCAGCACCCTGAAGGCTCTGTCTCCCATAGTGGTTAGCCTGGTCCTTGGCTATGAAGGCAGTGTGTGAAATTGGAACGGAGAGTCTGAAGATGGCCTGCGGGAAAAGAGCTCACTGAGGTATAGGCAGGGAGGAGGGAGGGGTGGTGGCAGTTCCATGGCAAACCAACATTGGTAGTGAGGAGACGAGTTTGTATTGAATCCTGACGGATGGTAACCAGTAATGACTGAAGGACAGGAGTGAATGGTGGTTTCAAATCAAATTTTTCGTCTCTACCTTTCAACAGAGAGAACCCTAGCAGGCCATGAGCAGCGCGCAGTTGGGGATGTGCTGGAGCTTTTTTCCAGGCTCCTGTCCGAATGCTCCCAACAAGGAGAAAGCATTGCAATATAAATCTGAGTCAGAAAGATAACTCATGGATTTGTTTTTCTGTCTGTTTTCTCTGTTATTTCTGCTCAAACTGAGTTGGTAGTGAGCGTGGCGGAGCTTGCAATGTTTTTCAGTGGAAAAAAGAGACCTTTTGGAGAGGTGCACGTTATATTAGCAAACTGTTAGGGTAGATCAATTTTGACAACCAAGATTTTATCACATCACGTATGAAGAAGATAGAGCAATGTTGTTACCAAGAGACCGAATGCTTTTGCTTTTGGTGAGGATTTTTGAGATCTGGTGAGGGTACCGATTAATATAGCTTCATCTGTTTCTGTTGAAATTGGAGAGAGAGGAGTTTTTCATCATTTTCTTCAGCCATCCATACTTCTATCTTCTATCTCTAATCTCCTCTATACTATGCCTGGCGGGGCGAAGAATTTAGTTAGGTGGGGGTGGGTCCATTTTTACATAGAACTGTGGTGTCGTCGCGTAACAGTGGAAGACATGTTGTGTTTACAATGATTTGTCCAATGGAGATATGTGATGGTGAAGAGAAGTCAAAACAAGAGACCTTGAGGAACTTCCTCTAACTCCGCAGGTGAACTGTGTGTGTGTGATTTGCATCCCCAAACCCACAATAGTCTGTCCTGGTTTGTGAGATTATGATTGAATAAAAAATTAAAAAAATGAAATGATTTAAAAAATTAAAAATTTAAAAAAAAAACAAAAAAAATTAAAAAAAACAAAAAAAAAAACAAAAAAAAATTTACCAAAAAAACCCCAACCTAAAACAAAAACACCTTTCAACCCCCCATTTAAAAAATTAATTACACAACTTTTAAAATTATAATAACAAAACAACAGTTGAGTCTTGTTCCCCCGAGAGTCCAACAACATATAGTGTATGAAGACGAAGTTAAGACGAGAATGAATGCCAGTAGGCACCCACGTGGGTCACATGCAGCTGATAGGTTCAAGAAGACGGAGGAAGTAGAGAATGGGGAACCCGGTCCGCGTCCGCAGCCATAGTAGTATAGGGTCATGTCGAAGACTACTTTCTTCGACCAGCTGGCTCTGGACTGTGACTTCGGCTTGAAGCCAACTGAAATTTTTCATATAGCGACGACGGACGAATAAGCGAAACCCTTTGCGTGGCGATGATGGTGAGCCTGAGCAACAGCGAACAACTTTTCAAAAAAAACAACAACGCAAGACAAGGGGAGCGAGATTCCAACCTGATACCAAAATTGAATTGTCTTTAAGACACAACTCTCTCTCACTCTCCTGGAATCTTTGGGGGAGTGAGTCTGACACCATTCTAGTGGAAGATTATGGTTAACAAAATAGTGACAGGGTTCTGTAGGCAAGTCCGTAATGGGATTTTTTTTCAATGACATGTAAAAGACAACATTAACGAAAAGAAGAGTCCTGATTTACTACCGGACAAACAAAACACCACCTGATTGACATAAAGCTGCACTGCTGGGTGGCCGATAGGTATGCCTACTACTTTTAATATTTAGCAACTCTGGTTCTGTCTGCAAGGAACATGTGCTCTTATACTTAAACTTAAAAAACTTCATTAAAAAAAGTCAGAGACTCCGATAATTGTTTGAATCATTTCAAAGAGCGTTTCCTTTCCTTCCTCCTGCGGGGAGGGTCCTGCGTGGGTGGGCGGTTCCCTGCGTGTCTTTTACATTAATATTCCGTCATCCCCTGTTTAGTGCAAAAAAAGTGTCATTTCTAGGACATATAGTTTCTATCTCAAACAAGAGCTGACAGGTTTCATTAGAAATATTTCACCTGCTGAGTTGTGGGCGGAGGGGGCCATTTGTGAGGAGTAAGGAGAAGAGAGTAAGGTACGAGGCCACCTCCTACTTTTCCCAGTCATCCTCTGTTGCCCAGACTGACACAAACTTTCCTGCTACTTCATAATACAGCCCCTCCTAACCCGAGACCATCCATCCCCGTCACCTAATACCTACCCGACTACCCAACTAAGGTGTGTTCAAGATTTCTTTTTCTTTCTTTCCTTTTCACTATACACTAACTACACCTAACAACAATACAAACAAGCTACACAAACACAATCTACAAATACATACACTACAACAACGTACTTACAACTACAAACAATACAAAAAACATACCCATACAACTACCTTCTTCACTACAAAACAAAATTCTTTTTTCTCTCACTACAATAACACGATCATTAGTGCTGTCTGAATCTAATCTTAACAAGAGTCCAATATCCAGTGCCTGATTTTCCCCGAAGTCTCTGCGAAAACTAGTGGGCATTGATGCTCACTGAATTGGCGACCATAGACCACAATGCATTTGAAACAATTTTTGCAAAGAAAATGTATTTAAAAAATGATAAATTCGTTTTATTAAAATAAATCAAATATCACATTTTTTTTCGCATCTTCAGAAACAGTGGATTCCATAGGGTCATTGGGACAAATTAACTTTAAACAATGAGATATTCATTTGCGTGGAATACAAGTCAATTTGCAGATTAAAAAGATAAATAATAAATAAAAAGTATGCACAAGTGTCCACATATTGCTTTTTTAAAAATTTAGGTAGAAAGGGCACTAAATAGTCTCCTGCACTCTTAAAATAGTTGTTTTTCAGTTTCAGTTTTCAGTAGTTAGGGGTTTAGGTGGAATTCCTGACAGCCTGTGACTGACTTACTTAAATACGGGTGCAAAAAATCATTAAATAGAAAAATTCCAAACGGCGAGCAATTCCAGCCGCAACGTTTTAGATGGGGGGGGTGGGGGGGGGGGGATAGGGTCTGCACGAAATGTTGTCTATGAGGGCCTTTTTTTTTTTTCTATGAGGGAGGCTTTTTTTTTTCGAATAAAACATGTCTGCTCTGCTAAACTTTTTGTAAAGAAAAAACAACCACGTTTTTTTTTTTGGCTAAAATTGCATAAATCATAATTAAAAACCACTGGGAACATTTTTTGAAAAATAGATTAAAAAAAAGAGATGATCAGAGGAGACTTAAAGAATACTGGGGCTACTTACGGGGGCTTTTTTTCAAACAACCCTTAATTTGCATACAAAACTGTTTTATACCAACACACATAAATTAATAAAAACCACCTCTCTGTTGCTCTGTGGGTTGGCTCTCTCTGCTGCTTTTGCGCTGCGGCCCCTTTTTTTTTGGTGTTTGCCTCTCAAGTCCTGACTGTGCTTGTGCTGGCTTGGCATGTGAAAAAGCGCCAGACTAAACTATACTACAAGAAATACACGAATGAAGTGAAGTTGCCAGATTAGTCGTGACTTGGACAAACAAATCGGATTTTCTTATAGACACAAAAATATCATACTAAAGTTTCAATGACCAGTGTGGGAAGCAAATATCTTATTTAATGGTGCATTCTACAGAAAATGTTAACATACGTATCTCCCCCCCCTTCAAAACTCACACACTGTCGTAAGTCCTCCTCCGGGAGTCTATTCCTCCTTCCTGGTATTTGGGCAAATGGTTGTTTTTTTCAATCATGATGATCACACCTATTTAGGTTTTTGGAAGAAACCTTGAGGGAGAGTGGGGGTGTGACCGTGTGTTAGTTTTTTTATTTTATATGTTTTTAAATCAAAAATGGTATTTTGTGAGCGGCAACTTTGTTAACAAAACCATATTAGATGGAATACTTTTATGTTTCATGTAGAAAAAAAAAAAAAATCAAGTCAAGGTGTTTTACACTTGATTAGATAGCTTGCTTTGTTATAGTGGAAGAAAGCCCTAACAATAAAGTCATGGTTTGTTCTTCACAAGCTCTGCACATAAAATGGTGCTTGGTCCAAACTTAGGGGGGTCGTTGCTGTTGAGAGACTGGAAATTACTTTTGTTTCTCCACAGAGGATAAACAGAAAAGAAAAAAACAATTAGCATAAGTAGACCTGTGCTCTACCTTCAAACTAACATGTAAGAGAAATACAAGTTTGCATAAATTGCTCACCAAATATCCTCCTTTATTAAAAATGTATGTTTAAATGAGTGTATAAGTTTGAGCAAATTAAAATGTTAGGTTTTTTCAGTTTTGTACTGATATAATTAGTGTTAAACTTTGAAACAGCAAAGCTTCAATGTAAACTGAAATGTTTCATTTTTAATCACAATAAAATTCGTTTTTTATTCTCTTTTTTTAAGGGATTTCTGCATTTCAGACATTTTATTTGTTTTTGCTCTGAAATTTAATCACAATGGGATTCGTCACCATGACTTAAGTGGGAATAAAGGTTATCTGTTGTTCCTGTAGTAATTTTTTAAAAATATTTTTTACCCTAAAGTTGTTTCAGTT
Organism: Oryzias curvinotus; assembly: GCA_023969325.1. Lineage (NCBI taxonomy): Eukaryota > Metazoa > Chordata > Actinopteri > Beloniformes > Adrianichthyidae > Oryzias > Oryzias curvinotus. Next base: position 23,211,100 of record CM043710.1, read on the forward strand.
CATAAAAATGACATGTCATAAAATATCTGTATTGTAAAAAAGTGTTGTGTCTCTCTGCAGGCGTGTTGGCTCAGGAGAATCTTCCAAAGGATGCGTTTGCTCGAGGCTCCTCCTACATCGCCGCTTCATACGTCAAATTCCTGGAGAGTGCAGGAGCCCGTGTTGCACCCATACGGTGAGGCGACTGAAGTCAGAATGACAAGAATTCATTCATTAAAATCAAGACTTTATTTAATGTAGTTTTTGCAGTATTGTTGTAGATACATACTCCTTTTGAAATGTTTTTACCTCAACCTTTTCTTGTTAGTAAAGCAATAACTAAAGTAATGTTTACAATCGGACTTAGTTGTAAATATGAGTTGTCATTAGCAATACAATAGGTAGGTGACGTGGTTTGCAAAAAGAGAGAAAAATTGAATTTGATTAACTTTTTTCGTTTTGTGCTTTTTGTTCTTTACCAGAATTAACTTAACGGATGAAGAATATACTAAGCTTTTCCAATCAATAAATGGGTGAGTGGAGGTTTTCTTCTTACTTATTTTCTATTTAAATAAAATCACTTTCGATCTTGAGTTGTTAGTCTTCAAAGCAGAGCAGAAACAATATTATTTTACAGCTGCAATAAAGGCTGCAATGCAAAATGTTGCTAACAATCACAGAAACTAGCATCGGCTCATCTGTTTTTACTTCCGTGTACAAAAGGTCCTGTGTATTTCTTGGCTGAACAACTAGTATTTAAGATTGGTTGTGAACGATTGTACAGAGAAGTGTCCTTTAATTGTAGCTGTATGTAATGTTTATTTCTGCTTATGATGTAATCTCTCTAAAATGTCTAAAAACTGTAAACTCCAATCATTTTCTTTGGCGTTTTCTCAGGCTTCTGCTGCCAGGAGGAGATGTAGATATTCAGAAGTCACAGTTCAGTCGAGTTTCCAAGATCTTCTACAGCATGGCTATAAGGGTATGATATGTAATGTGTAGATGCAGCTTCTGAGCTTCATTACAACCGCCATAAGTCTGAATTCTGGAAGAAAAGGAAGCATTTTTAGAAAGAAAAAAAAAGTAAAGTACAAGCCTTTTAAACCCAATTTACACTTCATTCACAACAAAACATAGATATTAATATTTATTAACATTAGAAATATATTGAAAACATTATGTAGAATGATTAAACTCACACTTTAATCCAGAAAATATGCTCTTTTTAAATGTGAGGCCTGCTGCTGTTTGGACAGGGATGTGTTTATTGTACGTTAGTTCTTCTTTAGAAAACAAGAGCTCTGGGTGTTAGGAGGTTTGTCGTTGCTGTTTATTTTGGCTGCAGTCTTTTGCTAAAGACTTTGGTCGTCTTCTTAGTATTTAGTTTAATGATTCTCCAAACGTTCCCTAAAGGTGAAGGCTTTGCAATGCCTGAACTCTTACAAGATAAAGCCATGGTTTGTAGAAACTACAGAATGGTGTTTAAGGTCTTTCTTGACAAAGATAACATTTAGATGGTGATAAATGTTCTCTAGTCTTTAATGTAGTTTTACTATGTAATGTTAATACAAAAAATGCATGTTGTCCATAGACCTATGTAACCTATACCATCAGAGATTCTGGTTTTTAAACGGAGCACTCTTTAAGGTCCCCCTGCTCTTTAACCAGGAGGATGTGGAGGACAAACAAGATAGTTCCGTTTGAACGTGTCCGACCATAAAACACTTAGCAACATTCTATCATAGATGAGTCTAGGTCTACAAAACACTACAGCACTTTTAGACCACATTCAAATAGAGCTGACTTTTTGAATGATATTGCTCAAGTTTGCATCTGCAGAAATCACAAGGGATTTGCCGTGACAATCTGCTTTTTCCCTTTTTTTGTGTTCAAGATTTTTTTGCACTGTACATGAGGAAATTTGCGATGCCTTTGCAATTGAATGTTAAGAAATCTAGATTTTTACAATCTTTTAACTCACTACGACACATTTTAGAGCCTCTCTGCCTCTAACATTTTGCCTCAGACATTTCAAACATGTAACCGGTTGATTCATTAGCTTTTTTTCATCTAAATGTTTTTAAAGTTTTGTGTTTTTCCAACGGTTGTCTGATTTTTGCTATTTTAAGATCTGTAAGGATTGCATTGAAAAAAAAAATACAATAAAAATCTAATTTGGAGGGAAAAAAAAAAGTACTTTTTTCCAGTTAAAACTTAAAGAATAAACCTTTTCAGAATTCAGGTTGTAAAGTGTTCCTTCAGTAGAAGTTGTAATATAGGAATCAAATTACTAACAGAAACTAGCAAATGAAGTTTTGCATAACATCCCTGTTCATACATCACTCCAGTTTCTTTTTTTTTTTTTTTTTCTCCTGTAGGCCAATGACGCTGGAGACTACTTTCCCATCTGGGGAACTTGCCAAGGTTTCCAGCAGCTCACCGTCCTCACAGCCAATAAAAATCTGCTTACTCTGACTGACACCAAAGCCGTGTCTCTGCCTCTCAGATTCACAACAGGTTTCTTCTTTTTCTTCTGTCTTGAAACCACAATTCTGTGAACATTAGTTCGTTCATAAGAACCTAATGGAGACATCAGGGAAACAGAACATATCAGAAATGGATTCTGTGGTTGACATGTTTTGTAGAAAATTACACAATTTTATTTTTAAGAAAAATTGGGTCTGGGTTCTTATGGGTAAAATATTTATTCAACATTCCTCTCAAAAACCTAATTTTGAGGCACAAAGAAAAAAAAATGCCTGAATTAGCGATACCAACAACAAGTTCAATGCTAGGTTCCCACGTTTGTTGAAGAATGAGTATTGAGCCTGTGGTGTTCACACTGGTCAAGCAGGGAGGGGCTTCTGCTTTGTTTTTGTTTTTTTTGCTGTTTACTAGCTCATGTCTGCCATGTACAGTTGGAAGAGGCTCAAAACAGGCGTTTACGTGCAATTATAGTGACTTTTCATTGGAAGTGGTTGCTTGAATGTTGCCGGAGGGAGGTGTGAACGTTGGAAAGTGTTTGTGCCTTCGGACCATTTGTAGCTAAAACCTAATGTAAACATTTTTAAATGAAAATTATTTGTAAATAAACACAAATTCCATCTGTGTTGTACTATAAAATTAGAACGGCACTTTACCACTTTTACAGTAGGACCATTTAAAGTAAAGATACCTGCAAAAAGCAGGATCTATTCTAGAATCTGTGTTTCTTTAAAATGTATTTATTAGTCTATACAATTAGAAACAAGAAGAAGACTGGGCAAGCTTTCATTTTTCAGTTGACCCTTATACGTTTCAAACCCTCAAGACGGCGCAAAACTGTCGAACTTTGGATTGTAGCTTCTCCCATGAGTGGAGTTGGAACATTAGCACGTTAAATGAGGAACAAGGAACACAGAAAGACCTTAGTTGTGCCAAAATGTTGATGTCCAAAAATAACCAGTTATTAATGGGATGGCCCAACTTTGCTTTCATTCTGTTAAAAATAGTTGTTGTATTTGATAAAGTTCTACTAAACAAATTTAAAAGCTTGCATGGGTCTGCAAGCAGCCGAGACTTAACCGGACATTATTGTGTTTTCACTCTACAGCAGCCAAGTCCAGCCGATTGTTCCGGAGTTTTCCCAAAGACCTGCTGCAGTCTCTGGCTAATGAAAACATCACTTCCAACTTCCACAGCTGGAGTCTTTCAGTTCAGGTTTTTAAGTCTCTCCTCCTCATTTTGTTTTCTTTCATGGCCACGGCGGCTTTAAAAAAAAGAAATACTGTTGTACCAGGAAAACCCTTCAGATGGAAGCCAATTGATCAACAGTGCCCACCGAAATTATTTGTACTCCAGGGAGGATGAATGTAGAATAAAGCAAAATTCAAACTATCAAATTCAGGGGTTGAGGAAATGATATGCTGCGAAGACCATCCAAGAAGTTATTTTTTTGACCTTTAAACCATGTCTAATGTTCACTTCTAACAGTATAGGAATCTATTAAACTAAAAAAAAAACAAATATTTGGCAGACTTGCAATACCATTAATCAAAAACCAAACCAATCTGTGTTTGAACCTACAGAACTACAGCAAGAACGCCAAGCTGAAGCGGTTTTACCGGGTCCTGTCAATAAACAGCGATGGGAGGAAAGAGTTCATCTCCACCATGGAAGGTACCAGACCCCATTGACTAGATTGATTCCCGTCACATCAACCGCCTGCACTGAACGTTCCTGCTACACATAAATTACAGCTCAAAATTTGACCTCTGGACGGCACAGCCGAATTCCTGTTACTAACATTTTTATTTTCATGAATTTTGATCACATTTTTTTTTTTTTTTTTAATGGAATGCTGACAATAATTTTGCGTTTCCACAGCCAACCGTTACCCGTTTTATGCCGTTCAGTGGCATCCAGAGAAAAGCACCTTCGAGTGGATTGATAAGCCCGGCATGGTTCACTCCTTCGCCGCCATAAGAACCAGTTTCTACACGGCTAGCTTCTTTGTGTCTGAAGGTAAAGCAGAACATTTCTTAGTACTTTTTTCATTTCATTACTTGGTTTGTCAATGTTTGCTTTAACTGTGGGAAGAAGATAAACTGATGTAAAGTCAAATTAGTTGAAATTGTTCATCTGGATACTTTGGTAAAAAAGAACCAAACTGTTAATTGTTTGTAAATTGGAATTTTTATCCCTTTAAAATGGAAAATGTGAACATTTTTTCTCTTTTTTAGTTTCATAAAATTACATAATTTTGATTTAAGTTCTTCTAAATCATGGCAATTATCATGACATATTTGATAAATTAATATTTTTAAGGCGGAAAACAAACATGGATAAAACAGAAATTTTCAGTCATGAAAAGACTTCAAGAAAATTAAAATTAAAAATTAAATCAGGCAAAAATATTTAGATTTTCCTCTTTTACGTAAATAGCAAATGTTTTAATTCCCACCAAAGAATGTCAGACAATTCTATGTCTCCTTACTAATTTAATTTAATTTTTTTGCAATTGTTTATATTTTACAGTTTTTTTTTTTCAACATTTACATGCAGTTTAGTTATCAGATTTTTTAAATTAAAAATTAATTTCTTTGCATCCTGTGTCAGCATTAAAGCTCCTCACCTTGTTTCAGGACAGTCAACCTGGTAGATTTTCTTGTCCCTTTTGGGGGGCAAAGACAAAAACAGCTAAATTATGGGTTCAGTTTGTGTTCACTCCATTTGTCTCTTTCAGCTAAGAAGAACCAGCACCATTTTTCCAGCGCGGCTGAGGAAGAAAAAGCTCTTATTTACAACTTTTTGCCTGTCTTCAGAGGCACAGACAGCATCTTTGTGCAGAACTATTACTTTGATTGATGAATTGGGTTGAAGCTAAAGCAGACCTTTGCTCAGTTATTCTGGAAACAAACAAAAGTAAAACCTTTGTTTTTTTCAAAGGCAACAAAATGTAATAGTTAACACTGGAGAACAAAAAATTCAAAGTATGGTAGAAAAACAAACACTTTACTTTTTTAAACCATTATTATAAATGTAAGCTCTAAATATGGTCAACTGTGAGCCAGAAGAGTGATACTTAAGATTTTAAAAGAAGAGAATTTATTCGAAAATTTACTAATTCTTCTGTTTTTTTAGGGAATAATTAAGTTCTCACATCAACTTTTTAATAGATTCAAAGCTGTTTGATACAAAAGACGACAGCGGTCACTACTATTTTTTTTTTTTCTTTCATTATGACTTAACTTATAAAATAACAAAAACTGAGAAAGCAATAAAACTACAGATCATTATCGAGAAGCTTGTTATCAAGCTTGTTGTCCTGCAATCCAAAATAGATTATCATTGGAGATTCATGAATGTTGCTAATCTTTTTTAATGACCTCCATCCTGACCCAATTGCTCGTTTTCTAAAGATTCTGAAGGCAACGGTTGTTATCTTGTATTAATAAATCTTTATTAATACAAGATAACAGAATCAGGATGGATAAGGATTTATTGGAGAGTCTCAAAATTAATGTCAGTAGATACGGCCATTCTCATCTTCTGAAGTTAAATTCTCCTGCACAACATTTTAGTTTTACTTTCTCAATAACTTTGGAAAAGTCTGGGACCAAAAATGGTGAAATTGTGATTCTGTTCTTTTCCTGAAATTTTACAGCTCGGGGGGGGGGCAAATGTAACAGTTTTGCCCCCTGAAGCACCCATGTTTGTAAAAATAGCACCTTTAAGAGCTCTCCTAGTAGAAACTTTTAATAGAATAGAGAAATTTACAGCATTTGCCTCTTTGTATTATAATGATCTGTGGGCCAACCCAAAGCCATAAAAAACTTGAAGTTTGACCTTACATTCACATGACAACATATTTTTTAATTTTTTTCTGAGGAAGGATAAAAACTGTGATGTAAGATGTTATGAGTTTTTTTTTTTTGTCAACCTTTACATTAGCTTTTGTCTGATTATAGATAATTCTACTTTTCTTAAAGAGGGATTAAGGGAGTTGAGTCACTGATAGGAATTGGAAGACAAAAACACAAATATATACTGGAAAACGTATTAAACACTTCCAAATGATCCATGTGAACAGGACTGTTAATATTTCAGAAGGAAAAAAAAAACATTTTTAAAGATACAGTTGAAACCAGACCATTACATACACCACATAAAAACACACAAATGCTTTTTTCCTCACCGTCAGACATAAAATAAAACAACTTTTCCTGTTTTAGGTCAGTATAAATTAACAACATTATTTCTATTTGCTAAATGTCAGAATTATGAGACCAGTTTTTTTTTTTTTAGATATCACTGCTATTAAACAATTTGGGAAACCCCAGATGATGATGTTATCGCTTTGGAAGCTTCTGATATGTTTATTGACAGCATTTGAGTCAATTAGAAACACACCTTTGGATATATATATATAAGGACACATTTGAAACGCACTTGCTTGTTTGTAAAACATCATTGGACAGTCAAAAGAAACCAGTCAAGATATTAGGAAGACAATTGCCGGAAGTTGCAAGTTCATCTGTTCAGACAATTGTACGCAAATATAAACATCATGGGAATGACCAGCCATTGTATTGATCAGGAAGGAGACGGGTTCTGTGTCCTAGAGATGATCGTACTTTGGTCTGATATGTCCAGAAGAACCCAAGGAAGAAGGGAAAAGATGTTGTGAAGATGCTAAGAATGTGCCATTATCAACAGTGAAATGAAGAATGCCAAGAAGCCATTATTCCAAAAGAAACATAGAAAAGCAAGATTAAAGTTTGCTAATGCACACAAGGATGAAGACTTTAATTTTTGAGACATGTTCTGAGGTCTGACAAAACTAAATGGAACCGTTTGGCCACAATAACCATCATAATGCTTGGAGGAACAATAGAGGTAGCCTTCAGGCCTCGGAACACCATCCCTACTGTAAAACATGGGGGTGGCAGCATCATGTTGTGGGGTTGTTTTGCTGCTGGACGGACTGGTGCACTTCAAAAAATAGATGGCATCATGAGGAAAGAAAGTTATGTGGAAATATTGAAGCAACATCTAAAGACAGCTAGAAAGTTGAAGCTTAGGCACAATGGATCTTCCAAATGGACAATGAGCTGAAGCATACTGCCAAACTGGTTACAAAGTGGCTTAAGGATAACAAAGTTGATGTTTTGGAATGGCCATCACAGAGCCCAGATCTAAATCCTGTTAAGCATTTATGGTCAGAGCTGAAAAGGAGTGTACATACAAGGCGACCTACAAACTTGTTTCAGTCTCACCAGTATGGTCAGAAAGAGTGGGCCAAAATTCCTGCCAAATCTTGTGAGAAGCTTCTGGAAGGATATCCATGACGTTTGACAAGTACTGCAGTTTAGAGGAAATAGTTCCAAATACTAATGAAATTAACGTAAACTTTTGACTTCAATAAAAGTAATAAACTTCTCCAAAAAAATCCCTAGTGTCAAATTTCTGACATTTAGCAAGTAGAAATAATTGTGTTAATTGTAATTGACCTGTAACAGGAAAGTTTACTTTTATTTCATGTCTGACGGTGAGAAAAAAAAGCATGTGTTTGTATGTGGTGTAGGTAAAATTCTGGTTTCAACTGTATATAGCTTATCAAAATTGTGATTGATCATAGCCATTTATCATTGTGATGATGACAAATATCTACAAAATCGATCAGTTTCTGGTTCAGACCACATCTCAAGAAAAAACCTAAAAGAAAACACAAAGTAAATAGAAGTTCTTCGACAAGAACCAAGAGAATGTATTGCCAGTCAAAAGTCTTGGCACCAAAATGCCTGTAAAATTATTATTATTATTTTATTTCTTTGGGCCGTTGGATGTGTGGTATTATTTCATTCAGTAGCTTATTCTTTTATGTGGGACTACAAACATGGCTGCATAATCATTTCTCTGTGTCCCTCCTGTAGTGTTGTGTTTGTCTGAAAAGTAAACGGAATCTAAAAACGCTACAAATTGCATCAAAATGCACATTTTATCTATGTTTTTTAGAGGTTTAACTGATATTTTTTCTGCAAATGTACAACTTAAAGAGTGTTTTATTGCACAATTTGAGCCTTCTTCATTTTTATAGCCAAAGAAAGTGTACCAAAGTCAACTGAATGTGACTGTATCCTTTTCCTAAAACTGTCCAGAGCTTTCTGTATCCAACATGCATTTGTTCATGGCAGCTCAGAGTTCAAATGCATTAAACCAATGAATGTGCAAGGGACGGTGTTGTTTCTGAAAACTCGAATGATATAATAAAGGAATTGAATTTATGTGGGTGTCCCTTTGTTGTTATTATTATTATTATTATTATTTGCTTTTTCCCTTTAACTAGTGTGCATTTTAATTATGAAACTAACAGACAAAATTTATAATTTTATATTCAAAAATAGGTGTGAAATAAAGAGTACCCTATTCCCTTTCTAAAAATGTCCTGGTGATGCTGAAATGTTTTGTAAATTTGAACTTCAAGTCTCATTCAATATTATTATTATTTTTTTTTTTTTTAAGAACTTGCTATTTAAACATCCTCAATTAGAAAAAAAAAGGAATAAATAATTCTTCCAAGCAAAGAGCTGCTAAGATCAAAAGAAAAAAAAAACTAATTTCTCAAAAGAAAAAAAAAAAACTAATTTCCCCTGAGGCATCAAATGTGCATTCAAGTGTAACTGTTTAATGAATAATAGGGAAACATGACCATTTGATATGCATGCTTTTGAGTTTTGCATGTGTTTTGTCTGTAACTTTTAGGGAAGAAGAAAATATAAGTGTATGTATAGTGAGACTTAAAATCTAAACAAAACATTTGATTAAAGTTGATTTAAGTGCAACTACTAATAAAAAATACTGCTAAAAACTGAACTACAAAAAAAAAAAAAAATGCTGAGCATTTATTTTGTTTTCTCAGCTTCCACTAGATGTCACCCTGATACTGTTTAATCTAAAACAGATTTATGAGGAGACTATTTAAAGCCTTTAAGCCCCTAATAAAACATAGATATACAGTCAAGTGTATTAAGTGATAAAGAACTTTTTTTATTCAAATGAAGGAGACTAACTGAAACAATATTAAGAAGCAACATAATGATGCTTCATGTTTAAAAAAATTCGTGTTTTTTTTTTTGTTTATTTAAATCAATGTGTGAAAATTACTTGTTTTCATTCACTTTTTGGTTTTATTAATTTTCACAAAATAATTTGTGAGAGCTTGAAATGTTGAATTAATGACATACAGTGGGGCAAAAGGGTATTTAGTCAGCCACCAATTGTGCAAGTTCTCCCAGTTAAAAAGATGAGAGAGGCCTGTAATTCTATCTGTAGGTATAATTCAACTATGAAAGACAAAATGAGAAAGAAACAAAACAAAAAAAACAGATAATTACATTGTCTGATTTCTCAAGAAATTAATCGAAAATTACAGCCCTCCTTCATCTTTTTAAGTGGTAGAACATGCACAATTGGTGGCTGACTAAATATCTTTTTGCCCGTATAGACATTTTTATCAAGTGTTTTTTTTAATGTCTTGACAAACTAATTCATTTAAAGAACTTGCAAGTAACATTTGACTTAGATCAAATGTTTTAGACAGTTTATTCTGCATTATGTGTTCAGACTAAACTTTGGGGAAGTCACTAACAAACAGGCAGTGGGATGAAGTCAAGGAAGCTAAGACGTAAATGTTTGACCTTCCTATAGTGTCTGGGGACAAAACTCTGCCACCTCTGCGTCACTGACTCACTGAGGCAGAGCGTGAGACAGGCTGAGGAAGACCAGCCAGTCAGAGTGCAGGAGAAGATGGGATGAGAGACCAAGACAGCAAGAAGAGCCTGATGAATAAAAACTGGGGAAAAAAAAAATGTAAATGATGCCCGTCAACATTTTAACTGAATGTTAACTAAATCATTTTTTGTTCCCCATTCAAGAAAATAGCAAAAATATGACTCAAAAGGATCATTTTAACTTTTTTTTTGGCTATTTGACTGAAACTTAAGACAAGGGCTTAGGAAAGGGAAAAACTATTTACATTTACACTTAATATTCAAGCTTTTTACTGGAAGTGGATTTACTTGAAATGAAAATCTATAATTGAAATACCCCATGTCAGATACCATCAGAATCAAAATTGTGTTTGATTTGCACTTACCTTTAAAGTGGTCATCACAAATGACGGGAGATTTGGATGGCGGCCATTTTTGCCCCTCGCTAAGGACGTCAGCATGTTTAGAAACTAATCTGCAACTTACTTCTCACTGTAGCCCTTAGTTGAGCAACTGTGTTGAACTGATTTGGGGTTCCAATCTCAGGCTTGACAGTTGAGCCCTTTGGCAAGACACCCAACCCCAGATTGCTCTCAACTGTTAGTTCCCTGTAAATCCCTTTGGGTTGGAGAGTCTGCTAAAAAAAACAAAGTAAATACACAGGACAACAAGAAACATGACACTGTTTGTCACACTGCATTTTACCCTCACCCTCCCTGCCTCCAGTGTGGCTCCACTGATGTGTGACTGTGCATGAATGTCCCAGTGATGGTCAGAGGGACCGTAGGTGTGAACTGGTAGCCATGCCTCTACCATCACCAAGTATGAATGAGGAGTGAATGAATAATGGACACACTGTAAGCTCTTCGAGCGTCTGGAAAAGCACAGATAAATCTAATCCATTATCATTAATATTTATAAAAGACTTTGTGTCATTTACTTCAAGCTGGGCACATACAGCAATTATTTATTTCTCCTCCACGATAAATTTTTAAATGGTTGGCACTTCCGTGAATTAAAAAGGACGCCACAGATACGTCACTACCAAATCAGAGTCCCTGATTGGACAAAGTTCAACTGGTTCAATTTTCAAAGCATGTTCAATAGCTGTGTGTTTTGGACACAGAGCTCAAAAACAGACGTATAAACTTGCCTAGCAACACATTACGCAAGTTTTGAACACGTTTTGAACAAACGCAACTTTTCATTGAAAGTGATCACTTTAACGGACATTGCTGTGGGCACTTGAACGTAGCATCACTCCATCGTCCTTATGGTCACATTTGCACACAATGACCCAGAAAATAATCCTACCCATATTTATTCTACAGAGATTAACCACATTTCACTTTTTCTGGTCCCAGTAAGATCAGCTAGTTCCCCGTTTAAAAGGTCTGAATCTATTGACTATAAATCTATAACTATTCCAAGTTCCTTACTGACAAATTCATCCTCTCCATTCCCTCTTCTTTTATCAGAACAGTTTTCTCAGTGGCAGGTTGCCATTAATCCAGAAACTCAAAGTTATTTGTTTTGTCCCACAGTCTGAGAGACAGACAGCATGTCTGATAGCTTTTTTCCAAAAGCTATAACCTCCCCAAACTGTCAAATGCACCCCTGAGACACCGTTTACGTTAAAAACCTGATAATACATTCATTGCGATTTTCCCAATCACAAGTTACATCATGCACTGATTGCAGCTGATACCTTTAGATTATTGTAGCCACTTTATGTGTGCCTGTAAATCAAGTGACAATAAAACTCACTCTGATGCTGATTCTGTGTCTGATTATTTTACCTCATACTTATTTCATTTTTTTTTTTACATTTTATACATGTGTTGTACAGTACTGCTCTCAAATACAAGCAGTTTAAGTTATGACAGATTTTGCAATGTGCAAATTATTGTCACTAAACACCATGTATGGTCAAATATCTGACATAATACTAACGACAATACTGATTATTCCTCAGTCACTTTCATAATTCATTAGAATTTTTCTGCACTCAACCCCGAAGGCAAAGCTGACAGTTTTGTCCCTGAGACGTGGATCGACATCTATTCAGGCGCTGTAAGTCAGGAAAGGTGAGTTTTTGTCGCTGCCTTTATCTTCATTATGCAGACCGCAGCCTTGGCCATTGATCCTTGGATACGACATGTGCATCTCTGAATGTCTGCATGTAACTCTGAATAACAAAAAATAGTCTTTCAGCTGAGCACACAAAGCTGATCCTCTGTCTAGCCAGAGAATGGTCTCACATCTGAATATAAGCAGGCTCACACGCAGAATTATTTTCTTTTATCTGACAAACTAAAACTTCAATGATCTTCAGAAAAAATGAGCTGTTCTCCATTTTGAACAGAAAAGGGGATATGTGAGAAAACTGTTTTGAATCTAAGAGGGAACAAAAGGACAAAGGGTTTGAGTAGAAAAAAGTAAAGATATCTGGCACAGTGGCAGCATTCTGATGAGCGTAGCATCAGACTGAATAGTGATTGTCAATTGCATCCATCCTGCTGCTCCTCTTCTGCTGAAGTGAGGAATAACAGCAAGAGTACTCCAGTATTAGATTAAGAAAAGGATCTGCTTGTGTTCCTCTTACTCTTATCTTCATCAATCCTATCAAAACTTTATTTAACACCCAAAATATGGTATATAATATTGGGACCAAAATCTCTGACATCACCACAAGAATTCTGACAGGGAAAATGGAGGCTAAAGTCCTACATTCTGCACATCAGTACTATTCGAGGGTGTGTCTTCTTTCACGTCCACACTTCCCTCCTTTCTGTTCTCATGCTGCCCTCTCCTATGTCCTCTTTACCGATGTCACACAACAACACATTAGACACACCGCACCACAGGGCGCTCCGTATATTTTGGAAAAAAAGCACCTTATAGTCGTGATAATACGGCAGTTCAAAAAAGTCTATCCAGCAACATCCACCCGTCTGTCCTCTAAAGAAATGTTACATAAAATTAAACACCTGATATGTAACACTAATCTGATATACAATCAAAAGGACCCACAAAGACACTCCAAGCTTAATATAAACTAATTATCACAGGAAATATTTTTTGGTAAACTAAACTACCTATGATTTTTAAGACGTAACGTTTAAGTCAATACAATTTTTTATTTTTTGAGAAACCAGCCTCTAGTGGTGATTTGTGGGTCTGCAGCATTTTGAAACTTTTGGGAGGGAAGCAGGGGTGTCATAATCCAGGCCTTGAGGGCCGGCCATCAAGGTCTGGAGTTTGAAACAAAATGTGAAAGCCCTAACACATACACAGTGTTGCAAATGCTCCAGTCAATTCTGAAAGACCCATTTCAACTCAATGCAGAGACTTGTTTTTCCTTGATCTACTAAATTGGTTTTAGAGGTTTTTTAGCACTCGTTCACTGAAATGCACAAAGATGTGTGATTTACACTGGTACACAACTCTGACAGCACCCTCAAAACAAACTCCATATAAATGGAGCAGGATGTTTGCACTTGATGAACAGTTTGTCATAAAAAGCACAGGATTAAATGACCCAAGGTGTTCATGGTACAACTTTAACATACAAAGTTACCATATGGTTCATATCACAAAACGGAAAAACCCCTAAATGCATTAAGGTCTGACGCCTGCCAATGATCAGTTAAATGATTCACATCTACTAAAATTTTTAAAAAGGCAAAAGTGGCATTTGGTATTTCAGTTTTATTTGACCTCTTTGTTTTTTGCTAAATAATAACTGTGAAAAGTTAGTTAAATTCTTTTTTGATCAGATCATGGTCAAATACAACACAAATGTACACAAATGAAGAGCCAGTACTTTGGTAATGGATTAACACTTTTTGGCTGCTATAAAAGCTTGTTACTTTGTCCAAATTGTTTAATTCACAATTTAAGAAGAACCAAGAATACTTATGCCTTTGTGATTTTTTTCAAAGTGAATAAAAAAAAAAAGCTAAGAAAGTCATACTTTTTTATTCTTTTTTATTATTTATTATTCATTTTATTTACAGCAATAACTTTAAGAAATTTCCAACTTGAAAAAAGACAGCAGCTATTAAATAACCAAGAAAACAGAAGAGTAGTTTTGCTTAGGTAGGATGAAAACAAAGTTTGGCTTTAGGTTCAGATGTTGCAGTGGTCTGAGATCCAAGTGTGATTTCATCCATATGAAGCAAACAGCATTAGAATGAAGAACCATCCCTCCAAGGGGTTCTTTCAGCTCTGCAGAGAAACTGACAGAGCTGAGGGGTAAATTATGGTTGCCGAAAGGCTCATTGCATTATTAAGGCTGTGGCTGCTCAGCAATGTTCTGAGGCTCTAAGGTGAAAACACTTCTCATTCAAAAAAAAAAACACATCAGATGACTTCAAGCTTTAATGTAAAACATATAACAAAAGGGTGGAAAAACTGTTGAGACTAAAGTGACAACAGGACAACTCAACACTGTAACCTCCACTGTTGGAAGAGTTAGTTGTTGATTACATTCTCTTGATATGGGAAAGCCTTTATTCCCCTTCTAGAAATGTTTTACTTGTTTTTTTTTTTCACCTTTCTGCTAGTTTCATAGTTCACCATCCTAAAGTTTTCTGATCGATCGGGGAAAATTCAAGAAACATGAGCTTTTGAAAAATGTTGCTTCTCTTTTGCAGTACCTGTCACTGATGTGAACTCTAAATAAATAAATAAATAAAGCAAGACTACAATTCCTTGTTTATATTTTCGTCCTAAAGCTGCCTCAGATCTGCTGCAGTAAGCAGAAGTTAGGCTTCTAACTTACGGTTTCTGTATTTTGTTTTTGTATGTTTTAATGTATTTAGTCAGCTTTGATATACCAAATAGACTGGGATTGGGAAGGAAAAGTTAAAAACTATATATTTTTTTTAGAAAACAAAAGATAACAATAACTGCTTTAAATTTTATTAAATTTTAAATCCCACTCCGATCATTTTTTGATCAATTGTAAAAGCGTTCTGAGGTTTTTTGCTTATGATTGTGTCGTTTTTTAGGACATAGTTTCTGCAGAACGGCATGAGTTCATTAGAAATATTCCTCTCAGTTGTTGGCGGGATTGTTGGAATTGAGTAAGCCTGCACATCACCAGTGCAACAAAAATGGCGAGCAATAATTGAGCTATCCAGCTGTACTGATTTGAGCCAGATGTCAGCTCGGAAAAGGAAAAACAAAGACGTACATGTTCTAGTTGTCTGCAAGCGGATGCATCAGAATAAAGTGGAGAACGGCTTGCCCTTGTCTCCGTCACATCTCCATCTTTTGGTATGTTCTTGATTCATGTTGATTTGAATAAAAAAATACTCAGAAATACCATTTAAAGTTTAATTTTCTTCCTGCATGTCCTCCATCAGCAGAAAAATGGCAGAAGTTCATGTCATCAGAGAGGGTCTCAAACAATCTGCTGGTCCATCATGTGGATCACATTTGATCAACTTCTCAATGTTACCTTTAATATGTATATCGTTTTGAATATGTCATGAATTCTTGCAGAGTCAAACAGATTAAAGTGATTTGTGAGACAAAAACTACAACAATATGAGTGCAAAATATGCGAAGCAAGAGCAGACACAAAAGTGAACATGACATTAAAAGGTCAATAATTACTCCAAACATTGGAGTAATGGAAATAGGTTTTAATAGAAAAAAAGCTCATAATCCCACTAAGTAGTTTAGAAATTGTCTCTCTCTAAATATTTAACATTCCAATAAATATCCAATGTGTTTCACTTCACTGAAGCCTGTTATTGCATCATTTGTCAGAGTGGGTCACCAGATTGTTCCCTAATGACAGTTTGTGCACCTGTCCTCCCCATTTGCTCATTAGCCCTTTAAAATATATCAAATGCCGCTTGGGTCCCAGCTAGGATTTTTTCCCCCTCTTGAGTTAAAATGAAAATAAAACATGAACCTTGTTTTCACTGAACAATAAAGCATTTTTCCTGAAGATAAAAATATTTATATATTTTTTTTAATTATCTTCAGTTCAAGAGAGTTGAGCTGGTTGGCGATATGATCAGTTTTGTCTAATCACCAACACTGATTGAAAGCGAAAACACATTTTATTGCAAAACATTTAACAAATCTTACCTGTAGTGAAGGACCCAAAACCCAGGAAAGCAGGCTTGTGGTGAAAACTTAGAGGTGTAATGAATAAACTTCAACTTGAACAAACTGCGAAACAACAGAAAAATAAAAGTGTGAAAAACAGATGACCTGACAAGAATGATCTAAAAACCAGACACTTACTTGGAGTGAGAATGATTAACTTAAGTTAGAACAGCTGCGATAATTAGAGATTGAACCTGGAGTGTCTGTGACATGAGAAGCAGAACAAGAACTGAGAAAATAAAACAGAAAATTTACCAAACTAAAGGCCACAATCATATCACCTGGCTTAGATAAAATGAAATCAATTGCATTATTGCTGCAGAAATGTTCTTCCTCTTTTTTTTACAGTTATGTAAATAGGTTAAGGGCTCTGTCCTATGATTAAATTTAGAACAGTAACAGTGCACCACCAAGGATCCTGCACCATTCTCACAACCCAATAATCAATGTTGGTATTATAACAACTATACACCCATCAGGGCAAAGGTTTAGAGAAACCCGTTTATTGGATTTAAACTGTTTTTCTTCCCCCAAAAATATGAATGTGTTTAAAAAAAAAAAAAAGAAAGAAAAATCCATTTAAATCGTTGTGAATCAAATTGTTGCAAAGTCACTCGGTTTGAATTAATGAGCTTTTGTGATGTCACAACAACCCAGGAGTGCATACGCATTGCACAAGCTCTCTGATCTGCCCCGTCCAGCGTGCACATCAGCCCAGGTGAGGGGGAAGACATGATGGCACATTGCTGCATTCCCGGCACACATTGTAACCCTTGTGCTATCCTAGGCACTTTAACATTGGGAGCTGGGTCATCTAGACCCACATGACAGTGCGCTGAACCTTTTTTCTTCAATGATTTGTGGTCTTCACTGGTGTCCATGGATTACATGAAATCCTCTTCACCTTTATCCACCTTTGTCATGGTAGGGAGAATACTACAATGTAAGAGTATACACAAGGGTTAAGTGCCTCAGAGGCTGGAATTTGTTGTTGGTCGGACAAATTTGAAATTAAACTTAAAGTTGAAGTCCCATTAGCTGTCACGTAGCTAGGACAATAAAATGTGTTCTCCACATTTGTGTTCTTTCTTCCACATTAACCAGAGTAAAAACAAAAACAAGAATAAAATCAGGACCTTTTTTATTATTGCCTGGATAAAAAAGTAAGAAATATATCATAAAGTTCAGGAGGCCCGAGCAGGCTGGCTCCACATCCCGCAGTGGGTCTCTGTCTGGATGCCAGCTCGCCTCCCAGGAGCCGGCATAGGGTTCGGGATGGCCCCAGCTCCAAGAACATGAAGGCTCTGTACCCGCCTTCGGGCTCAAACCACAATTGACTTAACATTGAAACAGACAGCCTCTGCCACAAATGGCATTAGGTGATCTGTAATCCTAAACTTAACCCTGACCGTGGGTCCGTGCGGCCAAAAAAAATGTTCAGCCCTGGCAGCAAATATTTGGAAAATTCTTTAAGGCAATTTATTTTGTTTCCTGTGCAAGTACATTCAAAAATTCAAATTCAAAGAATTTTTCATGGGCTTATCAAAGTTCTTTTTTATGTGCAATTTTAAGAGCTGGGTCTTGTATACCAATAGCCACACCCATATAGAAGAGATTTTGGAAACAGTGGCTTCAGATAGGCATGAAATATGGCTTTTTGAGACATTTAGGTTGTGGGATTTTAGTTAAAAGCATCATAATCGTGAATAAAACACCATTGGGAACATTTTTATACAAAGAATTGCCATAGGGAGACTTTAACCTTCCTCTGCTGGTGCAGATGGATGAAATGTAAGTGACCTTAGTCATGTGTTTTCAGTGTTTGCAGTGCAGCCATGTATGTATGCAAATGGATTCAATTTTTGTTTGCAATTGTTAAATGTTAGGAGTGCATTAAGCTCTTTTGGTCACCAGGCATTAATGATGGACACCATGAAAATGCTGGACATCATTTCCTTTGGGCAGCACATATGTCAACCTCAAGACATGGAGCTTCTCTTTTTTTAATTGTTCCAGCTGATCTTGTAGCTTCTTTCTGGCAAAACACAACCTATCTAAGATAAAATGCAGATGGTAGGTTGGGGATGCCTGCAGTTTGACTCCTTTGCATGGTGTAATAAATGATAATGGGCAGAATGCACAGTTCCACATAAAGGGGAACACCTGGACTCCGCAAATTAAACATTACTGAAAGTAAATATGAAATTATATTATGTGGGTTTTCTGTCTCATCCAATTGCACAGATATACTGGGACTGAATGTTTCTGTGATCTCTTAGGGATTAGTTTTCACCCTAAAATGTTGTTTCAATTGCAACTAAACACAACAAATTTCCAGATCCATGACTGCATTTGTTTAACAAAATATACTACAAAGTCATTTTTGTTTTAACATTGTAGCATTTGTAATTAAACATAACAATGTAAAATAGTCAAAAAACAATGTATAATTTGACACTGAACGCTTCAAGAGAAAAAAAGAAAGAAATTATATATTTTTTAAAATATATTTTGGTGAAAACTACGGCATTTTGAGACCATTTGGAAAAATACAACCTTTTTACATTAAAAAATTCTATATTAAGATCAACTAACTAATAATTCAAGCAACAAAAGCGATCACAACTAAATTTCAATCAATTCATTTTTGGGTCAACTACTTTTGAAAAAACTGATTTTTTCTTTAGTTCATTCATACTTGTCTTTATCTCCAAATGTTGTTGTTGTTGTTTTTTCTAACTAAAAGTTTTCAATTTAAAGTTTCTGTATAAAAAGTGTAAATAACAAAAATCATTGGTGACCATATAGTTATAATCCCATCCCTCTAAATTCAAATGCCATGAAATATCCCACAGTTAATCCAAGGCACTGGTCTCCATGTTTCTCTTAGTAAGACTGGGGCAGTTCTTCTTGTACTATATGTTTGAAAGTGTTTAATAAATGTTGCAAAAACTAATGTAGCTCATATAACATTAAAAGTCTTTATTCACCTCGGACAATAACCCATAAGAACCCAGACCCATTTTTTCTTAAAAATAAAGTTATGTCTTTTACCACAAACCAAGTGGACCACAGAATCATTTTCTGATATTTTTCTGTAACACTCATGTCTCCATTGGTTCTTATGGGTTAAAGGATTTTGAAAAGTGTTTGACAGAGGCTTAAAATAGGAACAACACTTTGGGTATTGACACAATACTAAGCCATTATATTCTGTTTATTTTCATTTCCTATGTGGGCGTGTGTAAGGATCCTATACCCACAATAAGGTTTCATCTGAATCCCCTGCTGTGAAAGAGACTTACGTATTCATGCTATAAATATAATATATATTTATATAAATGCCTTTTATAATTTGGATCCCTCCATATATTCTTCTCTGGCTCTACCATTTGTGGGACACAGTTGCCCGCCCACTTAGTGCATTCTACTCCACATTTAACCCTTCTTGGCTGCATGAATTAGCATGCTGAGCCTAATATTAATCTGTTTGACACACCCACACTGCTTAAGATCAGACATGGCTTTAAAGAAAATCAAACAGGAGTTGTGATGCAGCACATACAAACATGAAGATGATGTGCAGTAACTAACTCACAGGCAGAAATCAGAGGAGTGCCTAAAATGCCGACCCAACTCTAATCCTCTGAACTTTACCAGAGATACATTTTTACAGAGCTAAAGATTAAAGTTCAAACTCACATTTTTAACATTTGACTTGGAAGGTGCTTGGCTGTGAGAATATAACTAATGTTTTAAAACTGAGTTTTAGTGAGGTTTGAACTAATCCCTGACCCCAACCCCTTGACAGCGCACCATTACCTTTTACTCCCATTTGCGGGACGCTAAGGCCCAAGTGGTTGTTTTTCCACTTATGACAGTGATGGAATACTTTTTTTTGTGCAATATACAGAGCCTTGCTCTTTTTAGTTTCCTAACTAATTTAAGTTAACTGTCTTTTTTAACATGTCTCAATCCTGATGGTAAATCTTACATTTTCTTTAACCTGATAGAATTTTTTCTTTTTTACAACGATCCAATACAAAACAGTTTAAAACAATAATATAAAAATAACAAGCCAGGGGGTTATTATTACATTTTAAACAAAGACATTGAAATCGACACACAGATCGAGTTTTAATCACTTTCTTTTTGTCAGAATGTTTTATTGTGTTTATGTATTGTTTGATAAAGTTAGAGAAATGAGGGGTATGATTTGAAAATTTTGATTTATGAATGTTCCATTTGCATAAAAATAATATGAGATTAATTATATATAATTGTTCTTTTTTATGAGATGGACAATGAGTGATGCCAAACAGAACATGTTCTAAGCACAGGTGGAAGTCTGAGTCTTTGTGGGCGGAAATTAAATTGCAAACTTTAGACCGAATTAAGTGGAAAAGGGCATGACCAAACTAAATGAACAGCATCTTCAGGGTGTTCTTGACAAAAAGAGCAAGTTACATCAATGTATTTTTTGAATCTTTGCAGATATAGTCTAGGGGGGTAGTATTTATGGATTAATTTAGAGAAGAATTATTTTACTTTATTGGTTAAAAGATATTTTGCTGGCAGATTCCAGATCTTTTTCCACTCGAATTGATAGACTAGATTATTCCAGTACTACATAGGGAATGGACACAACATCCCCAACATGTGAGCCTATACGTCGATTTGTTTTACGTATAGAAGAAAAACAAATCTGGCCAATTTCTATTTTAGTTGGGTCAATTGCTAATAAAGTTGGACTCCGCAATGATGAGCTTTGGAATAACGTATTAACACATTTAGGGATTACTTTTAGGACAATGTTAAACTCAGTTTGAGGTATTTTGTTGCTTTATTTAATATTTAAGGACAAATTGTTTATGTGACAAAGATCTGTTTGAGTCAAACAGTTGATGAACTAGAAGGATGTTCTCTTCTTCTGCTGTCTTTATCCCACTGAATAGATTCAGATTAACTGGTTGGTGAAAGTGAGCAATCATCTGTTGTGACTCACAAACACACGTCAAAGTAATGAAAATAAACCACAGTTGAAAGATTTTGCTTACACAGGCTACTCTGCCCCAGTACACGGAGAGCCTGATTTAGAGAGGTTTAAAATTAATCCCAAAATTGCATGTATGTGCAGGTTGATATTATGTGCTTTTTAATTAGAGGAGTTTACTAAATGTGAATTTCCAGCAGGGAACAGGCACAAACTGCATTAGTGAAATAAAGACTTCAATGTGCATGTTTCACCAATACAGTGGAAAACAAAGAATGAGAGGAAGTAACCAATTAAATATTCTGTAACCCTTAGTTTTGCCATCTATTGCACCTTAATTATTCGCAGTTACCTTTTGAATTTGGGAAAATTGGCTTTGATAATATTTTTCTTGCTACTTTGTTTTGTTGTATTGCTCGTTTGTATTATTTTGTTGATCCAAGATTTGTGTTTAACTGAGATTTAATAATAATAATAATAAATAATAAATTTATTTTGTATAGCACATGGCACACAAAGACGCTTTACAACACATGGGCAGAAACAGTTAATAAGAACAGAGCTTATACAATAAAAATACTAATAAAAACATAGAAGACAGATTAAAGATTAAAATTTTAAACTTTCAAGATTTATAATCTTGAAAGTGTCATGTTTAGGATGAAAGAAAACAGACCCAGATGCTGGAACCCAGAAAGATCACGGACACAAGAATGGATATAGTCACTGTTTTATGGTCCAGGAGGAAACTGTTATTCAGTAGAAGTGTTAGTGTAGCTGGTGGCGGAATCTGTGATGGCGTCTTGGGATGACGGAAGAGTGTGAGTCCCAGTGGAGGAGGACGTGAGTGAAGGATGCGGTCCGAGATGGTGAGTGTAGCCATCCTTGTTTCTCTTGTGATGTTTGGAGCAAACCGGTGGATCTTGTCTTGAGGGAGGATGTAGTGGCTGCGTGGCGTGAAGTCGTGTAGTGGCTGTAGGTCCAGTGCTCAGGCGTAACCAGACAGTGAGTTGATGTGTGGACCCAGGTCGGCAGTGATAGATCCTGTTGGCAAAGAGGTAGTCGTGAGTACATGAGAGCACAGATCTAGAAGTAATTTCAGGAGAAGTACTGCACTAGAGAGAGGGTAAATGAACTGGTGATGAATACTGGAGCAGGCACATCTTAAATAGCGGTTAGAGCAGGAGTGAGTGCTGAAAGCTGAGTAAAATTAGGAAAGGTGGATATGAAGGAGTAGATTCTACCTGGAGAGGAAGAGCAGAGAAGGGAGGGGGAAGGAGGAGTAGATCCCCCGAAACACCATGACAATAAGCCTCCCTTAGTAAATTACGGGGTTATAAAAATAAACAAAAATGCAAGCATGGATAATATAGCCTCAGATCTGGAAACAGCCTTGTAATTTTTTGGAAACTATTGAAAATCCAGAACCTTATAGCCTGTACGCGTTGCAGAACCAGCTGTCTGCCTACACTGTTCCAGTGGGGATTATACCCATGAAGCCACAGTTTTTCCCCTTACGGCACAGTCCCAGCATTTGTGTGAGGCCTGTGTGAGCCATTTACCTTGAGGATTTATGGCTGCTGTTTTTGTTTTGAGTGGCTGAGCAGCTGGGGGCTCATATTGGGGCAGAAAAAAAAATCATGATGCAACTCTTTAGAGAACAAAAAGCAAAGGTTGAACACCACCTTAAATTAATGCGATTCAGCTATGAAAATGAATTTTGAATTGATTGAGTTATATGGATCTACAAAGATTTACAATCTATTACAAATAGGGAAATGTGTTTAAATAGAAACAGATACAAAAAAAGTCAGTAAAATGTAAATCTGGTTGATAGCAGAGTTCACATTTTACTGCAAGATGTGGAAAACAGAGTTTTAAAGCTGTTTTGTGTAGTCATTAAGTAGAAATAACAACTATTTAACTTGGATTGTTCTTTATGAAGCTTGCCTTCATTAGACCTTTGTCAATAAACAATGAATTAGTGACTCTTTCAATCAA
Source organism: Oryzias curvinotus (assembly GCA_023969325.1). Taxonomy (NCBI): domain Eukaryota; kingdom Metazoa; phylum Chordata; class Actinopteri; order Beloniformes; family Adrianichthyidae; genus Oryzias; species Oryzias curvinotus. The sequence continues at coordinate 23,234,452 of CM043710.1, forward strand.
CAGTGCTTTTTGCCTTCACAGCATGTCCATAGGATTCGCCTGTAAAAAATTGTGTCGCTACATAAGCTCCTTCAACAACAAAAGAACCAGGAGTAATAATAACATTTAGTCTTTCAGCACACAATGCAAACACTGCAAAATGAATATTGTAATGAAAAACACATAAACATTGGTAAACAAAGGCCAAATCCTTCCCCGTCCCCTATGGCTTCTCCCTACCTTTCCAGTTGAAGGGGCATGTGGAGGGTTAGAGTTAAATATGTTTTTTTAAGGGTTAAGCCTGGTTTAGGGTGTTCGCGCTGGGCCACAGAGGGGAGGCATTTTTCTTCATGTGGATGTGCTCTAAAGCACAGAAGTTTACATTTAAATGTAAGTAATGGCTTTTTGTTTTAGGATGATCTTTTTGAAGTTATAAAACCAATGTTTTTCTATATTTTCAACCGCTATCAGCTTCGTGCTAACGTGGCTGACCTGCGACTATTGATGACGTCACCAAGTAGAAGTAATGTTTTCCATAACTCTCCTTTTGTAGGGCTAGATGTAGGGGTAGGGGAAGAATTCGGATTCAGCCAAATATTTGAATTTTTGAGGAGGGAGAGGTTAGTGCTTAGTGAGGTCTATGCTTTTTATCAGCTCTCCATCTGTTTTTTTAATCCATGAATTCATCCTTCAATGGATTATCCAGGAGAGGAGGGAAGAAAGAAACAAAAAATGTCATGGTATTATGTTAAAAGTGTTATGCGTCATCAGCTACTTTCCTCAACATCAAGACTATTTCACAAATGTGCTATCATTCAACAACAAAAAAAGAAAAAGAAACTCATGCTTTTGTGTAGGAAATTAATCTAAGAGGGTTTAAGATTACTTTTTTAATTATAACAGATGTTCTTGTCATAATATTCATGACTACTCTCTCTTTTCTCATTGCAGTAATGACTAACTTATCTTTTCTGTTCTATAACAGATGGTAGGGAAATTGGTTCTGTCCATCTTCATGTTCTTGCACCTTTACAGTTACTAACATCTTTCTTTAGTCTAATAGCAGACATTTGGTGGCTTTGACTACCGCAATGACTAACTTATTTCATCACAGATTATCCAGGAATTTTGTATTTGTTCATGAAATTATTTCATTGTTGCAGCTACTAACTTAAATGTTTGTCCAACAATAGATGAGCCAGTATTTTAAATGTCTGTCTCTTTCCTGTCCTCTCAAACCCATACTCTTGGCAAATAGTTGCCGAGTCTGGTTCTGCTGGGAGTCTCTTCCTGTATTTGGAGGTAGTTTTATCTTTAGTGTCAGTTTTGCTTGCAATTGCATGTTAGGGTTGTCCAGTTTCAATGTTGACACAATGTACAAATAGGATTACAAGTCCTGCGGTGCGATTTCAGCATCAGACGCAGCACATCAGTCTGGCAGAAGGGCGTTTTTTTAATGGCGTCAAGGTGCAATTTGGGCTTTCCGTCTCATTAAAAATCTGAATACTGGCAAAAAAGACACATTGCCTATAGAATTTACAGACTCTGCTTTGGCACGTGACATGTTAATGCCGCAATCAACGGGTGGAGTCCAAAACTAACATGGGAGAGAATCTAATCCTGCAACTCCTGAACTTCATAAAAAATAAAAAAAAATAAAAAATTATTTGCTTTCTTTCTGAGCTTTCTTTAGGAAATGGGCGTCAGAAAGGACATTTTGTGGAGGACCCCAAAACAAGGGACCAAGAATTGACAAGATTATTTGTACAAAGTCAACACTTAGTTTACCTTAACCTGATCCTTAACCTGTACTTTGGTGTGTCAAAGTCCACTTACTCACTTGATTGATCAATTTACGTTTTGAAAATGAAATCAAATATTTTGGGCTCAAGGCACAGACAAGTTTGTTCCCTGCTCATTTTCTTCATCAATATCCCACTCTTATGGGCTCATTAATAGAGTGCTATGTGGAACTAAAATGAGGCTGAAGGAATTCTTTGAGACTAGAAGCAGAAAATTTAAAATACAGACAACTTTTTTTGGGGTTCATACTCATTTAATGCACTTTCTTTCATCTGCTCTGAGATGATTGCGATCAGTCTGGATTATGTCAAGAGGGATAGGTTTAGGGGTTAGGGCAAAGATGAGCAAAGCTGCATATTGACCTGAGTAAGGAGACATGAACCTGAGATTGTCTTTTTTTAAAACAAAAAAATGCTGGCAAATTTTAAAACTTGAAAAAAAAAAACCTCAATTGTGAATCGACTTTATAAATAAACAGAATAGAACTGAAATCAGCTCGGAGGTGAACGCCCCTCACCCACGGGAAAGTTACAAAGGGCTGAATGGTGGCATGATAGTCAGCGCAGTCCCCTAACAACAAGAAGGCTCGAACTTGAATTTTGGCTGGGTCCCTTCTGTGAGGAGCTTGCATGTTTACCACATGTGTGGCTTTTCTCTGGACACACCGGCTTCCTTTCGTAGCCCAAAAACATGCTTCATAGGTTGATTGACAGCTCTAAATTGTCCCTTTGGAGTAAATGTGGCCCTGTAATAGTCTGGCAAATGGTCTGAGGTCTACCCCCCTCCCTTCACCCTGAAGCAGATGGGATAGGCTCCCATGAACCTCCACAGGAAAAAAAAACAGGAATATAAGATGGATGAATGGAAATCTTCCCCTCATAAAAATGTTCTGGAGGCAACACTGGCAACGTGTGCTTTTTCTACATTTAGACTAAAGCCACTACTTTTAGGTAATACACTTTTTTTTATAACTTCCAGAAATTCATACTAAAATGACAATGCCAGAAGCAACAAAATCCTCCTATCTGTGCCCCATTTTTCTATTCTGTTTTTGGTTTATGGCAGAAGCACAGAATCAGTCTCACTGTTGATTGCTCTTCTTCTCGCACCATGCTGCAGGTTCATGCTGAGAAAATGAATTGCTTCTCCTTTTCTCTCCATTTGTCTTCACTGTGGGCAAAGAAAAATGCCACAGAGGACTATTCTCTATTTTTCTTGCCATTTCTTTTTTGAATTTTCATTCATGCTTCAAAAAAAATCTTTAAAAGACAAACGTGCTACGAAATAATTTGGTCTAAATCCTTAACACTTAGCAGTCATATATTTGGGGTTAAAAGGACAAAAACTATATTACAACAATTATATATATGATATAAACTATAGATGATGGATTGAAAGAAGAAAAAAATAAATGTTATTAAACCTAATGTTCTGCTTTTAATGAAATTGTGACATTTTACTTGAGTTCCTGCCAAACATTCTTCACTATATTATTTAAAATAATTCTTCTAAACATCATGTTACAATATCAAAATCTAAACCAGTCCTAAAAAAGAAGGCTTTTTAAGAACAACACTTTTTTTTTTTAACATCATCTGTTTTTAATACAGATGGGATTTATGGTTCTTCAAGTGGAAACAGATTCAGTGAATCCACTCTTTTTTTAACAGTCATTTAAAAAGTTATGTATTTTTATAGGATCATTTCTTTCTTAGAAAGCCTGCTGCTATCTCTTTTTTATAGTTTGGAAATAAAAATACAGGGAGACATTTGGAATTCAGAGAAGGGTTATTTCCCCTCCTGCTCGTCCAGTGTGAACACCAATGGCGAAACGCTCATTCAAGAATGTGTGTCACATCCTCGGTGTGAAGGTAGCAGAAGGCATTAGTTTCCTTGGATTTGGGTTGTGTGTTCATTTAACTTGCCATTTTGTAGAAAAGCAGCCGATCACACTAAACACTGGTGTCTTTTAGAAATGCAAACTGTATCACTTTGTAATAAAGTTCTTTCAAGTACTGAGTCAACACACATAACTTTGATTTATATATTTGTACTCCTGCTTCTGGATTAAATTCTCAAGTTATGGCCGCAGGAACATTAGTATTTTGCTATAATAATAAACAAATTAAATTGCTAAAAACTTTTATCTGTATGGTTATTGCTTTGGCTCTGGATTTTTTAATGGAAAGAACTATTGATTACGATATTTCTCCTCCTTTAACAAACAGCAGTTCTCCTTAATGTGTGCCTCATACAAATCTTTTATGAGGCTCTCCTGCTCCACAGAGGAAGATGTGGGAAAGTTTCCTCAGAGTACATATAAATTCCACCGAGTGGATTGCAACAAAAATACAGCTCCCCTGCCCAGTGTAGTTTATGGGCTCAGCTCCTCTGTCTCAGTTTTGATCTGTGAAATGAGATCATCTATATTTAATGATGACTCTAATGAAGCTTTCACATTGTCTTTGCTTGCTCTCCATTCTCCTCAGCTGCCTCCTCTTGAGTACACTTAACCTAAAAAAAATACACCCAAAACACACTTTCACAAAGGCCAAACAGGACAATAAACTTAGAAATTTAAAATACAAGTTGTGGGTCAGTGTGTGTTCTCCTCATTAATATGCTCATACATGCTTGTGTTTAAGTATTTGTGGCAGCTTGGGACAAAGCCCATAACTTCGGGCTAAATGTCTAAAAGATCCCATTGGAGTCAGTTGAGATGACCAGCTAGAATGATGTGTTCCTGGCTCAGATGAAGAGTTCCTGGGGGCAATAAGCTGGATGACAGTGATCCATTACCCTCCTGAAGGCCCATTTCTGATAGAACACAGAGAAAAGCGACTCTTTCTCCCTGTGCCAGCTTGTTTACACACACCAGATCTGGTTTGGTCCCAGATCCACACAGGTCCCTCTCCTGATTCCATCCATTATTCAACATGAAGAAAAGGGGGCAGGACAGTGACTGGAAATGAATGTCCTAATTAGAACAGAGAAAGAAGAGATACATTTATGAAATGGAGGGCAGTTTAGAGACAGGAGGGGTTAGAGTGAGGGTAACTTGTTAAGCAGAGGTGACAAAAAAGTGAAATACTACTATTCACGAACAGGTGAATTTGAGTTATAGCTACACAAAAAAAAAAAAAATTAAATAACAAGATCACTTTTAATGTCTTTGTGTTACCTTGTCATGCTGTTTTCATCTCTGATGCTGGTTTATAGAGACTAGAGATTGGAAAGAAATGACAATGAGCTATAAATTAAGTAGAACTATGGATTTTAATTTTGCGTATTTGTCGTTTGTAACATTTGAGTTTAGCCCCTATTGTTTTGGACAAATGTGAAGCAGCACATTATAGGATTGGAACATTTCTGAATGTCGCACAGCTTGGGCAGAACTTAAATGTGTTCCCACCCACATTGTCTGCTACACCAGTCTTTCTAGCTTGACATCGTTATAGCAACGGTCTCCAGCAATGGTCTGGAAACATGCATTCTGGGCTGATAGGCGATTGTAAATCATCCACAGGGGTGAATGAAAGTGTGTTTGGTGGCATGACAAAGACACTGAAGAAAAGCTAAAATGGTGACTTTTTTTTGCTGTTATTCTGTAGAATTTAACCTTTACAATTTTAGAAGCTTTTCAAGAGAAAGAAAATATTTACTTCTGAGTTATTCCAGTATATTAATCTTTATGCAATTTAAGATAAAGTCATAATTGACCATAACCAACACTGAACATTACAATGGATTTAAATTCTGTTTATATGTTTTATCTTTATTCGGAATTGGGACTGTAGTCATTCTCTGCGCTTGCTCATAACTCACAACTGGTCAACAAAAACATTTGTTGGGGTGATGTTGAAGCTCACAAACTCTGCCAAGTAAGTCTGTGCTGTGGTTATAGGTAAAAACCAACAAATATTTGTATGTAATTTCCCTTTAAATGCAGTGTAATGTGTGTTAAACAGAAAGTAAGAATCAAGGATAAAAATAAGTATTAAAAAAATACTTATGAATATCTTTAAAGCATATGTAGATTATTATTGTACTTCTATACAAATATGTTTAAATGTGTGAACCATTTAAATTCCAAATCGAAACGAATCGCGTGGATCGAAAGAAAAGAAAAAAAATTCTAATTGATTCGGGAAATTTTTGGTGATACCCAGCCCTAGATACGATGGTAGCAAATACCACAGTTTGCTTAGCTGATGATGATATGTTGTGTTTGTCATTTATGAAACAATTATTGAGCTGGAGTTACAGAAAAAGGAAACCAAAAGGTAAAAAAAAATTAAACAAGTAGTGTTAAACAGCATATTGTTGTAAAACCATGATTATGAAACAAATAAGGATACAAATATACATTATATACAATGTAAAAAATTTGAAAAATATTTTTTGTTCCTAAAGAAGTATGAAATTGATTGTGCAAGAAAAGGAAAGCTCTATAAGAAAATGAAATGCTGGTGCTGATGCAGATTAGACTGTAAAATCTTAAGGTATATTGTTAGGAGTAGGATTAAAAATATGTTTTTAACTTATTCCTACTCCATTTCGAACTATATACTGATGTCATTTAATTTGATTTATAATCTTTATAAAATTGTCCTTTGTTTTTTCGTTTGTTGTTTTTATTGTTTTCTATGTACTGTTTGAAATACATTTACAAATAAATGTTTTTATATCTGGCATTATTATAATTAGAGGCTACTTCTATTGTAAAATTAACTCAAACATTTTTCTCCTGAAGCTTGATAAACTTATGGTTTGATTGATTTTCACACCTCACAGGGAGATTTTTCTCAGCTATAGTCTCGTCATTTTCTTTACTTCTCACAACAGTGTGATTACGGCACATTGAGGTTTTCTCAAAATAGCTTTCAGAAATCAGCTTGAAAGTGGGCATGAAACTACTTTACATATTTTCTTCTGCTCCAAGAACATTTTTGCATTTTTGCTGCTAGACAAATATTTGATGATTATAGTTTAATTGTATTAAACAATTCTATTTATCTTCTGTTTACACATTTTAAAGGGAAAAAAATGTGTTGGGGTAATGCAAAAAAGTTACATTTTGTCAGGTGAGGAGGGCTGGTGAGTGTGAAGGACCCAAAATGCAGAGACGGGACGCACACGGTTCCAGGGCAAGGGGTTTATTCATGAACTAAAGCGCTGCAGAGCAGGGAAACAAAAAAAACTTATTGTGGGTTAACATGAAAACATGGCAGAAAACAGGCAGAGAAGAGACGGTATGGACCAGCACAAAAGGAAGACAAGACTTATATACAGGACTGACAAGACACAGGTGACAACGATAAGGAGAGATTGGAACCAGGGAAGTCAAAACTCAAAAGCATGACAAAACAGGAAACCTTCCAAAATAAAACAGGACATGGAACTTAAACATGACAGAAACAAAAGGAAGCAAAAACTAAGGCAAAGACATCCAAACCATGACACATTTCTGTTTTGTTTTTAGTCTGGTAGTTTTTCTAATCCTCTCCCAAAGAATTCCCTATTCCTTTAAAAAAAAAAAAAGGCAAATATAGATTTTTATCTGCTTAGTTTGGTTTGGTTGGTCCATATCAAATGTGAATGCACTCATGGTAAATGTGGACATGCTAAAACTCAGGTCTGAGTCTACTATGACACCTCTATTTCTTTATAATGTTTTGATTTTAATGTTTTTATTATTGCTGACCCAGAGGAAGCATCTACAGGTTGACTAGCAGAGGTCCATGAGCCACTCCCCATGGCGTGAAGAATCAATCAGGCGTGTGACCACAAATAGAGGATCCAAGCCAGGTAATTTTGTGTGTGTGCCTCAAGGAGCTGTATGTGGCCATGCTATATAAACACTATACAATGTCCCCTTCATATTTACTACCTTTTACTACTAGGATCGGTATTTCAGAACAGTAGAAATGAGTACGACAGTCGAGAAACATGGATTAGGATGAGCAGATACTGAATAAATGGCACTTATCAGCTGTTTGTCCTTCAGGTGAGAACAGAATTATTTTAAAAAAGAAAACCCTCTCACCTTCTGCGGGCAGTTTCTCACCTAAATTTAGGTCCTCTTTCAGAGGCCGGGTAGCTTGACAATCCTGAGCAGTATCTTTGCTGTTCTAAGCACTGCTGAGACATCTGAGGATTTTCTGGGCATCTGCTGTAGCCAGTTTGGGGGTTACTGCCCCCAAACTGGAGGGGGCAGTTGTGCTCCGTTTATCACAGGTACAACTGTCACCTCAACTTTCCAAGCTTTCTCCAGTTCTTCTCTGAGTTCCTGGCATTTTTGTCTTCCAGGTTTTCGTTTTTGCACAACACATATCCTTGAAGTTGTGTCATGGCATCTGAAGCAGATGATTATAGGTTCAGATGCCATGATTCACCTTTAAGTCTACTTGCTGACGTTGCCATCACTTTGCATTGCCAAATCTGCTACAACAGCTTTTCTGCTTTCTTCATCCACCACTACAATGTCTGGTTTGGTCGCCATTATATCTGTACCTGAAAGTCCCATAAATAAATGAATAAGAGCATTTACTAAACAGTATTCCAGCAGACTGTTTAACAGTGTTTATTTCATGTAAACATACAATTATTAACTATATGAACACTTACTCGTAAGCTAAATTTACTGATTTACGATGGAAATCAGCGTAATGCAAAATACTAGCATGGCGTTGACACAAACTATTTTTTTCAATCAACTCAACTCAGGCGCATTATAAAATCTTGATATAACTATAATGGCAATTATGTTTTTCCCCAAATCCCATTTTTACTCAAACAACAATGTGTGCAACTCTTTATTGCAGTTTTTTGCTGCATACATACTGTTCCCAAATGCTACATTAGCCACACATGGCATACTTAAATAAACTATATTTGGTCTTTGAACTAAAAGTAGCACAAAGCCAAAATAGAAATCAAGCTAAGATGTTTGTCCTTGAGCGTAGCACAATCAGCAGTAAAAACCTGCTCTCCAACATGTGGTTGGCAACTCAAAGGGATCTGGCTTTTTCAAAAAAAAGGTAAGTTTCCCCATGTGGCGCAGTCCCTGCTCCCAATTTAACTCCTTTAATTACATGCCTTTAAAATTTGGATTGCTCGCTGGCTGCATGGTGTCTGCTTTTGGACGCAACTCCAGGTTATGTTGCTGGTTTGGGGGCCAGAGAGATTGCAGAAATGTGGGGGCTTGTTCTGGCTGTGAGTGAGAATCCAATGTGGTTTACCTCTATCTCCCTTCATGCAGGGCTCTGTTTTTCTCTGCATCACTGTGTTTTGTTTTCTTCAGGGGATTTGGTGAGCTCTAACTCAGCCGTCTAAATCCATTGTGGCTGCTCTACACTCCCTTCCAATCCTTCTATACTTCTCTTTTTTGTTTCTCAAGTCTTCTTAGTCTGGATTTTGTATTTTCTCTCCATATACCACTTTTCTTCTGAAATCTCACCTCAGCCAGTTTGGTCTCATCTGTTTGTAAACCTACAGTTCTTACTCATTTCTTCGTTGTTGCTTGCTTACCTGGTTACAGCCATTACTCCTTCTGTACTGTTCATCACCTCTGCATTACTTTTTTTTTTTCAATCAATGTTCTTTATGATTTCCCTTTCATAAAATTCTTGCACATTTATCTTACTTCTGTTTTGCAAAATTATAACCAGACTATAGCCAGAAAAGTGATGGTTGTGCATTACATGCTAAGACTAGGTCAACGATTAACATCTTTCTTTGCTTTAATCTTAGAAAAATAAAATTTCTTCAAAAAGTTCTGTCCTTAAAACAACTTTACTCCAAAAATCTTGAGTGCTACAATATCAAAAAAGTAATCAATTTCCTTAACACACCTAATGACTCCAGCTACCCTGTAACGCCAAAAGGTTTTAGCAGGTTCAGAAGATGGATTAAGTGCTGACCATGATTAAATTAAATTAAAAAGTAACCAGGTTCAAAATGCAGAATTAAAATATTAAATGGTCTAGAACAGGGGTGTCAAACTCATTTTGGTTCGGGGGCCGCATTCAAGGCGTCTCAAACTCAAACTCAAACTTTATTTATTTATATAGCGCCTTTCATTTTGGTTAAAAACACAAAGCGCTTAACATAAAAACAGATAAAACAGTCATAAAAAAAAAATGAAAGTTGTTAAAAACAGAAAACAAAGGACAATCACACAAAGAAGGTACCCCTCTCTCACCACCACCCACCCCCACCCACCCAGTTACCCCAGTAGAACCGTGAACAGAAACAAAGAACTACAGTTGAAGAAGGTCTGGCTTGGTACTGCTGTGAGGAAACGATATCATGGGGATCCATTCATTCCAAGGCCCAGCCCGACCACAGGGGCCATTACCGCAGCGCCCGCCCAACACAGGGCAGCCCAGGGCCCCCTCCATGGCTATTAAACCACAGAGCAGGACCCCAGCCCGCCCAATGACAACGGGCACCACAGCAACGGCACGCCCTACAGGTCAAGCTGGTGGTGCCCAAGAACGATGGATCCCCAAGAGGAAACACTGGAGTAAAAAACATCAGAATAAAAATGATCATAAAATAACAACAATAAAAATAAGAAAAGATAAAAAATAAAATAAGATATAAGTATCTTAGTAATTAAAAAATAAAATACGTCAGTGATTAAAACATAACCTAAGTATCATTTGTAAAATAACAATAAAAAGAATTGCATATTAGAAACAGAGATAATAATAGTCCTTACAAGAAAATAGATAAATAAATAAATATGTAAATAAATACCTCAATTAATAAATAGATGAATAATAAAAGACATAAGGAACGATCAAAATCATATAAAAGCCAGACTAAAAAGGTGGGTCTTGAGCCTCTTCTTAAAAATGTCCACAGTCTCTGCGGCCCTGAGGTTCTCCGGCAGACTGTTCCACAGGCGAGGACCATAATGGTGGAACGAAGCCTCACCGTGTGTCTTGGTCCTCACCTTAGGGACAACTAAGACGCCAGTGCCAGAGGACCTCAGGGTCCGCGAGGGTTCGTATTTTAAAATAATATCATTTAAATAAGAAGGCCCAAGACCATAAAAACATTTGTAAACCATTAAAAGAACTTTAAAATCAATCCTGAAACGCACAGGTAGCCAATGCAGCGATTTTAAAACCGGTGTAATGTGTTCCCGCCCTCTGGTCCTCGTCAGAACTCGTGCCGCTGAGTTCTGTAGAAGTTGTAGATTTGAGATCGACTTTTTGGGTAAACCAGAGAGCAGGGCATTACAATAATCTAAACGACTAAAAATAAAAGCATGCATTAGCACCTCTGTGCTGGCAAGAGAGAGGAATGGGCGGACTCTGGCAATGTTTTTAAGATGATAAAATCCTGTTTTCACAACGTTTCTGATGTGAGGAATAAAATTCAGCTCAGAGTCAAAAAGAACGCCCAGATTTCTCACACACTGAGAAGATTTAAAATTCCTAAGTTTGGGTAAAATCATCTCTCTCTTGTCTTCAGGACCAATGATTAAAACTTCAGTTTTGTCCTGGTTGAGCTGCAAGAAGTTTTCTGCCATCCACAGCTTTATATCTAAAATGCAGTTTAAAAGAGTGTTGACAGGTTCAAGGTCATCAGGAGACACGGCAATGTAAAGCTGTGTATCATCAGCATAGCTGTGAAAGTCAACGCCATGTCTCCTGATGACATCCCCAAGAGGCAACATATACAAGTTAAAAAGTATTGGACCCAAGATTGAACCCTGGGGAACCCCGCAACCTATTTCATGGACTCCTGAGGAACGAGTATCCATACTTACAAAAAAGTGTCTATCTGTGAGATAGGAGTGAAACCACTTAAGAGCAGTTCCTGAGAGGCCGACCCGACTCCTAAGTCTGTCAATTAAAATCTGGTGATCCACTGTATCAAAGGCGGCACTAAGATCTAGCAGCACCAGAACAGAAAGTTTCTGCGAGTCATAATTATGTCTGAGATCATTTAAAATTTTTAAAAGGGCCGTCTCAGTACTGTGATTAGTCCTAAAACCAGACTGACACTTTTCAAGAACATTATGTTCACTTAAAAAATCATGTAATTGAATAAAAACAAGTTTTTCAATAAGTTTTCCTAAAAATGGTAAGTTGGATACAGGTCTGTAATTGTCCATGATCTTTGGGTCCAAGTTACTCTTCTTCAGAAGGGGCCTCACCACTGCCGTCTTACAGGCAGAGGGGAAGACCCCCATCTGAAGAGAGCAGTTAGCTATATTTAAAATCTCTGACTCAAAGAATTTATAAGATGCTTTAAAAAGAGAAGTTGGAATCGGGTCTAAAAGGCAGGTTGTAGTGTTTGCTTGGGAAAAAACTCGACCAAGCATCTCTGCATCAACCAGGACAAAACTCTCCAGTGTTTCCTCAGGTAAAGACAATGCCACTGACCTGCTAGGATTACTGTTATGTACCGGTTGAAGGTTGGATCTAATAGCATTGACTTTACTCCTGAAGTGGTCAGCAAAGTCCTCACATGCAGTTTGTGAGTGAGGCATGATGGATTTATTAAAATCTTTGTTTAGTAAAAAATCAATAGTCTTAAAAAGAAACCGGGGGTTGTGTTTATTGTTTGTGATGAGATTTGAAAAATAAAGTGTCCTTGCCTGTTTAACAGCGTGGTTGTAGGTTTTTAGTTGATCTTTTAAAAAGTCATAGTCGACTGTCAAATTAGTTTTTCTAAATTTTCTCTCTGCTCTCCTACAAATTCTCTTCAGATTTAAAATATCACCGTTTCTCCAAGGCATCTTCGGTTTATGTGTCAAGACTTTTGTTTTCATTGGAGCGGCTGAATCAATGGCAGACTTAAGTCTATCATTAAAATCAACAGTCAGAGAATCGCAGGACAAAGGTAAAATCTGAGCAGGAGTTTGTTTTAAAATGTCAATAAAATTTTCTGCCACTTCAGGAGTTATATATCGCTTCGTCACAGTTCTCACTGAGGCCTCTTGCTGGATAAAACCAGTCACCTTAAAAAACACACAATAATGATCTGACACAGCCAAGTCAACAACAGTCTGATCCCAAGTGGGCCGGACCAGTAACATAAAGGCAAAAAACAGCTTTTTTTTTTTTACTCAGTTGGAAAAAAGGCCTATACCAACATGGTAGTCTAATCACTTATTATTACACATTCATTCACAGAGGCCAATTAATCTCAAATAAAATGCATTTTACTTTTAAAAAAAATTGGTTTATTAAATATTCACAAACTGAATATTTTACATCTGACACTGAAGCAATCCCGATAAGAAACTCAAAGAGGGGCTACGGAAAAAAATGAAACACCTGAATAAAATGTAAATGTGCTAATCAAATAAATATTAAACTAAATTAAACTTGCAAACATTTGTGAACATAAGAATTTGGAGTTAACCTCTTTTCTCTCCTGAAACTTCACCAGACCATCAATATTAGTATTCATATCCTGTGCAGAAACACATTTACTGTCATTCAAGTGTGCAAAACACAATGAAACGTCCTAGAATCTTTTCCTGGTTGCTGTCTGTATTTTGTGGCAACACCTGCTCCCTTCCTGATTTTGATGGGGCCCCATCGGTGACCAGACTGAAATAATGTGACCAGTTCACTCCAACATGGTGCAGTAACAAGAGAGCTGACTATGTCCTCAGCTGGTGTCGTGCCCATCAACTCAAGAAACTCAGCTGTGACGTCTCTTCAACACCTCTAGTAAATATGCAAAGTTGTGCAATATCTGTATCTGTGCTTTCATTAGTAGTGACCAAAAATGCAATCAATGACTGGATTTCCTCATTTGGTGCCCAAGTCTCCTCAGAGATATTGGATCTGCAGTTGTAATCCTTGACAGACTCATGCTGGCAAAGGTCAACTGCTTTTTGGGGCACAAGACTTCTGCAGCATTCAGCATTTTTCAATAAGTTCACATCCGAAAATGGTTTGGATGTTTGCTCCAACTTGTCTGCAATAAGGTAGCTGTCACACACACAGAATTTTTTTCAGTGCAGCTAATAGTTGGTAAATCTTCTCTTTTCTTAATTGCAAATGGTGAAACTTTTGTTTATGAGTCTCATAGTGGTGCTGAATGTTATATTCTTTGAGGACCAGGGGGGTATTCCAGGAAGCATGTTTAAACTAGCCTGACTTTAAGCCTGAACTCTGGCTGAAATCCACCTGAACTTGCTTACTCTGGGTATGTCGGTTCCAGAAGACCGGATATGAGTTGGCGTAATTACGCTCGACTTGGTAACCCTGGGTTAACGCACGTATACAGCAGGTACATAAAGACATTCTCAATAGATCGCCGATTTCTGGAGTCACCATGGAAACGCGTGGGGAAAAAAAAGAAAGCGCGACACTTGAGACGGAAGTGAGACGGAGTCTGAGATTTTAATGACGGCGTATGAAGATTATACATCCAACAAAAAAGTAACACGGCTGCATCATCAAAAAGAAAAAGAATTTCTGCTTGGAGAAAATCAACAGACAAAGTAAACCCACGAGTTTCTGATCTCGTTTCCATTTTCCTTGTGACGCATATATATATATATATATATATATATATATATATATATATGCGTCACAAGGAAAATGGACCACATATGGATGTTGGAAATTTAAACAAGTTTAAATTTCCAACATCCATATGTGGTCCTATCACCCTCTCACTGTGGAAAAAGTATTATCTGAGCTTCTTCATCTACTAAATCATCTTCAAATGGACACGCCATGCTGCTTCACCTCTCTCAAAACAAACTAAGCTTCAACTAAACCTGCTCCAGACCAGGTTATGTTCAGAGCATGAGTTGCCGTGGCAACTTGACCTACCCTGAGACATACCTCCATTTCTGGAACCGGAAGCTGAGGTTATCAACTTCCTTAGCCTCAAACTTATCGTGGGAGCTAGCATAACCTGCTTTCTGGAATACCCCCCTGTTGATGACATACCAAGCATGCAGGTTTTGCATTCAGCTCTTTGAACAGATTAAACTCTTTCCATTTTGCTTTAAAGCTCAGCACTCCACTTCAACCTTTTTTCCTTTTTAACAACATTTTGGTCATTAGTGTGTCACTAATGATGATTCTTATAGCAATGTAACAGCGGTGGGGCTCATGTGGAACCAAACTACATATTACTCAAACACAGAGCTGTTAAGTTTTCGCTTTTGGAAGGTGCAGAGATGTGCTGTTTCACCTGTTTTGCTTTTCCTTTACTCCCCCTAGTGGCGGAATTGCGCATTTCAGTTATTTCTTTAAAAAAATCATAACTCGCCACAGGAATGGACTAGAAACGTGCTTTATTTTTTAAACATCTTTATAATTTTTACTCTTCATGACTGGGCCAGATGGAACCATCTGGCGGGCCGGATACGGCCCGCGGGCCGTATGTTTGACAACCCTGGTCTAGAACTTTAATAAGGACAGGCAAGGTAAGGTTTAAACAATGCAAAATGAACTCATTGTAAAATATACTTTATGTTTTGCATTGGTACTTCAACCTAAAGAAGGTTAATATAGAGCATAGCTTGAAACTGAACAGTGCTTGTAGTAAGACTGAAGACTCTCCTAGAGTCTACACAGGTGGGGCTGATTTGAGATGAGTCAAATGGAGGTACTGAGAGAGCTGAAGGTCATTGCATAAGTAGAGGAAAGAAGGGAAGAGTGTTGCTTCAGAGGTCTGCAGTGATTCTAAAGAGGAAGCATGAGAAACTTGATTATTCACAGGTGATTGGCTGTGAGACAGATGCAACCAGTTACAGCATGATTAGGCGGAGGCTGTTTGTATTGATGAACAGGTGATGTGAGAAAGTGGTGGTGTGAGATCTAAAGTGCAGCAGATTGGGCTTGTGGGGTCAATATAAGCTGTAATAAATAAAGTAAAAAGTGCAAATTAAAACATTAAGCAAACAGAGAAACAACAATGGCAAGAAAGCAGATGACCTGACAAGACTGAACGGAAAACCAAACACCTGGATAGTTACTGAAATGAAGCCAGCTCATAGTGAGAAAGCCGTGGTTCAAGTCCCAGCTGTGTTTGCATGCTCTTATTTATGGCCGTGTCCAAATACCCTCACAACTCTCTAACTAAAAAAAAAACTATATAGTGCAGGACTATGTAGTGCCCTGGGCTTCAAAAGTAATTCAGACGCCGCGCTCACTATTTTCTTTATAACCTCCAATATGACATCACTGATTTCCTGAAATAAAAATGTAACAAAACTGAACATTTTACAAAGACTAGTTATGAATCCTCTATGTTCTGATGATGAAAACTGGGATGGTTTATAAAAATTAAATTTGAATACAATTTTCTAAAGGAATAATTGTTCAAACCCAGTGCATTGTGGTCTATATTAGCCAACCTAGTAAACATTGATGTACTCTAGTTTTATGAAGAGACTTATGGGAAATTTCTAGGTCACTGGATTTTGGAATTGTAGATTCAGACAGCCATGCAAAATGAAGTAAAGGAATTCATACACAACCCATGTGTGTTTTCTCTGGCCACCACAGCATCCTCCCATGGTCCACAAACCTCTCAGCTTGGTGACACTACATTGTCCCCTGGGTGTGAATGTGAGTGTGTGCTGTTGTCTGTCTCTGTGTGGCCCTGAGATGGACTGTCTAGGAGCTGGGTGGCTTGGTTCCACCATCTCTCCCTTTGACACCACTGGTGTGAAAAATGAATAAACCTGATGTGCCTGAGATAAGACTGAGACAAGCTATCTCACATTTCTGACATGTATGTGTATTTACCTTTATAGTTCATCTTAATACTGTGCATCCTTTCACCAGCATTTCTTAATGATATTACCTATCAAATAACATGTGCTTAAAGTTTTTAATTTTATTTTCCGAGGTGGAATCCACTGTTGCATGTATCCATACATAGGCACACAAACAAGCAGGGAGGACATAAGAGTTAAAATGTTTATAGATCATCAGTTTAAACAACATAGTAGTGTAAATCAGTTTTACAAGGACCAGCTTTTGAAACTTAAAGGACCTATACCATGCAAAATGAACTTTTTGAGCTTTTAAGTGCAGTGTAATGCTCATTTGTCATTATAAACATCCCCAAAGTGGTGTTTTGATCAATACATGCATTTAACCCTTGTGCTATCTTAGGCACTTTGACATTGGGAGTGAGGTCATCTAGACCCATTAGACAGTGCGCTGAACCTTTTTCTTCAATGATTTGTGATCTTCACTGGTTTCAATGGATTACATGAAATCCTCTCCACCTTTATCCACCTTTGTCATGGTGGGGATAACACGTCAATGGTCATCTTGACCCCACAGGATAGCACAAGGGTTACGAGTATGCTGCGCTCTGAGCACCAGCCCCTTTCAATCCACGAAAACGAGCTGACATAGACCAGTGAGAACAGCCCCTCCCAGGATGAG
The DNA here is from genome assembly GCA_023969325.1 of Oryzias curvinotus. Classification (NCBI taxonomy): domain Eukaryota; kingdom Metazoa; phylum Chordata; class Actinopteri; order Beloniformes; family Adrianichthyidae; genus Oryzias; species Oryzias curvinotus. Next base: position 23,251,632 of record CM043710.1, read on the forward strand.
TCTGTGCTGCCAGCACCACCCCAGGCTAACACACACGACCACTTTCTCCACTGAGCTAACAGTGGTCAGGAAAATGCTTCCTTTTCATATGCACAATACCATATATGTTCCAATTGTGTCCAGTCTCCAATAGCCACTGGTGGCCTCTAATAATGACCGGGATCCTTTAAGAGCTTCTTTGAACGTTGATTTTTGAGCAAAGATGGACAGGTGCGTGTGTCTCCAGGAATTTTGATACGAAGATTGATGCTTCAAAGAGAAAGAACACGTTCACTGGTAGTGTTAGTCAGAACATAATACAATGTTCTCAACATTTCAATAAATCCTGAAATGTTCATCCAGTAGTGGCGTCTGCCTTTCTTGACCAAATTTAACCCCATAATTAACCCACTAGCCATCATAGGCGTGCGTCTGTGATGGAATAAAAGCCGACCTCCAACAGATCTCTAAGAAATACTGCCAAATCTTTGGAATAAACGGCAGGGCTACTAAAGGCAGATTCACAATATGCGCATCAATCTTTGAAAAAGTTCAGATGTTGTTTGTTTTTTTAATGGATGAAACGCAGATTTGCTGAGGAGTCTAGCTCTGAGATGGCATCATGAAATGGATGCAACCCACAAGGAGCAAAAGGCGGAGCCTGAGAGATCCAGTCATCTCACTTCCGGGCATGAAAATAGTTCACAAAAATAACTAATATTTCATAAATAGATTTTTGAGAATCATGGTATGATCATGGATAAGGATGTAATTTACTCTAAAAGACTGAAGAAAAGTATGGTACAGGCCCTTTAACTGAGATTTTTTATTTTTATTGGTATTTAAAAAAAATAGAATGTATGTGACTGTTTACTTTTGTACTAAAATTACATACAGATGTATACCTCAACAGTTTTTAAAAGCAAACATGACAAAGCAAACATTAGTGGTTCTTAGTTAATGTACTTCCTGATGTCAATTCCCAGTTTTGTTCCAAAGTCTGGTCTTTCAGTAGGTGGTACGAACAACAAAACTTCAACAGTCAAGTTGAAAAAGTGAACCAACTGCTGTCTGGTATAGGGTAACAACAGCTAAATTGGGCCACCTTTTGGTTGTTCGCTCAGGAAACTGAGTTTGGCATTTAATTGTGATCCCAGTATTAATAATAATTGTCTTTAACGTTTTTGTGCTGAATTAATGGAATACTATTCTTAAAACTCTACAGCTGTTGAAACATCAGCTGCCAATGCATTTTTTAAGATGTGCCTCATTCAGGCAAAATGGACCAGCTGATCAGCTAAAATGAGCCACTCAAACTGCAAAATAAAACTATTTTTGGTCATAATAAAAGGAAATAATATTAAGAGCAACATCCTTGGAAATTACAATAAAATTCATTAGACGTTAACAAATTTATAACAAATACAGGGCTATCAACATGGCCTCAGCATAATAAAGCTGACATGATTCTATGACCTTTTCCTTTTTCCAAAACTCCAACAGTTAACTTATTATCCTTGGGAAAAAAGTGAACCCCTATGTAGCCTGGTATACGGAAACAAGGAAGGAAAATGCTCTTTGTCACAGCCAAACATAGGTTTCAGAGGGAAAAATTCACCATTTCCATTTTACAAGAACATTACAGAAGGTTTTAGGCTTTGCATCTCAACCAGCCTAATATTCAAAGTTTGGGCCTTATAACTGCTGTTCAGCACAATGATTAAAAGTTTCAAATAACAAACGTGAGGAAGTTTTGTCATGAACAAGTTTGCATTTTGTTTTTTCATGAACCATGCTTGCTGCAATGTCACGGTTGACTGCAAGGTTTCATTCGTCAAGGCCTCGTTTGCACTCCTGTTTCTTTTGTTTTCTACTTTCACAAAGTAGGTCTGCAATATGCTTCTGTCATCGGGTCTCTGATGAGATTTGACACCAACTCCATGGGGATGGAAACTTTGCAAATCACAAGTCTCTGTAACAAAAGAGCTTAGAACACCCTGGAAAGCATGGAATGCATGCGTACACACAGCCACACACACACACACACACACAAACACCCCACACACACACACACACACATATATATTTCTGATAGCTAACAGTAAAGCAACTGTACTGACGGTCTGAGAAGTACCATTTTAACATGTTAATTACAATTGAATATGTTTTTAAAAAAATGCAGAAAGGAATCAATTCAGTTGATTTTATACATCCACAAAAAAATTCGTACTTTTTTTTTTAAATACAAAAAATGGTCGATCAAAGTCAGACAAAATATTATTTAAAGAGGTATTAGAAGTGAGTGTAAACTAAAGCATAAAATGAACTTTTCAAAACAGGGACGCAGTGCATACGTTTGAATAAAATAATGTATGAAAATTAGACAGGAGTGAAAAAAAATTGTCACAAAAAGCATTCAAAAGGCCCAAACATGACGGATAAGTTCCAATGGCGAAGTGAATGCTGCTGTTGGTTACTCACTCTAGTCAGGAAACATGGTCAGGTCCCAAGACTGTAATGCAGTTTACTCTGCTGAAAAAGCACAAAAAAAAAAAAACTTTCTTGTACTTTAGTGTCCAGCTACTGCGCCCAAACCCCAATATTATAGAAGTGGATCAATGAGCTCAAGCATTTTTTAAAATGCTATTTTATTTCATTTTTATTTGTAAAAAGCAAACCTTAAAACATTTATTTTGGGAATCCTTTTATGGAGGAAAAAACAGATTTATCCACTTAAAAAAACTTTATTTTTATTTTTAATAAATACTTTTTCATCTTGACAGAATGAAATGATGAGTAAATAAGTTCAAACCTTGGATCTGAGTACCGGTATTTATTTAGGGCTCTCAAAAGTATGTGTGAGTGTCTGTTGAAGTGTTTTTCTGTGGACAAATAAATCAGTTTTGCTGTAAAAGCATCTTCTAATAATAAATATTAATAACTGATTCAAGAGATCTCACCTTCTCTTTCTTTAAGAAGTCTACATTTGCAAGTACATGATGTTCTCCTTTTTTGCCACCTCTGCTGTTTCTTGCCTGTATGCTTTTGGCTATATTCCAGGTAGTCTTTACCATGAAATTTTAATCAGCAGTTCCTCACATACTAGTTTTGGAATTATTCTTAAAGACCGACTCAAATGAAAATAATATTTTAAGTGTTTTTAATATGTTCTTGTGGCATTTTTCTGATGATGAAGGACATAAGAAAGCTTGTAGTTGTGATATAGAAACTACAATCGGCAGGCCATAAGCTCCCTGGTCTGTTCCATTCTGATGCATTTACTAGCAGAAAAATAGATTCATGTGCATTCCAAACGGCTCCAAACTGTACAGCTGGATTATTGTTGCACTGTTAATGTTAGGTTGAGGTTGTGAGGTTAGTCTGGCTGTCTATTTTCTTCCACTTTGGATAGTACAGGAACAAGTCTACTTTGCATATATATATATATATATATATATATATATATATATATTTGTCACAGTAATATAGTAAATTGAACATGATTTCTGAACGTTTCTTCAGATTCTGTCTTTCACTGTGGAAATGCACCCATGATGAAAATTTTAGACCCCTCCATGTTTTCTAAGTGGGAGAACTTGCTAAATCACTGGGTGATCAAATACTTATTGACCTCACTGTGTATATATATATATATATATATATATATATATATATATATATATATATATATATATATATATATATATACATTTTTTTTTCTATGTACCACTGCTGTGACCTGTGTTGTAAAACCTGAATAGAACATGAAGCTGAAGGAGACAGCGCATAAACATCACTCTAAGGTGCAAACTAACAGGTCTTCTTGAACCAGAGGTGGTGCTGGAGTGATTTGCATACGCATCTGTTCATACAATCCCCCGTGAAGTTCCAGATCACTGACACAAACTCATCAACAAAGTCTAGCAGACAGCAGCTCATCCTGCTCTTGAGTGTGTGCGCAAACACACGCACAGACAATTTCTCACTTTCAATCAGTTGTGTTTAGCACACAGGTGGCAGTTCAACACACAGAGCTGTGGTGTCAGATGAGAGAGCTGACGGCTGATGTGAACAACCTGATAGGACACAAAAGGAAGCAAGAGCCCCCCGCTCCCCCTCATCCTTTGACCCAGTTGGAATCAATGAGCGAGCACTCCACCACACTACAAGCCGAAGTGAGAAGAGGAGGAGCTGATGAAGGAGGTGAGGGCATCAAAGTGGGTAACGGGGGCATGTGGATGAGGAGCACAACAGTAATCAAAAAACATTCTCTTGCGATCTTTACTCTCCGATTTTGATCTTTAATTCTGTGTTTTCTCGTCATAGAGGAAAAGGAGAAGACAGAAAACACTTGAGGCTGGATGTGGTCTGCTTTTGTTGCAATCTTGCTGAGACGATTTTTTTTTTAATGAAATCAAAGAGTTTGAAAGGAGGTATTGTAGCAGCAAAGGTGTTGTCACGGGAAATGTCTTTCTTTCTGACACAATAACAGCTCGCCCAACTTTGTAAAAAAATACAAGGACAGAAAATTGCACAGCACTGAATAAATGAATGCTTTTTCTAGACAGCGAGCTTTAAAAATGTTCAGAAGTGCTGCAATAGATGAATCTACATTTTATAATTTCAACATGAGTAGCTTCAGAAACATTTGTAGGCTTTTTAATGTTTGTATTTGGTGTTCTTTACTTTTTCTGAATCCAAGAACTCCTCTTTCTAAACAAATGTAAAGATGTTCTGACTACATATGGTACAATCTTTGAGCATGTATCATAAAGCTGCAATGTGAAGCACCGCTGAGAATGTAGCAGCCATATGCCATACTAAAAAAACATAGTTTAGATACTTTTCATATCAAGATTATTTTAAAAACAAAGCTAGAATAGAATAAAAAAAATGAAAATTACAATTATTCCAAAAACAGTGAAATAAAAACAATATTTTCAAATTAAATGAAAGTATTTGTTAGCTTTGTAATGATGCACAGTTTTTGAAATTTCCTCCTCACTCGTGTGCATCTACAACGAACCATAGGGGGCAGCATTGTTACACAAAGCTGGAACTTTAACCTCCCGGTCTAATCAGCATCACAGGCCAACTGTAGCGCAGACTGATACTACATCAGTTTGTGAATTATTCATTCTAAATACCCATGCTGGATTTTGTTTAAAGGGAGGGAGATGGGGGCGGGGTTAGCAGATGAAAAGGGAAAATAAAAAAGAATGAAAGTCAAAACAAATCTTTCACTAATTACTGGATGATGAGGTGTGGGGGAAAGGAATATTGAAAAGAGGCAGACTTCAGTGTTCATGGTTTAAGAACAAAGTAAAAAAAAATATCTAAAAAGAAGCACTGAGGAATAAAACATTTTAGTCTCACAGAGAAGGAGATAATTTAGGTGAGGATCTCCTCTCTCTCTGACAGTTTCTTATTGTTTTCTCTTTCCATATTGTCCTTTTTTAATCACATTCTTTCATTCCATCTCCATTTTGCATTCTTTTCTGAGGACCAGAGGTGTGTGGCATTTATGAGATTATTTCCTTACAGAGGAAAAGCCAAAAAGCCTAAAAATCAGTTTTCCACGTTTTGGATGTCATTTTTTTATGAGTCATTTTTCATTCTTAACTACTTTTCTTTTGTTTCATCCCTTTGCTCTGAATTATTATTTCCTTTGCATTTTTATCCTATTCTGTGTCATGCTTTTTTCGTCACCACCTGCTATTTTTGGTGTTGGTTGGGACCACACAAAAACTGTCTAGAAATAATCATTTTAAAAGTGGACACTAAAAAAAAGAGATGAACTGAACTAAACTGAAAACCAAATTAAAACTTGTTCTTAAAAATCCCAGTCCAGTTTTACATATTAAAACTACCTTACAACACAAGCAAAGAAATACCTACATTTCCACTAAGATTTATGAAATGAGTGGAAAACGAACTGAAACACTATATCAAAATACAAATAATAAATTTTGAACAATTTTGTTTGTTCATTACTTAATGCAGTTGTAGTAATGCAAATTAAGTTTAAAAATATCTAAATATCCCTATTGAGCTCCAGCTGTAATTACACAGTGAATGCAAAAAGAAAAAAGGAAAGCCCCATGGCTTCACAACCACATTTTTATCAAAAATCTAAGACTGATTAAAAATGACATGGCCAACCCCTCCCTTAAACTTCTTATCCATAGCAGCAGCCAAAAATATGCAACAAAGAGCTCTCACTCTGAGAAAAAAAAATACTCAAAGCACAAGAAAGTTTAAACTAAAAAGTATATTAAGTAAAAAAGTATATTGATGGACAGATATTTTCCAGTCATCTTCGTGTCACAATTTCACCTTCGATGTAATATTTGTCTTTCCACCAGATGTGGTATAATTGTTACAGCTTAAAATAATAACTTAATTGTGCTTGTATCCCTACTTTCTCCACCTCTCTTCTTTTTACTCTCTTCCACCCCCCCTCTCTCTCACATTCTTCCCCTCTCCCTCCCCACACACACTAAATGTAACAAATAAATAAAAAGTAATAAAACAAAAAGGGGTTTTTATAATTTACACTCTGGTTTCTCGAAGTTATAAAACCTCTTTTTGTGATAGTAAAACCTGTCCAACACAAAAGGCCTTCGGCTCTAATCTGTTTGCTCAGTTGTTGGACAGAACAAGTTAGAAAAAAATTTAAAAAAAAAAGAATATTCATAAGTCCAGAAATGATTCTTCCCAACTTTCTATTTGACGGTGTAAAAAGGCCCATTTGCTGCAATAAGAAGCAACATGTCCCCCTAGTCGCACAGCACTTGCACTCCTTAAGCTTCATCCAGTGTGGTTCCTAGGACCCTCTGTGTTACTATCCAACTATGTACCCACAAGGGGCCCAAGTCTGGGTCCGCCTGTGCCAGTCCCCAGTCCGGCTAACAAAAAAAAAGAAGGATTGTGTCAGGAAGGGCATCCAAAAAACTCTGTACCAAACCACCTGTGGAGACCCCTGAGGGGATGTCCAGAAAGGTGGACAACAACATTATTGCATTAATGAACCCCAAATTGTTCTAAGTAATAAAGTCGTGGCATGAGATGCCACAGAAAATACTGGTAAAAGGCTTCTCCCCACATTTGAAGTTCACACCAGATATGTTGTACGGAATAGTAGTTACATAGGTGAAGAGAAAAAAAAGTTCACTGAGCAATTCAGCTGCTAAAATCTTCTATATTGAACAGAAACAGTACGTATACATCTATCCATCTTCAGAACCTGCTGAATCCCTTCCCGGGTCACTGGGGTGCTGGAGCCAACCCAGCTACTGTTGGGGGAAGGTGGAGTGCACCTTGAACAGGCCACCAGTCTGATGCAGGGCCACACACACATTTAGAGTGTGTGTGTGTGTGAGCCACCAATCAATAGCATTTTTTTGGATTGTGAGAGGAATCCAGAGTGCCTGGAGAACATGCAAACTCCACACAAAAAGGTCCCAGCCAAGATTTACATCTTCTAAGGCAGTGTTTTTCAACCTTTTTTGAGCCACGGCACACTTTACTCTTGACAAAAATCCCGCGGCACACCAGCATAAAAAAAAAAAAAAAGCAGTCTGTTTTGATGTACAGCCGCCGCCGGAATCTGACGCGCATTTTTGTGATAATTGTGCCAGAAAAAGCTGGAGGTTGCAGCTGTTTTTTTCTAAAAGATGTAATAAAGGTTATGGTAGGAAATTTACAAACTGTATGTACGTTGTGGTTTAAGACGTTTAACAAGGACGACTCATTGTACGCCGAGGCGCTGTCACGTGACCTAATGCATCATGGGAGATGAAGTGTGAAACTGCCGCAAAAGGGCAGAAAGACTAGCGTCTCTGAGCTTCATTGTTTTGTTCACTTGTTCCACGGTCTGATCCCGGATTCTGTGGAAAGCTACACCGCTAAAGACGAGCTTTAGCTGGTAATTTTGTTGGAGCTGAGCGACTTTTTGAGCTAAATTGGGACAAGGAGGTTAAGATTTTAAGCACTTCTGATTGGTCAGACTGATGACATGTGATTAAACCTTCAAGAATGATTGGTGGAGACAGTTAAAGGGGCAGGACTTCAGGAAACAGGTATAGCTGCAGCTAAATCGCGGTGGTACCGTCATTCTTATCAAAATGTCTTTAATAGAATCAAAATAACACAAAGAAAAAGTAATTTTCTGATCTTTTATATTCCTAACTACTCAGTGTCTTATCAGGGCCTGTTTGGATGAACACAGAGTTGATATCCTGGAGATGGGAAATGGTTTTAGATCAGTTAATGAGGGCAATTTCCCACGGCACACTTGACCATCTCCCACGGCAGCGGCACACTGGTTGAAAAACACTGTTCTAAGGTGAGGCGAGAGCGCCAACCACTAAACCAGCATGCCCTTGTAAGTTTATGTTTGACAGTAAATTGAGAAAGAAACTTTAAAACAATTGTAGCAATTAATGCTTTATGGAAAACTAAAGTGTTGTCCGCCTTTTCCACGTCGGCAAACACACACCAGATTTTTCCAATCGGAATGGACACACAGTCATATGCAATGTGTGGATTAGGATGGGATTTCAGTCTGTTCTTATGATACAAAATATCATACATGTTACCACAAAAATATAAAAATACTAGCTTTTTATTTAAAATTTCAGCTCTAGTATTCTTAAAAATAAAAACAATATATAGATTTATTTTTTAAAAAAAAGGAGGACTACAGCTTTTTTCATTAGTTGGTGTCTCATCTGCCATACTTTTTTCAAAAATATTTGGTCATTTTTTAATGCATTTTTAGATTGTTTTTGTCCTGTGAAAGTAACCCAACAAGTAGTGATACAAGTGATTATGTTTTTGATTAAATAACAGGTAGTAAATAAAATTCAACTTCACACTCCAGAGATATAGTCATTTGAACACCAATGATTTATTTAGTCAAACTTTATTCTTCTATTTTGAATCTGTAGACCAGAAGAACAAAAAAGGATTGGAATTGCAGAAGTGAAAAAGAGAATTATAAAGCACATAAAAATAGAGGGAAAGAAAAGCCTCAAAAGAAATCTCAAGAATAAATTCGGAAATGTTTTCGAAGATGAATTCAAGCTTTATGTAAATGTGGTTCAGTGCACAATGCATTTGGAAAAAGAACATCACCTTTTAGAGTGCAGATATACTTTAAAGTGGAAAATGCTGTGAAACTCCAGATAGTTTGTTACATCAGACGAAAATATGAAACACCTCTTTGGAATAACTTCACAGGTTTGTGCTGTTTGCTCACAGCTCATGCATGATTAACACGCTAAATGAGTATTTTTATTCAACCCCCAAAGATTTTCTTTTTCCAAATTTCTTTCTTGTCAGAAACATATTTCCACTGCATAAATTTGTAGTTCATGAACCATTTTGGAATATGGTCTACAAATTTGTCTGGCTTGCCTTAAGAGATCTTAGTTATTTTACCATTCTAAATGACATTTTTGACGACCAGAATATGAAGAACATCCCGATGAGATGATCAGCTTGGAGGTCTAGTGGGAAAGCCTGAGTGTCCACCCCGGAAGTCAGAGGTCAGGTCACAGTAAAGACTAAAAATGGGACCCAATGACTCCCTCAGCTTTTAACGGGTTGCATGGGGGGGGGGTAGACTCACCAAATGGTCCCTGAGCACAGCTGTGACTTCAGCTCACTGCTCCCCCAGGGGATGGGTCAAATCTGGAAAACAGATTTGACACAACCAGGTGTGTGATAGCTGATAGGATTTTAACTGAAACAATCTTTTCATGATGAAAATATAGTTGGGTCATCAAAACACCAGACTTTGTTAAAAACACAACATTATAAATGTTCTAATATGTTTAAAAAAATGAAAACCAAGAAAAGTGATAAAAATACTAAACTCTTTAGTCACCTCAATGAACTCTAGGCTTGAGAAATAAAAAATAAAATAAAAATGTGGTCAAAGGTCAAACCTCCCTGGAGTAACCCTGGTTCTGGTTTAGGGATGAAAGAAGCTTTTTGGTCTGAATCTCACCACACATGGATGCAGTACAGACATGACATGATGCTGCAATTGTCCTTGACCTACTTTTCAAATTTCATGAAAGCCACGGAACTTACGGAACAAAGTGCACATAAAAAAGTAACACAGAAGACATTTGTGTAAGCAGAAGAAAAAAAACATTGTTAATGGTGGTTGTGTATGGATGGAAGTGCCAACTGTGTGAAAATATGAAGGAGAAATTAATTATTGCATTTTGTGCCCGGCTGAAATTATATTCTTTAATGGAATAGAAGTCCAAAAGAAAAATCCTAGAGGAAGATTTGAGAGATTTGCAAGGCTTCGACATTTCAAGGTATCGTGTAGCGACAGTCCAGTGTATTTAAAGCCCCCCTTCAATCATCTTCAGATCTATTGTAAAAGCGCTCCCAGTGGGCTTTTAATTATACGTATGCTGTTTTTAGTCAAAATAAAAACAAAAACAAAAAAAAAATGTTAAAGTTTCTTGCTTCTGAATTGTGGGAGGAACCGTTGGCTCTGAGGATAACCGCGCCCCCTTCCCCATTGCTGAAAGCTCAAGATCAGAAACTCGTGTGTTTACTTTGTCTGTTATTTTTCTCCAATAGATCATCTTCAGATCTATTGTAAAAGCGCTCCCAGTGGGCTTTTAATTATACGTATGCTGTTTTTAGTCAAAATAAAAACAAAAACAAAAAAAAAAAGTTAAAGTTTCTTGCTTCTGAATTGTGGGAGGAACCGTTAGCTCTGAGGATAACCGCGCCTCCTTCCCCATTGTTGAAAACTAGAGAGCAAGGAGCTTGTCGCCCACCCAGTGTATTTTCTATGTCACAAATAAGCCCTTTTTCAAACTTCATTTTTTCTCCACTCATGATTTACAACAATTTGGACATAGACATACTCAGAAATGCAAGTTTAAGCTTAACTTTCTTTACATTTCCTCTACCATCAGAAAAATGTGCTAGACGACCAAGGTAAAAACACCATAAACACGTTCTTCATTTACTACTACTACTACTGCTGTTTGTGCTCGTTATTGCATAATAACTTGGTTGATCACTTTCACATTTGAAAAAAAACATTTTGGTGCACACACAATTTGTTTTTTTAAAAAGAGATTCTAAAACAGGGCTGTAATGTTTTATTTTCTAAAAAGTCCAACTAAGGTGGTAGTTCCAAACAATGCTCTATTCAGACTATCTGCTGTACTACATGTCCTCAGTGTTGTTCCAGATAAATAAAATAGATAAAATAACGATATAGGTTTGAAATTTGTTTCTTTTATAACCCCAAAGTTTATTTTTTTTTTTGTGTGAATGAAGACAAAGAACAGCGAGAACACCAAGTCAGGGTAACAGAATATCCAACAATATTTGTGCACCGCCTTCATTCTTTGATATGTGGTTTCTTGTAAAGGAAAACTAAAAGAAATCTATAGCAAAATAATGAGCACTTATTGGCACACGTCAACCAGTCCTATCTCTGTGAAAAGGAGAAAAAAAAAACATTCTGGGGATTGTTGCTTTAGTTTCCCTTTGCATGATCCCAATTTGAAATCTCTCTGGAGCTAAGGTCATTAAAAAAAAGGTGCCGACATTGCTGTCAGGTAGGGAAACTCTACCTGACGCAACCCTCACCCTTTAACCCTCTTTATTACACGTGGCTTTTTTGTGTGAAAAAAATACAAACATGTGATACACTTATACTCAGTGGCATTCATACAGCTGTCATTCTGCAAACTACTAATCCACATACACTAATACAAAACATGCATTTCCTCATAAATCCTAAACTGCTCACAGTCACAAACATATGCAGACACAAGCAGAATCTGCTGGAAGGACAGACCAGTATGACTGATTCATTGTCACACAGAAGTGAAACTGGCTGACAGATTGATTGACAGACTTATGACAAGCCTGCAAGACACCGTGAGACTGAAAGAGAAGCAGTGACAGAGAGCTTGACAGGAAGATTTGATGCAAGACAAAAATAACTAAAGGGAGAATACGTTACATTTCATTTGGTTATTTAGCAGACACTTTATCTTCTAAAAGCAGAGTGTAATTAATGATTTATGGGAGTGTTTTTAGAAGAGAATTCATTTATAAAGTATTCTTGATTTACCATCATAGAAACACAGGTTTTTGTCTTGTAAGGTGTAAAAAATCTTTGTTTATATAGATGGCAAAAACTTCTGTGTCCCATTCTACCTGTCTATATATCTCGTGTGTGTGAAATATTTAGTTTAGTCAATAAAACTTTCAATTGACAGCTTAGACCTTTTAAAATGAAAGAAAATATTCAAATAGGTCCTTAGCCTGATCTAACTTATTCAGAAAACAGCCAAGTTGTACTGCACTGCTATTCTTGTCCATAACATGGTTTATCTTTAAAAAAAAACTATTTTTAATCACAATACTCAGAGATATATAAAGATAGGAATATTAACTTGTGGGTAAACAGAAGTCACTGTCACAGACACTGGACTGTTGTTCACCTTCTCATATATCCCTTCAGGGGTTGTCACAGCCAATCAGCTTTCACTGATTTGCACAGAGATTTTTATTCCGGATGCCCTTCCTGACACTACCCTGTATTTTATCTGGGCTGGGGACCAGCACAAGGGGCCCTACTGGGAATCGAACCCTGGTTTCCCATGAGCCAGCTACCCAGCCGCCTCTATGTCACAGTCACTGGACTGAAAGTCCACCAAGTTCCCAACTGGGCAATTGCTCTTTTTTTACATTTCTAAATGCAATCAAAACTTTAATGGAGGTCACTGAAACATTTGTCAAATGTGTGAATTGGGCTGTAAGGGTAGTAAAATATTGCTTGAAGGGGGTTAGTGGGAAATATCCAACTAAAACATGGCAGAACTGCTGCATTTAATGAGTTTTGATTGAGGCGATTGAACTATGGAAATAGTTTGCCATGCACTGACCGAGGAAGAGGAAAACTGTATCTGAACTGCTGTGAATGCAATACCCATACCTGAAAGAGCAATGTGCCTTCCACCAAATAAAGTTGTGTTGTTATCAAATTAGTGATGGCTATCACTTGTTTCCTCTAATTTGACTGTACATATTCAACTATGTTACAAAATACATATGTTATATCAGAACATATTCAAAGATTATGGAGAACAAACTCCCCAGGGAAGTAGCAGCCATTTATATAATAACTTTATAACTTTAATAAAGAAACATTTATGTCTCAGAAAAAAAATAAGTTTGATTTCTTAAAAATGCAGCAGCTAATGAAATTGTCTCATATGAACAGAAAAATCTAGTCATCAGGAAGGCCAACATGTTTTTTTGCTGATGTGCAAAGATGCAAGTTGCAAAGATTAAATTAAGGATATTGTTTTTTATTCTTACAAGTTCGGTTTTATATCTTTTAAAGTCTTTGCATAATAAGCTGCCAGGTCTTCACATCATCTTTAAAATATGGGAATCATCATTTTAATATTCATGCGCCAAGAATGTTTTGATTATGAGTCTCTGTCCCAAACAGAGTTGATTGACAGAAATTTCCAATTTTCCCGTCTTTCATCTCCTGTAAACACACCGCCATCCCTCGGATCCCTGCTGCTGCACTCGCGCAGCTTCCTCCAAAAACTAAAGATGTTTTGTGTGAATGGGAGGAATCCTATTAACCTTTCAAAGCTTTGTACTTTCTAGTGCTGTGGTCTTTCTGCTGCTGACCAAAGGTTTCATAAGCTCTTTTGACAGTTTTTCCAGTTGTTATCAATATGTCAAGACATTTTGAACAATTTGCATGATGATGGGTATTTGGATTTCTTCTTTTGATACATCGCTAGGGGATTCGTTGTGCCTTTGTTACTCTTTAATTTGGACGATTTATTTGTGTTTTCTAAAGTTAAAATCCAGAAATGCCAATCTCCTTTCACTTGCTTTGAGTGACATAAAATAGTTAGAGAAAAACTAGAAAAAGTTTTACTTGTTTATTCTATTCAGTCTTTCTCAAGATCGGTAGCGGTTTTAGTCTATGTCTATGTACCAGACATGACTGTCTATATTTTTATGTTATGTCATTTCTTAGCCTGTATGAGATGAAATTTACCATTATATTGAAGGCTAAAAGATGTTAAATATCAAATTAACTGAACAATCAATAAACTGCTGCAAGTACCCACCACAAGAATTTAGGTTGGTGTAAATCAAACCGTAAAAGTCTCCTTTTTTTCTGGTAACATGCCTGTTAAAGAACAAAAGAATAATTGTAGAAAAGTGCACTTGCTTGCTAAAAATCAACAGTATCACTAAGCTCTTAATGTGAAATCCTTTAGCCAGATGACGGCAGTTAAATGCTTCTTCTTTGGCTGCACTTTTGCAACCATTGAGGGAGGAACCTCATTTGTCTTGGCTTGTTAAGCATCAACTGAAAGGTGGTGGTGTTTATGTGTGTGTGTGTGTGTGTGTGTGTGTGGGGGGGGGGGGGGGGGGTTGAGGGAAAATCACACACATCAAGCCACGTTAGTTCTCCTTCAAGAGAACTGATTGAACTGTTAACTGTTAATGCACACAGTGCACCATTGCCTTTTTAAAGTTGTGTTTTGTTGTGGTCATGTGGACGTTTTTCACATGGACTGACAAGCATGAAGAGACATTAAAAGACAAAGTAGTTTTTAGCAGCATTCTTTAGGGGGAACTGTTCTTATTTGTACAGTCGTTCACCAGGTTAAATCTACGTTTAAGCCCCTCCAGTGTCATTTTTAAGTCAATGTACAGATGCAATCAGAGGTCCTGTGGCATGATTTAACCGTCGGGTGCGGCGGAGTAGCAGCAACGTGTTTCACTCGTCATGGCAAGGTTTGTGCGTCGCTGTAAAATGTTCTCAAAGTTCAAAAATCTGAACTTTGGTGAAGAAGATACGTCGTGTCAAGCAATCAAGGACTCAGCCTTGATCATGGTATCAGTGGGTGGAGTCCAAAAGCAACATGTAGAAGAATCTGATTGTTCTCATCCTGAACTGTAAGATATTTTTATCTGCCTTAAGACAAAAACAAAAAGGTTCTCTGGCGTGTTTATTGTTGTTTTTTTACATTTTTCCTCCTCTGACTAAAGCTGGACAGCAAGCCATCAAACAAGGTCTCAGAGACACAGAAGTATAGCTGAAACTCCTGCAGTAGATGTTGAATCTCACCGTACTGAGAGAGTCTGTGATGATCTCATGAACCCAGACATGGAGTAGTGATCAAAGGAACGTGAATCAGAAAAGTAAGGATGAAGGGAAAATCTCTACTTTCCTTCTCTAAACTCTGTTGTCCATGCTGCTGCAGTAATCTTCTCAATTGGCCAGTTATCTACACTTCTGCAGCTTGAACTGTGATTATAGCAAACCAGAGATCTTCCATTTGGTCCCATTTATAGACGTTGGAACCTCTCCAGTTTTTTGCTTCCAAAGAGACATTGTTTTTCTGTTTTCTGCTTGTGAATCTGGTTGGTTTTGCACTGACTTTATTGGCAATGCGCTTGCATAACTTTTGTCGTATCTCTAGTCCTGTTTTCACCAGGGGCCTGTTTCAGAAAGGAGGTTCAACCAACTCTGAGGTTGAACTTGAACTCTGAGTTGGTCTACCGAGAGATTAACAACTCTGAGTTTTCTGTTTCAGAGAAGCTGATCGGAGTAAGGTTCATCAACTCTGAGTGGACTGAATCGGAGTTGAGCGTGCGCACCGCGACCATAAGAAGCCATTATCAATGGAGCGCAGATATTACGAGTCCCCATGGCAACCGTGGAAACAAAGAGGTCTGCATATTTTTCGCCAGCTGAACTTGACGTGCTGCTGCAGAGTTACAGTGAATATGAGCACATATTTCAGAAGAAAAGCAACACCGCTGCATCTGCAAAACAGAGAAAGTTAGCGTGGGAAACATGGAAAACAGAGCTGCTCACGTTAATGCATAAGTTTGCATTTAAATCATTGTTATAAAATATTGGCTGTAATAACTTTTTGAGTAGCGTAAGGTGTGAAATTAAAAAATGGCGATATTTAGGTGTCCTTTTGAAGTGTTATTCCTGGTGTAATTGCATGAAATGCTGCATAATGTACAGAGCCAATCTGGGGGAAAAATGTATTTAACGTCGGTAATGTTTAGAGGACTTTTTTGTTAACCTTCCCCTTTTGCAAACGTTGGTCAGTTTATTATTAATACATGCAACTGTGTTTTTAAAAGTGAACTTGTGTCTACTGTTGAACCTTTCGCTGCGCGAAGACTTCTCCTTTCTTTTCTCTCGTCTTTCCGACCGTGGTCAGAAGCGCAGGGGAGATTTCCTTCAGGGCTGAAGGAAATCCTTCTTCGGGGTTCACTTCCCCGTTCGAAACCCTCAACCTCCAGAGCGGATTAAGAATGACCCCAAAACAGTTATTCTGGGAACGACACCTTCTCTTTATTTAACTAAGTGCTCCGTCCTCCGAACACACAATATATCCCACGCACACGCCTCCGCTCCGTGCTCACCCCCCCCCCCCCCCCCCCCCATCTGCACCTGCACTCGCCCCTCCCCTTGTCTCTCGTGGATCGCACCCCGCTCAGCACAAACACACTGCAACACTACCCTTGTATTGATCAAGTGGTATAGGTTTATATTGGATTAAGAAAGTAAGCAGTACTAGCAAATTGTGTTTCCAAAAAGTAATTGTTACATTAATCTAATTCAATGTCCCTGATTTCATTTTCATGTAGATGCAATCCTGCAGGAATTAAAAGAACATGGCAGCAGCTAAAAATGAAGTATAAAACATAATTCAATCAGGTAAAATGTGATGTGTCATGGATGTAGGCTTTGTTGACAATATTTGACATATGAAACATCTACATAGCAATATCTAATGTTGTTTTCATTGTATATATATAATTGACTGCAACGAAAAACGGTAAAGCTCAAACAAAAACGTGTGGGAAAATGACAAAAAATCGAGTCTTCTCAAAATCCTCGTACGAGGTAAATATAATTCTCTATGAATTAATGCAGTCTCCTCGTCTATTGGGTCCTCCAAAAAAGGACAAGTCATTCTTGTCACTTAGCTTGTCTCTGTGTGACGGAAATGTGGGCAATGAAGGTTGAAGCGAAAAATACCGCTTTGTCTTTAAAAAGGGGAGGGGACCGGCAGAAACTTTGAGTTTGGAGAATAAAACCTGCTCCCGACCAGGTTAGGTTCACAGCATAAGTAACCATGGACACTGACTCAGAGTAGAAGTTACCTCTCTTTCAGAAACGGGTTTGACTTACTCTGCTTTCTCTGGTTTAACAAACCTCCCATTCTGAAACGGAAAACCCAGAGTTTCCCTGATTTCAGGGTTAACTCACTCAGAGTTTACACTTAACCTCCTTTCTGAAACAGGCCCCAGGTCTTTTCTTCTTGTTTATTGTTTACATTTCTTCTGTCTTCTTTCAATTCTTTTTTGGACAGCAGATAACCTCTAGAGGGCGCTAGTAAAGAAGAGACTGCACACAGAATACCTTGAAATTGTACCATGCGAAATGAATATGCTTTTTTACTTTTAAGGGTATTATAACGTTCACTCCTCAAAAAAAAAAAAAAAAAAAAAAAGAAACCCCAAGCGGTACCTGGATCCATTCATGCATTTCTGAATATTTCTCTAAAAACTTGCACTCTCGAGCACCTGCCCCTCCCAACCCATTAAAATGAGCAGGTTCTCTCAAGCTCACAAGTGAGAACACCCCCTTCCAGGAAGAGTCTGCACTACCAGCACCGCCCACTGGCTAAGAGACACACCCTCTCTCTCCAAGGACCTAACGATGATCAGCTAACACGCTTTCCTTTTATATGGACATCCATCTTTGCAAAAGTCATCTGACTTCCGGATTGGAAAAAGTTGAGGAAAATAACTAATATTTCATTAAAAAAAAAAAAGTTATTTTGTTTGCCAAAGGTAATATATTATCATATACATGGATATTGTTTCCTATAAAAGGCTTGAGAATAGTATGGTATAGACCCTTTAAGTACTTCTCACAGCACTTAGATTCAAACATTTTCTGTTTCTTTAAAGAAACACTCGACAAAACCTCCCAAAAGTTTTATTTTTAGTTCTTGAATTTGTTAATACGTCTTCCTTCCTCTGGCATGCCCGGTGTATGCATGACTTAAG
The DNA here is from genome assembly GCA_023969325.1 of Oryzias curvinotus. NCBI lineage: Eukaryota > Metazoa > Chordata > Actinopteri > Beloniformes > Adrianichthyidae > Oryzias > Oryzias curvinotus. Next base: position 23,269,755 of record CM043710.1, read on the forward strand.
TGACAGTCTCCAAGGGTATGGCAGTGACAACCTTTGCCTGTCACCTTGGCGATGTGATAGAAGAGGTTTTTTAGTGGAGTGGACGTGTGATACTGACACAGCAGGCAGTACATTGTGCCAATATCTGTCTGGCTGCTAACCAACATCTTAATGCCTGACCAAAAATCATTCAACTTTTTCAGATAAAGCTAGAAAAAAATTAAAATCTATTCCTAGGAGACAAAGCTTTTGATCGAGCTAAAACCTACCACACAGCATAGGTCTATCCACCTATGATAGACATTTCTAGTTGCAATCAACAGGTCAAGGAGGTAAAAAGTCTAACTTTCAAGGAGGTTTAAAAGAAGAGATACTGAAGCGGTAATTCTGTACAGCTTCATTTAAAGGAATGAAAATAATCTGACCATGGGACATGATTTACTAAGCCATACTTAGTCAAACTAAGGCAGTGTGCAGGTTTCAGGGAGGTTGGATTAAAAAAAGAATTCTGTATAGCATGCCTCTGTCTCATCTACTTCACCCTCATGTGTGCGCTATGACCTCAAACATAGTCTGTTTTGTATAATGCAGTTATTTATCTATATCGAGTCATCTGGATGCAGCTTTATTTTTTTAATTATTAGTACTCGTGCTGTTTTATTACAAATTTTATTACAATTTTTTGTATTATTATTCTTTATTTTCTAAGGTAAGTAAAGGTCAAGGCTCAAGTCTTAACCTTGTAGTGTCAGGAACTGGAGGTGGAGGACCCAGAATGCAGGAGACCAAGATTGGTGACAGGAAATAAAAGCATTTAATAAACAAACTGAAACATGACGAAACTATGGGGAGAAACAAACCAAACCACTGAATCCTTACATCTAGTCTTGAGAAAATCTTGAGTTGTCAGGTCATGTAAAAATACCCTAATGTACCAGTTTCAACACTTTAATCAGTGTCATTCTAATAATAGCAATGATTTAAACTGTGGTAGATGTGTTTACTTCCACAGGTTGCACAGTGGTGTGGTGGTCAGAGTTCTTACCGTAGGGGGTTGCATGTGCATGTGTGGGCCTGTGATGGACTGGTAAGATATCCAGGGTGTAACCTGGTGTTGCTGAGCTCCAACTATCCCATAACTCTAAACAGAACTCACAAGGTATAAAAAATGTAAATTAAAATGGTATGAGTCACCCCATAGCCTGGTAGCTCTAAGGGACTTCTTATTAAATATGTATATTTAATGCATGTATATTTTTAAGACTGGGTTGAAAAACAAAAAACAAATAGGCATTCTTTCTTTTCTTACTCCTATAAATGTTTATAAATTGGGTGCCATGACTTACAGAAAGTTTAGGACAGAACTTAAACACCAGATTACTAACATTTTGCACAACAGCTGGCATTTTGGTTTTATCTCTGCCTCAGTTTATCTCAATCATTATGACTTATTTTATTTACTTCTGAAAAGCTATCCGTGCAGCTCTTCACATCATTTACAAATGACACACGTGAAAAACGTTTCAAGGCAGTCAAACTCCAAACACAACACAATCATCCTAAGACAATTAGCTCACTGACTGAAAGTATTATGAACTTGCAGACAAACCATATTAAAAAATGTGCAAGCATTTAGGACAGAGAATCCAGATAAACATAGCAATAAAACTGCCTCCTTTTTACCTGTAGCTGCGAGTGTGATGGCAGAAATCTGTTTGAGGTTGATTCGCCAGATTGTGGGAGGGGCTGAGTCTGTTAGGAACTGGAATTGTAAGACCAAATGTGCAGAAGACCAGACTTGGTGGTAGAAACTTAAACATTTGTTAAATACACTTAAACATGACTAAACCCATGGGGAAGCAAAAATGTGACAAAGAAGAGCAGATGACCTGACAATATAGAACTGAAATTAGTTTTCTGCCTGTGTACATCTGGAGCTGTGCTAGTAAAGTTGCTCCACCTTTCCTTAAAGTCCCACTCCGATCATCTTTTGATCTATTGTAAAAGCGTTCTTAGTGGTCTTTTAATTATGATTATGCCGTTTTTGGCAAAATTTGTGTCTGTGTCATTTTCTCGAAAATTGTTTCTTGAGAGCGGCAGGAGTTCATTAGAAATTTGCCCAAGTTGTGGCTGGAACTGTTGACGCGGAACAAGCCCACCCCCTACTTTTCCACATCCATTGCTAGCTTACAGTCTCTCATAAACCCAAACTAACATTACCAATGCTACAAAAATGGCAAGCTATCCAGCCATAGAGTTTGGAGCAGTTTGGAATGTACACAGACCTATTTGTCTGTAAGTGGGTGCATTAGAAGGGACTTTAGCAGGGAGCTTGTGGCTTGCTGACTGTACCTTCTATGTCATACCTACAAGCTTTTTCAAAGAGCATTTTTTCCTCTGCTCAGAAATACCGGAACTCAGAAATTGAATTTTAAGCATAATTGTCTTTATGTCCTCCATCATAAGAAAAATGCTACAAGAGGATGTTAGAAACACCAAAAACACAATTTTAATTTTAGTGGGTCTATAATATTGCTGTCATTACAAAAGACTGCAAACATGTAAGTACTATTGTTTCATCCTTCTATTTATATGTAAAAATGTAAGAAATAGCCATCTTTGTCACTTTTTCAACATAATAATTTCATTCATTCATTCATTCATTCATTCATTCATTCATTCATTATTCATTATTATGAACATAATAATTTAGTTTTACAAAAATAGAAATGAATTGAAAGCTCAAGTACATAAGTACTTTAGTAGTTTTTCCCTTTTTTTAATGTTCGGTTTCATTTATGGTTAAGTATCATGATTTTTATACATTACTGGTCCAACTCAAGAATGTCTGTTGCCCATTATCTGCACCTGCTTAGTCAGTCATATATGCAACCTATGAATTATTAGTTTATCATTATTATTTAGAAAATTGCCAATTTGCACTGTTTTTTTAAGTGGAAAATGTAATATCTATATGCAATCTGGTTGTGAATGTCTCTAGAGAACTTGATTGAGTCACAATTTGGCTGAATTTTGAACAGAATATCATCAAAACTGATGTAGCACTGACCTGCACGCGTCTGCACTGGGTTCACACAAACAAACACCACCTGGCACTCCCTCCTGATCTCCTGTACACATAGATTTGCCCTCATTCATTCTCTTTCCCCTTGCGCCACTGTCCTCCCTCTTTCGCAGTCCCCTGTAAGCCTCTAGTAATTTTCAGCAAATGTCAAACAACAAAGGGTGCCAGAGGTGCTCTATAATTTTGTCCCTCAGAAAAATTGGGAATACCTGTCAGAAGCAATGCATTCGTCCTGGCAAGAGAGTGAATGAGATTCATTCGTTTTACCGCAAAGTATTTTTTTTTTTACGTTTCATGATTTAGATTTTAGGCGATGATTCTCAGTGTTTTGTTCTGTATCAGTAATAACTTTTAGGTTTTAAAGGTAATATACTTTTAAATTAGGGTCAACAATCCAGATCAACCAAGAATTGTGAGAAAGAGGTGAAAAGAGGTGTGTAAGAAAGTTGGAATGGGCGGAGGAAGGTCTCAGGTGTGATGATTGATAAAAGAATGTCAGCAAAAATGAACAGAAAAGTGTAGAAGACAAGTCCTTGTCTTAGATAAAGTGGTTTTAAGAAAGAAACAGAAGGCAGAGCGGAAGATGTTGATGTTCTTTTTAGTAATGACGAAGATAGGATCAGAAATGAAAACATCAGAGAAAGAGCTCGTCTTAGATACTTTGGAGATAAATGCAGGGAAGCAGATGAGTTTGGACAAACTGAGAGGAGAGAACATGGCCATGTTGGTTTTAGTTTTATGTCTGAATGCATCACAACTAAATGAACAACTGCCCCTTTATTGTGAATGGCAATAAAAGATCTGCTGGTTATGTTTCTATAATCAAAAGGAGGGTATATTAAAACCATTTAACTAAAATCTGGGAAAGCATTTGCATGTTCCCTGCATGAGGTCAGTAGACCAGTTCCAGAAAATTCTGCAGGTAGGACATTGTGGCTTTGCATGAATGCGCTTAAGTAAAGATAATTTTTCTCAGAATTCAGCTCTTACCCCAATGACTATGGTGAGTTCTAAGAGACCAACTTTATTGAGTTTTGGTTTTCATTGAACCTTTTGTTCAAAAAGGTAGTGATTTATTTTTATGATAAAAGCCTGTTTAGAAGTTCAGAATAGATGTTGTTTTCATATTATTAGGTAATAGAGATCTGTTGATCAGTTGGCTGCAAAAGTCCAAGATCATTTATGAAACACTTCCATCTCCCTTTAATGAGTCATTTCACTCAATCGCTTTACTACCTGCAGTCTCCTTTTCAGTTTTCTGAGAACTGACTGTTGTTGCTAATCATTCGCTTTCAGCTTTTACCCCAGCAGTGACTAATGACTTTCATTTACGCTCATTTAGAGGCAACACCTGTGACCAATAAGAGCAGTGCTGAAGGGAATTATGTCCATCTTGGTGCGTGTGTGAGGGAAAATAGGCTCTGCAGACTGCGGTGTGTCTGATCACGTGATTGTACCATGCTGACTTTCTGAGTCTGTTTGTGTGAAATTACTGTGATGCTCCTGAACTAAATTTGACCCCCTTTAGACAAGGATAGAGGGGGAAAAAAGAGTCTTGAAGTTGTGTTTCTGGACAGAGCATGTATGTTTGATCGTGGATCTCTCTGTAGGGTACAGTAAACATGTTCAAATCAATCATCTGAAGATGTTCTCTTTAGTCTTGGACAGCACAGACACAGCTGGGTTGCTGTTTTCTGACTGACTCTTTTTTAATTCACAAGAAACTGCAAGGTAATACTTAAACGTCAATCTATATCTGGCACAAAAATGGCTGTTTTTGAAAAAACTAATTGTATTTATTTGTTTATTTAAGACATTTCTTATAGATTTTATTTAATATCAGTTAAAAATCATTTTGTAACACAATCAAGAGTAAAGGTGGAAGGGTCTTACATGTGCAAATTATATGGAAGAAATTAATTAACCTTTCATCATTTTGATGTTTGAAAAAATTGAAATTTCAAATACTTGATATGATTTTTAGCCATATTATTTGAATTAGGAATTGGTTTATTTCAATCAATCAAAACAAAAATAAAACTACATTTAGTCTGTCCGTTTTTCAATGAGGAAGAATTGGGTGATAAAATAATCTTCACAATTTTGCAAAGTATGGTTCAGAATATTGCAATCACAAGTGAATTATATGAAAGCTTTGAATGTTTACTCCTTTTGATAATGAATTCTTATATGTTTTCTCATAGCTACACAATATCAGATTATTTCCATCAATGAATTTTCCTTTAGTGCAAAATGCCAGATTGGCACATATGTCTATTGTGTGAAGGATTTCTCCTTAGAAGGCTAAGTTTCTCTGATTAACTTTTTTAAAGTCCCCTTTCTCCATCTCTGCCACTCCACACACTGAGACTGCAAGCTATTAATGTCTAAAAGAGACCAAAAAGGGTTTTCTGTATAAACTGAAATTAAGAAACTATAGTTCTTATCAGAAATGTATTAAAAGCTCTTAAATGAATTATTTGTACATTGCCTTACAGCAGTAGTTGTATCAAAATATCTCATTTGTTTGTTATCTTCTCTCCAGTATTGCAGCATTTGTTGGAATATTGTTTTTATTTTTTCTACAAGTGAAAACTTTAGGGTTTATTATGAAATCTTTGGTTTGTTGTTTGTGGCATTTCTCACACTGAAGCTAAATAAAACAATATCAATCAATAAAATATATTTTCATAGATATGACTCCAAGAAGCACTGCAGCTTACATTTTTTTTCTTCAAGGGCTGCCCTTAAGCAAGACTTCAAGCAGCACTGCTGGAGTGTGCAGGCTGGCTCTCAGAGGGGTCTACGCCTCTCTCTACGCCTTAAAAACAAAATCCAAAGCATACAGTATGTCGGTTCACTCTCTACAGTTCTTCCCAGAGCTCTCTGCAGTAAAATCTTTGTAGTGAAGGCTCTGTGCAGCCCGCAGAGATGAAGCTGAGAGTCTCTGAGGATTTAAATGAAGAGCAGCTGAATCAAAATCGGCTGCTGGCTCTGGCTTGTATTGCTGCAGGCTCCGTCCTGCGGGGAATTGAGGAGTGTTTGTGTTAGTGCAGCCCGACATGTCGAGTAATTGAACTCCCTTACCTGGGTAGACTTGCTCTCATGAGACTTGAAGTGTGTTTGTGTGACATTTTTTGGGAAAAAAAGAAGATACTTTTATATCAGGATTGTTGTTTTAATAATTCCCATGGTGTGTGATGCGCAGTCAGTCAATACTTAATAATTTTTTCTTCTCTAATGCACTGTTCTTGAAACCTTCAAGCATTTTATTTATTTACAAAGTACCCATTCAGGGATATTCTTCATCCAATATATTTCTTTGTAATAATTGTCACATTTGCCATCAAATTTGCAGGTGCCCAATGCATGCATTTCTTATTTTTTCTTTCCCTTCTTTCAAACTTTATAAATGAATATGTAGTTTCATTTAACACAATGATCCTTAGTAGAAACATTTTAATATGGAGATTCACTTTGAACAGCTCCTCGTGCTCCCTGCTGCAGAGAAGACTCCATTTGTTTCACTTTTACAGGTTTACAATATAATCTGTGTCCATTATTTATGATGGATGTCTTTAACTATTAGTTATAGTAGAGAAAAGACGAGAAACAAGAGCAATTACTGTCATTCGGATAAAGTGCTCACATGAAGCTTCATAGTGCCCTTTTAACAAGCTTCAATCAATTACTCCAAAATTATCAATTTACTCCAGTAATTAGCCTGTGCATTAGTGGTTATTACCCTGAAATATATTTATTCTCTAGTTCTCCTGCTCTCATTCTCCAAAGTTATCACCCTCTGCATCAAGACCATGCACTCCATGCTAAATGGGAAGTGTGCAATCAGCGAAATTGAATTTAATTCATTAAATAATTAGATGGCTTTTAATGAGTCAATTAGTGAGTCAATTATAGAGGAGCAGACTGTTGGGGGGAGGAGAAGGTGTCCCATGGTTTTCTGGAGGTTTATTATTAACAGGGATTTTACTTTACGGCACCAGGGAAATGTAATCCCTTGCTGTCTCTGTAACCCAGAAAAGATTGACTCCAAGGAGACCCAGTCTCTTAAAGAACTGAACAATCTGTGTCAGCTGACAAAAAGCAACAGAGAACATCTCAATTGGACCCCAAGGCACTTCGTGTAAAGCACTGAAAAAAGGTGAAACCTTAAATATATTTATCTTTCTGGCTTGACAGCAATGCAGGATGAATCTTACTGATGCTACACTGAAATCTGTTCAAAAAGAATGTACATTGTTTTTTTTAACTGCTAATAACATCATATTTTGGCTAAGTTCATGCTTATAAAATAATCTAAAAAAAAAAAAACAACTATTCATCGATTAGAATTTAAAGAACCTCCAACAGACTGTTATTTTTTTTAGCAGGAATTATCAGTTTAAAAGCAAATACAATAAAATTTCAAATAAAGGAAAACATGACAAAACTGAAAATTTTTAAGATGAAATATTCCGATTGGATTAGTTTTACTCCTGCAAAACTGGGTCCTAGCATACATGGAAAAATGTTGTTAAGAGGGTGAAACCAATTAAGAACCCCTGATTTGAAATGCTATGAATCTGACATTTTGTTCCATCAGCTTTGATTGATTACATTCTTTAGTAACACCACAGTAATTTTTCTCAATAGAAATGTAAAGGAAAAATTAAATCCATCCATATCCCTTTAAAATTCAGATTCTTGCATTTATGAAGAAATTGACCAGTAATCAGGTTATTGTTGGAAGCAGGCAGCAGTAAAAGTGTAATTGATAAAACAATCAGATAAACATCAATGAAAAAGCGGGGCCAGTGTGCTGGAAAGCAGCAAATGTAACAATATTTTTCATTAAACAAGATAATTCAATCCAGCAAAAGAACACTGATCATTTTGGCTAGTATGTTGGTACTGTTTTTCTTTGCTTCTTTATTTTCCAAAAGGTTGTAGGAATTGTGCAGTCATATTGTCATTTTTGCTCACATGCTTGCTCACAGTGCTTATCGTTTACCCTTCTCACAATTTCAAAGCCCATTAGAGGGCCCTAGTCTCCCATTGGCTGCGGTGCAGTTGAATATTTTTAAAGAACTGCCGCTGATGGTCCTCACAACCAAACAACATTATATCCCACCAGAATATTCCAGATCACACTATAGGACATGAGTTTGTGCAGGACAATCCAGCCATCATCTTTGGTCAAACAACCTGACAATCTAGGACTGCACTGTTCCTAAATCTCACTAAAGGCTGTGGCACATTGGTAAGTTGGAATTTAATTTAAACAAAGGACATTTCATTCATGAAATCCCAATGTGCAGCTGTGAAAAATAAAATGGTCAACCCAAAAACTTGAAAATAGAGTTGCATTCAAAGACATTGTTGCTGTATGAGGATGAGTCTGTGGATAGCGGCTGTGCACTTTGAATGCTTTGTGTGCTTTGTGCACAGTGAGGTATAAGTTGCCATCTAAATAAGAGCTCAGTGAGGAGGGCACAGAAGACACTCTTTGATCCAGTGAAAGGACGACACAGAAGGAGTTTGGAGTCAAAGTCACAATAGAACAAAGGCTTTCTCCTTTTTTCCAACAGTTCTCAACACAGCACAGAAGTGCACACAGGTCAGACTTTATGGTGCATGAACACACACTGTTGTGTGCCTTCTTTCTTGCCATCAGGGGTTGTGTCAATGTTTGATGTGAGAGTACGGAGTTATTACAGCTTGAAATGGCGCTGACAGGTAAGCTGTGTTTGTTTTTACGTATTCGAGCAAATATATTTTCCTTCATTGCAGGATCCCAGCTGAATGTGCCCTACAAGATCCATCTCCAACTTTTTGATATTTGAAAGTGGATAGAAAACATGGAAAGAAGCAACAGCAACAGTGGAAAGAAAAGAAAATCAAATTAAAATACTTGTAGAAAAATGGTATATTGCTGCAAATTTGATTTAATTAAAACTGTGACATATGGATAGGGTCCTTTTCAGAACACGGAGGTGCCAACTGTTTGAAAATTGATCATTAAAGAGAAATGAATGCCGGCTGGAATTTTATGACACTAAGTCTTTCATATTTCAAAAAAGAGCTGTGACTCTATTGAAATGCCCCTACCCTAAAATGATGGTTCCCAAGACTGTTGGTCCTTTTGCAATATCACCCTTCAAGTAGCATTAGTGCCCTGTTGATAAAGAACAATCTTTAGAAAAGTACAACTTCACTGTAACCCTAAACCTAATCATAAGCAGTGCAGAAGTGACATTAATGCACGAATGCCTTTCAGTAAAATATTACAGCCATTTGTAGGACACTAATGAACAATTACTGAGTTTTGTTTTCAGTTTTAACAAGTAAATATCACCTAAATTTATTATTGAACAAGTAAAGTTTTGAAAAAAAGTTGATAGCAAAAAATCCCAGTTGCAGTCTGCTCATAAAAAACCTTCCATTACAACAAGACAATGAAAAATCACATACAACAACACATAAGAAATACTAAATGCTACAGTCATAATGCCTTTAAAAAATTCAGACAAGTCAGCTTTTTTTCCATAGCAACTTTCATACACAAAGGTAATTCTAAGTGCTTGACAGAGACAATTAAAAATTAACACAGTGGAAACAATAAAGCTTCCCAGCTTTGGCTTGTGCTGTTTTCTCATAAAGTGTCAGCACTTTCAGCTCATAAAGGGTTGATGTAGAGCTGCAGATTTATTCAGCACTTGATGATCTTGCAGTTAACAACAGAGGATGTTTTGGATTTGATGGATATGGATGTTTTGTCCTAAGATGTGGACGTATTGTGTACGTAATGTGTTGTTTTAGCATCTGGAATAGCTATGACCTCTTCATTATATGTGTTGATATGTGTGCATTTGCAACAACTCTCCACGTGGTCTTCCTGTTAAAAAACTGTTTCTTGCATATGGCACTGTTGCTTTGTTTTCCTCTTTATTTTCACCAAAATCAGTCTCAAGAGTTTTGTGTGCTGTAAATTTGAGATGTCCACTCTATAAAGTAATTAAACCATAGTATTAAAATCCTTTAAGTGTGTTTCAACAATGGACATTGCATCACATGTTTTCCCTGCGCTAAATCAATTGGACATCAAAGAATCTTTAACTATTTGTAATATTGTTTTCTAGATAAACCCAACACGTGTTCACAGATTGAAATCCACAGATGCTGTTCCCTGAAACTGGCCATTTTTAGGTTAATTTTCTCCTCTTTATCTCTTCATCCATCACCGATTCACTGATGCCAAAGCACTCTGTTCAGACTCGTGATTCTCCATTCGGCACCACTCAAACTATCAACACCATGTCTATTATTATTTACCCAAAAGGCAGTGCTACAATGTAGGCAAAAGCAATTTGGCACCTTTTAATGCCAAGTGTTTACCAGTGCGTAGTGATGAGCCTCGATCAATAGTAGATACCGCTTCTCTAAACATCTTTTAACACCAGCCTCCCCAGCCCGCACATGGACTGTAATTGTTTCTCTCAGTTACTTAGAAAATCAATCTCATAATGATTGAATCCCCTTCCTCACCCTTTACAGACCCTGCTTCTTTTTAAAGGTCCTGTCATGCTTATCTCATGTTTGTCAAGCTTTTTCTCTTGAATTATCAATACATGCATTGACCTCATAATTCATACACATATTCAAAGCTGTGAAAAGTCCTATATTAAGGTAAAATAAAGTTCAAGTCCTTTATATTTTTTAAGTTCTTCCCCTAATTCAACCATTGGTTTGTTTAATAGACCTCAAGGTGATATTTCTGAGCCTTTTCACTGGGGTTTATAAGCAAAATATTATTATTGATTTTATGACTGAAACCAAAACTGAGCATAAGTGCAACATTTGAAAATGCAGGCTAATATCTTTGTGTAAGACCTTTTTTTAGTCTTATGAATCAAACATCCTTGTTCTTAAATAATTTTCAACTGAAGAATAAACACTTTGGCCATGTCTAAATTCCCTTACTTCCCTCACTAATAAAAACTATATATAGTGCCCAGGATTTTAAAAGCAATTCAGACACCATGCTCACTGCTTTTTAAAAAAAAAATGTAAAGGCAAATATGATGTCACAGATTAAAAACCTAATTAATCTGCACATTTTACAAATACTATTTCTGAATCCACTGTGCTCTGAAGATGAAATCTTTCCTAAAAAAAAATAAATGAAAATACATTTTTTTCACTTGAAAAACCCTTGAACTGCAATTCATTGTGGTCTCTGTTTGCCAATCTAGTGTAAATCAATGCACATTGTTTTTTTGCAGAGACTTCTAGGAAATTTCTAGGGCCTTGGATTTTGGAATTGTAGATTCGGACAGCTCTACAACATGGCGAACACACTAGTGCACTAAAAAGTTGAAAATAGTGCTGCTTTCATTTTTTCCCCTCAAGCAGCACTTTAAGTTTCAGTTGTAAAGAGAATAAAAAACCCTACTATTCCTATTACTATTCCTAAATCCACTGTGAAAAAGCTGAGGATATCTCGCCCTCCTGCCAACATGTCCTCTCACATGCTGCGATTGTTCAACACAGTGATCGAAAGGTCTTTTTGGGAAGTTTTCATACAAAGCTCTTGAGTAATACCTGCAAAATTTGCCTTTTCTCTCAGTATCAATCTTTTTTGAAGAGAAGAGTCTGGCCCCCTATAATCAGCCATCTTTACTACCTTTTTCAGCGACCATATAAAGCTGCATAATTTAACTTTTTCAAGAAGTGTCAAATGATTTGAGATCCGGAAAAAATGGCTGAGTAGATAATAAGACAGTAACTTTGCCTGATTTGAAGGATATGAATGATCAAATGAATGACCCGGTCCCGGATAAGCGGTGGAAGATGGATGGATGAATGATCTAATTAGTTGCTATTATTTTTAGTTCCAAAATGTTTTCCAAGGTCAATAATTATTTATTTATGTATTTAGTTTTTAATACCAGATGTGGAAATAGTTCAGACAGATCTTGAAAAGCTGCTCGTTGCATGGCTTTCAACTCTGATTTTCTGTATACAGAAAATGCAATTTTTATTTAATTGTTAAATCCAGTTCACCAAAATTTGAAAACAGCATAAAAACAACAACAAATTTAAATACAACATTATTTATAGAGCACTTTTCCTGTAACAGAAAACCTCAAAGTGTTTGTACATAAAGCAAATAAATAAATAAAAAACTATTAGTAAAAATAGTAAATCTTAATAAAAGCCTCTAACATACACATATATTGTAAAAACAAACAGGGAAAAGCAGTCCATAAGATCAAATAGTACATGAGGAAATGAAAAAAAAAATGCTTAAAAAGCTAAGCTAATGAGTTTTAAGTATTTTTTTTAAAAAAACCTTTGACAGTGGATGAAGTCCTTACATTCTCAGGTTGGCTGAGTGGTGGAATGTGGCCTCGCCATGGGTTTTTTTTTCTGACCTTGGGGACCACCAGTAGACCTGCACCTGATAAAAATAAAGGTCCAATTCCATTAATACAATTTAAAACTCATTTTAAATATCCTGAAATTGTTACTAAAGCTGACTGGGAGCCAATGCAAAGATTTCAAAACTGTCCGTCATCTTTCACTGCTCTCAATGTTCAGCACAGTCACCTCAGCTCCCCCTTCTGGCTGATTGCAATTTTAAAAGGTTTTTCTTAGTTTCACCAAATGTAATGCCACAAGTGGAAAAGTAGTATTTGCACCAATTCTTGTCAAAACACAGAAATAGACCCCCCACCCCCCTATTTATTTATTTATTTATTTATTTATTTATTTAAGAAGGATGCTCATCTGGATTTTTTTTAATCAGACAGAAATATTCAAAATGACATATGGATGATGAAGTAACTATTTGCTCATTATAGACATTTCAGAGTGTTTATTTTGCATTTTTTCTCCTTGAGTTGATGGCAGAAAAGGCAATGTTAGGATTCCCGTGAGAGTATGCATTTGAAGAGCTCTTTGTGTCTGTATGTTTATTGTCTTGTGTATGCACCTTCAGGGCTTACAAGAAGCAAAATGGGTTCTTAATGAGAATGCCATGAGGTAGAAAACTATACGTCCCCAATAATCTCTTACATTTTGTATCTCCTTCTACCGAGGACAACAAAACCCAAGGTGAAACTTCTTTCTGAATCCACATTTTTAGTATAAAGATTTACTCTATAGCAAAATAGTAAAAGAAATACCTCAATTTACTATGCTCCGTATATATACAATTTAAAGTCAGGACATAATGACAAAATGATAGCAGATTCAAGAGTAAATTAAAAAAAATCCTCTCAGCAGCTGAAAATACCAACCAACACTAAATAAAAGCAGACGCAAAAAGAACACCTTGCTTGAGTGTCATCTATTTTTTGTTTTAGTTTTTTTTTCATTATTATTAAAAAGCAAACAAAAAACTTGAAGCTACCCTTTTTTTTTATTTTTCCTTATTCACACGAGATCCAGGTTCTTTCTAAGATGCTCCCAATTAGATCTGTCTGATGTTTTTAACTGCTGTTTATGCTCCCTTTAGTTTAGGATTTGGTGGATCTGAAACTTTGGTGTTACAATAGAAAATGCTGTATCCTTCTTTGTTGATCTGTCCGTCCGTCAGTCCATCCGTCTGTTCGTCCATCCATTGATTCATTTTCTTAACCTTCTATATACCTTTATCCCTGGTTTATAGGGTTGCTGGAGCTTGAATCTGGACAGGTCTGTTGCAGGGCGCACAATCACTCCCACACATGCACACTTTATAAAGACCAATTAACCTATGACGCATGTCTTTGGACTGCTGGAGGAAGCTGGAGTGCCTGGAGAAAGTTCACAGATGCACAGAGAGAACATGCAAACTCCACACATAAAGGTCCCAGCTGGGATTCAAACTAGGGTCTGTTTGCTGTAAGGCAAGAGTGCTAACCCCTGGCCACTGTGCAGCTCTCTTTGTTTGTGTAAAACTAAAATTAATTTACTCCTTTTGTGTCCGTCTTTATTGTTTTCCTAAGGGTCGAGTCCTGTTTGATACTAATGAGGCCAAGAGGTTAATGGGATCATGCACCAGAAATCGTCAGGTCAGAAAGGAGCAGATAGGTCAACAGTTTCAGGAAAATGAATTTAAACAAAGACATAGTTGCAGAGAATTTGAGAGGAGCAGGTTTGATCAGACCAGGAAACATTTCGGGTGACTTCCTCTTGAAGCTCATCAAGAGAAGAGTGCCAAGAGTGTGCAATGCAGTAATCAAAGCAAATGGTGGCTACTTTGAAGAACCTAGAATGTGACATATTTTCAGTTGTTTCACACTTTTTTAGTTATGTATACAATTCCACATGTGTTCATTCACAGTTTTGATGTCTTCAATTATCATAGTCATGAAAATAAAGAAAGCTCTTTGACTGAGAAGGTGTGTCCAAACTTTTGGTCTGTACTGTATATATATTTATATATATACTGTACACACACACTGTTTTTTCAGCCCTGGTCCCTAGAGCCACTGTCTGCGTATTTCCCATGTTACTCTGCTGAAACATACCTGATTCAGCACATCGTTAAGCTCTGCAGGGACATAATAATGGTATCCATTAAGAACAGTTAAGCCAGAATCTTGGAAACCAGGCAGGAGAGTTTTCTCTGAGGACCAGGATGGGAAAAAGTCAATACTGTTATGTTGGTATAGTATTTTAGAACAACATTTACCTACAAACCTATCCAGATTTCAGCCCATTTAATTGAAATGTGATCAATTTACATTTATTTACTTCACATTTAGATGGTATCTATGGCATTAATCTTAATCTTCTTAAATCAATCCTTCTGACAATTGGTCTTTCTTTGACTAATCTGGACTAAAGTGTAACAATCTAGAGTTTTTTCTTATCAAGAGGAATCATCACTCTGAGCTCTATATACCACTGATAATAATAACTGAAATTATTTTTGCAACCATAGTGGGACCTGTGGCAAAAATTTTAAATGAAATGTGACTATTAAGTTGATTAAAATGATAAAACAAAACATTTTCCAACTGATATTGTACATATCAGTTTGTTCATGTTTTATCATGTTTTGTCAGGAGGAAAATGGAGTTGCATCAAAGTTAAATATCACACTACATACTTAGCCGTATGAAGTACTACTGAATGCCAAGCTGATGCATTTTCCAGATCAAAATTTTTTGTAGTGCATATGTATCTAACCCATTATTGACATGGGGGATGTTCAGCGAAAAGCAACACAAAGATGCACTGTTTTAAATAAATGGAATAGTGACTTCAGTAGTCCTAGTCATACTTGAAAGGTAATTCAAGTTGAAATGTTAGATTTTTTTATTTATACATTGGCAAATAAAAAAAGAATCAGGATAAAGTAAAAAAAATAAATAGATATGTAGGTTACAGTAAGAAAGAAAAGACATCATTCCATCCCAAAGACCTGTGTTTGAAAATGTATGCACATTTTCTAATCTGCTTTTTTTCTGCTCTGTGGTTTAAAAATAATACAACTTAATTTTACATTGACACCTATTTTGTTTTAATGGTATATTTTCTTTCACATCTACCCCACTGCATTTTGGTTTCATTTCTGGGAAGTTGTGCTTTGAAGCTGAGACTTTCAGAAATGAAAGGTAGCTGCTCACTTCCACACCAAATAATTCGTCTGCATTCTGAACATTTTCCTTTAGAACAAATTGTAAAATCAATTGAAGATCAGTTAAGTAACTTGTTATAACAATAAATGTGGATGATGCAGGCTGCCACCAAACCAATTCTGCAAACAAACAGCACACTAATATTGCTTTTATTAATATTAAAAATGAGAGGGAAAACATGATGCAAGGTCTACTTTGTGAATACATTTTTAAATTTTAAATTACAGTGAGATTCAACACCAGGGTCCTTCACCTGTTTTGACACATTAATACACTTATTTATAGGGTATGAAACAATTCACAGGGCTTCTTTTCAGTTGAAACCATCACTTTTAGTTAGCTTTCTGGATCTGCATCCATAAATGTGTCTAACACTCTCACAGGATTTGTTTAGTTGTTTCGTAATTTCTCAAAAAAGCTACATAGATCTGAATGCCATTAGAATAGATACATATTATATGGTACAATTTATTTTGATGTCTTAACATGACCAAACGTGGATTAGAAAGGAGTTGCCCAAAAATTGAAACCACATGTTAAGGCTAATTGTTTTCTCAGTACGAAAATTATAGTAAAAGTGTTTTTATTGGCTCTAAATCAAAGCTAAAGTGTTTTTTAAAAGATATCTAAAAGTGGAAACTTTATCAATATTATGAATCGGTATTTGTGCACAGCTATGCAATCAGAATCAGGATCAAAATCCGAATTACTTAATTGATCCCACACGTGGGAAATGTGTTCGTTACCATAGCAAATGACAGCATTGTAAATTCAATTCAATTTGATTCAGTTTAATTCAATTTTATTTGTAAAGCCCAAAATCACAACAATAGTCATCTCGATGGGCTTTGTATCGGTATTTCAAAAAGTGAAACATGAAATCAGAAGGATCATGAACATATAGAGTTCAATAGGAAAGTACTAAAATGAACTAGCAAACTGACTAAGCTATACTGGCATCCCTGCCCTTAGACCCCCCTTCGAGGTATAAGAAAGAAAAAGAATAAGAATAATATAAAAAGCAAAAAACAAAAACTGTAACATAAATGTGAACAATAAGATGGTAACATTTAAAAATTAAAACGCTATTTACAGACAGTTAAGGTAAGAATGAAAAATGTGCAAAAAAGAAAGAAAAGAAAAGATGTGCAAAGGTTATTTGTTGCATTGTGAGTTATTGTACAGTGTTATTGTGTTGGTTATGAAGGATTTCAGCTATCGGACAGTTTTGGAGCGGAGCTGTCTGAGCCTCCTAGAGAAGGAGCTCCGCTGTTTGTCCAGAACGGGGTGGAGAGGATGGTCTGGGTTATCCATAATGGATAAGATCTTGTTTAGTGACCTCCTCTCCATCACTGCTTCAAATGATTCCAGTTTGCAGCCAATTAACCCGCCTTCCTGATCAGCTTGTTCAGTCTGTTGGTGTCACTGACTGCAATGCTGCTTCCCCAGCAGGCCACAGAGGAGAACAATGTGCTGGCCACCATAGACTGGTAGAAGATCTCAAGCATCTTGCTGCACATGTTAAAGGACCTCAGCTTCCTTAGGAAGTAGAGTCTGCTGCAGGCCTTTTTGTACACAGCAGTACTGTGGCTTCTCCACCTCAGTTTGCTGTTGATAGTCACTCCCAGGTATTTGTACAACGTTTGTACATTGCCGTTGATGGCTAAATTCTAAGTTTTGAGAAAATGTGACAAAATCCAAAAGAAAAAAGATGTTAGAAATAATGGCAGTGTTGATGTCTTAAAAAAAAAAATAGCAAGTTTCTGAAATTGTGAGGTGCTGCACGTATCTGGATTAAATATGCAATTTTATGATGCATTAGATTTTCATATTCGTTCAATTAGCTGCTTTTCCCACCAACTGTTTGAAGAAATCTCATCTTTTATTCTTTATTTCTTCAGGAGGTGTAAATGCTCTCTCCTCCCCATCAATTTATTTTTGGCATCCTTAAAAGCAAATTAATGATATTGCAGGAATTATGTGTGAGAGAAAGATACGCAAGAACTGAATACAAAAAAGTGTTCAGATTCACAATATGACCTCTGTGATTGGAAAACAAATAAAACAGATGGCTTTGTGTGTTTTTAAGTCTGTGGTTGTGGGTTTTTCACATTTTAGTTTTTCAAAACTAAAATTGTTTTCATGTTTTTTATGTTGTTATTGTTATTCCTTTTATTTTCTCGGCTGCAGGATCTCTGGAAATGGTGGACCTCACAACTTAGTGAAAAACAGGTGGGGCCCTCAGAGAAGGTTTGCGAGTTTGTGTGTGTGAGTGACTTCTTGCCATCCAAACAGTCAGGAAAACATTTTAATCCCACTTTTGAAGTCAGATAGAAACTTTTTCGCATGTAATTTTACAGAGGTCTGTTCAAGCTCAATACAGAGGAAAACACTTGACAATATTTGTTGTTTTTTTTACTTCCCTTTTCTGTTGTGTTGCCAGGTTTTTTAAAGATGGAAAATATGGTTTAGTCTAAGCACAACATTAAATATATTTCTTTGGTAATAGACATTAGAATAACATGAGCAGCTGAATTCTAGAGCATTTTTTAAACAAAAGTAAAAAACTGTTACTGAAGCTGGTACTACAATTTCTTGGTTTTTTTTTTCTTTTTTTTCATATTGATTGACTGTGATTCTGGTACCACATATTGACTCCAAGTGAAATCAATCAAGTTTGGAATATTCCCTGGACCATAAAAGCAAAGATGCTCCACAGCTTTACTAATTGCTTATCAATAAAATGGTTTAAAAAATAATTAGGATACTCTATGTGTAAACACATTATTTCTATTTGAAAGTCTACATATGTCTCAACTATATCATCCATGTTAACCATATCTGCACATCCAAAACATTCAAGCCAGAGGATGAAGCTACGTCAAAATAAAATTGATTGAGGTCAAAATGTTAATGTTTCCTTGTAGAGTAAAGGTTCTCGATTTGAGTCATTTCATGTAGAGCCTTTACATGTTCCTGCTGTGCCTCTGTGGAGTGTATGTCTATCCTCCGCCCACAGTCCAGAAACATGCATTTCAGATTGATCTGGGACTATAAATTAACCACAGAAGGGAGTGTCTGCGGTTGTTTGTATCTCTGTGTTGGTGATGGTTTGGACCCTACCTTATGGCTGGTGTCAACTGGGGATATGCTCAGAAAAAGCAAAAAAAGAGTTAAAGGTCTAAAAGCAGTTCAACTGAGAAAATGCATGTTTTTTTTTTTTTTTATATATATATATTCAAAACTCTGCCAAATGTTTTTAATCACTCAGAATATTACAATTTTATAGTACTTAAAAAAAATCTAATAAGGGAGACTGTAAGAACATGCACAATCACACTGATGTAATACACCTGATGTAAACCAGACCCCACCAACGTCTGCCTAAGTGATATGCTGGAAAAATGGGGAAAAAAGCTTTCTGGAAAAGTTGCTTTAGTTGGATTAGTTGGATTTAGAAAATAGATGTTTTTGTTTTTCAAGTAAATGCCACAAATATACAAGTTTTGCTTGTGTAGTATTTTTTTTTAATTTGCCAATGTCTCACTGCAAACGAATAATGAGCTACTGAATCATTAGTTCTTAAGATTTCATCAGAAACTTCAGATGTTACAAAACATTACTCGATGGGATGTACTTGAATCTCATTTAAAGCTTGAATTATGTGATTTGAAAATGTATCTTTCTTGTTCCTCTGTGTGGCTCCAAACAGAAGTAGCTGGGAATTAAATGCATAGCAGGGAGGCACTAAAGCTGGAGGTTGTGATGTTGATCAGCAAACTAGGTGTGTTTGTCTCTCCTCTTTTGATCAAGACTAAACTAGCACAATCTTACTGGTCTGTGTTATTTCTTCTCCGCACAAACTAAGTGAAATCTAACTCCAAGTAGTTACACAAGTTATGACACATCTATTGTTCCACACCAGCAACATAAGCCGTGTTCTTTTTTCCAAAACTCAGTCTAGCAAGAAAAGCCACTCCTATCATCCAGGGGGGTCATAAGGCAAAAACTCTCTCTGTCTCAGAACTAGGTCGGCAACTTGGAAACAGGCATGACTGAGTAGGATAGCTGGAGCTTACAAGCTTACATGCTGCTGAGAACAAGTGAATGAGTCGTGGGCTAAAGAAAAATTTGCCACTTTAAGAGATGATATCGGCAGATATATGTAGCTGGATGTGTAACTATGCTTGGTATCATGGAGACAGAGGGGGAAATGATAGCTGTAATTTTTACCCTCTTTGTAAGTGCTTAAAAAATGCGAAATCTCTAACAGAACAGGGGTTCATACAAATATACATATTGTTTGGAAACATTGTATGCTGGCCTGACTGTATTGTTACAGAGTATATCTGCTTATTGAGATGCTGAGTAGGCCATGCAAATACAAAAATGCTCATATTGATTTATAGTAACAGCTTTAACATGCATCACCCTGACAAGAAAATAAAAAACTTTTTGAGCACAGATGTAGCACAGTCAGCTAAAATCTTTGTCAATAAAGCTTTCAGTCTGTGAAAGATATTAATATTACAGATTGCTTGCCACTTTCATCAGAACTGAACACTTCCTTTCAGATCACACTCTTTTATGGGAAATTTGCAAGCCAAAGGATTTTTTTTTTCTTTTTTTTTTTTGAACATGAGCTTAAAAGGGGGCATTGCCAGTTCCACCTCCTACACAGGTGTTTTCAGTGACTTTCAGGCTAAGTAAGCTTGTAATCAGAATGAAGATGGCTAGTGTTGTGTGGGATCACTGAACTCTGGGTGCTATTTAAAAAGATTGCCAGGGTAATTGTCCAACCCAAACAGGTGCAGAAAAGCTGAGGGAAACAGCATGACACCTGCGGGTACACTGACTTTCTGAAGACTGAGAACACAGCCTGCAAAAGGGGAAAGTATACGGCTGAAAGTTTGAGCAAATACCCTCAAATCTTTGTGCTATTGCAATTTTTTCCCCAAAGCACGACTATTTTTGTGGACTATCTACTAAAATGCTAACACTTTTTTCTGTGTTATATGTCTTTTATTAAAAATCCACTGCACTCATATCTCTGTGTCCATTATCAGCTCTTTCCATTTTTTTTATAAAGGGTACTTAGGTACACCACCAAGTGTAGTGGTGTAGCTTAACAAAGAGAAGGCTCTGGTTCAAATCCTGGCAGGATCCATTCTCTGTGAAGTTTCATGTTCTTCTGACATGTATGATTTTTTTTCCCCAAACCTTCTGGCCTCTTCCTAAACTCCTAAAACATTCTTTATCAGTTGTTTTTTTTATACTAAAATGTCCCTCAGGAGTGAGCCTGTTTGTGTGTGGCCCTGCGATGAACCGGTAAACCGCCCATGTTCTAAGTTGCTACTGGCTCAAAATGCATTGAAACGCCACGAGCCAATACACTGACACACTGTGAAACAATGAAAGGCATCGAATGCAATGAAGCAGAAAGCAAAGCACTGGGATGATGTCTAAAGCCTCATTTGTCTATCACTAGTTTCTGTGACAGGGAATTTGCTAAAGACATTTGGCAGCTGGTCAGCCTTTGAGCTGGATTGACGATGGCCTGCAATGCTTCAAAAATTGATCAAAGAGTGGAGGTACGTTGGAGATAGCCTTGCCTTACTCATTACCTATTACCTGGATCAGGTGTGTCCAGCGAATAGGAACATGCCAGGGGTATGCTGGAAACAGGCAGGAATGTGGCCCTCTTTCTCCACTATTGACTGTATATAAAAAACTGGGCAGAGTGAGTGGGACGTCACCCATAGAACATGTCTCACTTCCGGTTCCAACCAAATGGAGTCAATTCAATCCCCATTTTCTGCTATATGTCTGTTGACATGTTAGAAGCAGATGTCCTCAGTAAGTCGTGATTGGTCCTTGCCAATTTTAGTCTACATTTCTATGGTAACCACTCTTTCCAATCAGCAGTTAGCACGTCAGAAAGCCACACCTCTTCCACTAAAAGCAGACTTAGGAGATCTGTCAATCAAATGCTTAGAACGTTCGACACAAGACCACCTGCTTTTATTGGGCATCTGATTGATCAGCTTATAACTGGAATAACTTGCGCAACAGCAAAAATATAAAAGAGAAAAGTAGGATTAGCAGGAACATGTGTAAAACATGTAGCAGAGGAAGATTGGTTATTCTGAAAAATTTAATGAGTGAGTCCTGAGTGTTTATTTCTCTGTAGAAGTCTAGGGGATTTCAGCTTTTTGGGACCAGTTCCTAATAGGAATGTGAAAGGGGGAGGGGTCACTAAGTCCATTTCTGTATATGCAGTCAGTGGACCCCACGCCTGCTTTAAATCATATCTCTGTGTTGATTTGTTTGGTTTGAATTTGACAACGTTTTGAAACAAACAACGTTCATGTGTGTATTTTCCTTCTTAACTTTTGTGTTTTTTCATGCCTAAATTATTCTTTCAAAAAATGTATAAAACTGCCACTGTTTCAGATGTTCACATGTCAGCTTTTTCTCTCCCTTTGTTTCCCTCTCTCAATCTCTTAGTCTAACAGCGTTCCTTTTATTGGGTAACCACAATAGTTTTGGATTACTGTATTGGGGCTTGCATCACCCTCTTATGATCAGTCATCTGGGGCTGGCTGCCTTTTAGCGCAGAGTTAGCATCCTCCCAACAGGTTTGATTGAGAGAGCTAAGCTGCAGAAGGACTAATCTCCCGCTGCTGGCCATTGTTTGCATCTCAAATGGCATTGGCACTAAAAGCAGGCTAATTGATGTTGCCGCCTGCTTACTGGAGTCCCACGGAGGACGTGGATGATTGTCAACTGCTTATACAATGAGGGGAAATGGTGGGAAGTAGCTTTTATGTGTGGAGAGGGGGCTATGGGGGTTACTGACTTTAAAATGACTATTCAAAAATAGGAAAATTGCTTTTTTTGTGTTTTATACTTCTATGGCTATATCAGAGTTACGGTGCACAAGTTGAGGCACAACGAGAACAGAGGTTGGTGGTGATGAGGAGATAAGAAAAAAATAGCACCTTTTCGCGCGATCAGACTGACTTCCGGGTCACTTTTTTCCTGTTTCTATGCAGGTCAGACGTTATGACAGCTGAAGGAAGAAGAGTGCTGGGTGTCATACACCTGCTGAAGGAAACTGTGTTAAAACGTTGTAACTGCAGATGATGGAGTTTTCTGGTTGAAGGTGGCAGAAAGGCAGAAAATTCTGTTGCCTGTGATGGGAGCTTGATTCCCTCGCAGAGTGCTGAGACACATCTGCTGCTTTTGTGGGTTTCTTTTTACTGTGGCACAAAACAGAAATCACCAAGTAATCACCCATAGCATTGTTTTTTTTTTCTTTACACCTTTTCAGCAGCTACACCATCTGGGCACAGAGGATTTCAAAGGAAAGTGGAGTGCATGAATGTTTTCTTATCTGTCAGCCTGCAGCGCCACCAGGCCAACAGATAACACACAAACAGAACAAACACACACTCCTAATTTTATGCCAGTGACAGATGAATGGCCCCCATAACAGCAGTTTGATGGTGTGATAATTAAACAAACAAGAGAATTATTTTCCCTCTGTGTCAGCAAACAGTGTTTGTGTAAGCATTGCTTGTGTTTGTGTGTGCATGTGTGGCCCATTGATCGAGCCATAACTCAGAGTTTTGCTGTTTCTGCAGCTGCCATTGTGTGTGTCTGAGGAAGAAAACAAGGAGAGTGAAGGGATAGGGCTTAAGGAGAGGGATACAATTTAAATGGTCTGTTCATTTGAAAGATTTCTGTCGAGATCTTGGGTTTGGATTTGGAAAAGTGAAAAAAAAAACACTTAGCAGAAGAGTAAAGGGGCTTAAGAGGGTTGTCTCTGTGCCTCAATGACAGGGGCACATAAAAACTTTTCAGATTAGATTTATTTTATTGTATTCCATCCTAAAACGTTTTTTTCCATTTGTTCCAAAGCCTTTGGAAGAAACTTGGACATTGAGATCACTAAAGAACCCTCAGTCACAAGAGATAATCTTCTTGCACAGCTGGATGTGACTGGAAAAAAAAGTTCCCTGACTGAAGTCAAGTTCTTTTTGGAGTTACCATATCATGTAAAATGAATGAAGAGGCAGAAAATTGTTAAATCAATCATCGAAAAATATAAATCATTTTAGCAGAATATTTTGTTTTCTCATCATTTTACACAAACTGGAGAGATAAAGGGATGCAAAACTGTTTTGTTTAGAAGTTTCTTCAGTAATTTGACATCACACATGTTCAACGTATGCACAGTACAAAAATCATTCCATTTTTGGTTAAAAAAATTTTTTTAAGACCCATGTCAAAGATGATCATGTTTTTGGTGCTTTTAACATCATATTTTTCTCATGATAGAGGATATATATAGAGAAAATTAAGCCTAAGCATTTCTCAGTATTCATTCATTCAAATCATTGTAAATCAGGAGCAGACAAAAAATGCAGTTGAAAAAATCTTGTAGTTGTGACATAGGTGCTACT
The DNA here is from genome assembly GCA_023969325.1 of Oryzias curvinotus. Taxonomy (NCBI): domain Eukaryota; kingdom Metazoa; phylum Chordata; class Actinopteri; order Beloniformes; family Adrianichthyidae; genus Oryzias; species Oryzias curvinotus. The sequence goes on from CM043710.1 coordinate 23,293,919, forward strand.
GTTCTGTGCTCCCTGTTCTGTTGACAAATATATTCAATAACGTCTTTGTTTTCCTCGTCCGAGCTAGCGTCTGGGTAAAAAATGTACGGCTGGATAGCTCTGATATTGTTCGCCATTTTTGTTGCAGTGGTAATGTTATGTTGGGGTTGTAAGGGGCTGTAAACTAAATACGAAATGGGGGGATTACTCAACGCCAACAGTTCCTCCTTCAACTCAGAGACCACTAATGAACTTTTGCCACTCTGCAAAAATCTATGTCCTGGATAACAACACAAGTTTTATGGTTTTGCATTAAAACAGCATAATCATAACTGTAAAACCACTGACAATGCTTTAAGAATATATCAAAAGATGACTGGAGTGGGATATTAAAGATACATTTTTAGTATTTTGTTTTTTACATTTATCATATTTTATTATTTGGTGTGGTTTGTTCCTAGAATTGTATTTTGTCATGTGTTTGTTTGTTTGCTTGCTTGTTTGTTTGTTTTTACATGTTATATTTTAGTTTGCCTCCGAATTTATGATGATTTTGGTGGTAAATTGTTAAAAAGTCGTACGAATCAAACTAAGATAAATTAAAGTTTGGTTTTCATGCTTATTGTTCGGCATAGTTGGGCACTCTTAATAGTCCTTGTTTGAGTCTGTATACAGTTACAGCGCGATTTATCATATTATTATAACATTCATAAAATTAGATTATAAACAAGAACCTAAACATAGCCACACACTAAAGCAAGTCAAAACCAGGAAACACAGGGAAACAATAGTAATTTAACAGGGATAAAAATGAAAAAGCATTCTTTAACTGAAGCAGGAATAGTTGTGATAAATATGAATCTAAAAACTTGTGTTACTGGAAGAGAAAATTGATTGCATATAACATGAACACAATGTGTGACAAACAAAATGCAATAAAATGTTTATAACTCAACCAAAATGAAGGGACTTTCTTAAAAAATAAGATTTATCTGACCAGCATGTTTTCTTTCTCAATCAGCAGTCCTCAAGGTTCCTGTGAAAAGCTTCTCATGCTTTCTCTTATCCCTCTGGGTTTCAGTTCTTTGCATTTCAGCAGATGCCAGGAAAGACTGCGACAAGAAATGTGAATATCTCAAGGTTGACTAAACTGATTTTGGACAGAGAGCAAATGCTTGTTAAAAGAAAGAAATGCAAAATGTAAGCCCACCCGCATCAGTGTGATGAATTGACATTGTTTGGTCGCTCTGTGTTTATCAGTAAAGGAAATGTTTTGGCTCTACAGCAGAGTGTCACGCAGAAATCAGAAAAGGTTTGTTAGTCAGCATATCAGCTTCGGTCGGCAACCGCGACTCTGAGCTGCTTACCCTCAGTGCAATGCAGCTGCACCATCACACGCTACTTTGTCAGATTTATGAAATCAGTCTTCAGGTTCAACTAAAGTATAAAATACTGAGCACAAGGCCTTCATATCAGTTTTGCAGAGTGAACATTTCCTGCAAATTAAAAAATATCAAAGTCTGTGCTCTGACGTTGATACTCCATTTTATTGAGTTCTGGCCAAAACAGAAATATAAGAAATACAATCTAATAAAAACACTACTTGAATTTTTAAAAGTCTTAAAATAACGATTTTTAATTAGCTTTTGGGAGTGTTTGGAGATTCAATTGTCTCATGCTGTAAATTTAATAATCACTTCAGCTTTATTCAAGAGCAAGGCTGCTCATTCCTGGTCCTTGAGATCTATCACCCTGACTGTTTTCCAGATCTCCAAGCCTGCTAGCTGCTGATTAGCTCAGTCAGACCCCTCCACATTGTGACTGAATGAACACATCTGGTCCAGGTAATCTGCAGCAAGCATTTTTAATCTTTGCACTGTTATGTATTGTGATTTTAATGCATTTTCCTGTTTTGTGAAGCACTTTGAATTACTTTCTGTATATTAATTGTGCTATACAAATACATTTGCCTTGCCTTGCAGGGAGAGCTGGAAAACAGGCAGGGTGATCTTAAGGACCAGAAATGAGCAGCCTGGTCAAGAGGTAAGAGGAAGATGCAGGAGGGGGGTTGAAAAAAACAATAGGATGAGGTTTCTGCTTGGAGCAGCTTGTTCTTCAAAGACTAAATCACCCTGAAAATTCCAGGGAGCTGCCTCGGTGGGAGAGGGGGAACCAGGAGTCACCTGAGCTCTGCATTCCGACTGTGAGGGTAAGGAGTGTGACTAATACAGCTGAGGTTTGGATTAACTTTTCCACCCTGAAAACCATTCTCTTTAAACCGCCTGACACACAAACACACATGCATGCACACGCAGAATGCAAATAGCTGACTTCCAAAATTGCAAAATATTTACTGAGATGAAAGGTTTGGCTTATTTTTCTCCTCTTTAAGAGGATCTGAGCCAAAATGAGCGACAGCCAGCAATTTCAGTCTAAGCTTGCCTGTGTGTGTGTGTGCCTGTATGTGTGTCTTCTTTGTACCTTCATACTTCCCTGGCATGCCTTGAAACGACTCTGTAATCTAGGTCTATGTCATTGATATTAAAAGAAAAATGTGACATTTTAACATATGAAGTGTATATTATTATTGTCACCTATACGGTTAATTTTTTTTTTCTCATTTCCCTGCTTTGGGTCCTGTCGGCCTTCTTTCTTTGTCAGAAAAAAACTGCATTTAATAAAGAAAGACTTTATTTAATTAAAAACACTTCAGGCAATAGTTATTCCACCAGCTACGAGTGCACCTTCTAGCTGTGTAAAGTAGTTTTTTAAGTATTCATGCATAAAAAAAAAAAAATTAAAAAAAAGACTTGAAAAGGTGAACAACCTTTTTGAAGCTGTACCTGGGAAAAGCTCGGTCATTTGGTATGACCATCATGCTTTCGGGGAATACTTTTGTAGAAATCAATGAAAGCTGGGTCACTGGAGTATTGCACATTTGTTGCATCATGTCTGATTAAAGCTTAAAAATCTAAAAAAAAAAAAAAAAAATGTCTCCTGCATCCATCACCAGTTTGCACAAAGGTTGAGAAATAGGGTACATTTTTAATTTAATAAAATAAATCTTCCCTGTGTGAAACTGATTAAAGATGTAAAAATGCTCAGTTGTTTGTCTTCTGCTTAAGTCTGTATTTCATACATTATTTGTTTGCATTTTTTGCACTTTACTCCTGATTCTTTGAGTTTTGCATAAAAAACTGCTGTATTTTATGTTGAAAAAAAAACCTAGACAAGAACATACAAAATATGTTTATCGTTCATGTAACAGTTAACAAATAAGGAGATCTTATAGGCAGTCACCATTTTACCAGTTCTCAGCAGGTGTGCATATATTTATTCACCTGATGTAGTTTCTTTTTGAAGGGCTGTTTTTCATTATATTTTTTTTAACCTTTCGCTCTCATTTGTTGTCGTTCTACCTGGCCAACTATTTTAGCTCTTTTGAGAGACACAGATATTTTTTAACCATGTCTGGGGTCTGCCAGGAGGCCTTTGCCTATTGGAGGGGCTTCATTAGGAAGGTGTCCAAGTGGCATTCCTGTTAAATATTAAATGTCCAAAGAACATTATCATATTTTCCACACTATAAGACATTGGGATGAATGTTATGGGAATATGCTGATAATAGTTTAATAAACCTCCAAAGAAGGCTTATTTCCCATCACCTGTACTGGCGAAATTCTACTATCAACAGCTCATCGTGATGGATGAGGGTAGTAGCATTGACTGAGTGGTAAACAGAAGGCGGATTTCCACTGGTCCATCTTCATCTCCATTGCAATAGAAAGTTCATTAATCAATCCGAATGTTTACATTGCTTCTGTCACGTCTGCGTCTCCAATCCTGCACCCTAACATTAGCTTTCTACAGGAGTTCTATTTCCAGTCCGTTAATGTGTCATTATTACACAACGGAGACAATGTAAACTAACTGAAAGTCATGAGGAACTCCCCACGCAACGCAGCTGAGATGCACCGCAGATGGACAAGTGCACATTTGTGGTAAGAGCTTTGTCTCCTGACCATTGATTGTATGAGAGCATGTTAACATGTTTTAAAAAAAAAAGGTATCAGAACGAGAAGGATTTTTGTGACAATATAATGACAGAGTAATAGCTGTTTATTTCTCTATACAAGTCTATAGGATTTTGGCTTCTTTGAGACAGCGGGTACTTCCTGTTTGGAATATGAAGAGGGCGGGGTCCATTAGCCCAGCTCTCATATGCAGTCAATCCTCCTGACTCAGCTCTGTGTTCACCCTGTCATATTGGCACAAAGTCTGCATTAGTGCAGATACTGTTATGGACCAGTTCACCCTTTTCCATTTAAGAACCATGGCTTCAGACTCAGAAGTGTTGATTCTTATCCCAGTTATAGACAGCTTCAGTGGGAGCTAAAGGTCATGGCTTGAAAAGCCAAAAGGACCACACCACCTACAAACAGCAGATATGGGATCCTAGTGCCACCAAAGCCTTGAGATTTTAGTCTTTGGTTGAAAGCCAAATGACTCAATAAAATAGATCTAAAGACGTTTTTGTCTTTTCTTTCTTTTTTTTTTTTTTTTTTTTTTGCACAGACATTAGATCAAACTGGTACAGAGCTTTGATGGACTAAAAAACGTACCTTTTTAACAAATCCACAGAAGCGACTCAATCATGTGACTCTGCTGGTTAGAGCTCTCCTCTGCAGGGAGGAAGTGACCACAAACACTATAGCTGAAGATCTGAAGGTGGTTCTGGATAAAGCAGTGAAGACAGCAATTGACATCAAAGGTCACTCCCTGCAGCCGTGTCTCTTTGACATACTGAGCAGAGAGATGGAAAGCTAACAACTGCTTCTCCTACGTCAATTATTCTGCAAGTTTTCATACAGCAGCGGTCACCTCTGTTTTTTTTTTTTTTTTTCTGTTTGATGAGAGGAGGATTTTTGCAGATAGTAAGTATGAATATTGTGACTTTCCATGAAATTCATATACTCTTGTTTGGCTGATGTTATTTATTTATTTTCTTAAATCAATTTAAACAAAGACATCTTGTGACTTAAAGAAATATTGTACAATAAGACTGATTAGAAATTAATTAGAAAAATCCATGATTTGACATTCCGATTTTTGGGAGAAAAAATGGAGTGCAACAATCAAAAGTGGGCTCTGAGCAGATCACTACCCTGGTGGCTAGCAGAGTCCATCTGTGGGCCCTAAGGAGGAGCTGTGAAAAAAAAAACATTTTGGTAAGGCGATTCTGTGGGGAAAATCTTTACAAGGTAGATTTCTGTGAGACTTTTTTCACTAGAAACACAAAGCAGGTTTTGAGCTTTCCGTACCATTGGCTTCCTGTTATTTGTATAATTCTTTATTCCCAGGCCTTTTCTCTCTTAAGACGAAGTACAGGAAGAAAAAGCAAGATCACTTAACCTAAATTCAGATTTCATAAACATGAGCAAAGCAAAACTGACTAAAGTGACCAAAAATTACAACTATCATTTGTTCCGCATGTTTTTTAACCATTGTTAAAGTTGGTTATTGTGGATTTCTGGGTAGTTATTGGGTATCTTTTGACTAACATTAAAACAAAAAAAATGTTGTCTTTTATTTGTTAAGTTAAAAAGTCCATCCATCTATTTTCAGAGCCCACTGTATCCCTCTCAGGGTCACATGGGTGCTGGAGCCAACCCAGCTACTGGGTGAAGGTGTGATTCACCCAGTCAGTTCCAGAAACACGCAATCACTCACACACTCTCATGCACAGTATAGGGGCAATTCTAAAATAATAATTGATCTATGCAGCATTTTTGGACAGTAGGAGAAAACCGTTAGGAAATGCGATTTCCACACAGAAAGGTTCTTGCTGAGACCATGGCCTTTTAGCTGTGAATCGAGAGTGCTAACCTCTAGACCACTGTGTAGCCCTGAAGTTAAAACATAAAAGTGTAATAAAGACTATTTTTGTTTAGTATTGCCACTCAGGATGTTGGATTTTTTTAAGCAAGCAAGCAATACCCAGGCGACTGTTCTGCCTTGTGGTAGAGTAGAAGGTCATGAGTTCAAATCCATCGCCAAGTCGTTCCAAAGAGTCTCAAAATGCTGAGTGTCAAGCAGGAATGCATTCGGCCCCATTTTTAGAGGATGGATTGGGGGAATGGTTCCTGAGTGCAGTTGTGTCTGCAGCTCACCGCTCCCCCAGGAGATGGGTCAAATGTGGAGAGTAAATTACCCACACCCAGGTGCATGACAGCTATTGGAACTTTAACTTTTAAATAAGAAGATTCCGTTTTCTATCATTAGTTTTTCCTTGTTCGATCTCAGATTAGGTTATAATTGATACACAAAGAAACTACTTACATCACTTTTTTACACTGAATCAGAAATAGTGATGTGATGTTCTGTATCGAGTTGCGAAGGAGGAGTTTCTGTAAAGGCTTGCTTCATTTAGGGAGGAGCTGAAAATGATGGCGTCCGAAGCTTCGCTGCTTGGCTGTACCACGTGACTGATTCATGAAGTGCTTCAGCCTGTGCCTTAGTCTTTGGCATAAATCCCTCAGGCTCCATTCAGTGAGACTTGAGAGACAGTTCAGAGATTTAGGGGAATTTGTTGTTTTTAAATAAAACCAATGTGTCTCATTGACAATAATCACTGGCCATATCTGAGTGTTGCAAAAGCGCAGTCATTAGTCACAGCGGTTATGTTAAAAATATACCCCATGATAGACAATATCCGGGAAAGATTTATCTTTATTTTTTAGAAGAATTATACTTCCTTTAAGGCTTTAAAAGTTTATTTAGGGATGTGACGCTCTGTATTGAGGCTCCACAGCATGTGCATGTGTAGGTGCTGAGTGAAGGGGTGGGGGGTGTTGCACGCTGACCATAGAGGTTTGCTTCATCTAGGGGAGGAGCTGAAAATGATGACTTCTGAAACTTCGCTGCCCAGTTGTACCACGTGACTGTTTCATGAAGTGGTTCAGACGCGTTCAGAGGCGCTGTGGGTTTGACAGTGACATGAATCCTTCAGGATCCATTCAAAATGTGGGTGTTTGATTATGGAGAGTTACAGTCAGTGAGTGTCTGGAGGCAGTTTGGACATAGGTAGTGATAGTGAGATAATCTGTAGATTTAGGAAAAACTATTTTTTTTTCAATCACTTGTTTTCTATTTAGTTTTGCTGCCAATCATGTACCTTTTTAGTGATTGTGGGTGGGTGTGAGGGTGCGTGGAGCTTTACTCCAAATGGGTGAAACAAAGGAAAGTGAGCGGTAAAATACCTGGTTAATCTGTTTGTGAGAAGACAGAGATGCAGAACTGAGTGTCAGAAAAAAATAAATAAAGACAAATGTATGTGTTCTCATTTACACTGTGTCACTGCTTTTGGAAAAAACAAATGCTTTATTTTTTTTTCTCGAAGCATCTGTTTCACCTTTTAAAGTCTAGTAGTTTTTTTTAATCAATCATTAATCTTAATTTATGTAGCACTTTTCATACTTGGTGACCAAAAACAGTTCTGTACACCAAGAAAAATAGTTTATGTATTTATTTGTATCAATACATAAACACACACAAAGAAAGTACACTGCAATGGACATGTTTTGTAAACTTCATTTTGCCGACATCTTTAATCGTAGGCTTACAGTTTCAAAATGCCATACTTCCAATTCAACTAATATTTTTTGTATCCACTAGATCAGTGTTTTTCAACCTTTTTTGAGCCACGGCACACTTTAACCTTAAAAAGAATCCCGCGGCACACCAGCATCCAAAAACTGAACAAAAAAAGGAGAAACTCATAGTCTGTATTGATCTACAGCCCCTCCACAATCTCACATGCATTTTTGAGATAACTGTTGCAGAAAAAGCTGGAAACTGCTGCTGTTTTTTTCTAAAAGATGCAATAAAAGTTACATTAGAAGATTTAAAAACAGTTTGAAGTGTGTTCATTGGTTTCAAGACGTTTAACAACAGATCTCCTTGTGCGCTGTCACTCTCACAACCCAATGCATCATGGGAGATGTAGTGCATAAAATGGCCGGAGATCACTTTTCGGAGCTTCATTGTCTTGTTCACTTGTTCCACGGTCTGATAGCGGATTCTGTGGAAAGCTACACCACTAAAGACGAGCTTTAGCTGGTATTTTTGTTGGAACTGAGCAACTTTACGAGCTAAATCGGGACAAGGAAGTGAAGACTTTAACCACTTCTGATTGGTCAGACTGATGACATGTGATTAAGCCCCCCAAGAATGATTGGTGGAGACAGTTAAAGGGGCGGGACTTTTCCAAAATACAGACGAAGCTGCAGCTAAATCGTGGTGCAATCATTCTTATCAAAATGTCTTTAATAAAATGAAATAAACGCAAAGAAAAAAGTATTTTACGATCTTTTATATCCCTAACTCCTCAGTGTTTTATCAGGACCTGTTTGGATGAACAAAGAGCTGAAATCATGAGAAATGATGAGAAATGTTTTTACATCAGTTAATGAGGGCAATTTCCCACGGCACACTTGACCATCTCCCACGGCACACTAGTGTGCCGCGGCACACTGGTTGAAAAACACTGCACTAGATCTCCTGCTAGAGCAACTAAAGCTTCATTAAGCATTGCATTTGAGTGAACCAACTGGATGAAAAGCTTCAATGCTTTATGAAGATTCATCTGCCCATCACTATTAGGAAACTGGTATAATGCAGGAGAACAGGCTTTGCAGTGGAAATTGAAACACTTATAAATAAACTTAACCATGACAAAAACCATAAACAAATGACAACACAATAAGGTGACAAAGCAGATGACCTAACAAAGGTGAACTGAAAACAAGACACTTATATTTGCTACAGACAATTAACAGAAATGAAAACAGCTGTGGAGAGTTAGCTTAACCTTGTTACTGACAAGGGGACAACATGAAGCAGAGCATCACTAAAAACAAGAAATATCACTGAAAAAAGTAAACTAAAGTGTATATAAGCATGGTGAATGAAGAATATTATTAATGAAAAAAAACACTTAAATGCAAATGAACGCTGGAGCTGGAGAAACCCAGAACAACACATTCATCAAGACGTTTGAGCAAGAGGCTGCAGGTTTAGGCTGGTCCAATCCTCCTGACTTGATATTTAAGAAATGAGATGAACGTCACAAAACCCACAAAACACTCACACGCCTGAAAATGGTGGGAAAACAAAATGTACACCCAAATGTAAAAAAATAAAAGATTAACTGACTGAACTCAATTTAGTTGCAGGGACTTTTTCCATTAAAAATATGTGCATGATGAACTTAATATGTTTATTCAATGAAAAAGTAGTTGAGTAACTAAAATATTTTTTAACTATTTGTTCTATATGAAAGAACACGTAAAATTAATTTCGATGATGGTTACGCTCAAACATATCTAATTTACTGGAGTTAAACGAATTACACCATTTCAGAGGGTTTTATAATTCTGTGTAAATAAATTGAGAGAAGATGAATTGTTTTCAATAAAATACATTTTGCTAAATGAATGATTGTAATAAAAGCTAAACAAGGGAGAGAAGAAATATCAGCCGTGTGTTGGTACATATTTCCCATCACTTGTTATTCTTCATCCACTTTTTATTGATTTGTCAAAGGCATTTCATACTGTTGATTATGTTGTTTTGATCCTTTAACATCAGAGATGTCCCGGTGACACTAAATAACACTGCAGATCATAAGGTGCACTGGCGTTTTTTGAAAAAAATGTAAAACGTTAAGTGTGCCTTATAAAAATCCAGTACACTTCATCTACAAAATTAGTTAAATACAAACTCTCCAACACACAAAACACTGTTAACAAAAGTAATTTAATTACACAGAAAAAGCAAAAACAAAAAAAATCAAAGTTAGTATTAACTGCGGAAGTAATATTAATACTAATTCTGCACTTACCAAATCCAACCACATAGGGTTGTATTGTGTGTCTGCTTAACTCCAGACAGAGGGTTGTGTCTATTTTTAAAACCAAAACCAGCAGACCTTCCATATCAGATCAGGCCCACATTAGCAATCATCATTGGAGCTGTTGACCTGCAGGATGCCGGTGGAAAATGGAATACTGTTGGTCAAAGAAAGAGAGGAAGAAGCTGTTTTTGTCTAGAGAGTGAAAAGTGTAGGATTAAAGAAAAAAAAACTTTTACAGAGACACTAGAGAGTTGAACGACATGATGAAAAGAAGAAAGGTGGATATACTAGGAGACCAGGTGGAGTAAGGCTCCCAGATTGGTGGCAGATTTGAACTGTTTTATTATGGTGTGGATGGAAAGAGGAAAAGAAGTGATCTCAAAAGAGTAGTTTGTTAACAATTTTCTGAAGGAGAAGAGAGGGTTAGATAGGGTAATGAGTCTGAAGTTGGAGGTTTTAGGTATGACGTTGAATGTTGTCAGTGGTAATGACCCCCAGGAAGGATGTGAGTTAGAGGAGAAGGTGAAATTCTGGAGGAAGATGGATGAATTGTTACGGGATATTCCCAGCGGGGAGAGAAATTTGTGACTTCAACAAGCATGTGGGTGACGGAAACAGAGCTGACAAGGAAGTGATGGGTAAATTGGTGTTCAGGACAAGAATCTAGAAGAACAGATGTTGGTTGACTTTGCTAAAAGAATGCAAATGGCCTCCACACAGAACAGAGTGAATGCAGATTAAGCTTGTAAGCAAGGAAATAAACATAAATGCAGACAAACTTGAAGACAATAGCACTCAACTCCCCCAATGAACGCACCCTTAAACCTCAGCAGGTTAAATACAGCTTAACACAGCAGCAGTGTTTCAGGGTCAGCAGTCCTTTAGTGTGGTGTACGAAAGATCAGTGACACAATATCCCTTTGGTGACATCATATAATAAAAGCTGCAGGCGCACTTTACGGCTTAGAGCCGCCTTTTTTACCCACTCCGACTAAGCTTCTTTTGTGATAATCAAAGAGAGCAGCTAGGGATGGGTATCGTTAAGGTTTTAACGATACTACTACTCTTATCGATACTGCTTATCGATCCGGTACTCTTATCGGTACTCTTATCGATACTTTTTGAGGACGAAAAAAAATAAATAAATAACAAATAAGAACATAAAGTGTTTTATTTCCTCATTATGGAACAACTCTGTTTTTTTTTTACAAAACATTTTACTTTATACATGAGAATGTTCCAGACAGGATATTTATTTATTTATTTAATCTAATTGTTTTTATTCTTTATGAGTGTGATGTTTCATTTGGTCTTTTGTCCATTTTCCACAACCTTGAATAGACTTTTTTGTCTGTCAAACACCAGAGTTAAGATAAGTTAAGTTAAATGATGGAAACAAATTCACTTTGATGCAGACTCCTTTCTATTTTGCCAACTCCATTTATTTTTCTTTAAATCCAGTAAACCCAATAAATGATATTAATTTTACGGATGACAACTATCATTAGTTATTAATTATTATTAAGTATTAGGAAGCAGCTGATAGTTTGTCGCGGGTCTGGAATCAGAAGCGGTGAATCTAAGCCCCGCCTCTCTACCTGTTTGTTGTATTCTCCGCGTGCAACGCCCCCCACCCCCCCTCCCGCTGCCCCAGCCTGTTCTGCACAAACAGCGCAACATACGGTCATCGTAGCAGCAAGGTGACAGGATGGTCGGCAAACGTAATAATTTTTACGCAGAAACATTAGTTCTTAGTCTAGGGCGGCATGTGTCCCCTACAAGATCGCCACTGACTGTGTGTGCGCTGCCTTGTCTTGTGTGTGTGCGCGCGCGGCGCGTGCTGTCAGAACAACAGCCCCGCCCCCCGTGCACACAAATAGACAGACAGAGCTCTCCGCTTCAACGAGAATACCGAAATTAATATCATCATCTATAATTAACGCAAAATTGACTGACTTGGTGAGTTAAATATGGCAGATAACGTTTATATTTTGTGGGACACAAAAAAAAAAAAAAAAAAGTAAGCACATGCTGAAGTAGGGGGAATGTATGCCATCCCATTCACATGATAGCCAGACAATAGCCACTTGCTTCAAAGATTAAACAGCCATGATGTTCTGTAAACAACTCTAAGTGGAGGATTATCTCTCTCCTTCACTCTCCCTTGCTTTCTTTCTACTCATTTTCGCAATTATGCACTGTAAGATTTACTTTCCCTGAATGCTTCGGTGATCCCAAGCTTGAGTTACTCAGTAAAATCCCACTCAATGAGCTCATCTGAAGTCACTGAGAAGGTTATGACTGGAAAAGTCACTGTTTTCCCCAATGATGGGGTTTTCATTTTTCTAAAGGCATGAAGTCCTGGTTTTGTCTTGTTCGTGGAGACCGTGGATGTGTGCAGCGAAAGTCAGAGGAGAAGTGATGACTCATTGTGTTGTTTAAGATGCTTATTGTCGGGTAAAGGTCCACTGCTCATACTGGAATACAGTTTAACCAGAGATTATAGGAATACATGACTCCTCCTAACCCTCTTCTCTATCTTCTTCCCAGGCTTCATACAAACACTGTTTATCGCTGCCAGCCAAATCCATTGAAAAATTGTGTAAACCAAAGAAACAGCAGGATTATGGAGTTGTTCACAATCAGTGTCGCTGTGGTTTAAAGATGTTTGCTTAGCTTTTCAGAAAAGACAGAAACATATGAAAACAGATACAAAAAAAATTGTAAATCAGGCCTGATTTGCTAGCACAGACATAACATCCTCAGACTTCAACCAGTCTATCTCTGCAACTACAACAATCTATTGATTTAAAACAGGGATTAATATAAAGATGACACCTTAAACTTCAGTAGAAGTCTCAAAAACACACAAAAAGCAAACAAAGCAACAACAAAATATCTCAGGTGTGTCTTTCAATTCCCTTGAGACCATTGTGCATTGTGCATGTGGTAAGTGTATCTTGAAGTATTTGTAAAGCGAATGTAAGTTAAACGCACTTATGATGTACGGGTGATTCTCCTTACCGAGATTGCAGCACATACAGGTGATGCATAAGTGCCCGTTGATTCCCCGTAGGATGTCTACATAAACTACACTATGGTTGCCTAATTTCCAACAGTCAGGCTGTGTGCACTATCACTTGAGCAGCACAGGATTGGGGACTTGATTTGTGGAGGTTAATAAAAACTCTGGACGATGCGCCTGCATCTCACTTAATTCACCCTTACTTGCGTATTGTAGACTTCAAGTGTTTGCTCCGTTGTCCACGGCAAGTCCGTGGTAAAAAGGTTCATGAATACTTTTGCTTTACAGGCTCACCAGACTGTCTAAAACCTTGCTTTTTCCTAGCTGTGTGTCCTGTACAGGTTTTCCTAATTTTCCCTCACAGACCGCCTGCAGTCACTCATAAGGGCAGTTGTAACTAAGGCATTAAGAACTGCTTTTGAAGAAGCCTTTCCTTTTTGCTACATTTGTTTTATTTGAAGTTTAAAAAAAACAATTCAAAAGTCTTCACTTAAAATCAAGGTTGAAGCTATTTGCATGTATTTACATAAGAAAACAGCACAAAAGGTGATGGAAATAAATGTTGGCCATACGTAATAGGTGCAGCCAAAATGCGCTTGCTGCATTGCCCGCATGTATTTTAAGTGCGTCTGAGGCTGGATTTTGTTGTTGGCCGCACCTATTTATAATAAAACTTAGAGTTAAAGACCCATTTTCTGTCACGCTCATAGGTGTGTGAAATGTGTGCTCTGCATTTGATCCATCCCCTGGAGGAGCGGTGAGCTGCAGAAACAGCTGCGCTCAGGAACTACTTGGTGGTTTAAGCCTAACCGCAACCCCTAATCCTAACCTTAACCTTTTCTCTAGTCCGTGCCGCCAAGAGAAAAGTTCAGGGCTGGCCGTGCGTATTTAGAAAATTATGTGCGAACAGACACTTTCCTAAATTAAAAACTCAGTAACTTGTGCACCAACTACAGTTCAGGCAATGGCACGTGCAATTGAACGTTATCATAAGTATAGCGCAAAAGGTATATTATACATTATATGCCACTTTGTAAGGCAGTTCTGAAACCTACCAGCAATAAAAACTGTTGACAACGTTCATTTTTACACTTGTTGGTGTTGTTGGTGCTACAGTAGCTTGGTGTGCTCCCAAATCTCATAACTTCCTAAATTCCTTGAACACACTCCGTTTTCATGCTGACACACCCTCCAGTAAAAGGCTGCTTGGTGCAAAAGCAGCAGGAAAAACATTAAACAGAGTCACTGCACAAAGAGGAAATGGAGCACATACTCACCACTTCGACTTTTTGATGTTGTTGCTGAGCTTTTACCTCTAAACAAGTCTTTTTTAAGTGCCTTCATTATTCTTTTTTACTAATGAGCAACAGGGAAGCTGCATTGCAAGTCAAATTGTTCTCTTAAACTCTGTCAAGCTGTTGGCAATGCACTAACCACTTAAAGTTTTAGTCAAAAAATAAAAATGAGGCCAGTGGTGTTGGGAAGATGAGCGCTCAGTGGACCTGTCCCCAAAAATATCCCACTTAGGACAACCAGCATGTTTGTTATCCAGAGAGCAGAAAGTATAGTATTGTTTAAGCAAGTGTATTTACTTTTTACACCATTCCCAGTGTGGTTAATGAGACAAAAACACATTAAAGGAAAGATCCTAGTCATGTGTGGCAAAATAGGTTTACTCCCTTTGACTACTTTTTTTGCACATTAGACAAATCAAAACCCCCTAAAAATGTTTTTTTTTTACACTTAGAGCTGAACAAAATTTCTTCTGTGAGTTTTAGTCAGCTTTTTATCATCTCACATTTTCAGTTGACAGAACAGGAAATTGAAACAACGGCTTAGATGGTTTTAAACAACAGTGATTAAGTATTAAGGATGCATGTGGAGCAGGGGAGCAGCTTACCTCATCTAAACCCAGGAAGGAATTATTGTATTAAAGAGGAATTATGCCATTACTGCCTGACCTTTGTAAAGCTTTTACCAGAAACCTCGCCAAGATTCTATTGGTCCATAAGAGAGAGTGAGTTATGAAGAAAGAAAATGACAGTGATGGCGTTAATTCAAAAAGGGAAATACTTCGCAGACGTACCTGAAATCTTCTATCCTCTCTTCTATGTTTGTTAAAAGATGTATGGACATAAGATGCAACAACAAAGGTAGTTCTGTTCATACTGAATTACGTATAAGTTACTTCAAAATATGTAATGTACTTTGTTCCAAAACTATGACTCAAAGAGAAACATTTCAATCTACATTCACACCATCCTTGGCAATGCACATTCAAGAGACCACTTCTAAAGAAGAATCTATGTAAACGTGCATATATACGTTTAAGGCTTCTGCGTTCAAAACTCTCGCGTCACTACACAAGTTTCTTTGACAGTTTTTAGGCGAAAAAATGCGTGACCAATGAATGCACCTTGAAATCCACAGTTAAACTTTAAACAATCATGCATGCAGCATGCTGCTCGAGTCCTAACTGGAACCAAGAAGTACCATCACATCAGTCCTGGGCTCAGGTCTCTGCACTAACTTCCTGTAGCTCAAAGAATAGGCTTTAAAGCGGCTCTGCTTGTTTACAAGTCTCTCCATGGCCTTGCACTTAAGTACATCTCTGACATGTTAGTGCACACCTGACTCTCATTCGCCAAATCAATAACAGTATACTTAAGCACTGTACTGAGCCTTACTCGGTGTGAAGCATTAAATGTGCCATGCTGCCTGCATTACTGAGTGTTATAGCCTGACCTGAAGATCTTCCGATTTCTTGACCCTGTTTTGTCTCTGACTCCGTTTGCCTGCCGCCTGCCATGAATCTTGACTACTCCTGTTTCTTCTCTGATGCTCCCATGCTTGTTTTTGACCCCTGCCTGCCTGACCCTGATTAAGATTTGTGGACTTTTAGCTGAGCTAATAAATCTGCTGCAATTGGAACCAGCCATTTGCCTGTTCTGTGACAGAAATATAATTACTGGGATAAGTGATATATGAAAACACTTTACTAACTTACCAATTTATTCAGTGATTGTGTTCTTGATGTCACTTTGGTCAATTGGTCATCCTTGAGAAGGATATCCAGTCTTTCAAATTTGATCTATTTGGGGATAATGGCTTTTTCCGTGTGCTATCTGAAAGCTTTTCTTTTCATCCTCAAAGTACTTTTCTTATGGCCCTAAATTATGGGTCACACCAATTTAAGAAGTGAAAAAAATGAAGTAGAAGTCTTTTTCCGCGGCAGCCAAACAATCTGCAATTCGGTAGGAAATTATTAAAAAACAGCTTTGCAAGGTGCCATTTACAGATCTATGAAACTTTGGCTGGATGTCCAAAGACAGAATACCAGATGGTTTGTTACTAAGAACCATCTGCTGTGTCTCCTGTTGAAACAACATTTCAGAATGGGTAGGCGCTTTAAAATGAAAGTCAAGATTCGATTAGATGCAGCATCCGTCTATCAATACTTCATAGACACACTGACCAATCGGATCACTGAAACAATACAGGCAAAAAAACTTAACAAATAAGAACAACCACTTTTAAACGGACACCAGAAACAGATCAATATGAATGGGATCCTGCAGGATGATCATTAAAATATCAAATCAATCACCTAAAGAGGCAGGATCAGTCTAGATTCTAACAAAAATAAAGTGATCACCCACTAGATTTAGAGCAGACATATTCTGTCATCTGCCTGTCAGGGAGGACAGAGTCAGACAGGAAACGTGCTTCCAGTCACTGGGTCTCTATAGGATCAGAATCTTTTTTGCAAAAAGGTTTTAGCATCATCCACATGAAATAACCTAGGTGCTAAGCCCAAGAAAACCCTTCCCGCACCTCTGTAGTCATTTTCAAATGTAAGTAGTACATATAAGCTCCAGCAAGAGTGCATGGCACACAGATTTTCTCAAAAGATCCAGCAGTCCCACACGGCTCACAGCAGCTTATAAAATGACAGAAGAGGACAAATGCAGCACGTTTTATCATACAATTTATTTCCCCTCAAACTCCTGTTCTGATGAGCACAGCAGGTCAGCTACTGATTAGACTTGCTTCCAATCAATGCCATTCAAACAGAGTTTTGATTTTTTTTCCACAAATAATCAATGGCACCACACATGCAATTAAATATAAACACAATTTTTCCCCCCCAGGATTGAAATACAGCACTGGCTGTGGTGGTTTGCCTCACAGTGAGAAAGACCTGGTTCAAAACCCGTAGGCGTGTGTATATTTTCCTGTGAGTGGTCCTTTAAATGGACTGGCAAGGTGTCCAGGGTCTGGCCTCAATTAGCTGGGATAGGCTCCAGCAACCGCTGTAACCTTGCAAGGAACAAAGTAGGATGGAGAGAACTAAAAAAAAGAAATGAAAACATTAAAAAAAAAAACTACAGATAAACAATTGTCCTTCCAAACATGGGTATATCCTTACACGCAGACACAGCCAGCACATTTCTGCATGTTTGTTTTCTGCTCTTCTGTCGGGTTGACAGCTTTTAGATAAATCACTCGTCAAAGCAGCATGCTTGCAAGTTGGCTGTTCTACCAATTATTTTAATGAGAACATAAGCTCACCCAATTCATCTGAGCTGCGTTCAAAGTACCCTCCTCAGGGAAGACCAAATCCTGCTGCTTAAAGAGTTTGCTCGTCTCTTTTGTTTTGCCCGAGAAAATCGGTTATGAAACAAATAGCTGTGTTGTTTACATGTCACATTTGCCTGGGATGAGATGTGTTGCTGAACGATTCGGCAGAAAAGAGAAAAAACAACTAAAATCCTGATGCATTTTTGAGTGTGGAGCTGCTGACAGGGAGTTTGTTGGATACATAAAGCCTCTATTGTGGAAGAGTAGAATACCTTTTATATCATACTGGCAAAAAGCTGATCTAAAGTAACAAGGCAGCTGTGCCAAACTATGCTGCAAATGTGTGTGTTCGGCGTTAGGAGAAGAGACAGAACACCCTCTTTTAGAGATAAGCTCCAGATATGTGGCTCTATCTTCACAAAACATTCAAAATTTCCCTAAAGTTGTGACTTAAAGTTGGTTAAGAGAAAGATTCAAGAAATATGTTACCTTTAAAAAAAGCAGCTTTCATGTTAAAATGGTCAGGGAAGTTTTTAAAAAGGTTTGTAGGTGGAGATTAAAGGGTAAAAAGCATCACAATGCAAAGACAGAAACAGATTATTTGTATTATCAATTTTGATACTTTAGTCATTCTACAAGTTGAATGGTGTTCAATACACAAGTTACGTTTCAAAGTGTCTTTACCGTTGGCTGTATATAAGAGGTAGATGTAGAGACCCCTCCCCCTTGCAATCCAAACAGGAAGTACCCGCTGGCTCCAAGAAGCCAAAATCCCATAGACTTCTACTGAGATATAACAGCTATTACTCTGTCATATTTATCAGAATAACCATTCTTTCTCTGCTACCTTTATTTTAACATGCAATTCCTTATATCCTATTTTTTCATAAAATATTTTCTTTTTCACAAGTTATTCAATTTATAAATTGACCAATAAGTTAGCTATGTATGGTGCCCGCTGGCCCCCATGTCGAACATCCGAAACATTCTCCTGAGCTTGCTTTCAATGATTGGGATCTGGAATTCTAACAAGCTAATTCCTGATTGGCGACAGTAGTCAATATAGAAACAAAGACTCCGACCGACTTGGACCAGTTACTGCTTAATATCATTGCCTGGCTCCAAATGGCGGTACCCGTATTCTGGAAAAATGGCAACTGAATTGGCTTCATTTGGTTGTATACAGAAGTAAACAGTTTTCTATGGATGATGTCACGTTCACTCAGTCCAGTTCTCTTACACAGTCGGAGGTCTGTTAGGAGGAATATTCTAAATAGAAATCTGCATATTTATAAAATCTGCTGAAGTATGGCCTGATGATCAAACAGGGATGTGGACATGGCAGGATTGGCAAGGATTGGAATATTGGCATGCAGGTCTGCTAAATCAGTGTCAGTGGTGACAAATATCTGTAATTATTTATTTACAGTACCGACCAAAGTTTTGGACACACCTTCTCATTCATTTGAATGAAAAGGTGTGTCCAAACTTTTGGTCTGTACTGTATAAAGAACTGAAGTTTAACAAAGGTCAAATGTACTTAAAAAAAACACTAAAATTTTGTTTAGTTAGTCATTCACAGCAAACCATGTCCTTTGAAGGTCCAAGACCTTTTCAGTATTTGTTTGTCTCTAAAGGGGGCGGCCGTGGTGCAGCGGTAGGGTGGTCGACCCATGATCGTAAGATTGCAGGTTCGCCAGTGTTCAGCAGCGGAGCCACCATCAGTGTGTGAATGTGTGTGTGTGTGCATGGGTGAATGGGACTGTAACTGTAAAGTGCTTTGGGCCTTCGAAAGTGGTTAGATTTAAGTATGCCTTTACCATTTTTTCATAAAAATCCTTGTAAAAGCTTACCATGTGTTGAAAATCAATTTATGTCGACATTTTTGAGTGTTTTGATGATGGACGGAATTATAAACAACTAACCATGAAATTAAGAACAAACACGACCAACTCAGAATGGCGGGGTACCATGGATGATGGGAAATCAGGGCAGGGTTACTGCACACCAAAAGTCCAGCCCACAACTCAGAAGTGAATTTCTAATGAACTACTCGCTCTAGTAGAAACTCTGTCCTAAAAAACGACATAGATTTTTTTTATTTTGGCTAGAAACAGCATAATAATAATTAAAAGACCACTGGGAATGCTTTTACAATAGCTTAAAAGATGATCAGAGTGGGAATTTACATTTTTCCATCTGCACAGCTAATGAATCTCCTGTCCTCAAAAACTGAGAGGTCTTAAGCTCATGATTCCTTTAAGAAATCCTTCAGGTCCAGTTTGCATGTGAACAATGACACAGGAACAAACTCTTTAAGACAGAAGAGTCCCTCCGACGGTGAAAAAGATCATATTAAAATAGAAAAAAAAAGCAGATGGTAAACTGAAAAATAACAGCGACCCTCAATGCCTCACTCTCTGTCTCTCCTAGAGAAAAGATAAACTGAAATAAAAGGAAAGAGAGATGCAGAGAAACCGCAAAAGAAAACATAGCTGTAATGACGGTGAGGCGCTCTGAAAAATGACAAAGGAGCTGGAGTAGGAGGGAGGAGGTATGGGGGAGCGACAGAAATGAGGCAGCAAGCGTGTGCCAAGAGAAAATTGAAAATATTAAGAGAGGAAAAAGAATCCAGCAGAGAGAGTGAGAGATGATGATGGAGTGGGATAAAGTTTAAAGATTGAGTTTTCCTTCCTGCTGCTCATGAGAGATGATTAAGAAGAGCGGATCTATGGGATGCTGTTCAAATGTTTGAAGGGCCGAGTAATCCCTGGCCTCTTTAGGGCCAGAACAATGAAAGGAAACATCGAAGAAAAATAAATAACAAACAGAACAAATAACCTCTCCTCTTTCTGTCATTATCTCTTTTCATGAGTGTCTCTTTTGCCCCATATTTTCCCCTCTCCCACCCTTTTTTGATCTCTCTGAACTTAACGTTTTATGACTTTATGACTTTACCTTCTATTGTGAACCCCCGCTTTCTTCTTTCCATTCTTGTGTGCATATTCATCCTTCATCATCTTCTCACTCCTATTCTCTGAGCTTGTCCTGATCTATCAGGACGCTTGCAATGACAGCACACGGACTCCAAAGGCCTCATAGGCTTCACACTGAATTAGCCAATTAATATACACACACTCCCACACTCACACGCACACTGGGCAAAATCACACAGTGGCTAATGAGGGAAACACATCAGCTGCTACCGAGGGGTATAGTCTGACAACACCGTGTAGTTTTATGACGTCTGCTAATCCAAAATGAGAGCTACAGACACACACACACTTAATTATCAATTCCTTTGATTTGTAACCGTCATTGAGGAGTCACAGGGGATATCTCAGGCAAAGAGCGGGAGTGATGGAGTCAGCAGGAGGCAGAAGAGAGAGGAAACTAAAAAGATGCCGGTCACTCGTGGGTCTCTCTTTTTCCTTCTTTCTAGCATCAATCGTTCCAGTTTTAAAATTCAAATTATTAAGGCTGTTTGAATGTCTCAGCGCTTAAAATGCCTCTGGAAATATTCTGTCATTTTTTTTCCCATCTACTTAGGTCAGTTTTCACCATCCTTCCAGCAAGAAAAACTTAATGGATAGCACATGGATTTCTGATCTTTAAAATGAGGTGCCTGTTTCTAACGCAGGATGTTTCTTTGAGGTCCATTCCTTCCCACCTGAAATCTGACTTTATAAAATATGCATTTATTGGAAGGTGAGCACTCTCAATAAATAGTATTTTTATGCATTATAATTTCGGCAACTGGGGATAACTTTTTGCTGCAGCTATAATCATGTTTTTAATGTTTTATCATCAATCGCTACATAAACAGTAAAGGCGTATGCATCAAAGGTATGTAACATTTCAACAATAATAAACTTATTGAATTCTTTTTTTTCTTGGTCTTTGGTGAAAGTGAAAGAAAGCAGATATTCAACCATGAGCAGAAAAGAATTACAAATATTGTGATACTAAGGTCAGTAGAAAAGTGAGACATCAGCGACTGGAGCATGTCACTGATGTCACCAATAGCAGACTCTGATGTGGGAAGCTCTGACCGATGCTGCTGGTGACACTGTCAGAAGGCCGCTTCCTGTTAAGATAGCGTTCCAGTCAAATACACTTCACTTGGGTTAAGGATCATTTCTGTTTACGGTGATTTTCATAGAGGCCTGTACACATACATGTTCATACAGGAACTCTGTTGGGTTTGGTCATGGTCTTCAACTTTTGATTATGTCCTTTATAAATCTAGCAAATCTAGCATTTAACACAGCAATCACCCAAAAACATTGTAAAATTAATCTGGAATTTTGGCTAAAATAGATTCCTAAATGTGTCATTTTATTGAATTTAACCAGTTTCAGACCTTCATTTTATGTGGGTGGGGTGGGGGGCTTTGGAAGGGTGGCAAATGAGAAAATGAGAACAGCAGAGTGGAAGGTCATTAAAAAGGAGAGGATCAAAAATACATATTTCAAACAGTTTTACTGTCATTAACAATAAAACGGCAGTCCTTTTCACTCAGATGCCATTACTAATGCTTAAAGAAGCTTGTATTGATGATTTCTTTGTTCTTTGTCAACAATGATACAAATATTGACTCAAAAAATGGGGGGTGAGAAACTTCTTGCTGCTCCTGTCCAGCTCCCCCTCGAATTTTAATCCTGCAAAAGCCAGGAGCAATTTTCTGCTGGGCTTTTTAAAGTTAATTTGAGTTTTTTTCTTTTCTTTGTCTGCTCCTTTTGGGTAGTAGCATTTAAAAGTGGCAAAAAATAAAAAGGAAAATTACTAAATTTTAAAAATTAAAAACAAAAAAACAGTGAACAGATTTGACCCTGTGGGTTCTCTAGGGTTAAATAACTAAATAACTTAATGCTTCATCTAATTTGACTTTGTTCAAAATTTTAATCAATATGTTGAAAATTGTCACAATGCTGTATTGTACATCAGCATAGATTTTAATGTGCCAAAGTGTGTTAATATAAGGGGGTGTTTTACACACAGTGGTCTGCTTGAGACTGTAGCAAATTCCGGAAACAAAACAAAAAAAAAAAAAAATCAAAGCTCATTTTGTTAAGCTAATAAATAAAAACTGGAAGTGAGGCTCTTTTATCATGGCTGTCATTGAATTCGATTGTGTAGTGCAGATTTAACAGTCCTAAATCATCTTTAAAGTCACATCCTTGGGAGAAGACAATTGTGCCCCCTAAATCAGATTTTGCTGAAGCATGTACTGCGTCTTCATTTATTTTTTACATTTTCATGAATGTGAGTGTGTATGTGTGTGTGTGTGGTAGTCGAGAGAGGCATAGCACATGTGATCGGTGTGAGTTTGAAACCACTATCTCCTCAATGCAGCTGGATAGACCACAGATTGGACCAAACCTATAAATACTCTTGGAGACACACAAGTACACACACTGTAAATACCCTTTGACGCTGAGCTTCAGCTCAGTCCGCTCTGCCAAACCTGATTAGACAGCAAATAAATCACTATAACACACACAGACACACACACACTTTTAGACAAACATACAAATCCATGTCTTCCAACCTGCAGATTTAAGTACAGGAAGAGCACAGGTGTTGGCTTTTGCAGCAGCTTCAGATCTTTAATGGGAGAAATAATTTGAACACCTGCAGGTAGTTTCCACTCTTAAA
Organism: Oryzias curvinotus; assembly: GCA_023969325.1. NCBI lineage: Eukaryota > Metazoa > Chordata > Actinopteri > Beloniformes > Adrianichthyidae > Oryzias > Oryzias curvinotus. The sequence goes on from CM043710.1 coordinate 23,317,075, forward strand.
GACATGATTCTAATTTCTTGAGGAAGCAAAAAATGACTTTTGCTTAAAGGTTGGAACTTTCTCAACACAGCTATGTTGATACATTAGTAGTTTTTATACTTCTCAGTACTGGTTTAGAGTTTTGAAAAGTATACACTCATAGTAGGAGCAATGCCTCCTCAATTTTTTAATTAAGGTCAATAGAAGTTAAGAGAAAGACTGACATAAAGGCTATACATTTCAAAAAGTTACTGCTGGAAGTACATTTATATTTTTCATTTGGTTGATGAGAATAAATGAATACCTGGTACACCAGAGATGTAATCACTAGCATTTTCTTTCAGAAATGATTTTCACCAGTGACCTTTTCGATTTGTTGACCTGGGAGGAATCCAGAGTAGAGGCCTAGAAGAGGGAGCTTTGCTTTAGTTTTCATCAAGTTAATACTCTGTTTACTGGTGGGACAGCCTTAACCTCATTAGCCTGTGCTTAGCAGATGAGCAGGAGCCTCCTGGGTACATTGAAAGAAAAAAAAACTGATCATTATCACCAATTAATTCAATAATTAGTCAGCAAGGACTTAGTTTTGGCGAATAAAAAGGTCAAGAGTTTAGCAAGGGCTGTGTGTCTCTTTAAGAAAGATCGGCTTGCTGAGCATTGTGAAGGAACAGCTTTTCAAAATTACCATAGGTAAATAAATTGTTGTTTGACCTGAGATTAGAAAAGTTTAGGTGTTACAGGGAAAAAAAAATACAGAATCCTTGCGTTGTTTCTTTAAATATTAAAACCATCATTAAAAAAATATTTTACAAAAAATAATGTTATTGCCTAAAGGCCCGTACACACCGGGACGAATTTCGCTGGCGATTTTCGTCGGCGAAATTCGCCTCGTGACTAAACAAAGGGCACCAATGAGAGTGTGCACACCGACGCGAAAAAACGCCACGCGTCAAAGCGTCAAAAAAAAAAACGCCTCGGGTTCGTTTTTTCTTTTTGACGCCTCGCGTCGAAATCCATTCAACCAATGAGAATGGCGCTTTTGCTCACGTGTCTGGAGCTTCTGAAGTTACAGTAAAACACAACTTGGGGCGCTCAAACACAACACTGCCTTTTGAGACCTGAAGCGAGAGTAGAGCCAAGTGGGGAGGGGCAAAAAATAGACATTCTTAATTCCCGAAGACGCTCAAGGACTTTTCAGCTTGTACAGGCATAAACTCAACCATGTTCTTAACAAGCAAAAGTGGTTCTTCTTCGAGGACAAGCGAATACTTGTAAGCGCCATCAATGTCCGGGAATGAAATTGTGTCAGGCTCATCGTCACAAAATCGACCTGGGTGTGAAACAAAAGACGTGGCGAAAAACCCTGGCAAATAACGCCTGGCGAATATTCGTCCCGGTGTGTACGGGCCTTAAGGCTGGAATATGATCTTCAGGGTGTATTGTATTAAAAAAAATAATAATAAAAAAAGAAAGAAAAGGACACCTCTTGATTCTGACTGTTAACCCTTAAAGATCCACTCTGAAGAAAACTGTTTTTGGTGTTTTCTACATGTTCAGGTAGCATTTATCTATGATGATGAAGGACATATATAAAGAAAATTAAGCTTAAATTTGCATTTCTGAGCATTTCTTTTCTGAATATTTCACAAATTGTCGTGAATTAGGAGCAGACAAAAACGTGCCATTAAAAAAAGTTTCTAGGCATGATGTAGGCCTACATCATGCAAGACACAGCTGCCTGCTTTGCTCCATTCTATTGCATTCATTTGCAGACAAACAGAAATCATTGAATAAAAAAGGTTCAGCGCACTGTCTTGTGGAGTCTAGATGACCCAACTCCCAATGTTAAAGTGCCTAGGATAGCACAAGGGTTACTGCCCACCATTTTTGTTGCACCGGTAACGTTGGGTGGGTGTGAACAAAGGGATGAAGGGAAATCAGGGCAAGCTCACTGTGCGCAAACGGTTCCGCACACAACTCAGAGGTGAATTTTTAAAGAACTCCTGCCGCTCTGCAGAAATGATGTCCTAGAAAATGACGAAGGTTTTTTTTTACTTTGCCTAAAAGCGGCATAATTATAGTTAAAAAAATCTCTTCTATGGGAACATAGAACAAAAGATGATTGAAGTTGGACTTTAACGCCAAAACTGTCGCCAGCAACAGCTAAACAAGACACGCTTTTTAAAATACCATAAGTCTTTGACCATTTTCATGCAATCAACACAAAACCACTGATTTTGACACGAAGAAAAGCAGCTTTTCATGTTGGCTTTGGACCCATATACCACACATTACTAACGTGAAGTGTTGTATAACGGCACAAAGCTTAAGTTACAGTATAAACGGGTTCAACTTATTGATGTTTTAAATAAATATGAATGTAACATTTTTCTTAGTATTATTGATTGACCCTATTTCCCTTCTTTGAAATTGTGTAAATTGTGCACATTTCTTTCACAGTGTTATTGTTGCTGCATTAAGCAAATGAGAAGCTTTAAGTCCACTGTTTGCCATGATGGAGGGAGATTTGTTTGTAAAAGATGGTAAAGATGACCAGTATGTGTCTTTACTGGAAATATGGTAAATGAAAGTCGCTGCCTTCTGACTGTCTAAAACTTAATTACTGCATTGTTTAGCATTCACCAGTAAAAGGCGCTAGCAATTGATGGATGATGACAGATGTGTATTTTTGTCAGAGTTTGTGCCTCCGATTGGAGTTTGAGAGCACGCCTGCATGCACTGCTGTTGTTATGGTGAATGAGTGTTTTACGGTGATAAGGAAAAGGCAGCCACTGAATACCAACAGGATGATTGAAGATGGTTGTAATTAGTGTCTTGCTTTTGTCTTGGACAGATATCAGTCAGTTTGTCACGCACAATTGTCAGCCTTGTGTGTGTACGGGTGGTGTGCTTATGTGAGGACACTAATCAGTGTGTTCTATTGAATATTCTTCACATGCGAGTTGGTTTTCTTGTCATGGACGTCAACAAATTACCTCTTCTTTCTGTAAATTTATTTCCATCTAGAAATATGTTAACTCTGTTTTCTTTGACTTTTCAAGCACAGGAGGAGACTACAGACAGATGTTGCTTCAGTTATATGATTAAGGTTTAGTACATGTCCTTGCTTCTTCACTCACTTTTTTAAGTCTCAAGTTTGTTTTATATCCACACACACAAACACACGTGTCCTAATTTATTTTCACATGAAAATGTTCCGTGTGAAGGTGCGGCTCTCTTCCGTGTTCTGGGATTAAAATAAAGTTGTGGATTTAGCCCGGAGCGAATGCCCATTACACAAAATTTGCTTTAGTACGTGTTGATATACGTTTTGGGTTTGATTAAAGAGTTCAAATCTGGTTATTTTTTCTGCAAAAAAAAATGGAGGCTCTCAAGGATACAAACCAAAATACTAGCTTTCAAAAAGTTCAGCTGTGTTTAACAAATTGCAAGATCTTTGAAGATGCATTTTACATAAAGGTTTATAAATATTCATATGTGGAATAGCATAGTGCTTAGATATTGCCCTTTCACCCAGAAAAAGGGGGTTATAAGGAGGCAATGTGGTTGTGTGGAAACTTTATTCATTAGGAATAATGACCCACATGGGCATCAGGCCAGGACCTAACAACTAGGATTAAGTGAAGTGCCTTTTGAAAGTCTACAAGAAGATACAAATAAGTAGAATTCCTACTACAGTTATCACTGACCAGAGCGCTGATATTCAAACTTCGAGGGAATCTTTTTACTCATAGAGCATTCTATACAGACAATGTTATATGTGTATACGTGTACTGTATATTGTATATTTTGTTATTGCTGCCATCAGTGATCCCCATAACTTTGTTGAACTCAGCTAGAAACTTACATTATTGCTGTATCTGCAGTCTGCAACCCTTTAGATGAAGGTGTGATGATAATCCATGACATGCCACAGACCTACCATAGAAAAAAAGGCCTCAGTGGCAGCAGGGAGGTGTTTAAGTTTAGAAAGTGCTGCACAATTTATAACAACAGTTCATTTTTTTGTTCTTTTTTGTATAAATACATTTTTATACACAATTTTTCATGTTCAATACATTGTGATTTGTGAATATTGAAAACAAGCTTTTCCAACTTTCCAAGTTTATGGTGAGCAGAGGAAAGAATCATTTCAGTTTTGGCAGTAAACTGTAGCAGAGTTCCTGTTTTTCAGTGGAACTGGACCTTTAGAAAGCATTTGGCTGCTCATCTTCATCAATACTGACTAACGAAACAGCTCTGTTTCATTAGTTTTGACCAAACACTTGCAACATGTCATACATCTTTAGGGAAAAAGCTATTCAAATAAAGAAACCCTTAAAAAAATCCACACAGCAAAGTTTTGGAAGTGTAAATTAACCCCCACATAAAAAAATGTAATTCACAACGTGGTCTGGAAGCACAGTCATTTGTGGCTAAATTTGTGTCCTAAAGGTACCAACACATTAGTTTTAGGCACAGTTCCTAGTACATGATTGCCAAATCATGTTACATAATTTGGATATTTTTCAATCCATATTTTATCCTAAAGCATAAGGACACACTTAAGCCTTGTTTCCACTGAGCAGTCTGGTCCGGTCCAGTCTGGTTTAGAATTGTACAGGCTATTCAGGAGAGCATTTCCACTCAAACTTAGACAGTCACGGCGCAGGTTTGAAGCTAACAACAATGGAGGTCATCTAGCAGCAGATTACTTTTAGTACTTTGTACATACAAAGCATTTAATGTTGTTTGGGAAAAGATTGCAGGCAGCGAAGAGGAACACAGCTGCTTTTCTTGGCTTTAGCCAATTAACAGTTTTTAACTGTGGCTCCGCCCTAACCAGTCCGTTCCATTTTTTAATGGACTTACAACTAATGGGGGCCCAAAAATGAAATGGTTCGGTCCAGCTTAATGGGTCCATTCATAATGGAAATGCTCAAAATAGCACACTGGACCAGGGCACTCAGTGGAAACAAGGATTTAGTGTAAAATTGCATGAACACATAATTTCATTTAATTTGCTCTCAGGAAAATAACGATAAAATTAGGTAAATACTTGTTTAATTTTATTAAGGTACAACATTAATTGACAATATTTAATTTTTATACAAATCTGAAAGAACTCATCAAACTCTTATCAAAACATGTACTTACATCTAGTGATGAGTTTATTTTGTCATCTAGGCACCATCATAACAACAAGCAATAATAAAATTATTTTGCACCAAAATTATTCAATTATTCTGATTTCACTGCCTTGGTAAAAGCAGAGCACCAGATAGGACATCTGCAATGCCCATAGGTTCAACATTGAATAGTTTGAATAGTTTGTTACAGGGGAGTATATCAGTATGTGTGGAGGTGAACAGGGGTTCCATAATATTTTCTATGATCTTTTCATTATGCATTACAGGGGTTCTATTATATTTTCTATGTTCTTTCTATTGTGCATTTAATGGATTCTTTAAATGCATGTATATTGTATTGCAGAAATATGTTTGAGTCCCTCAGTAACAGACAATATGCACTGAGGTGCAGTGGCAGGCCTGTTTTTGACTTGTGGTCTCTGTTTTCTTTCTGTATTGAAGTGTTTTTGGAGCCATGACAACTGCAATGCAGACTAGACAAAAACACATCAGTCTAATGACGTATTTTGTATGTTTTCATCTTCCCTTATTGAATAATAAAAAAAGCCTTTTTGTCTTGAGGACAGAGAAAGCGGACAGCCACAAAGCCTAACAGGTCGTGTTTTTCCACCTCTCCCCTTTTGCAAAAGGTTTGTAAAAATCATGCAGACTCTTGTGTGTCTTTTCATTTCCCAACTGCACATTTCTTTTTTGGACGTCCTGAACCATCCGAATCTGCGAAGACCAGACGAGATGGCAGCAATGTAAAGCGTTACATTACATTCTGCTGATGTTTGGAAATAAAGATCACAAAATTGTAGAAACAGATCTGAACTACTACGCTTTTGGACTAAATAGTCAGTTGCCTCTCTCAAGCGCTTCTTTTGAGTCAGCCCAACACTCGCAGGCATTGTAGAGGGGTTAAGCTGAGGGTTTAGGAGTAAAAAGCAGTATGTAGACAATGAAGACCTGCGTTGTCCACAGGAGTAAAGTGGTCCCACATGAGAGCAGTGAGGAATGTTTTGTGCATCGACTGACTGTTGGTGTGCAGTGAGTACTCTGTCCGCATCAGAGTGCGTTTGGTTATGTGTTTACTCTGAAAATCTCATCTCCTCTGAATCAATACTCCATTTACCAGAAGCTCACAAGACTCAAGCTGAGTAAGGAGTGCTGTGCTGCCCTCCCCACGCTCGTCTCTTCTTCACCTGCCTACTTTTGATTTTTTTCTTTTCGTCTTCACCTTCCCCTCCCTTGTTCTGTTGTCCAGAATGATTCATTAGTTTTTTTGCCCTTTTATCTCAATTACTGTCAAAAATGTTTGACTTTTTCTCTTTTTGACATCTTTTTTATATGTTTTTTTTCCTGTTTTCTTTATTGTTTGAATAGTTGATTAGAATGAAACTGAAATAACTAATCACTTCATCTACATATTGAACAAACATCCCAATACAAAGTGGTTAATTTTTGCTAATGTCTGTTTGATGACTGCTGACCCATTCACATGCAGTCGTGTGTGAGAATATGGCCACACTAGACATGTGACACATTTTCAGGAACTCGCTGAACCCGGGTTCTTAAACGCTCATTTAGGCCACAGTGTTGACAATAGAAGAGCAGAGAGGGACTTCTTCTTATCATTTTGCTACGGTTTACTAGTGCATGTCCACCACCTACAGTTGGAAGTGGTTTGATGCAAAATGTCTAATCTCGCAAATCTTGCTCCAGACTTTTTCTTTTACAGTTTTAATCCAATATATGAATAAGTTGGAATCATAAAAATTAAGCTGGTCAAAAACTGCATTTAGTAAGTTTTCCTCCATGATCAATTCTCTAACGTTTAGCACTTCCATGAATTAAAAAAGACGCCACCCATACGTCACTGCCAAATGTGAGTCCCGATTAGTCAACGTTTGACCTGGTGTAACATTTAATGCTTGTTCAGTGGCAACACGTTTCGTGTGTAGAGCTCGAATACTGTCATAAAACTTGGGTAACTTTGAGAGTTTTTAACATGGAAGCCCGAAATGTACTTATACACCTGTTTACATAAACCTTTTGGTGGAAGTAGCCGCTTGTACGTGTGCCGACGGCGTTGTGAAGATAGCTTCAGTAGTTTCCTGCCTAAATAACATTTTTAGTTTGATGTTTTTCTTTGATTCTTCATCACCACTTTTAATTTATCTCTCCTTTTCTCTGGATTTTTCTGTCCTTCCAAACTCGTCTTGCTTTTCTTCCCCCTCTGAAAGCAATTTCCCCATCCAGTTGGAGTTTAAGCACACGCATGTGTTTATGCGACCAAAGCGACAGCTGTATTAAACACTTTCCTCTCCTGAGCCAAGACAATTTATCCAACGCTTGGGGCGAGAGGAGCAAAGCGGCTAAATCACTCTGTACTATTATTTTAATTAGCTTGTAATTGACATTTTAAATGTTTCTCATTTAAATTAGCCAGCTCAGGCTCACAATGGAAGTCACAGTACTGTGGCATTGATTAAATTTCAGCAAAGCAGCAGTGAGGGTGGGATACAGTTTGTCCTGACAGGGAAAGGGACCACATACTGCACAACAGCAGGCAGAAAGAAATGGAGACCTGGCTGAAAACAAGGAAAATAACAGATGAAGATAGATGAAGGGAAAAAAAAGAGGTGTTGAGTCTGTGGGGGCTCTATAGGAAGGCAGCATAGGAAGGAGGTCAGAATGTCATATGGAGAGAAATTGTTATCTTCCTCTTACCTGATGTTTTAGAGGTCAGAGGTCATTTGTCTCTCGGCAAAATCCTCCCCATCACACCACATGCTCCCGCTCTGAGATTAGACCTGTGTCTTCAGGGTTGATGATAGCTATCCCCTACAATTGTCTGAGTGTCACAAACAGCTTGTTTTCATGCATTACTATTCCAATAAATCAATAATAAAAAATAAATAATTCTGTTAAGAAACTTGGCTGAAGCATGTTTTTCCTTTAATTTTTCAAAGGGCAATCATAAATCCAGCAGAGCAGCAAAAAGCTTCTGTGTTGAGCTTTTCATCGTGAGCTCTAAACCAGAACAGCAACTGCCAGCCTTGCAGATTGTTCATACAGGAGTAAGTGAGGCTTTACCCGTGCTTTGCACACTGAGGCTAAGAGGAAAATGATTATATAAGATTGGAGCAGCAGCCTCGTCAATAAATGACACACGGCTGAGCGAGGTTTCTGCTACAAATCTGAGCACTTTTAGAGGGTAGCCTTGAGTAAATTGACAGTTGTATGCTGAGATGACAGTCTTTTACCAGTTATCTCTCTTTTTGTGCCGGCTAAGTGACCCCCACCCCAAATGTTGTGGGTTCAAAGCAGCTCCAGATTTGGATTGTGAGATGAACAATGATTTTAAACTTAATCGCTGAACTGTAAACTTATTTTTATGAAGAGACCATTTTGGGAGAGTATTTTATGTTTCCATTACATCTGAGTTAGATTGCCACTGGATGTTTATTAGAACAGTTATGAGACAGTTGGGTTATGACAGGTAGTTCATTTTGCTGCACTAATGCAAGTGATTCATATCCACAGACATGCAAGACGTAAAAAGACATCTTCAGTTTTGATCTATGCATCTTTATATATTTTCAGCAGCATAGAGTTTACAATATTCTTATTCTTTATGTTTTAAAATACATTATATTAAACATTTGCAAAGAGTCACCTTGCCGCGCACAAGGAATCTAGCAGAGCTGTCTGATTTTCAAAGATGTTGCAATGTTGGGCAATCTGAGGCAATTGGCAAACATTTTTAAATTCCTCTTGTTACCGTTTATAAAATTAGGGTATAAATCAAAAGCCAAGGAAAAATAAAACTCAACGAATTCTCATCCCAGGAAACCTGGGGCGTCGGAAAGGAAGCTTCACCAATTGTAGAGGATAAAGCTGAAAAAGCTCATCAATACCAAACCACTAAAAGTTTTTTTTTTAAAGCTTCTGATTAACAACTTCAGTCTTTCTTTTTTTGAATTACAGTTTTTTGTTTGAGTGATTAGTATTGACTTATTTTACTATTTTTGTGATCTTGGCTGCACAGTACTTTATTTCAGCAGTGTTACAGTTAAATGTTCTATAAAATCTCAGAACTCCGTACCTGGAGCTAAGCAACATTTATAAGGTGACTCCAGTATAAGTATTCAATAATGCAGTTTTTAAAGGCTTTTCACCTGTCCCTTCAGGAGGAACTCACATGCTCGTGTGGCAACTCAGCACCTCAGGAATTTAAATACAAAGCATATTCTGTGCCAGGCCAGATAGTAGTTTGCCCTTCATGAAATGAAGAGAAAGCAGAAGTGCAGCATTCAGGTTATCATGTGTTATGAATGCATATTTTAAAGTGAAAATGAAATAGAATTGAACACTGTCTCTTTACTGACTTTTTATTGAATGTGTCAATATGTGTGTCTTAGAAACAATGCTCAACCTATACCGGCTGGGCTGTGGGGTTTCCCAAGTTACTATGCAATGAATATAATTTAGATGATCTTGCATGAGGGTTTTTGCTTTTTAAGCTTTAAATCCCCTTTAGGGCAAACAAGTTGTGACTCCTTAAACTGGATAAGTGTTCCCTAAATTCACCATATTCGGCAGATTTTTGTTCGCAGAAAATGTAAAACTGCTTTTGGGTGTTTTATTATGTGAGTATGCTTCTTTTGAGTTCTGGATGAAATCTTGTCTTTCACAACAAAATCTCTTCACATTTTTTTAGAAAGTGCTTAGAAAGTAATAAGTAAACACAATAATGCCAGGTCTGCAAGATAAATTCTACAACTTGTCAAATGTACCTATATGAAAATCACTTTATTACATACATATGTCATGATTTGGGTTTCTTTTGTATTGGTTTTTCCTTATATCTCGTTTTTTCATGTTTGAGTTCTGTTTCCTGTTTTGTTTTGAAAGGTTTTCTGTTTTGTCATGTTCTTGAGTTTTACTTCCTTTGTCCCAATCTGTCCTGATCATGTTCACCTGTGTCTTGTCTGCCCTGTCTGTATATAAGTCTTGTCTCTGTCTTCCTCTTGTGCTGGTCCATTAACGTCTGTAATGTCTCGTCCATGTAAGTCTTCTGCCCTGTTCATCATGCTATGCCCACAGTGAGTTTTGGTTTTTGTTTCCTTGCTTAGCAGTGCTTTTTGTTAGTTTAGAATAAACCCCTTGCCTTGGAACCGTGTGCCTCCGTCTCTGCATTTTGGGTCCTTCGAGCTCACCAGCCCTCCCCACATGACAGAATGGACCAGCACTTCTTTTTCCTGGACCCAGCAGAGCGGGACATGCGCTTCTGGAGGCCTACTGCTTGGAAACAGAGCGGACCAGGACTTACTGGGAATTTGAACAGGCCCAGTTCTCCACTTTTGCCCCCCTTGCCATGAGGGGGGGGGGGGGTCATCGCCGCCGCCGTCCCCTTCAACGTCCCATTCCTGTTCCGTAGGTGGTCCGGCACGCACCACAACCCCTTCCAGTGGTGGTCCCGGATGCACCCTAGCCCCGTCCTGTTCCGGTGGTGGTCCTGGATGCACCACAACCTCGTCCAGCCGAATGCCGGCCCGACCCACCGCCGGCCCGACCCTCCGCCGGCCGACTCCCTTCCCGACCCAGCGCCGGCTTTGGACTCCCCGCCGGTCCCAGACTTTAAGCCATGCCTGCCTCATCTGCCTCGCCGGACTGCGCGGCCTCCCGGCCCTCCCCCAGACCCGCCACGCCAGACGGTGCTGCCTCCAGGTCGTCCCCCGGACCCGCCACGCCAGACGCCAGGGCCTCCCGGCCTTCCTTCGGACATTTCATTTCGGCCTCGCTGGTGTGCCCAGCCCAGCCTCTTTGGACTCTTTTGCCCGTCGAAGTTTGTTCTCCGGGCCCCCCCCTCCTTAGCTGACTTTTGGAACCTCAGTGCGGTTCCTTGAGGGGGGGGGGGGGGGGTACTGTCATGGTTTGGGTTTCTTTTGTATTGGTTTTTCCTTATATCTTGTTCTGTCATGTTTGAGTTCTGTTTCCTGTTTTATTTTGAAAGATTTTCTGTTTTGTCATGTTCTTGAGTTTTACTTCCTTTGTCCCAATCTGTCCTGATCATGTTCACCTGTGTCTTGTCTGCCCTGTCTGTATATAAGTCTTGTCTCTGTCTTCCTCTTGTGCTGGTCCATTAATGTCGTAATGTCTCTTCCATGTAAGTCTTCTGCCCTGTTCATCATGCTATGCCCACAGTGAGTTTTGGTTTTTTGTTTCCCTGCTTAGCAGTGCTTTTTGTTAGTTTAGAATAAACCCCTTGCCTTGGAACCGTGTGCCTCCGTCTCTGCATTTTGGGTCCTTCACGCTCACCAGCCCTCCCCACATGACAACATACTTCAGTGTAACATAACTTTTGCACATTTTAGCACTTTTGTACATTCCTACCGGTTTTTAAATAGCCTTTAAATTATAACACCTTATGTGTTTACATTTATGCTACATTTTCATTTTTATATTTTTATATTTATTTTCTCTTATGTTTACTTGCTACGGTAATGCACACATTTCCCACTTGTGGGATCAATAAAGTACTCTGATATGATGCATGGTTTTGAGGTAAGAGATATTTTAAGCCAAAATGTGCCAAGTTCAGGATGAAACTTTCATAGGCATGGGAAAAAAGTCAGTCCCTTCAGGATTATTAAAATTCCCAAGAATTTAACCAATTCCCACTCATCCCTTGTATTTTTAAACAAGTTCTCACCAAATTGTCTGTCAACCACATTTAGAAGCTTAAACGTAAATGTCGTCAGCCTAATCAATTAAACGTCTCGCAACATGGTCCTTTTACAATCCCCGACGTCTTGTGACATTGACATGGGTGCTAAAGGCTCATTTCTCAACAATAGGATTAGAGATGAGGAGACAGAGATTGTGCTCAGAAGATGAACTGTTTTGTTCTCGTAACACTGTATTAGAGCATAAACTAAAGTTAACAATTGGCAAGAACTTTTTAATAGGTCAATTTAACCTCCAAGTTATCTTTCTTAAAAACAAATATGCCATTTTTTTTTTATTTACGTTTTTTATTTTAGCATTAGTAATAGTAATGTGGCAACATGTTTCTGGTTAAAACTGGAACTTTTATTTATTTTGTTAACTTGCCTGTCCAACAGCTGGGCAAAAAGATGAGCTGAAGGCCTCTTGTGTTGGACATATTTTACTTTAACAACAGGGGTTATGAATCTTCTGGCAAAATATTAGTGCAAAGGTGAGCTAACACCTGTGCTCCAGTAAGTGTTTATGTTTTTCTAAAATGGATGATGGGATGAAAAAGAAGGAGGGAGAGTGCCCAGCTATCCCCACACCAAGACCACCGCTGCAGCAGCAGCGGCAGTCAGAACCCCCCAAAGCTGAACTTTTAATTTGAATGTTCAGTAGGGCAAAAAGTATTTAGTCGGTTACCAATTGTACAAGTTCTCCCACTTAAAAGGTGAGAGAGGCCTGTAATTTTCATTATAGGTATACCTCAAATATGAGGGGCAAAATGAGAAAAAAAAATCCAGAAAATCACATTGTCTAATTTCTAAAAAGATATTCCTGGAAGAAAATAAGTACTTGGTCAATAGCGAAAGTTCAACTTAGTACTAAGTTATTTACCCTTTGTTTTCAATGACAGCAGTCAAACATTTTCTTTAAGTCTGTTGCTGTTGCTGGCCTTTTGGCCCATTCCTCCATGCAGATCTCCTCTAGAGCAGCAATGTTTTTTTTGTTTAATTTGTGCACCACCCACAGCCTTTGCAATGTTTTTGAAAAACATTGCAACTTTTATTACAAAAATTTTAGAAAAACAGTCGCAATTTTAGACTTCTTGTTCTGCAACATTCATACAAATAAACCTGCAAGATCCTGAAGAGACTCAAAACTGTTTCTGCACCACAGCACCCCTGTCCTATTCTGCAGATTGGAAAAATGAAATAAATATTGACATACTTAGGGAATTTGCTAGAACAGAGATGAAAGTAAGAACTCCACTAAATGTTAGACATTTTGGAAACTCCTTCACAAAGGATGTCGGCAGTACGTGAGCAAGCTGGTGCAGCCTTGAGAAATTGTAAATAGCATTGTGAACTAAATCATTTTTGATACTAAACAAGTATTTCACTGACAAAGTCATGAAGTTATACACTTAGAAGCTACAATATGTGTGCTTGAAGTAAGTATGTGACAGATGGCTGGGAGAAAGGGCAAAACTTTGAAGTGTGATCCAGCTTTGCATACATAAGTATGGGTAGAGGAATGAATAAAATCAGAATAAACTGGCAATGTCAGCACTTTTCATTTATTTTTTTAAATGGGCCCCATGCGTTCCAATGCACATATGCACACACACTCAGCAGGTATCTCAGTCAGGGGTAAGATCTCTCTGTAGTGGCCTTTTAATATTCTTTCTGCTGCAGGTTTTATAGGAAAGTCCATCACGGAGGCAGTCTGTTTGATCTGCCCGCTATCAGCAGACACTGGTCAGCTGGTAAGAGATAACCTCGTTTTTTGGGATTGGAGTTCAGCTCTACTACTATATAGTAAACTAAAAAGACTTTGTGTCAAAAATAAAATAAAAATCCATCATGTATTTAATATAACACCCAGACTACAATGAACAAGCTACAGATCAGATAGGACTCTTTTTTTTTTTTTTACACTTAGTTGAATGCCTGTTTCATCTTTTGTAAATGTTTGCAAGATCAGACCTTGAACATTAATCAATTCTATCAACATCTGTTATCGTATTTTCTTAATGAAAAGGCCCTCATGCCCTATTTGTGAAATCCGATCATGTTTGGATTCATTCTCATGCTATGTTCACACCGAGCATGTGTTGCATGTTCTTGAAAGCGCTTTTAGAACAGGGTGTTCACACTGGACTGTTGCTACCCAATACAAGTGCATGTACCAACAGTTAGAAGTTGTGGGAGCAAAGCCAATATTGTGAATATTGTGAGGCTTTTTCTTTTACAGCTTTATTCCCATGTCTGAAAGACTTATGTCCTGATTCAAGCTGGATACAAACCCCAATCCGGAATTTCTCCTTCATGATCAATTTTCCAACGACTTGTACCTGCGTGAATTAAAGGGAATGCCATCCATACATCACTATTCAATTCAATTTTATTTGTATAGCCCAAAATCACAACAGTCGTCTCAATGGGCTTCATACCGGTAATCCCGGTAATCTCTGACTGATCAAAGTTTTTCTTGGTTTGACTTGCAATGTACATTCAACGGCCATGCAAAACACATATGTATGTGTCGCCCAAAAAACCGACCTCAAACTGGTGAGGCAATGCGTGAACGCAAGAGTTGAAACCGCACATAAATGCTTGTATTTACATAGACTTCTCATTGGTAGTGGTCGCTTGAACTGGCACTGCCGAGGTTGCTATGAACGTATTATGTTATAAACTAAATTTGTTTTTATCTTTTTAGAATTTAGCACATCAAAAAATTTAATACAACAACAAAATTGAGCCCTTATTCACATGTCTTTTTCTCATAATGCGTTATATTGGCAAAAACATTAAACTTTTTTTCTTTTTTTTTTTTAGTCTTTTTGCCCAATTTCTAAAAAGAATCTTTCTGGTCTCAGCTGTTTTATCTCATAAAAAAAAAAAACTATACATGTTTTTTTTCCTCCAACAAAATGTAATGTAAAGCGCCATTCAAATCAAAATATACATTTCTGTTGGCTTTAGTAAAATAGCCTTAGAGTCACTATTACAGTAACTTGTGGCCCAAAATCTGCCGTAAAAGGCAGGCTTATCTAGAGAAAACATGTTTCAAAGTCTGAACCGGCTTGAGCTCAGACAGAACATTTTCATTGAAACGTCAAAGCTGTCAGTTAAAAAAAAAAACAAGAAAAAACACAGGACACAGCTTTGTGGAAAGCTCTTGACTGGCAGTCAGACTAGATATTTAGTTTCAAGACACTTTTCAGTGTCAGCATCCATGTAATTAAAATGAAGCTGTACAGATAATGGATGACAAACAAATCTCTGACCTTTGAGAAGTTGTCATTTTGTCTTGAATCACATTTTTGAAGCTACAAGCTGTAAAAATTGACAGTTAAAATGGCAGTGGTTATAAAAGGCCTGTCATAACAAATGGAAATATAATCACTCTCGCAAAGATTCAAACAACGACTGCTGCTCCTCAGCCACTTCCAAAGATAATTACGTTTTATCTTAGAGCTACCCGAGAAAGGAGAAACCAGAGAAAACACAAGTTCTAAGAAGTGGACAAGCCAGCATCATTGATATCCATTGGTTGTTGTTTATACTTAACATTGAAGTGCTTTTAAAGTGGAAAATATTAAAGAGTTACTGACTGGTCCTTTTCTTGGCTGAATTTTGATACTTTTCCATTTTTTAATGGGTAAACATGTTCCCTCTTAAAGACCCTCTCCAAAGATAATTGTGTTTTTGGTGTTTTTAAGATGTTCTTGTGGCATTTTTCTCATGATGGAGGACTTTGATAAAGAAAACTAAGCTTAAAATGGCATTTCTGAGTATTTCTTCATTCAAATTGTTGCAAATCAGGGGCAAAAACAACAATGTTGTCTGACAAAGCTCGTAGGGTGACATGGAAGCAACTATGGCAACCCATAAGGCTCCCCACTCCACTTCAATCTGATCCATCCACTTGTAGATGAATAATCCGTGCACGTCTTTATTATCCTTGTCTGAGCTGGCATCTGGCTTAAAACTGTAAGACTGGATGGCTCCAATATTTTTTGTCACATTTGTTACACCGATAATGTTAGGTTAGGGGTGTGAGGGGCAGCAAATATGAGAGGATGGAAACAGTTGATGGAAAGGGAGTAGGCTTACTCTGCGCCAACAGTCCTGCCCACAACTCAGAGGCACATTTCTAATAAACTCCTGGTGCTCTGCAGAAACTATGTTCTAGAAAACACATTTTTGATCTTAGCTTAAAAATGGCATGATCATAATTAGAAGACCACTGAAAATACTTTTACAATAGATCAAGAGATGATTGGAGTGGGACATCAACATCTTGTGTCTTAAACAGGTAGGGTAAAAGGTTGATTAAAGGGCTACTAAGACACTAGACTGCTTACAAATGTTTGCAGTTAAGTTTACATCTTCAAAGAGAACTCTTTGGAAAGTTTTGTTTGTAGAATTGGAAAAAAAAGCAATTAAAAAATAGTGTAATACTTTGAAAAGTCCTTTAAAATGGGGCATAAATGCATCATTTAAATTCCAAATTGACTGAACATGGAGCCAAAACAATTAACATGTCAGCCTCTTTATACTCGTAGACTGCACCGCATGTTGGTGGTAATTAGCTTTTTCATCTGGCTGCTGTCATCACCCACTGTTTAATGTATTTGACAAAATCACAGCTACAGCTGTGATGCATATTTATTTTGCCAAAGGCCGAACAAGCAATTCCAAGAGCATCTGACAAACAAAGTCAAATGTCTGAAGTAAATCATCCTAATTCCTTCATCTATGTCAGAGGTTCCCAAACTGGGGGGCGCGCCCCCTAGGGGGGGCGCGGAGGTACTGCAGGGGGGGGCGCGGTGGAGGTTTTTTTTTCATACTTTATTGAGAAACAACATAATACAATAACAATGTCTCAGGGGGAATTGAAATGTGTACATATTGCAGAAAAACATAAGAAATAAAACAAAAAGTATATAAATATATACACATATATATACAACATAAGACAAAAAGAATTATTACTTCAAAAATCTTTTGGGTTTAATACATTTTAAATCTTTCAAAAATTAAATAAGTTCAAATTGCTTTTTGGTTTTGCAGGTGTTTGATAATGGTACATTACTGATTGATTTCACTCAAAAATTACTGGAATTTAGTTTTGGAGTTTGACCATTTGGCTTTATGGGTATGGAATTTTGCCAATAATAAAAACAATTGTGTAATGAAGTTACAATCTTTGTCTACTTTGACATTAAGGTAACCCAGAATAATGTCTTTATCTAAAAATGTAACAGTTTGTTTAGTTATATTTCCAATATAGTTTCCCACTTCCATCCAAACCTTATGTCTGCGGTCAACAAACAGATGATAAATAGTTTCCTCCTGAGTTCCACAGAATGAACAAAACAGGTCCATGTCCACAACAAATCTACTTTTTGGTAGGATATATACAATGCAATATTTTGAAGGACACCTCTTTTATTTTGTTATTTAGACAGTATTTATTGCTAATAGTCCAAGCATATGTCCAGTTAATGTCCACAAATTTGGATTCCCAATAAAACCTCCCAGCAGGTAAGGTTGTGGTATATAAAAGATTTCTTATTTGTTTATTGGAAACTGAATGAACACAAATATCCACATTGTCCAAAAAAATTGTCTGGGTTCTTAATTGACTTGTGTTCTAAATCCCTTTAAACAGTTGAAGTAGACTGGTTGGAATGGCATCTAACACTATTGCATATTCTCTGGGTGGAGCAGGAATACCGAATTCTAAAAGAAATTCTTCATACGTCAGAAGATGTCCATGAGAATTGTCTGATTAAAACAATATCATTATCATACCATCTAGGAAAAAAAGTGATTTATTCTTGTATTGTACATTACTGTTATTCCAAATACAACAAGTTGTTGGAGAAAAAGTATGTTTATATAGGAGTTTCCAGGCCAGCTGGGCTTCTTTGTTAAAGTTTGAAAGTTTTGTGGGTAATTTTTCAATTTAACAATTACATTTTAGCAAGAATTTAATGCCTCCCATTGTGTCAAATATATATTTGGGAAAAACATTCCAGATATTGTCTTCCCCTTTCAATAAATTACTTAACCACTTTATTTTAAAAGAGTTATTTAAAGTTTCAAAGGTTAATACATCCATGCCCCCATGTTTTCTGGTGTTACACTAAACATTTTTCCTTAAGTAATGACTTTTTTTTCTCCAAATTTGTTTAATAGGTTATAGATGTTTTTTGGCATTTCTAAAGACAGAGACACATCGACAGATCTAGAGATTCCTTCAGCTTTAGATAACAGAATTCTACCGTTCAGAGAAAGATTTCTCATTAACCACATGTTATAAGGCGCGGTGGAGTTTAGAAACAAAGGATTTGTATGTTTGTGTCAGTGTGGGGGGGCTCGAAAATATTCTAATCTTCAGAAAGGGGGGCCCTGCAGAAAAAGTTTGGGAACCACTGATCTATGTGGCCAACCTGGTCTCAGACATCCATAGATGTAAAAAATGGAAAATGAATGGAAATGTTGGTTTAGTGGACTATATCACTTTTGTACCAACAGTATTTGGGAATTATTCTTACATAGGGTGGGAATGCTTTTGTTTCTATTTGAGATGGAAATACATTCATACAGAACCTACATTTGTAAGTCAAGCAGCAGAGCTGAGTATGAAATGTAGCAGCCCTGCCTTCACAGCTTATATTGCTGATCTTCTCCTCCCCCAGGTGCTACCCATCAGTACACCTGATGGGTAGCACCTGTGTGTCCTGCAGCAGTGCTGCAGAAAGTACTGGAAAAGGAGCACTTTAGCATAGAGTGACATTGCTAGAAATGCCATAAGGTACCCACTAACATTGAACTCAAATAAAAGTCTTTAAGTTTCTGAAATAAGTTATGTTTAAGTATCACAAATAGAGTTCCAAAAATAAAACTAATTGTTGAATGAAAAGTTTTTTTAGTGCTTTAATTTGAGGGATGTGCAAAACGTTGCATGAAAAAAGCTTTCTGTTATTGATTCTAACCTAAGTGTTTAGAATTTATTTTTTTATTTAAAAAAAACTGTGATCCCCCCCCCCCCCCATTCCTTATAGACACTACCCCACCAAGTTAAAATGAGCATATGCTTTATGTAACTTCAATAATAATAAAAATAATAGGTAAACTATGAAAATGTTTAACACAAATTTTAGGGTTTCTTAATTGGCAGAGAAAAAAAAACATGTTCATTAATACAAAAACTTCTGTCTTAACTCAGTTGAGAGTCTCTCATCAGGTTTGACTGTGACTTTTTTAATGTTTCCATCTGTTTTTGGGCAAACAAAAGACGAATCTATTCAGCAACCTTTCTGCCCATTCCAGAAAGATTCCTTTCACTGTCTTTATCATTTTTTAACACTAAAAATTTTCTTAATCGACATTTTAGTCAACACCAAAATTTTGGCTAAGACTAACAAACCTTCTGACACCTTGTTTGCCAGCCATGCAGCAGTCCTGCCTTCCCTCAACGCTACGCTCACACTGAATTTAAGTGGCCATTTCCAAGTCTATGTAAACATGCATAAATAAATGTTTCTGGCGTTCACGTTTAGAACTCTCGTGTTCACTCACAGCTATTATGCAAGTTTTTACAACCATTTTTGGCTCTACTTACAAAACGCGGAGTTATTGAATGTTGAAAGTTCAACATCTTTTCTTACTACAGGAAAACTGTTACTGGTATTCCAAAGATCTTTCCTTCTTAAAATGATTGTGCAGCTATCCTACAGACATCTATGCTGCCCTTCTACAATCAGCATGGTCAGCAATATTCCGTATGATTACTGAAAGATTCCCAGGACCTCCTTATCTCAGGAATCAATGATTCCCACACTTTTCCACGTCTGACTCAAAACGTATGCTAAAATTAATTTGCTTCTGAAACCCATAGATATCAGAAACAGGCCTTGAAGTGGATGTTCCTATAGGATAACACATGCGCATTTCCGTACATTTCGAGATTCAAGTTGATAGATCTGTGCATACGATGTATACAAAGGAAGCACTGCTCTGAATTGTAACACTTTGCCAACCCAACTTATTATCATTTAGATAGGATGGACACAACATCTTGATCATGGTTTATTTGTCTGACATTAAAAACACAATCGGAGCCCTGTAGCTGCTGGACAAGACCCTTCAGCTGACCAGGTCCAGGTTGTTGACTGATAATAGTATTTAGAGGTGACAAGTGTAATCAGCAGTGGTGAACAACAGTGAAGGCTGTGATTGCAGAGTGCAGTGTGGTTTCTCTGTACGACAGAGCTGCAGTTTTACATGCACGACCCGGCTATCAGTGGTAAGTACTCAAAAATAATCCTTCATTGTGCTATGTCACAACGTATTCTCGGCCAAATTGCCCTGAAATATTTTCAGCCATTTGATCAATAGAGAGAAACTATTTTCCTTTTTAATTTCTAGCATTAATAGGATTCTAAATTATTTTACATCACGTTTGTTGTGTAGTGCCATAAAGGAAGAAGGAACAGAGTACAAAACTGGGTCTTCCTTAGAGGCAAGTATGATAAATTATTTTATGTTTTTAGAAATGTTGCTTTTTTGCCTTTTAGTTTTATACATTTTGGTGCTTGAGTGTTCATGAAAAATCCTAGCTCCATGTTTTATTTATTCCTGTCGTAGTATATATTTTTTAAATTTTTTCACAAAAACAATGTTTCTTGTTTTTAAGAGTCCAGCTGTGCTGGAATTTTGTCTTAAATCCCCATTTTCTTGTTTTTTCCCCATGAGATCAAGACAACAATCAGCCTGTCACAGTTTTTTCTCTAACCTGTCAGATACACATCCAGCTGCATCCTACATGGACAGTCAGTTACTTTTTGTTTTATGTGGAGTTTGTAGCAGTTAAGGTGAAATATAGAGAGCAGGGGAAAAATATCCCCTGTTAGAGGCCTAAACTGGACAAGTCAATGTGGTAAAAATGAGCAAAAATAAAATTGTGCGTAAGATGTTTGCACATGTTTGTCCATGGATGAGCCCACAAACGCAACACTGGGAGGTTGCCCAATTACGAAAACCTACATTGTAGCAGTACAGGTCAAAAGTCCTTTCAGTTTAGCATTAGTGTTTGACCTTCGCATAATTGAGTATTCATTTGTATAACAATATGTGTGCTCATGAAGGGTGATGCATTTATTAGCATTTGGGTATAGCACGTGTGCTGTGATTTATGCAGCAGAATGAAGGGTCATGTATCCACCTGCTGTGCTGATGCTCTGAACAGATATGTCTGTGCTGGGATGTGTTTGCACATCAGTATGGGCTGCAAAGCACACGACAGGGACCAGAGGGTGAAAAGTCAGTCTTATTCTTGAAATGATAATGATGCTGCCCTACTGCTGATACCTGCTGGATGTCTCCCTTCTCACAACAGTCTCTTCTTCACTGTACAACCCCTGACCTAACTACACACCCACAAACTAGGAGTTATGTTGGGATGCAGCTAATGCAGATGAATAATGAAAAACAAAATTTAAACACCTGGTTGTTGGACAAATGGCCTAGTAACATATTTTCCTTACATAGGTCACACTGGATTATCCGTCGTCAATGAATGGTCTATTTTCACATTCATGTCTAAGGCACACCAAACTATAAGGTGCATTAAGTGACAAAACAGTCAAAACTAAGTCTGTCAATCAGACTTTAACTCTGTTCACAGTAACTAGAACTTGTTTACGCTACACAGTAGGCACATTAGTGACAGGAGTCAAGAAACATTATTCACAATATCTATCCTGCAACCTTGTTTACAACACGTAAGAAAACAGACTGACACCGCTAAAACAAACATTACTGTGACTACGCTGACTTCCAACCTTATAAGTAACAGGTAAAAACATGTTACTTACTAAAAACAGACAAGATGCCTCCCAGATATTATTAGCCGTAAATGAAAATTGTACAAGATTTCAGAATTGTAGCACATTTTATTAAAACTTTTTCA
Source organism: Oryzias curvinotus (assembly GCA_023969325.1). Taxonomy (NCBI): domain Eukaryota; kingdom Metazoa; phylum Chordata; class Actinopteri; order Beloniformes; family Adrianichthyidae; genus Oryzias; species Oryzias curvinotus. Next base: position 23,338,896 of record CM043710.1, read on the forward strand.
TGTGAATAAATGGTTATACAAAAACCTTTTTTTTTTTTAATAGTAAGTAACTTTTATACACATGTAAGCTTCTGCTGATTAGGTTACTTAGTGACAATAAACCAAATTTACCGGTAGTCAAATCTGTAAAAAAGACAAAACAATCGCTTGAATTTGATCGTCAGACGAGTCATTTGCAAGAATTGATTATAGACGTTAAATATTTTGATCCCAAACTTGGCTTTAAACTTGGACAGGAGTGCTACATATAGTTTGAACAAAATAAATAAATAAATAAATAAAACATTCTCAAACGCTGGATGTGAAATTTGTCTCACTTTTCTACAATTTTTGCCTTTTGTTGTCTTTTTAATGTTTTTTTCCACACCATCAACTTCTGTCTTACATTATCCGGACTTCTTTTCAACAACCTGATAATATGAAATAATCTTTGTGGCATTTTGGTGAACCAGTGCTTTCTGATGACCCAGCTGTGGCACTGTGTTCCTCCCTAGGCGAAGAGCTAAATTATAGCAACGATTGCGTCGAGCATTGGAGAGAAAATTGTCTCTTTTTTGGAAGAAAAATGGCATCTCTATTAACTCTTATAATAATAGTGAACAAAAGCCTTAGGGACGAATCCTTCTATTCTACCCAGAATGCTATAGAGAAAGAGAGGGAAAAATACATTTTTTAAGATATTATTGTAGATTATTGTAACAGGGTTTTTTATGTCACCATTGTTACTGCACATACATTTACTGCTTTATAAAATGGTCACTTTCATTTTCCTGCTCTGTTTTAGTCTTCAATATTTATGTGTTACTTAATCAAAGTTTTAAAGGCTAATAAATCATATATAAAGCAGTGACATGCGGTCAGGTAAGGCAAGTGAGGCTCGGCCTCACTGGTCATTGTGATAAAATAGAAAAAAAGTACATGAAGTAAATATTATTTTCCACTGTTAAAGATACATTTTCAGTTGACTCAACACGTTTTCCACAGTTTCTGAGGTTAAAATTGCAGAATTTGAGTGTTGCGCGAAATTCTGGGTGATGCTTGGGAGCATTTGCCTCATATCTGACTGCAAGACTCAATATAACCCGTGTGCTATCCTATGACCCCACCCTTACATTGACATGTTATTCCTACCATGAGAAAGGTGGATAAAGGTGGAGAGGATTTCATGTAATCCATGGACACCAGTGAAGATCACAAATCATTGAAGAAAAAAGGTTCAGTGCACTGTCTAGTGGGTCTAGATGACCCCACTCCCAATGTTAAAGTGCCTAGGATAGCACAAGGGTTAAACACTGACGTGCGGTCAAAGCACAGACTCTAAGTGCAAAGAAATGGCTGCTGGTGAAGCGAGCCTCACTAGACAGACATGAGCTGACAGCTGCTTTGTAGCTGTACTAGTGCAGTAGAAACAGAACAGACCAAGGAGGTCTTTCTTCATTGGCCATAATCTCCATTGAAAGGGAGAGACTAATTAAACTAAGGGAAAATGAAGAATACTATTACAACAGGGTCATACAGCTTTTTGTGGAGAAGGTTCGGCACATGGACTCAAAACGTAAGGCCTAAGTCTTGAAGTCTTGTTTACGTGCACATTTAATTTACACTTGAAGAAGAAATACAAGGAATCTGGAAAACTAATAATAAATAATACGGATAAAAAAGCAAAAAAAACGACTCACACATGAACAAATTCAGAAATAAAAAGTATGACAAAGCATTTTGCCTGACAAGCAACAACGGCAAAAACAGACATCTGCATACACTGAGCATGATTACCTGAAATGATAACAGCTGTGGATCATTAGAAACTAGATTCCAGTGTGACTGACACACACATCTGACAAAAAAACAAGAAAACATAACTAAAACCAACAAAGGAAATATAAGGATAATCCTCAAAAAATTAGTGAAAAATGTGCAAACCAGTTTAGGACAGGCAGATGGCCTGCAGGAAATAGGAAGGTCGTAGACCACTAGGTGAGCCAGTAGAGCAAACATGCGTTTTACTACGGAAATGCTTCGAACAACAGGTCATTGGGAACACTTATATCACAGGCAAGGCTAAAAGTAAACCAAATCCGCAAGGAGTATGCTAGTGTGCTTCACATTCACCTGCTGTTCTTAACAAGCCCAGGCGACCCGAAAACCTGTACGGGTCAACTCCATGTAACTAAGTGCTGGTGCTTGGGTCATTTGGATATGTAACACAAGGTATACCTTTGGAGGCAAACATGTAAAAATCCGTTTCAGTGAAATAACTCAACTATTGCATTTCCTCTAGTGATATAACTGGTGGGAAATAATTCATAACCTTTCTCACAATCAGGACATCACGGAAATCCCTGACAAAAAATGTTCAAGGAAAGTTGCCATCGCAATAGCATTTTGCTATGCAGCTGGAAAAAATGAGACACACAGCACACCTGTGGGTACAGTTGGAGAATAGGCTGATCTTACTGGAGAGGGAAGGATTTTTACCCTGTATTCATCCCACTCTGTGCTTATAGCTGATGGTAAAAATGACAAATAATGGTGGAAATGTGCTGTGAAATGAACCCCATTTTGTGTTTTGGTGTGGGTTTGCAGTGGTTGGAAGAGAGGGAGAGAGACTGATGGTCCACTGAGGTTATGGAGCTGAGTGAGGATGATGAACTGGCTGACATGAACCATGTATGTGTGTGTGTGTGTGTGTGTGTAGGTGTGTGTGTGTGTGTACGTGTAAAACACAGATGGAGAAGGAGTTAAAAGCCAAGCAGGAGGATGATTGCTGGCAATCATACTTTTCAGGTCATCAATGTGTCAAGCTACAACACTGAATCCAGACCCTACATGTGCCCTTCAAATACATGCTCCCCCCCACACGCACACACACACATTGTTTTAGATGATTCGCTTGCAGGGTTGTATTTTGTTGGGTTGCAGCATTGCAGCAACCAAAAAAAGTGTGTACATCATTCATTTGGGAATTTTCAGTGCCCCTCTGCAGTCGCTCCAGCTCTTTTTTCTTAAGGAATGTTTCTATCATGTTTTTATCAACAACAGTCATGTTGTCTGCACAACAACTCTCTAAAAAGTAGTCACAGACTTTACAAATATGTCCAAAAATTTTTTAGGTATTTTCTGATGTACATTCCTTGAGAAAGGGTGAGGCATTTACACAACTCTATTGGGAGTTTGTAATTGGAGGATCTACATTTTGACTGTCTGGAAACCAACCATCTGTAGATGTGAGAATATATTGTGTTAGTACACTAGGGGAAAAACTTGCTCAAAACAAAACAATCAGTGGATGAATAAAAATACAGAGAATAATCTTTAAGATTTTAAGTAACTTATGTCAATGTGACATCAGATGTTTCTGAGCCCCATCTGAAGCCGCCATATTTCAGTAGTGGCCTAAAACTTCTCTAGGCAAGGCAAGGCAAGTTTATTTGTATAGCACAATTCGTACACAAAGTAATTCAAGGTGCTTCACAAAACAGAAAAATGCATTAAAATCACAATACATCATAGAAATAATCAACATAAAATTTACTTTAAAAGAAAAAAAAAAAAAAAAGATTTAAAAAGAAAGGAAGGAGAGAAAAGTGCAGATAGGACCTTTCAGTCATATACACGGCTAAACAGAAATGTTTTTAGTCTAGATTTGAACATGAACACAGAAGAGGCCTGTCTTACGGCTTCAGGGAGGCTGTTCCAGATTTTAGCTGCAGAATATTGAAACGCTGATTCCCCTTGTTTAGTTCTGACTCTGGGAATCAACAGGAGGCCGGACCCTGAGGTCCTCAGAGTACGAGATGGTTCATATGGCACTAACATGTCAGAGATGTACTTTGGTGCGTGGCCATGGAGAGACTTGTACACAAGCAGAGCTGCTTTGAAGTCTATTCTTTGAGGTACAGGGAGCCAGTGCAAAGACCTGAGCACAGGACTAATGTGATCATACTTCCTGGTTTTGGTCAGGACTCGAGCAGCAGCATTCTGGATGCACTGAAGCTGTTTTACAGCTCATTTGGAGAGGCCGGTGAGCAGGCCGTTACAGTCGTCTAACCTACTGGAGACAAATGCGTGAATAAGTATCTCCAGGTCTCGCTTTGACATTATGTTTTTGATTTTGGCAATGTTTTTCAGATGGTAAAATGCCGCTGATGTTACTGACTTGATATGGCTGTTAAAGTTCAGGTCAGAGTCCATGATTACCCCTAGATTTCTGACTTGATTTGAGGGTTTAAGAGACAAAGAATGAAGGTAGCTGCTGACACTTTCTCTTTGTTTCTGTGGGCCAAAAACAATAACTTCGGTCTTGTCTGAGTTTAGCTGGAGAAAGTTGTTCTGCATCCACGCGCTGATCTGTTGCAGGCAGTGGTTGAGTGAATCCACTGGCCCATATTCACCTATTGTCAGTGACACATAGATCTGAGTATCATCTGCATAGTTGTGATAAGAAATGTTATTACTGCGTATTAACTGCCCTAGTGGCAGCATGTAGAGGTTGAACAGAAGGGGTCCCAGGATGGATCCCTGGGGCACACCACAATTCAAGCCCATGTAGTCTGAGACACAACTACCAATTTCAACAAAGTATTTCCTGTCTTCTAGATAAGACTTGAACCAACTTAGGGCAGATCCAGAGATGCCAACCCAGTCTTGGAGTCTGTGCAAAAGGATCCCATGATCAACAGTATCAAAGGCAGCGCTCAGGTCTAGCAGGATTAAGGCAGAGACTTTTCCATCATCAGTGTTCAGGCGGATGTCATTGGTTACCTTGATAAGGGCAGTTTCTGTGCTATGATGGGGTCTAAAACCTGACTGGAAAACATCAAATGAATTGTTTAATAAGAGAAAGTCAGTGAGCTGTTGGTAGACAACTTTTTCAAGGACTTTTCCTAAAAATGGCATATTAGAGATAGGTCTGTAATTATTCAGTACAGTGGGATCAAGACCGCTCTTCTTCAGGAGGGGTTTAATGACTGCAGTTTTTAAGGCCTCTGGAAATATTCCAGATTGAAGAGACATGTTAACTATTTGAGTAATTGGTGGCAACACACTGTTCAGGACAGACTTTAGAAATCTAGTGGGTAACACATCAAGGGAGCATGTAGACGAGCTCAGACGGGTGATGGTCTCTTGGACAGTTTGGTCAGTGACAGGTACAAAGTGAGTCAGCTTAGAGTGAGTAGGTGGCCGTTGGATAGTTATATGTGTTGTGGAGTTGATGGCTTTTTTAATGCCCTGAACCTTGTCATTGAGAAATACAGCAAACTCATTACATTTAGGTGTACAAACCAGTTCTATTGGTAGCTGGGTTGGAGGGTTAGTTAATCTGTTAACTGTTGTGAACAGGATACGAGAGTTGCTGCTGCAACTTCCAATGATTTCAGAGAAGTACCTTTCCCTTGTTCTGCATAAGATCTAGTTGTAAGCGTACAACTCCGCCTTATATATTCCATAATGAACCTGGAGTTTATACTTGCGCCACTTTCGCTCGGCTCTGCGGCACTGTTGTTTCTGTGCCCTGACTAGATCATCATTCCTCCAGGGAGCTTTCTGTCTATGTTTTCTCAATTTAACCTTCATAGGGGCAATGGCATCCAGAACATTCAAGATGCTAGAAGTAACAGAATTCAGCATTTCATCAACATAGGCACCAGAGGTGTTTTCAGGGTTTATCATTTCTACAAACTGTGCCCTAGTGCTCTCATTTATTTGTCTCCTTTGGACAACTGCAGGACCAGGCGGTGGTTTGGGAGCAACAGACAGGTCAAAGAATACACAGAAATGATCAGAGAGGGCGACATCAACCACACTGACATTGTAAATAATAACCCCCCTTGTGATGAGCAGGTCCAGAGTGTGCCCTCTGCTGTGGGTGGGGCAACTCACATGCTGAATTAGACCAAAGGTTTCAAGGACAGCATTGAGCTCTTTTGCATTTCTGTCATTGACATTATCAACATGAACATTAAAATCACCTGTAATGACTAGACCATCAAAGTCTGTGCTTACAACTGAGAGCATTTCAGTGAAATCATCAATAAAACTTTGGCTGTGCTGAGGAGGTTTGTACATAACTATGCAGATTAAGGGAGGAGTTTGTTTTAGCTCAATCTTAAAGGACACATACTCAAATGATGGAAACACACCAAATGATAGTCTGTGGGTTGCAATATTATCTCTAAACAGTGCAGAAACGCCTCCACCCTTTTTATTTTCTCGTATTTCCGATTCATGTCTGTAGTTGGGGGGAGTTGATTCGACTAGAACTATGTTTCCTGTGTTTTTGTCAAGCCATGTTTCAGTTAATAACATAAAATCAAGATTAAAAGAAGAGATAAGATTATTGATTAAAAATGATTTGTTGCATAAAGATCTGACATTGAGTGCAGCAAGTTTGAGATGAGTTTCCTTGGGACTGGTCAAAACCTTCTTGCAAGGGATGTGAACTAGATTTCTTTGATTGGACAGTCTAACTGCCCTTTTTTGCATTCTACATGGTGCAACTACAGGTATAGCACCAGAAGGAAGCTGTTCATCACAGGGCCCCAGTTTGACATAACCTTTCCTAGGACACTGGGGGCCCGTTTCATCCTAGCTCCGGGGAATAGCACCTCTAGAGGCGCGCAGGAGAGGTCGAGTTGAGGGTAGTTTGGGGCTTGGACCGGGAGGAGTGGGAGCTGGACGGGATTTGGGTGAACGACGGAGGGGGCATGTTGGAGGGGGTTTGGATGAAGGCCGTGTTGGAGGGACTTTGGGTGAAGGATAAGGAGGGGGCGCTGGAGGGGTAGGAGAGCTCCTGTGTGGTGTGAGGCTCACAGGTGTTAGGGGAGCCATCTTAATTCCTGACTTAATGAGGCTATCAAAATGGCTAGGTAGGGCCATGGGTGAAAGTGGGGGGGATGAAAAGGAAAGTGAGTCTTCACTGGGAGTAGATGTAGCAGGGGGCATCCACAACTGGTCAGATGGTGGTATTTCTGGGGCCAAATCTGGTGGTTGTTGTTGTGGTTCTGCAGCTGGGTCCTTAGCTGGCGGTAGTTGTTGTGGTGCTGGTGCAGGTGAGTCCTTAGATGGAGGTGGTTGCTGTAATGCTGGTGGAGCTGAGTCCTTTAGAGTCCTCTATTTGTAGTTTCCACAAAGAATCTTGAACGTGTGTGTAGGGGTGTGTGTGAGGGATCCGTTAATGAGGGCATCTCATTCCTGGTCCTTGAGAGCCTGCCCTATTTGCAGCTGATTATCTGGTTCAGATATGTTGAGTCAATCAAAACCTGGAATTATCAGACTCAACTTAATCAGCAGCAACTGAGGCTTTGGGGTGGACTGCAAAGCTTTTACACTATTTCAGTAACTTTTACTCTGGTGATGGTGGTCCAACCCCTAAACCCACAGGCTCTGCTTTCCTACAGGAAGGTATTTTGGTGGAGTTGAGATTTTCAAATACCTCTTTTCACCAATTTTCATCAATTTCACCAATCAAATACCAATTTTCACCAATTTCACCAATTCTCACCGGCTCTCCCTGGACTGCTTGATGCTGATAACCTGGGAGTACTTTGGGGTTCTACTTACAGAACTGAAGGAAGTTTTGATGAAAAAGGAGGTGTAGGTGTCTTTGTTTAGGCTTCTGCCTTTGCTAACCGGGTCAAGATGAGCAAGGTGAGCAGGAACATGCAAATTCGATTTTAGTAATAAGGCATCCTCAGCTGCCATCTGCCAAAAAAAAGGTAATGGATGCTGCAGAAGGAGAAAGTGTCATGAACCAGCACTTTATGTTATATATGAAAATTCCTATATAAAGATTGATTTGATTTGTTTTTGCCCCCTCCACGTCAGCAGAACTGTGCTGTTCTTTTACAGGAGCAGCTTATACCGTATGTTTGCATGTTGGAGAAATCAAGTTGACATCTCAAATCTGAACTTAAAAACTTCTTATGTGAAATGTTTCACCACTAATCTTTAGTGGCGTCATTAGTCTGGATGTTTAGGACTGAGTGAGTGTGGAAAGCAAAGAAGTTGTCCCTGTCATTAAAAATATATTGGGATGCAAGTTTTTCTGAGGACCAGCCATAGTTTCTTTCCTTATTTTCCTGTCTTTTTTAGTAACTTCAAGCCTTTAATTGCTAGTCTCTCATAACCTGCCCTGCTAATATACAGACAAACTCATGTCTGCAGAGGCACATTGTACGTCTGAGCAACAATTATCCTAGAAGGATTTCTTTATAGGATAATACACACCGTTAAGCTCTGCAGGTCAAAGTAAGCGCTTTGAAATTAGTGCACGACTCAGACACACATATATCTTCCCCCCTGCCATGGCTACCCAGTCAGTTCCCTGACACTGAATACGTCTGCATGTGCTATGTAATACTGAGCCGCTTAATAGGAGTCTGTGAACTCTGCCCAAAGCCCCTTCAAGGAGCTCTATTTGCAGGCAGTTTGCCTGAATATAATCATCACTGCTGTCAGCCTCTAACAATGCAGATAACTACAGACTGAGAAAATGTGGCTGATTTCAGTGAAACGAATTGGATAAATTTTATCCACCAAACCAACTGTCATACTAAAACTCAATTACTGTAGTCACATCTGCCTGCTCTACATTTCTAACATTTAGGTCCTCGGTTTTACAACTGAATCTACCTGTCATTCATGCATGACCACTGAATACAAAATATTTAAAGTTCAGGGGTGTGAAGGTTCACTTGGTTAGTAACAGAGTATTAACCAAGTTACAGTAACAAAGTAACAGTTAGTTAAACAATATATGCCCAATTTCTGACTCCTGACAGAGAGACACAATTTTTAATGATTTTTCTAAAAATCATGATTTTATAGGACATTTGAGTATTCTTTGGGATTTCTTAATGTGTTCTAAGTTTACTTACAGACACTAAAAATTTCCACCTTCAAAAGCATATAAGTGTATATTTGCCTCCCAAAAACAGAAAAGAAAGAAAATGATACCTTAAAAAATAATATTATATATGATTATATATGTGTGCACACTTCATGTGCTGCAACAACACAACATTTGAATAGATTGCTTCCATTTCCTTATGCATATACACCATGATACCCAGGGCAATAGCTGTTATTCAAGCAGGGGAAATTACCACAGTGTTTTAGAATACTTGTAGAAGGACAGTTAAGTCATTCCAAAAGCATTTGGTCAGTTAGGTTAAAGTAGGGGTCACGAACCCTATTCAACATGAGCTCCCGCCCTGCTTGTTTTGCACCCGAACCTGGCCTAGTAATAGGTGCTCACCTGGATCAGGTGTGTTAGTCAGTCAGTCAATTAGAAACTGAGCTGATTCGATCCAACTAATAAGAATCTAAAGCAGGGTTAGCTGCAAAACAAGCAGGGTGGTAGCCCACGAGGAACAGGGTTGGTGACCCCTGGGTTAAAGTAATGCAAAAAAAAAAATTACTGTCCATGTCCAAATCACTCAGAAGTCTTTGAGCAAAAGTTTACAAGAGTGAAAGACATAAACTTTTCATTACAGATGTTTCCTTTAGCAAACCCTGGGACATACACAGAACCTTTTTCTACAATATTATTTAGAATTGGTTAATTGTGTCTTTTTCAGAATTCTCTGTGTCCTCCATAATTTGCCCAACAATGTTCATGTCTTTTACTATTGCGTCTAAAACATCCTCTGGTAGCTCCAACCTCAGCTCTCCTTTACCAACATAATCCCTACCTCTCCTATCAATGTGGCTCCCCTACATTTAGCCCCAAAACATCTATGTTACAGCCCCAAGATGGTTTTTTTGTCTGAGGCTTTGACGAACAGCAACATAAGACACAGAATGAATTGATTTTAGGGTTTTTGATTACACAAAAATAATGAGAAAGGGAGAAGGGGAGGTAGGGACCATGGTTGTGCCAAACAAATGAAATGTATAGAACAAAATCAGGCCTACTTAACCTGTGACTAAATCAAAGTAAAACAAAACAAATGTCTGCATAACTTCTCTACCACAGAGAATAGACTTTGTGGAATTTACAGAATACGCTGTCTTACCTGTCCTCAAGCACCCACTCATTTCAGCACACAGGGGACACTCCACTGGATCCAGATGGTAGGTGGGGCCTGATTGGTTAGGTGTCTTCAGTTAGCTCATCAAAATAAAACATGCAGATGAGAAATAAACACTAAAAGCAGGGATCTAGACAAACTCTTCATAGCCTTAGTCACCACTGTCCAGGTGGGTGGATACGGGCTGTCTGCAGGTGAAAAATTGGCAAAGTTTTAAGATTATACAACCCCCCCAAGGTACAAAGGAACTACAAGACACACCTACTCTCCCAAAGACCTGCTGCACCCTTACGGGTTAAACACAGGTGGATGTGACTAAGATCTAATAGTCTAACAAAAGCTGTTCCTCTGATGTATTCATTAATGATCCTATCCACCCATGTCACTCCCAAATAGAACATCTTGAGCTCTGCCTCCTGTCTTTTTCTCCAAACTTTGTCTTTAAACCTACTTCATGGCTGCTCCCATCAGACTTGTACACCTTTCCCTTCATTTTTGCTGACAATCTTTTGTCACACTTTGGACTTTCCTTTCCAGCCTGCTTGCACACACCTCTCCTCACCCCACATTTTCTGTTGCTCTGGTCTATCCCTTTACTTTTTGTACCATGTACCATTTCCTCTTTACACTATTCTGAACTTCATCATTCCACCACCAAGTCTCCTTATCTGGTTCCTTCAATCCAGATGACACGCCAAGTGCCTTCCTCTCAGTCTGTCTGATCACTTTAGCTGCAGCTGTCCAGTCATCTGGAGGAACCTCCTGTATCAACTCCTCCCAAAAAGTCACACAGCACTCTTCCTTTTTCAGCTTCCACCACTTGCCCTTCTGTTCTGCCTTTGTTGTCTTTATCTTCCTACACACCACCATCCTATGCTGTGTGGCTACACTCTCCCCAGCTTTGCAGTCACTGATCTCTTTCAGATTATATTTTCTGTACAAGATCTTCTCATTTTATGTGCTCCTCCCTCCACTCTTATGTCTCCCTTATGTCTTCTCTCTTTTCTGGAAAATTTATTCACGTTATTTCCATTATTTTAGTAAGGCCCACCACCATATGTCCTTCTTCTTTTCTGTCCTAAACACCAAACTTGCTCATCATTTTTTAGCATGCATGTTTGCCCTCATCGCTGCTCTCTTCTCTAGGGATATCCTCGTCCATCTTCCTTCAGATTTTTTTCTTGTGACTCACATCCTTCCTTGGGGACATAACCACTGACAACATTCAACATCACACCTAAACCTTCCAGCTTCAGACTCAGCAGCCTATGTAATACTTTTAATGCTTTCAGAACTTCCTTACCAAACTTCTCTGTCGTGATCACTTCTGCTTTCGTCTTTTTTCCATCCACACCATAACAAAACAGTTCAAACCTCCTCCCAATCTATAAGCCTCGCCCCCTTTTTGTCCAGTCACTCAAGCAAACAGGATATCCACCTTTCTTCTTTCTAGCCAATTCTGAAGTTTTTCTTGTCAAAGTCTTTACATTCAAAGTTCCTATTCTAGATTTCAAAGACCTACCTTTACTTTTTTGTATTTCCCTGTAGTAACACGCCTTCTGCATCTACATCTTTTTGACCATGGCCACAACTAATCTACTTCATATGATTGATCTGGCTTTGTTTTTATTTTTAATTTTTATTTTATTCTCTTCTTGACACAACCTTCTTTGTTTAACCAGGCTTGGAACAAGCAAATGAAAGCACTGGACTGCATGCCCTTGTGGTTGCATTTAAAGCTTATTTGGGATAAGATCTGAATCTTGCATACTTAGTGACTCATCAGTCAGACCTCTGCTAATCTTCAACAGAGCCAATGAAAGACGTTTTTTTGTTTCATCCATGTGTGAAGTATCTCTAGGAAGGTTCATGCAGCACAAGTATTTCTAGCTTTTATGTTTTCTTTTACTTGTGCTGTCTACATTTCAGTAATGAATGACATGTGTTCATTCACCTATTCCAATAATTTTTTCAGCTGTAAAATAAAAATCTCAAGCTGTTTTTGGAGCCTAGATTCCTAAAGCCATGGAATTTGGTACAAAACAGACATAGCTGTCAAAACGAAAGAAATTTGTACTTACGGTGGCTGTGCTGCCAGCAGGAGAAATTTATCCGCTCCAGGAAAACAGAGCAGAGGTCCTGAATACCAGTGCACACAGAAACTGCACTTTTTGCTCTCAGATGTCACTTTGGATCAATTTAAAGTTGGGTCATACAGTTTGGTGAAAAAGCCCACACCACACTCTGTGTTGCTTTCTGTTTGCGGATGCCACCCCCCTGAGCTAAAACATGACAGGCTCACCAGGCTTTCCTGCTTCACTGCACATAATAGAGAGGAGTTGGATGATTAATAGCATGATGGGGATAAGATGTTGGGGAGTGCTCTGGTGCGAGCAGAGTGGTTTGGTGGGATTGGGGAGCTGGTTTGTACCATTTACAGTGCTGCACCAACAGATGTATCAAAACAATTTGTTGGTGAAGCTGCTCAAATAGAAAAACTGTTTTTTCTCATGCTGAATCTCCGTAGACCTGTGGTCCTCCAGTGCAGAGCCAATGATGAAAACTAGGAAATTAGGATTTGCCCATGTAATCCTTGCACTATCCTATGGGGTCAAGATGACCATTGACGTGTTCTCCCTACCATGACAAAGGTGGATAAAGGTGGAGAGGATTTTGTGTAATCTATGGAAACCAGTGAAGATCACAAATCATTAAAGAAAAAAGTTCAGCGCACTGTCTTGTGGGGTCTAGATGACCCAACTCCCAATGTTAAAGTGCCTAAGATAGCACAAGGGTTAAGTAAAATAGAGTCAAACTGGAAGTCCTTGCATTATCTGACACACAGAAATACATGAAAAATTGCATTTTCTGGGTGTTGATTTATTAAAGTTTTAGTTCAATATTTTTTTTACAGCTTAAGGCCACTTTCTGTCTTCAGAAATATCCAAATTTCAGCAGATGTTGCGGAATGGTATTTATTGATTTATTATTTTGAAAGGAGGGGGACTCTGTAGTAATAAGTTATATGAAAGACCCAAATATGGAAGTCAGACAGTGGTGGGTCAAAAACTGAAATGATTGTCAAATGTAGAAAACAAACTTTTTAGACCCAGGTTTGTGACAAACTTTAGTTTGAAAGTTTAACTTCAAGTGTGCTGCATGAGCCCAACAAGTATTCCTCTTTGCCTAGGTATTGGAAGTTAACTTGGTAATGCTTAAGATTACAGCCCATGTTACCTTATTATTACTCCATAGATATGGTAAAAATTGGTTTTAATTACAGCAAGCACAAGGCCCCAACTGACAATGTACTCAGTGAATACCAGCTAACTGAGAGCAGAGGATGTGGTGCTGGTGGGGATGTGGTGCTGGTGGACAGATCCTCATGGGAGGACAAGCCCCTGCATGGGATGTACCATCGGACTATAAGTTAAGTGGCTGCGAACAACAATTTTTCTGCAGCCTTTATAGTGACTTTATTTTTGCACTGAGAAAGCACTGCAGGTTGAAATTGGATTTTAAAAAGCGTTTTGTAAATGCAGTTAATCTTATTTATGAAGCACTTATAAGATCGTGGACTCTGGCCAGAAAAACACTGGACTGTGAATCACAAAGACAGCAAAGTCTCTGGGCACTTTCATTTCTATTCATTTAAAGAGCAGTTTTTTGGGCTATTGAATAAATGCTACATTGATGTACTGTAAATGTAATACAGACTGCGGATAAAGCCAACTGTCACCTATTGAGGGGCCACGTGCACCTTCACAGATATCCTTTGAGCATTCCACTAATAAATATTAAAAGAGAGAAAAAAATATTTAACTAAAGAAATAGAATTTGGTAACAAAAAGAGATGCACTAAAACAAGATACCATAAACGTGTAAACATGTATCTTTAACATTTAGCTTCAATTTCCCAAGCAAAGCTCTGTCATTCTTTTAGTTCAATCCTGTTAAATTTGTTTCTTTAGGAAATATTATATGTTATAATTCAATCATTCCAATGGGTTTTTTTTTAAAGACAGACAATACAAAAAGAAATTGAAGACATTTTAGAACGTTTTAAAAGTTGATTTGCATTTGTATCAGTGAAATACATTTTGATTCTACTACTCAACAATAATAAAGGATTTGGTGAGTAAAGCCTGTTGGCAATCAAAGAGGTCAGATGTTTCTTGTAGTTGGCGTCCAGCTTTGTTCAGATCTTGTTTGGCAGCTCGTCGTTTTAGCTCCCTCCACAGAATTTCTATGGGATTAGGGTCTGAGAACTGGCTAAACCACTTCGGTTTAAATGTGACTGCCTCATGGACCCCTCTTTTGTTGCCTTGGCTGTGAGTTTGGAACCAGTGTGATGCCGGGATACCCATCTATAAACAGTGTCACTAAAATCCTGGATGATAGAAGTTTTTACACTGGATATACTGGTAGACAGCCTAGTTTATTGCTCCTTTGCCCTTAAATATATTTTGTAGAACTGTCTTCTTTAACGTTTGTGATTTTTTTAACTGTCTTGGAGTTAAACAGAGAATAAATAGCATTCACTATAACAGTGTTTGTGTTTATTTGTCTTCTTCTTGTCATTTCTGACCTCAGTCAGTTAAAGCATATGGGGGTCTATACAGTCTAGTTGAAACAAACAAAACACAAACACTTAAACCAGAGATGGGATCAGTGAATATGCTTATATTAACACATCTTTTTAACAGTGATAGCTGTGCTGTGTGGGTAACGTGGTTCATATCACTATTCAAAATAAACCTATTACATTTCTTAAACACATTTTTACAAATATTAAAATAAATGTGTCCAAACCTTCAGCTGGATGAGGGTTTATTGATGTTACCTTCATTTTACAACATTTCAACCATCATATTTACCTGAAGTAAAATTCAAATATTTCAAATTGACTGGTTGTTCTTTATATTAGACATCACTCAGTAATTATGTTTAGTTGGCCTTAAATGGGTCATATTAATTTCTAAATATTATCTTGCATGTATATTTTTACAAATCTTTTGGACACAGGTGACCTGTTCAGGGAATACCCAGACTTCACCCAACAGTGGCTGGGATTGGTACAAACAACACTGTGACCCTTAACTTCTTAGGGTACAGGCTAATATTGTAGCTAAACCTCTTCACATTTACTTAGGAGATTAATAGAACTAAAACAGCAATGAATTGTTCTGAACAAAGTAATATGACGTGAAGTCTAGGCAGCATAACAAAGGTTTGAATGTTTCCATTAGACAAAAAGCCTCAGACGTGGACCTCGGTTCATTAGGCTGGGGAAACATTTAAAAATGCAAAAATGGACAGATCCATTTATTGTTGAAAATGTAAGGGTCCAGTCTTGATGGAAAAAATTGCCTTTTATTTCTAAACTGCATTTACTTTAAAGACATTTTTGCTTTTACTCAAAGAAGCCTGACAAAACCCAACAGTTTAGCAGACCATAAAGTTTTTGTTTAAACTGTCTAACAAAAGACACAACTTCACTGCAGCAAGTAGAGGATGCAGAGAGGAAATAATGGCTGCCTCAAGATAGAATCAGATATTCTGAGCAAGTTTAAATGCTACTGGCTGAGATGCACGGGATATGCCGTAGACTCAGAATAACCTTGTTACAAGTCATTTACAAAAATATATGTATTAATAACGCTGTTGGAGAGGAACAAATATATTACTGTGCCAGCATGGACCCCCCTCTCCCCCCAGATAATGACATTTCACTGAGAGCAAATGAAATTGGCCAAATTTCAAACTCATTATAAAGTCAGCCCTGAGAAGGGAAGAAAAGAAAGAGGAAGCAGAAAGGGAGAGTAAATGCTATGAGACAAATAATCAACAATAAAGTTATCTCTGCATCCCTTTTTTCTCTTGCATCTGAGAATTTGTCTTTAGCTCCTGGAGTGTACAAGCAAAAGCTGTAAGATTTCTGTCTGAGTGTGTGTGTTCTCTTTTTACAGAATAATGTGTGTGTTAGGTATGCTTTGAGCATACCTTTTTTTGATGTGTGTGCATGCATCAGCTCAGCCCAAAGCCAAGCTGACAGACAGCTTCCCTCTGTGGAGCCCCTTAGTGCCTCTGATTGATCGTCATAATGTCAAGGTACAGGCCCTGTCCTTGGTGCCTATGCTAATCTCCTTCGCATGCATATTTATGAGCTCCTTGGGATTCAACCAGCTAAATAAAGGATGAGATCGTTGGCTTGGAGCTACGCTCATCACTGATTGATTGATTAGAAAGAGGTTAAGAACAACCTATATCAACCACAGGTCTTTTAGTTTTTTTCTTCCTTCAGTTTTTGTGTTTTCTCGAGTTATAGTTCTTGTGTATTAAACTGTTCAGACAATGCAAAAAAGGGGGAAAAGAAAGATCTCAAACAGTTTTCCTTGATGTGGAAACTGCAGAAAAGGAAGAGTCTGCATATTTATTTGGTCAGAATTATTCACCTCATGTACCACTGTGCGGACTAAACCCCCTTCAGGAACAAAAGGAGTCATTCCTATTTTTAACCACTAATGAATTGTGTTATTCAGTCAAGGGTTTAACACGTTTCTGAGGTTTGGTCACTGGACCCCTTCAGGACCCTCAAAGGATGGCATTAATTAATGAGATGATGTCATGGGTGTCATCTAAACGACTTTCCCCTCTTCTTTTTTTGCTGAGCTTGCATTGCCCACCTGGCTCAGGTGTAGAGCATTTCAATTGAATGGTCTTCAAATGGATGAGGCGCAAGAGCCAATCTAATGCTCAGTCGTCTGTTTGGATTTTTGTTTTTCTTTGACCAAGACGATTCCCTTATGTTCTTTTGTCTGTTTTTTACTGCCTATATACTGTATGTATGTATAGCCATTAGTGCCCTAAAAAGAAAAACATATTGAAAAATTGCAGTAAAAGACTGTTTTGTATCCCTTTTCTCTCTACTTTCTAATGTAATGGTCCATGAAAATGCCTAGACTGTGTATATAGACTCATTTGGGCATAACATAAAAGTATTTTATTTTTAACCCCTGTGCTATCCTATGGGGTCCAGATGACCCGATCCTTACAGTGACGTGTTCTCCTTACCATGACAAAGGTGGATAAAGGTAAAGAGGATTTCATGTAATCCATGGACACCAGTGAAGATCACAAATTATTGAAGAAAAAACGTTTAACGCACTGTCTTGTGGGTTCCAGATGACCAAACTACCAATGTTAAAGTTTGTTAGGATAGCACAAGGGTTAAAAAAAAGAGCCAGATATATCACATGGGGCTATACTCACTTCTATTTTGCTTTCAGTAGAAATGGCTCCTTGCAAAAACATTGGCATTGATGTTGATCTTAAAATGCTGCAATCTTCTGCACATTACTATTAAAAATAAATTACTCATATTTTAAAAATGAGCTCAGTGTGGTTTGGCATTTGTTGTTGTGTCTATTTACATGTAATGATAGATTCACACTGGCCTTGGCAACGTACATTCAAGCAACCACTTTCCACGAAGTCTTTTTGAATGTGAGTAAATGCGCATTTTGGCCTTCCGTGTTAAAAGACTCAAGTTCATACGTAGCTACGCAAGTTTTTATGACCGTTCTCAGGCTTTATGAACAAAATATATGTTGGCGTCCCTTATTTTATTTACCAAAGTGCCAACTATTTGAAAATTGATTTTTTAGCAGAAATTAAAAATTGCGGGTTGTGCTCGACCTAAACTATATGCCACTGTAGGTACATGTGCTAGAACTGGGCATCTACAGTCCAGCGTGTGCACAGGGCCCTTTTCTTTGTTGATTTCTTCTTAGCTTCTATGGTTTCTGCATGGAGCTGTAATATTCCATCGTATTTGAACGTGGGTGGTGGGAGTCAAGCCATAGATACCGGTCAGAATAAGTGGATTTCCTGTTCACTTTAATGTTTGAATTCCTGCCTTCCTTGATATGTATGGAGCAGTCTCAGATAAACAACTACTGGCATCCTTGATTTCTGAAGACATTAGCACATACAGTACATGCCCTGAATTCTCCAGCAGCAGTTCAAAGAGGTTACAAAACATCTTCTAAATCGATCTTTAAAGACCAAATGACCTAAGGAACAAAATGTTGTGATAACATGAACTGAATAACTGAGAATCTTCATTAACATCTAAGCTAACTCTTACATAGTAACATACAGGGGTAAGCAGCAAGGTTCTCTAACATCTCCAGAAAGATAATTTTCCCAAAAATGTTACAACGGCAAACATAGGACCGACAAAAAAAGAAATGAAAAAATTATATGATCCAATAACTCCAAAGCAGGAGACCATAGCACTCAAACCTGTGGTGTTTTGATCACTATGTTTAATTCTAGTGGAAATAAAAATGTTCACAACATACTAACTTGTGTACACAAAGTGCTAATAAAATGCTAATTGTGAGCACAAAATAACAATTTTTGTGCACAAAATTCTAATTTGGGGGAACAATTTATTATTTTGTTTAATGTCATGTCCAGGGCAATGCTAACTTGTGTGCGGAAAATGCTAATTGGGGCGCACAAAATAGTAACTAGCTCACTAAAATGACTAACTTGTGCATCCAATATGCTAATAAAATGCTAATTTGTGGCACAATGTGTGCGCCCTAAAAATGTGAAATTGAGGAAACAATAAATATATTTTCGTCAATGTCATGTCCAAGGCTGCGTAGTATTTGCATGAAGTCAACAAAATAAAAGTCCTTCCTTAGACATATCCAATCAAATGTCCAGGCTGTGAAAAGAGACACGTTGGAATCACATTCAACATTTTGGTCCCTTTATTTTAAGTTAACCACATTGCAAACAACTAAACAACCAATGATAATGGCATCACAAGATCTAAACAGCACTTTGCTTGACAAATAATCATCAGAATTATAATTATATAAAAGAAATGTACAAATCCAGAACAAAGATGTAAAAAGCAGTAGAATAAAAATATAATACAGGTGAGGAAACCAAAAAAATATTTCTATGACGCAAAGAAACAGGGGTGATAAAGATCTCTGGCATTCATTTCGTCTTCAGCAAAATCATGTTACTCTATTTTCCGTAGGTCCATAACAAACTTGACTGGACTCCAGCAAATAACTAAGAAACACAAACAGTTTGCCACAACATTTTTTACATGTGTTGTGCGCTAAAAAAATCTTTTTTGAAAACTTTTGGATGTCCACCAGAAGGTGATCTTCACGCTATAGTAATTGTAATTCATTAGTAGCAGATTTGCAAGAATCTGAGACTAAGGATTTGCATCCTTAGTCATGAAAGAAATTGGCATGTGGTGGTTTTGTCTTCATTGCAGCTTATTTTAGACAAGAGGACACCGAGCTTTGATTAGAAGACTAAGAAATTGTGTTTTAAAGTGACCTCACCTTCCTCCACAGCATTTTCCCCGTCTGCTGTGTTGACTGTCCTTCACCCTGAGTCAAATCATTTCCCATCAAACAAGGAGATGACTTTCTAAAATGCCTTTTTAAATGTGCGGCAGCCTCAGGGGAAGCAAATCGGATGCTTTGTTTGTAAAAGGAACAGAAATAAATGACCCTTCTTTGTGTTGTAATGTTTAAAATGGATAGCACACTTAAGAGACTTTTCTCATTCCAACATTAATTTTGGCTCTACATTTACTCAGAGTGCATCACCCTGACTTTCCCTGGCTTATGAATTGAATGAAAATCAAGGACACTTGACCGGGCATCTCAGTCTAATCACAATGGGTCTGAATAATGTTGGGATTATTTGGCAAAAATGACTGCAGGAGATACGAATGTGATAGCGAAAATAGTTTAAAAAAAAAAAGGAAATAAAATAAAAAGAGGGATGCTCAGTTTTGTATGGCTTCATACACGTAACTTCATCAAATGATTTTCGAGAAAAGATCGACATAAACCTTGAGTTTTAATTTTTACTGTTTTCCACGAGACGAAACAAGAAAACCGGATAACTGGATATCTTCATTTCATTCAGGCTTAATTTCAGAAATGACGGGGACATCATAGCCCCCAATATTTGTTATGTACTTGTTCTGGGTTGTTTGATTTCTGCCCAGTTCCAAATTAGAAATATTCATTCAAGCACTGTGTATTAATTTTGTCAAACTGAGAAAAAAAAAAAAAAAAGTACGGTCCTGCAGTTAAGCAGATGTCCATTATAAATCTGGACCAATACTACTGCTTTCCACAGGCCGTTCTCACAGAGCAAAGTAGTGGGTGCAGAGATTATTTCTGTAGAAAGAGGCATCACTTCAGTCATAACGGGAGATTCAATTGTTGACACCTGAAATGGGCACAAGTGAATTTCACACAAGAGTTCATTTTATCCTTTAGATAAGACATCAAAGTGGACAGTTTGGAGAAACTTCAAAACAATAGTTACTAAAAAGAACAAACAAACAAACAATTAAATGCTATTCAAAACAATTTTCACTTGGGCTGCTTCTGGTGTTTTATTGTTTGACTGTGGTTGTCTTATTATTTACAGAAAGGGTGGAGGCACACTGTAAGATAGAAGATGTTGAAGGGTGCAGTTTAATTTACTTTGGTACAGTCTTTATTTTTTCTTTTGAAAGAAAATAAATTCCTTTTTTACCTTTAATCTGGTAGAATGTAAATATTAATAATTTGGTACAGTTAAGAAGGAACGGCAATCTTTTGGAATGGGTTGTAAAATAGAAGATAGTTTACATTTAAATATGTCATGTCATTTAAAGTGATGCAGCAATTGTAAAGATATTTTGCAGTAGACATGAGTAAAGTTGTGTGTAACTCTTTTTAAGTCTACTATCCTGATCCAAACAGAGATGCACAATGATCGTGACTTTGTTTAAAAGTCAATATCAGGGATCATTGTAGTGTCTGTGGGTTTAATTCCACACTTGGCTCACAACTAAAACTCTCAAATCTGTGGCTAATGCTTCCCTACTTAACACCCTTAGGTTTGACTGGCTCTCCCAGATTATAGGCCAGAATGTGCCACACTGGCTTCTCACCCCAGTCGGGATCCCCGGACATCTTGGGAGTTTCCACATACAGTCCACAGTGTTTTGTGGACTTTGAAAAGGCATTCCATTGAGTTTTACAAAAATATCTGACATGGAATTTACGGAAATATAGACTTTTATTGGTTGAGAGGCTGGATGGCTCAGTAGCCTGCATGTAGGACTCATGGGGAACCAGGGTTCATTTCCCAGGGAGCGTGATGAGCTTCATCCAGTGTGGCTCTTCACGCTACTGCCTGACTATATAGCCACGAGGAGGCTCAAGTCTGGGTCCCCCTGTGCCTGTACTGTTGTAAAAATCTCTGCTAAACCACCTGTGCAAATCAATGAAAGCTGATTTGCTGTGGGGAACCCCTGAAGGGATATGCTGAAAGGTAACCGACAACAGCATGGTCTTCTATTGGTTGCCTGCCTATTTATATTCAAGCAGAGCCAGAGCTTAGTTCACAAAGGAGTCTTGTTTCTAGTGAAAGCTGAACTCTACTTGGGATGCTCTTTGTCATCATGTCAGTCAAATAGCAAAAAGCATTTATACAACAAAAACCCCAACTAACAGCAGATACTGTGGTTCTTTTGTTGCTTTTACAAGCCTTGTTCTCTATCTCTTAAAAGAGTGGATTGGTGCTAAAGCTGATGGAACCATCAATCAAGACTGCCAGGTCAGAGTATTCAGGCTTTGTATATCGTTAAACCAATAATGTTTAGGAATAACTACGTTGGTTATGCCTCAACCAACCGCTGACGGTCTATAAGGACATGTTGTGACTCTACGTGTGTATTAATGTATTAATACACCTGTATGAATTACTCCAAGAAGCATCAGAATTACTTTCTTTGAATATAAAAACGAGGCACTCTCATAGTTGGGTCCTACAAGTAACACAATAATCACCCAAACATACTTAGCAATATTTTTTAAAGAAAAAACAAATTTCCTGGAAATGTAGCCTTTACTTCCTCTCTGGTTGTTGGAATGTTGTTTGTGTTCTATTGACACCTACTCTATCTAACAACTGTCTTAATTTTGTTTTGTAATGGACAAAGTGGTGCTATTTATTTGAAAAACAGGTGGTATTGATTCTGACTCAATGCAGTAAAAAGAAAACGGAAGAAAAAAATGGCTTTGTAACACAAGAACAAAGGTTCAACATTTACCTGGACAAGAGGCACTGTCTGCAAAACTATTCATCTCTAACATTGTTCATTGATTTTAAATGGATTTAGTCTTTCAGTGTGCTTCCAGCCTTCTGAGGGAGACAACATTCAAGGTGAAGAATATATCTAAAAAGAAGATACTGTACAATAGTCACATCACGGCTTGGTAGAGAGGACAAAAGTAAGAATGAAGGAAAAAGTGATGCTTTTTTTAAACATCTGATTTACTTTTTTGACATATGTTTTGTTGTCTTCTATGTACAAGCATGTAGAGTCCAGCGTGTGGCAACAGTAAACACACAATTTAAAATAACGTGTGTTTGTTTGTCACCCCGCCCCCCTATTTATATGTACAAGTGGCGAGTGTGTGTTGTCACAGGCACACATATAGATATACACACGCTCACAAATGCAAACATGCCTTCTCTTCTTTAGACACATGCACACACTTTCAAAACACACACACACACACAGGCACACATGCACTCAAGAAGGATTCAGGTCAATAAGAAGCAGTTTTGCACTTTGTGTGTCCCAGTGTTGCAACGGGAATGACAGGCAGCGTCAGTGGAAAATTGCAGACTCCAATCAGAAGGAGTTGAGCGCCTCCAGAGCCACCTCATAGCAGAACTTGTACTGTTCCTGTGAAGGAGCACAACAAAACCAACATAACAGTGTCAAACACAATGGAACCACCTTTCACACTTTAAAGCAATGGTACTTTCTTTCTACGGGGGGGGCTAGCTCCAGCAAAAACCTTTGCCCCGAATTTTTAACTCAATATTATATTTATAAGAAACGATTAAGAAATCCTCAATATCATATTTCAGCATGTGCAAAGCTGAAAAAAGAAATGTTGAATGAAGATTACATAAGACAGTTGTGTTAGAGTGTTTAACCCCGCTCCCACCCCATATACCATGTTCTAGTGCTACCAATGTTTCTGACTATGTTAAACCAAAATGTGTTACCTTGTACATGAGTAAAAACAATTAGAAAATAGCTCATATCTTTATGAGATCGATCCTTGATGACAGTTTATTTTTGGTCCACAGTTAACCCACAGAGATAGGAAAATAAATACAATCAGCAACAAATCTGGCTTATTGGTACTGCATTGTCTTTGACATCAACCACAACAAGTAAAATTGGACATAGAGCTAGACCTCACCGACCACACATGTTGTGTGTTAACAGATTTAAGAAGATTTGATAGTCTTAAGGGCTACTGGCTTTACGAGTTACAGTGTTTCAAAAATGTGTAGTTCTCACCATTGTCTCCACCATATTCGTCTTGTTGTTCCTCAGTGTTTTCACAGTGTGGAAAACATCCACAATATTCTGCTGCTGGATCATCTCATTGATGCTGCAGATGGCACAGAACGTTCCAGAACGCCCTCCTCCGGTACTGCAGAGCAAGAGGAGCAAGAAGGGAAAAAAATTTGTTAAAAAGTATCTTTTTTGGTGAACATTACCAATACTATCTTATGTCACTTAATAACTTGAAACACATGACATAAATTTCCATCATAAACCATACTGTGTTAGGGTCATACAGGGTTAAAATGAGACTTCTACTTTCCTCTGATAGGATCAAATGTTTTCGACTGTACTGATGGATTATATGCATTTGATCCATTCTATTTGGCCCTTCTAAACACCAAATGGAGAACGTTTCATGCCTTCAGGTATGCTGTGCATTTAGTGTAGTCAGCATTCAGACCACCGGTCTTGAAAAACAGCTTCTGACTTTCATCTCACTTGGTTCCGAATGAATTCTTTCAGCATTCATACTGAATAAAACATTCTGATTCTGAGAGGTGGAGAGACAGTTGCCACCAAAGTCTGAAAGTATGCATTATCTGTCCACTACTGATGCATTCACTGTCCACTCAGCTGGGAACGAGTCACAGTAATTGAATTTGACGGTTTACATTTGAATGCTCTTTTCAGTGTGGTACTTTTATGCATATCTCAGTTTCTCATCACCAAATATCAACACTTGAGGCTAAAATATAGATCCCAAAACACTTTTGTCACACATTTCTGTGTTGGCTTGTGAGAGCTTTTTAGAGGCTTTCTTTGGTTTTACAACATAACTTGCAAAAAGACAAATATTTGAGGTGAGGAAATGCAGTTTTGATAAGAGCTGTCAATTGATAATAACTGACAATTAAGTAAAAAAAAGTCTAAGAAAACAAACAAAGGTCGAGGTTGTAGTGACATTTTCAAGGCAACAGAAAAAAACGTATAAGCTATAACTTATATTGTAAAGGTGCTAACTAGGAAGATGCAAATATAGAAAGCTGTCAAAAAAGTAAAGAGTGCATGTCATTTAGAGACAAAGACATTTATTTTAAAAAAAGTATTTTGATGTATTATTTGAACTATGTATTTTTTTTGTCTTTGAGGTACTTTGTATCATTATAAAAGTTCTTTGCAATCCACAACATTTGAGGTTCATTTAATTTTTTTTTTTACCACAAACCCTCCACAAACAGGAGCCCTTTCATTACGGAGTTTTAGCTCCAGTGTTTACATTCTTTTGACTGCCGTAACTCTAACTGCAATTAATGCAATTTAAGCGGATTCTGAAGTGGAGAAAAGCAGCCTTGCACTGTTATGCAAGACTTTACGTTAGTAATGTTGAAAGGTTTCCTGTTTTGTCAAGCTTTTGAGTTTTACTTCCTTGCTCCCAATCTGTCCTGATCATGTTCACCTGTGTCTTGTCTGTCCTGTCTGTATTTAAGTCATGTCTCTGCCTTCCTTTTGTGCTGGTCCATTAATGTCTCTATTGTCTCTATCGGCTCTTCCCTTCTGCCACGTGTTCATGTTTTGTACCACAGTAAGTTTAGTTTTGTTTTCCTGATCTGCAGCGCTTTTTGTTAGGCATTAAATCCTTTGCCCTGGAACCGTGTGCCTCCCGCCTCTGCATCTTCTGGGTCCTTCATGCTCATCAGCCCTCCCTACCTGACAGTTTCAATCATATGTAATGTTTTTGCACAAGCAATCAAGTTTGAACTCATTTTTTTAACCAAAACTTATAGAAGTTTTGGCTTGCTATTTTAGCTCTTGCTCATTTTTTGCTGGGTGAGAGCAAGAGCTTCATCATCTGTTGATGTTTTAGAGAAGCTCAATGTTTACAGCAGCTTTAAGACAATGAATGGATGAGAGAAGCTGTGGAAATTTCATATAAAGTCTTAAGTGCTCTTAAAAAACTTAGAGGCATATTATTGCAGATAAGAGCTGAGACATGCTGTGAATGATTCTTTCTTTTTTGTTGCATACCATCTAAAATGTCCATCTACAGAACATTATGAAAAACACTAACAGATTGCTGCATTAAGTGTGCCGCTCCCTGCAAAGCTCTAAAAGGTTTTGCGGCTGTATTTGCTGAAATTGAGACATGTGCTCAGCATTTAAAGACCTATCAAGCAGCAAGCTCTAGGACGTGTAAAAAGCAGGAAAAATAATCAATCTCCTCACACTGCTGATTGAAACATCATGTTTCTCCTTGTCACTGCTTTTACCAAGTCTCTGAAATCAATACAGGGGGTAGATTAGCCACCATAGCTGTTCTTATGGGTTTAAGTTTTCTTAGCTTTTTGACTGTCTCTCACACCCATAAAAGGCCAAAAATCCCAACTATAGTTACATGAAAACAGAAGTCCAGCTTTTAGTTCTGAAGTTGTTCTCATCAGGGTTGTCAGAAATTCTTAAATTGATGAATTAAAGATTAGATGAACACCACCACATCACTTGTGAAAACCTTTTTAGCAGAAATGAGCTGTCACCATGCCAACAAAAATTGTGGGAGAAATTGAATGTGTTCAAATCGATTTTGGAAATGAAATCATTAGAAAATCCCAGTCAACAGATTATCTGATTTGTTTCAAAGAATATACGTAAATATGTCACTTTCAAACCTCCTGTTACTTCTGTGGGTGTCCTTGTAGTAACATAGTGATAGCCTTACCTTACCCAATGTTGGAACTTAAATGTCTACAAAATATGAAACACATTGACACTGTCCTCTATTTGTTTCAGCGTTTTTACTTACTTCTGCTTCATCTACAGTGAGGTCAATAAGTATTTGATCACCCTGTGATTTAGCAAGTTCTCCCACTTAGAAAACATGGAGGGGTCTAAAATTTTCATCATAGGTTCATTTCCACAGTGAGAGACAGAATCTAAAGAAACATTCAGAAATCACGTTGTACGATTTTTTGAAACAATTTATTTGTATATTACTGTGACAAATACGTATTTGATCGCTTGAGTTAAACGGCTTTAATATTTGGTACAAAAGCCTTTGCTAACAATTCCAGAGGTCAAACGGTTCCTGTAGTTCTTCACTAGGTTTCTACACACTGCAGCAGGGATTTTGGCCCACTCCTCCATACAGATCAGATCAGAGTTTCAGCTAAATCCAAAGATTCTCTATTGGATTTAGGTCTGGAGACTGGCTAGGCCACTCCAGAACCTTGATATGCTTCTTACGGAGCCACTCCTTGGTTTTCTTGGCTGTGTGCTTCGGGTCATTGTCATGCTGAAAGACCCACCCACGACCCATCCTCAACGCTCTGACTGAGGTAAGGAGGTTTCTGTCCAATATCTCACAATACAGAGCACCGTTCATCCTCTCCTTAATACAGTGCAGTCGTCCTGTCCCCTGTGCAGAAAAACACCCCCAGAGCATGATGCTTCCACCCCCATGCTTCACTGTAGGAATGGTGTTCTTGGGATGATGCTCCTCCTTCTTCCTCCTCCAAACACACCGAATGGAGTTAAGACCAAAAAGTTCTAATTTGGTCTCATGTGACCACAAGACTTTCTCCCATGACTCCTCTGGATCATCAAGATGGTCATTGGTAAACTTCAGACGGGCCTTGACATGGGCTGACTTCAGCAGGGGAACCTTCCGTGTGCTACATGATTTTAAACCATGATGTTTTAATGTATTACTTATAGTAACCTTGGAAACGGTGGTCCCAGCTCTCTTCAGGTCATTGACCAGCTCCTCCCGTGTAGTCGTGGGCTGATTCTTCACCTACCTTAGCATCATCAATACCCCACGAAGTGAGATCTTGCGAGGGGCCCCAGTCCGAGGGACATTGCCAGTCATCATTAGCCTCTTCCATTTTCTGACAATTGCTCCAACAGCTGTTCTTTTCTCACCAAGCTGCTTGGCAATTGCCCCGTAGCCACTTCCAGCATTGTGAAGGTCTACAATTTTGTCTCTGGTGTCTTTTGACAGCTCTTTGGTTTTGCCCATGTTGGTAGTTAGACTTCTGACTGATTGTGGGGTGCACAGGTGCCTTTATGCAAGCTAACGACCTCAAACAGGTGCCACTAATTTAGAATCATGAGCAGAGTGGAGTTGGACTATTTAAAAGCAGAACAGCAGGTCTTTGCTGGTCAGAAATCTATCTGATAATCGAGTGATCAAATACTTATTTGTCACAGTAATATACAAATACATTGTTTAAAAAAATCGTACAACGTGATTTCTGAATGTTTCTTCAGATTCTGTCTTTCACTGTGGATATGCACCTATGATGAAAATTTTATTTTCTAAGTTAATTCTAAGTGGGAGAACTTGCTAAATCCCAGGGTGATCAAATACTTATTGACCTCACTGCATTAGCATACCCTCGATTAGGTGAAAGCTCATTAAGTTTATGGAATGTTAGCCAACATATTTATTGAAAAATAAAAAACAACTTGCAGTTTTAGTTAAGGTTAAGTGGTCCACCTCTAATTGGAAGCTTGCAGGTTCAGTTCCCACCTTTCGAGACCATGAATCAAAGTGTCCTTGGGCAGTACACATGAATCCTTCCATTGCTCTTTGTGTGCTTTTTGCACTGGTACTCTGCCACCATTAGTGTGTGAATGTGTGTGTGCGCATGGGTGAATGGGACTGTGACTGTAAAACACCTTAATGAAGATAGAAAATGCCGCTATAGACCATTTATCAGAACCTTCTGTTTCCTTAATTCAGACAGCTGTGTAGAAGTTCTCTCCTAACTTGTGTGCAAAAGTCTTTACGGATATGAAAACATTGATAGGAATAAAGGTGCTTTGTTTAGATTTCTAAACCAGTGATTTTAACCATTGATTTTCAATGCTTTATTACGCTTAATCCACCAAAAACAATCTCCTTTTAGTGTTGTAAAATAAAAACTAATGTTTATTTATTTATTTATTATTCAAGCTAACATAAGCAGTGCATAGGCATGGCCTACAAATATATCATTAGAACTACTACCTACACAATTTTGTGATATGGAAAAATGCTTGTGTATTCTTACAATTGTATATAAAATTTACTATTTTGAACCTTTTTAATTATTTAAATCAGTAGGTGTTGTATTGGACGACACAGATTAAGAAGTGGTGCAGTTTTAGGGGTTGCTCTGATCTAAATATTAAGAGGCCATGATCTGGTTCTTGTCAAACTAGACTAATTATGTTTGATCACTTTTCAAAATGTTGAATTAAAGATTTGGTTGTTGACTTTTTTTCCTTAAATGTATCATTTAACGCAAAGCAGAAAACAAAGAAAGTTTACAATAGAAAAAATAAATAAATAAATACAAACTAATCAGAGGAGTCTGGCTGGTCTGCTGAACTCTGATGGAGGAACCTGATTGGATGAGCATCAGTGATATCCTAAAGGCAAAGTTTGAAGAATAAGTGCCTATATTATTGTGCTGTTGTTGAGAACTTCCATGTAATCTGTTTTCTATAGATTTTGTAGCTTGTTTTCTTCTCTTATGATCAGCCTCATTTGTTCTGCTGAGGGGAGGCTAAATGACGCTAAGCAGTGTTGCTTCAGCTGTTTAACAGCACCAATGATCTGGATCAAATGTATTTAAAGGAGGAAAACAGAAAAATTCACAGTATTAAGAAAAAAAGATTGTTATAGTACTTGTTCATATGAAAACTCTTATAGTCAAACAAACACTGTTCAAAATTGACCAACCCTGTGTCTTGTGGACTGACTCATCTGTTTGTTTATGGGACTTTTTATTTCAGGCATGAGAAGAATATCAAATGTTAATGGCACAGACTGTAAGTGTTCAGCACTTTGGGCCTTCGAGGAAGGTAGAAAAGCGCTATACAAGTATATGCCATTTACCATTTATACTTACAGGCAGTGTACCACAGTTCTTCCATCGCCGCCATCATACTGCTCCTGCCACTTAGCCAACCTTCTGACCAACTGTAGAATAGAGCGCTTAGAAAGGGGCGTGTCCCTGTACGCCGGCCAACCAATGAACTGGAAGTGCTGTACCAGGCGATAGCCGTCCTGTGGCTAAGGAGAAAAAAATGAAGTATTACCTCTGCAATTTATCGTCTATCCTTGACTGTCAGTTTGAGCTGTGATCACCGTGGTGATGAAGCAGCAAGAGTCGCAGGTCAACCGCACGCATGCACGCCGCACGCAACCCCCCTCCCCGCCCGCGTCGCGCACTCAATGTAAATGTAATGGAAATTAATACAATGGAAATTAATAATTAGAACGCAGTTTATTTAATAACAAACAAACAAATAACAGTTATAACAACTAACCAACCAACGTTATCTGTAAACATTACAAGTACTGAAACATGGCAAGCAGTTCATTAAAAATCAGACACGCAAAAAAAATCCCCCATAATGTTTAATGGACTGTCCCTGCCTTGCGCTGGAGGATGGGGGCTTTTCCCCCCAGAAACCCTTGAGGTTTGAACATAGGACTCGCAGAAAAAGTAAATTATTAGCAAAGATGAATGTGTTTATTATAGTTCAAATCACGCACCATATGCAGTCCTGTAACTTTCAAAAAAGAAATAAATAAATAAAAAACAGCATCCATCATGTGGTTATCATCACACCCCTACTGTCAGTCAGGGCAGTCAAAGAAAAAAAATGTGACTAGGGTGCTTATTGTACTCATCATCCACAGCGCATTTGATTGACAATAGCATAGTTTCTGAGATGGAGCAGGCTTTGTGTTTCAATTAGTTCTTGCTCTTTAAAGAATATGGTTGTGAAAAAAATGAAACTTGATGTATTTCATGTCTCATAATGCTAAATCAATTTCATGCCACACGCAAGCTGTTTTGGAATGTCTGGCCTTAGGCGGTTGGCATCCACCACTAGAAATACCAAAACCTACAATTACTGTCAAACTGATTAACTGATATGGCAGGAGTACATGCATATGCACATTGACATTTAGACACAACTAAACAGATGCAGAACTACCATGTTTCCTTCCATTCCTATCTCTCTATTGTCAGCTCATACTTCCTGTTTTTGCTCCTCTCGTTTTCCACTTCAGCCTTTCTAGTCATTTATATATTCCCATATGTATAATAATTCGAGTCACTTTAGAAACTGGAAATAAAAGAAAAAAAAACAGGAGTAACATGACTAACATGAGACTTTGTTGCACTACCCAACCGTATCACTATCACCCTCATACTACCTTCTTTCACTATAACTCTTTTTTATTCTCATTTTTATTTTGCATAGTCTCACCCTTTGCTTCTTTCCATTGTTTCTCAATTTCCGCTCTCATTTGATGGCTTAGTGTGTGGCAGTACAGTCTGGGGTATCTTAGAGCTGCTCTCACAGTGAGATGTGCAGTTATGGCAATGATATGAGCCATTTCACACTACACTGGTGATGTGTTTGAGAGCAAGAGAGAGGGGGAGAAAATCGAGCTGTGTTGTGGGGAAGAGTTCACTGCTCTTTGTAGGAGCTCGCAGGCGATAGGGCACCACTACAGTCGTTCTGACACGGATGGGTGAGAAAATGAGATGAGGAGTTACATGAGCAAGCAGGATGGTAGAAGATAAGAAGAGAAGGGGCAGAACTATAGGAGAAAGGCCTTCCTGATCATCATACTCTGTTAAACAAAAGCCATCCAATACAAGAGAGGTTCAAAAATCATTTTTTAATAACGCACAGGTTTTTCCTTTACAGGTTTTTGCAGCATTCAATTTTCAGGTGTATAAATGCCCTTGTAGGGCAAAAAGGCTCAAAACAACATGTGTGTTGATGTCCTGGATCAAAAACAATATGACAATCTTTTACCTTTATGACCTTACAATGGGTATGGTTTTAAATCTCTGCTGAACATTTTAACGTGATCAGTCACAGGTCGAACCAACTAGAGTTAATTTCCCAAGAAAAACAGTTATTTTAAAGTATTAGATTCTTCAGTTGAACCACTGAAAAACCAAAACAGAGCCTTAAAAAGATCCCTTGCTAAAATGCTGTTAATCGTTCGTGGTCCCGCTGTTTCTCAAATTTTTACAAGTGCACTTTTGCATCCTTGTTTTTTGAGTAAATTGTTTTCTGTTTCCTGATTGGCTGTAGACCATTGCCAATCTCCTCCAGTACAGAATGCGTTCAGCTTCCCAAATCTACTGAAATCTTTCAATCGCAAGCAGATCTCTATTTTAATTCAATAACACTGGGCTTATTTTTGTAGAAAAGTTTGAAAGTTTAAATAGGAGAGAAACATGTTTGAATGTCAATGCATGCTAGAGAAAATAGTGTAATGTGGAGTTTTACAACCTTAAAAAACATCAATAATAATTTTAAAAAATAAAAATGACTACTTTGTGGATTTTATCTCTTGTGTGTTATTTTTAGAACCTAACCCCTTATAATAGGGACTAAATTTTGCAAGAGTTTTGAAATTTTTAATAAACAATACTCCAGTTGTAACTAACATTACATCAGCTTGTGGCACAACCTTCTAGAGCAGTGGTCCCCAACCCCCGGGCTGCGGGACACTTGGCATCGGGCCGCGGAGCGGTACAGGGCCGTGGGAAATATTGGCACCGGGACGCACAGAAAGAAAAAGTAATTTCCATTTTATTGGTTTTTTTTTTTTTCGAAAAAAACTTTCTTTTTTAAAAGTGACCGGATTCTCAATGTTACATATGTCACACTTAACGCACGTCAAAGTCGCGACACCAAACATCAGGTGATAAACCCCACTAAAATTAAACCCAAATAACCAAAATGAGCAAAAAATAAACTCCTTTAGAAAGTTGCTTTGACAAGGGGAAAATTATTATTATTATTGTTATTATTATTATTACTAAAGAGAAAATACCACCCCCGGTGCACGGTAAATGTGTCTTGCGTTGCACCTCAGACCCCCCCCCCCCCCGCCGCCCCCCACTGGTCCGCAGTAAACGTATCTTGCGTTGTACCGGTCCATGGTGACAAAAAGGTTGGGGACCACTGTACTAGAGCAACTTTCCTTTAGTTATTTGTTCTTAGTATTCTGTCCTTTGTTGTAATCTGTCATTTCTTTTAACCCAAAATCATTTCATTGGCATTTAGTAGACATGGTTAACAAAGGCACCTCACAGATTCCTTTTTCCAGTAAAAGGCTATATAGCGTTATGCATATTGCTTAAGGGCATGATACTTTAGGATTTGAACTCCAGCTCAACTGCTTTGTCCAACACTGCAAGAGCACCCAGAACATCCCAGTTTCGTGACAACACCCGAACCAGCGAGCCTCATTTAATGTGCTCCAGCCCTCTGAGCTACATCTTCACAGGAGGCACAGCGGAGGTAATTAAAGCCATAATTACCCTGGCCATGTTGCAGATTCTGAAGATTCGGTTGATGATGTCCTCATCAATATCCGCTGAAATAAACTCCACTTGAATTGGGCCATAGCAGCACGAGTTTTTCTCTGGCCAGTACTGCATGCATAGCTGTAAAATAACAGAGATCATTTAAGAAAGTGTAAAAATACTAAAATGAAAGTACTTTAAATCTTTTTACCTATGATTGTTTAATATTACCATAACAGAAAATGATTTCAGAGTAGTCGAAAGTGATGTTACTGTTGCAATGTTTGCATTGTGTTCATGCACACCTGATCATAAACCAACAACCTTTTTTTAAAGAGATACTCAACTTTAATGAGCAGTAATTGATAATAAAAGCGTTTGAACAACAGTGCTCTTTTTATTTATTTTTACTAAAAAAATGGGAGTAAGAGCACAAATATAATTTTGTTTATTTAGCTAAATTTAAATTTTAGGATCTCCTGTTTCCTAATTGACATGATCTTCGAAATCTAACATAATCTTGTTTTGTATTTATGTCTTTATATTTGCAATTTATTCTCAATTTTCTATTCTAAAAAAAATTCTATAACTAACGCTAAAAAAGTGTCATGAAAACATACGTCAATGATCCTTACTGCTTTTTATTATGGCTGCAGCTGTGAAATTGACTTGTTTTGCCTTTAGTGATGTTTTGTGTTTTTTTGGCAGAGTGACTGGTCTTTTTATGTTTACTTCAGGTTGTGTTGTTGGCTGGCTGGCTTGGCAATGGCTGCATGGTCCCATAATTGAGTCTGTAGGTTTTATTTTCCTACTTAAAAATTGAGGTAATGGAGGCCGGAGCCTGTTCGATCCAGCTCATGCTGTATTATTTTATTATTATTTATTATTTAAAAAAAACTTACTGTACAAAAAGCAACTCAGTTCCTAAGCGGTCTTAAAAAACATTTTGAATTTTGTGGCAAATATGTTACAAAAGAGCATATTCCTAGCATATATCTGGCAGGTTATATACGTAAATCAGCATACTGTCTGACCCAGATTAATTTTACATAGTGGGTTTCCCAATACTATTAAGGTTTTGGTTTTGCGTGATTCTGCTAAAAGAATGCAAATTTCTATACGCAGGCAGAACTAGACATGACAAGTTTGAGTCATATTTTATGCACAGTTTCAAACAATTTGTAGATTTCAGGTAGTTTTTATTTTAAATAACAACAAAAAAATACTGAGTAGAGACAGATATGGGGTTTTACCTGTGCTGCATCCATCTCATTGAGCATCACAATGGAGGAGCAGTTGTAGTCGAACACCAACCTCCAAAAGTCGCTTATGGTGTTTGGCAAAGGATGCTGCGTAACAATGAAGGCTGCTGGCTGTTTGTGACTCTGAAACCACAAAAAAAAATTAAATAAAAAAAAATATATATATATATATTATTTTTTTTTTAGGACATAATTTTAAAATGTAGCAGTGTGCAAAAATCGGTCAAGTACAGCAAAAACTGTGTATGAACTCACATCCATTAATGCAGCATTGATGTAATTAGAGCTCTCTCCATCCACAGATATGAGGAAAGGCAAGCATCGGTCTGCAGGCAGAACGTCCATACTGCGATTCTTATCGTGGTTCCTGGGTAACAAACCCACACTGCAGTCCTCTGGACGGACTCTTGGAGTTACTATGTTAAGAGTCTGATGGACAAAAAATAGGGATTAGGCCCACTTTCATCTGTTTTGTTTGGTTGTAGACAAAATTAAAAAACAAGAAAAAGGCTGCAAAATGTGCAAAAACTAGTTTCTTAAATGACACTAGGTAAGTGGATGAGATGTGAATGTGAAGTGAGAAAGAAACTTGAAAAGACATCTAGGAGATGGAGACGGAACAAGTATAACTTTTGTTAGGATCAATGCATGTGTGACTGTCTTTTATCTCCCCTTATTTTGAATAGACAGAAAAGTGAAGATCCATCATGTTTATTGTATTTAGGGGGAGCTTTACTTAAGCACATTTTGTCAGGATGTAAAGTAAACTTGTCACAGGGGAGATTTACGTGGAGGAATAATAAAATCCTGAAATGTTTAGGAGCAGCTAATAAATAAAGAAGCATTGAAAAAAATGCAGCAAAGAAGAAAGATGAGTGTTGGATGGATTTTTAGAATTGGGAGATGTCCAGCAGACGCAGCTTATGGAAAAGCTACTGGTCAGTTGGATTAAGCTAAAGATTTGGTAAATTGGCTTGTAGCTCTTCAGAATATAGTCTACCAAACCTTAGTCAAGATTTGGTGTTGGGGTCTGAGTCAGAAAACCCTCATTTTAAGGAGTTTGTTTACAGCTGTAATCCAAATGGCCCACGAAGGGAAAATGCATACACAGAGATGGCTACAGAAGCAGAGGTACATGGATGGAGAGCTAGGGTGCACTCAGTGAAGATGGACTGTGAGGGGTTTGTGGCAAAGTCCTCTTGGGGATTAAAGGGAGGACCCTAAAGAAACAGCATAATGTCACTTGAGTATAACATCAATGTGATTATATTGTTTCAAAATGCACGTGATTTAATTAGATTTAATGTGATTAACCACATTTAGTTGGTTTGGTTTTAATGAGAGGAGGGATATCTGGCTCCTTTATTTAAATAAAATGTTTGTTAAGCTGGATTGCTTCTTCCTAACTGATGTTTTACCTTCCACCTCTGTTCTAGTCTGTTTCCTCATCTTTTACTGGGTGGACTGGTATTGTAAATAAACCTAAATCAGATTTTCTCCTCGGGGATTTCTGCCTCTTCATCTATTTTAACTTTGAATCTCTCTTTTTCTTTTTAGTATTTTATGATGATAATGGTTAGCGTAACTAGCTGAAAGTATTGTGGTTGCTATGGTATTGGTATTGTGATTCTTTTTGCTACTGGATTGCTTGATAATTGTGTTTGTGGATCTGAGGGTATTGGCGCTGATAAAGGGATGTTCTCGGATGTTGAAACAGTTGGTGTGTCACATTATAGCCAGTAAAATGGCACTGCTTCTTGCAGGGCCCCACAGATAAATGACAGCACAACTTGATGTCCACCAATGAGTGAAAATATAATTTCCCTATCTGTTAGTCATTTGATTAAATAACTGTCTTCATTTATGTTTTTTACTTTGTTTTTGTATTTCATCGTTGCCACTTTCACTTGTATATTTTGTAAAAGACAGGTCTTGTTGGTCGACACTTTAAAAGGTTTATGAATAAACAAATGATACAAAATATGTATTTTTTAATCAGGGAAAAGCATTTTTTTTTAAAGAAACTGTTTAAACAAACATCTTTACATATCTAGTCCAGAAAAAAAAAATCAAGCCATAAAGATTTGTACGTTTGAGTTCGGTTTAGTAGTCATTTAGTAGTCATTGTGTCATTAGTAGTCATTGTGTCATTAGTAGTCATTTAGTAGTTATTAGTCATTGTGAGAGTCTAACCCAGCTCACCTGAAACTCATCCTTGATCTGGCTGGAGTTGGTCTGTGGGTCTATTCTGCTGATGTTGTAGTAAATCGCTCTGAAGTCACACACGGGTATGGCGGTGTTCCCGCACAGACACGCCTCCAGGATGGCGTCATGAACAAACACATACTGTTCCTGCAACACCAGAAAAAAGAGGTTCTCGGTCAACAGTGAATCTGTCTTAACAAAAGTTTTATGGCAAACCTACATATGAAAACGTTGACTTTCTTAAAAGTCCCACTCCAGTCATCTTTTGATCTACTTCAAAAGCGTTCCTAGAGGTCTTTTAGGCATAACTATGTCAATTTTAGCCCAAAAAATAGTTTCACTTTCTAAGACATAGTTTCTGCAAAGTAGCACTAGTTGATTAGGAATTCACCTCTGAGTTGTTAGCAGGGTTTAAGCCTGTCCACACTTCCCAACATTCTTTTGTTTACACTTGCTGTGTTTACAGCACAATAACAATACCGGCTCAACGAAAATGGCGAGCAATATTGGAGCTATCCAGCTGTACAGTTCTGAGACAGATGCCAGCTCAGACGAGGAAAATGAAGACGTACATGGTTGTGCAAAGGTGTAATTTCAAGCCTTCATCGTACAGACGCTGCATTTTCTGCAGACTTTTATGCACGATATAACAAGGCCTGTATGCGACTGCTTTAATCAAACCCAGAAAGCAAGTAAAGCGGTATTTGCAATGATATATCCCATTGATCCTTCCTGGTATAAACATCAGCAACCATAAGCTACAGCAACATCCTAATTTACAAGTAAGTTCTGCTATCTACTTTACCTTCAGATCAGCTTTGTTCTTTGTCTCATTTTTTTTTGTACCTCTTACTTTTCAATTTGTTTTCAGCATTGTCCCTCAGTCTCCTCTATACTGAATGCTAATTGTTGCCCTTCAAGTTAAGAGGAGAGTTTAACAGCACTACCAAAATGACCTCTCCTGAACATTACCTACTCCACAGATGCACACTTGCATGCAAAAACGCACATATGCATACGGGTGCATGCACGTGTGCTCACACAAAATAGGAAAGCACTGAGGGATATATACTTGCACACACACGTTTAGACCCACACACAGTCTCCTGTGACTTTTAAAAGATTAATTGCTTTGTGTTGTGTGGGGCAGGATTATAATAGCGGCAAGCGGCTTCGACACTGACACAAATTGCTCCCACACATTCAAAAGGCAAGGCAGGATGCATTTAGCTTGGTTTCGAGAGATATTAAAACACACGAGTATGCGCACACAGACGCACATACTAATGTACCCTTTTACTTGTGCTGGCACATAAAAACACTCAATGGGATGCCCTAGGTTACTTCACCGAACCAAGCACTTCTAAAACCCATTCAAAAGGCAATTTCAGGCTTGGAAGATGATCCGTCAGTCTGAAAATTAGTCTGTGTTTTATTGCTGGAAAAGTTTACTTTTTGGATATAAAAGATTTTAATCAGAAGCACAAATGGAAAGCAGAGACAGGATGGATTAGGTCGGCTTAAGTCAGCTTAGAGAAGAAATGAACCCTTCTGCTTCAAAATGAAAGAGCCAACATCTGAATACACAGACAATAAAAAAAAATTGATCGTACAAAATTAGAACAAATTAGGACACAAATATAATAATAATTGCTGCTTTTTTTGTTTTTTGAAGCTAAAATATGAATGGATATGAACTGCTTGATTCTACAGTTCCAGACATAATGCTTGCGATTTGTATGGCTTCATCTACCTCAGTCTGAACCATGTTGACACGCTGGGACCTCAGCTCTCGGATGCAATTGAAAATGTCCACAACTCCCTCGTTCTCTGCCATGTCCAACATGATATCCACAGCAATGTAACAGCCTGTTCTCCCAGCTCCGGCACTGCAGAAACAACAAAAGAGATTTTATTTAACTACAAACACAGACAAATTCACTATAAAGAGATTTGCAGATGTGAGGACTGACAAAAAACAGCAGAATCATTATTAAAACTTGTTTATTTAACTTTTTTCATTTTTTTGATGTAACCTATTTAACACTTTTCAGACAACATTACCGACCAACTGCATTAAAAAGCAGCCTGTCTGAAATTTGTGGGCCACAATCATGACAAAATCCCATGTGGACACTTTCCATGGTTTCCTTTCCTATTGATCTAGATTGTCAACACTAATGTAATACTGGTGCAGCACAACTAAGATGTAACAGTCAGTTAGCTTTGCCAAAATGGGCAGTCACTTTACTTTTTACCATGAAGCTGCAGCATAACATATCAAATGGCATGTCTGAAACCACATTTAAGTCATTGGAGTAGCACAGAACTGTAAGATTTGGAGGCAATCTGTATAATGTGTGATACTCAGACAAAAAATGTCCTCTGTAATCACACTTTAGGCATAAAGACAGCTAGCTTTTCTTCTTTATTGGTTTTAAAGATGTTTAAATTTTCATCCAAAAACTTCCTAAATTCAGTTATTAGAAAATTCAACCTCAAGAAAATCAAATACAGAAATAACGCCAGAGATTGAAATCTGGAGTTCCTCAGGATTTGACACTTGGACCTCTGCTTTTCCACCTGCACGTATCCTCTGGGTCAGATCCAGCTCAGTGATAGTGCTTCATATCACAGTTATGCA
Source organism: Oryzias curvinotus (assembly GCA_023969325.1). Lineage (NCBI taxonomy): Eukaryota > Metazoa > Chordata > Actinopteri > Beloniformes > Adrianichthyidae > Oryzias > Oryzias curvinotus. Next base: position 23,377,799 of record CM043710.1, read on the forward strand.
GACAGCTCTCAGGATTATTTATGTCTGCCACCAAAACCCTATGGTATTAGAAGCTCATGCTGCTTAGAGCAGCGGATCTCTTTGATACAATCAAACTTTCTGCAGTTGAACAATGACATTCAGAAATCTGTGCTTCTGGAAATAAAATGAAAAGAGTCTGAGCAAAATTAGAGCTGATCTATGGAGGAATTATGATCAAATGTCGAGCTAGAAACAGTTGTGTCACAATAATAACACATTACAGATTAAAGGCCACAACTAAATCAGCTTTTTTCATCTTTATCAAACAGAGATACTCAGAAATATCATTTATGATTTACTGAAGCAGATTTGTGTTTTCATCTAATGTAAGTTGAACTACTGTTGAAGTCTTTTGTCTGGTTTTCCAAAACATACTGTTAAAAATCTGTTGCTAATTCAGAATGCTACAGCTTGAGTTGGGACTACAAACAACAGAAATGACCAACTTTTTGTCTAATCCTGATTACCATGATTTTAATAAAGAACTAATCTCTTAAATCATCAGAAAAATGCCACACCAAAAACACCATTTTCATCAGAGTGGGTCCTTAAGAAACATGTGACCCATCTATGATTGTTTTTGCAGAAAATTTACAACATAGTTGACATTTTATTTCCTGATGATTATCCTGCAACTTGATCAAAGAACTGGCTATTTTTTATAGGTTTTTAAAGAAATTTGGACATTTTTTTTAGTCTAATTCTGCTGGTTTGTCCTTTTACAGCAGTGGTCCCCAACCACCGGGCCGCGGGACACTTGGCATCGGGCCGCGGAGTGGTTCCAGGCCGCGGGAAATTTTTGCACCGGGACGCACAGAAAGAAAAAATAATATCCATTTTATTGGTTTTTTTTTCCCGACAAAAACGTTTTATTTTGAAAAGTGACCGGATTCACTGTGTTACATCTGTCACACTTAACGCACGTCAAAGTCGCGACACCAAACATCAGGTGACACACCCCACTAAAATTAAACCCAAACAACCAAAATGAGCAAAAAACAAACTTCTTTAGAAAGTTGCTTTGACAAGTGGAAAATTCTAATTATTATTGTTATTATCATTACTCAAGAGAAAATACCATCCCCGGTCCACGGTAAATCTGTCTTGCGTTGCACCTCAAACCCCCCCCCCTCCCCGGTCCACACTAAATCTGTCTTGCGTTGCACCTCAAAGACCCCCCGGTCCGCGGTAAACGTGCCTTGTGTTGTACCGGTCCACGGTGACAAAAGGTTGGGGACCACTGTTTTACAGGACAAAAGTGGTCTTGGCAGAGCAGTGCACACATTTCTGTAAAGGTTAAGAAGAAAACCCACAGAGCTGAATTCTATCATCACTACAGAAAGCAAGATTTAAAAACTGAAAGGCATAGAGGGCTCTGTTATGGCTATCTTAAAAAAAAAAAAAAAGATCTCTTGAATGTGTATTTACAAATATAGCTTTAAGGAGTTTAAACCCAAATGACAGTTACAATGTTGATGCTAGCTGATTGAAGTACTTTAAACCAATTCATTTTGGAAGCAAAAAGTGATTCTCAAAATAAACTTGACTCCGAGTCGGCCTTTCTCTCCCCTAAACGTCCATGAAGTTTCAGACATTTTAACAGCCTGTGTTTTGTTTCAAAGCAACACACTCTGGACGGAGGTGCTTGGAGGGACAAGACAGATGGAGAAGAGAGTACCGAGCAGAGAGGAGAAGAGGCCACAGACAGTCACTACTGTTAAAAAGGCTAGCGGCCATGAGCAATGGCAGTGGACACTACAGGGGGAGAGATCGAGGGAGGAGAGGACGCCTGGATGGAGGGATGGAGAGAAAACCAAGAAAAGGAGGAAAGAAAGCCATCTTTCATTTTGTAATCCCTCCGACAGTTTGCAGAGACAGCTTCAGAGAGAGGGAGTGAGGAGAGGAAGATAAGAACACAGGGAGGGGAGGGGGGGTAGCGCCCCGGCAGATTACCTGTCAACGTCTGTGATTAATGTTGAAACCAGAATACTGCCGGGTCTCCGTTTGTGTGTGTATGTGTGTGTTTGAAGGCCTCATGACACAGGACAATGGCATCAGCGTGCCCCCAAATATTGGAAGTGACTGCCACAACTTCCTGCTTGTCTGTCCACATACTTCCCTTTTAGCTGTCTGTTTATGCCTCACTTCCCCTCATTTGTCTGTCTTCTGCTTCCTTCCACTCTCCACTTCTGCTCACCCACTTGCCATTCAATTTGTCCTTTATGAATTTCTCATTTTGAAACCTTGAGCTGCAACTCAGCCCTCAACATTCATTCACATTCAGGTTATGATAAGGATATAATCCAGGTTGATAGAAACCGTCTGCAGTTGGGAAATGTTTGAACTCTATTGCAGTTCTGTGTTGCTCTCCGCAATGTTGCAAATTTTCTAATTAAATCATGTGCATTTAATGTTCATGTGTGTATTCTAATTAAAAAGCTAATTTCACCCATTATAGCAAAATGTTATCCAGATTTCTTCAAAAAATGTATGAAACAAAGCACCAGATTTCTTTAAATAAAATGTTCCAACAGAATCTAAATGACGTGCTTGTTGGACTTGTTGGAAAAGGCTGACATGTTAACATTTTTTTGTGAAATACAAAACTCACAAAAAAATAACTGAATTCCAAAGTGTTGCTGTTTTGTAGGATTTTAGAATTAACTTATTGTCTGGTAAGTGGAGGAATTTGACCAAAATCTGAACCTTTAGAAGTGTAATCATCATTCTAGTTCAGCGTCTTGTGTCCTAGAAGATCAAAAAGTTGCAAATGTCCATTTATATATTCAAAGTCTTAAAGTTCTGCTATTTTTTGCTTTATTTTTTTTTTTTTTACCAAAAATGTTACCTTTTATATATCTCTAACCTTTTGTTAATACATATATAGTGCATATACAGTTATACAAAGATATTAGTGGACACAAAAAAGTGTTCTTCATTTTTTATTTGGACAGAGCTTATGTAAGTTTGATTGTGTGTTGCTTCAAACTTAAGTTAGCAGCTGTATTCTCAGCGTAAAAGCCAGTTCTAACAGTCGTGTTGCACCGAACAAATGGAATGCATTAAATTTAGATTTAAATGAAAGGATGTAGCATCTATTCAAAACCTTTTTTTCCATCGTTCGTCAGAATGGTGACCTTTTCAAGCTTGGACAAGCTGATGACTTGGTTCGGGCGCTGAACTGTTTCTTCCCGTGAAAAAGAACATGGAGGTTAAACACACGGATGCCACAGGGATTCTCGACGTTGTCACTTGAACTTTTTTCCTCTTCTGTTCCTGATGGCGATGGGTTGAAAGTGGGGTGGGAGGTGAAGTTTTTTTTCCTGCTTTTTAAAGGTTAACACCATCAATGTAATTTATGGACATGAGCAAAAATATGTGCGAGTGAGCATGTAAGAGAGAGGAAGAGAACGCATACTGAAGCTGATAACAAATGTCCCTGTTTCATTTAGGGAGGAGAAGAGGAAACCAAAGGAGAAATGGCAAAATGGCCAGTTTGTGTTGTTTTTTATGTATACATAATTTTTTTTTTCGTCTTTAGTTCTTCTTACTTATTTTTTTGAGTCAGGTCAACAAACATTTCTCAAAAAGTGGAGACAACTAGAAATATTAAGTTTTAATCCTTGCAACTAAAAATTTTTTTAAGTATACTTTAAAGTTTAACTTTTGCCAATCAGAAAAAAATTCTTTCATATTTCTTTTTCTATAGAATTTTATTTTTCTTTTGATTTTTCATCAAATAATCAAAATGAGCAGTGTTTGTTCTTCCTTTTTTGTTTTTTACCAATGCCCACCCAACTTTAGCCAACTAAATCTTACTCCGACAATGGAAGCACTTCCCAACTAAACAAATGTATTTTCTATCGATTGATCAATATTATAATAAAATACAAATATTAAAAATGCATATGCTCTTACCTGCAGTGTGCCACTATGGGTCCAGCATCTGGAGGGTTGAGGAATTTGACCTGTCGAATAAAACCAAGTAATCCTGTGGCGTAGCAGGGGACGCCGTGGTCGGGCCAGCTGGTGAAATGGAACTGACGGAGTTCCCGGATCTCGTGATGGCCCTTCTGAAAGACATCATAACAGAAATGCAAAAATAAAGATCGTTAAAAGAAATGTATAAATTACTCTTTTAATGAGATTCCTGGCTTTGCTCATTTAAGGATTCCAGGAAACCAAAGGTTTTGGTGCATCTAAATCAGTCTCAAGGATGTCAAGAGGGTTCTTTGGGACACTTCTGGGAATTAGTGAAAGGAAGATCTATCGCAGCTCTCATTTGCCTAATTTAAAGGGGAGATTTGAGGAAACTGAAGGCCACTCTATAGCCATAAAAAAAGATTAATTGATTTCACAAATCCCATGATGGCCCTACTGGGAGAATCTTACAGGAAGAAATGTCAAAGTCGAGTTCAGCTGCCCAATTTATGAGGAGATTATGAAACGACTTTCACCTCCTTTCCCTAAAAGGTACTTAAAGGTAAGGGAGGCAGCCAAATGTGCGTCAAACAGTGACAGAAACAAGGAAATGTTGGTTACTGATAAAGAAAAAAGGGAAAAATCCACCACTTGCTGCTGCTCTTCTTTGAAAGAATCGTTGAGAGACAGTTTGGTGCCCATCATTGCCTTTTCATGTGAGAGCATCTTGACATTTTAATGATGGGCTGTGCAGAGTCACAGATGGCTGCTGAAATGTCCTGTTTAAGTGCAGGGATGCTGGGAAACTAACAAAGACCCAGGGATGCTAAACAGACTAAAGTTTCTCACTAGCTCTGGTCAGGGAAACTTCAAAAATGACAAAGTTTGGTGAAGCAATTTCTATACTGTCTACAAATAACAAGACAACTTTTCTGTCAGGGTTTGTGCAGGGGCCAAAGTTAAGAGCAAAAAGGTTTGAATTTTTTAGCTGAGAGCTGCTGGGCATCTCTTTTTTTTTAAAGCAGGGTGCAGCTTTGCTTTAAGAGGAGGGTTTGACCCTGAGCTGCTCATGTAATGATCCTGCTGGAGGACACCTGAGAATCAACCAGCCACCATTCCTTGCAAAAAATGGCATCCCTGAGATTCACTAGAAGCCCGAACCACTTGCTCATATAATTTTTGGAATGTGTACAACGTGGTTTTTAAATCTTTAAATCCTTTGTGTTACCCCTCTAAGTTATATATCCTGTGAAAATATAACTAGTGAAAAACTCAAAAACATTTAACAGAACCCTGTAAAAGTGGATAAAGTGTATGCAGAGACGTGCTGAAAATGACACCTTGAAACAAATTATTTAAAAAACAATTTAAGATATTTATCTTACATGTTTGTGCCAAAATACGTAAACCATCTGGTTAATCTGTTGTTGTCCATATCAAACACATTTACAGACACATGCTTGACTTTCCATTTGTAAATAAATTCTGAGGTGATTGCCTCACCTCTCCTTTTTATAGTTTAACCAGATGGATGACTTTTTCAGCTGCAGCTGAAGTTGAATTGTATGGACTTTACCTGGAATACGTGCAATGAATTGGACCAAATTTGAACGGTGACCAGTTCAGGTAGAAGGGACTGATTCTTATGAAAATTGTTTATTTTCTTTTTTAAAAACTCTGAGTATTTAAAATCTCGTTCATAAACTATATTAAATAATACAAAATGAAACAAAAGTAAAAAAAAACAGCATTCATTAATATCAGAATCAGAATTACTTCATTGATCCCACACGCCGGAAATATGTACGTTACCATAGCAGCTTGTAATCATTAAAAGAAAATAGAAGCCAATAACAGAACCCGCCTTCCTGATCAGCTTCTTCAGTCTGTTGGTGTCACTGACTGCGATGCTGCTTCCCCAGCAGACCACAGAGGAGAACAAGGTGCTGGCCACCACAGACTGGTAGAAGATCTCAAACATCTTACTGCACACATTAAAAAATAATGTAAAAAAAAATAAAAAGAGCAGTGCTACTGGAGTTAAGAGTCTACACATTGCAAAATAAAATCAAACAATTAACTAATGAATAACTGTTTTATATATAAATTAGTCTTTTGGAATGAAACCCATCCATCTATTTTCCATACCATCTTATTGCTTTTTAGGGTCACTGAGTAGCTGGAGCCTGCAATTACTGTTGGTCAATAGAAAGGTCAACATTTTCCTTTTTTCAAGAAAATATCATTTAAAAATGATTCTAATTAACTTTTTCAGTAGAATGACTGTTAATAAGTGAAATTGGGAGGGCCCAGAATCCTCATTGGCTAATTATTATTTATCTAAGACATTGGATACATTTTCAGTTCTTTCTCCTTGCTGCTACGAGTAGAGATGTGTTTAAAAAGGAAGCTGTTGTCTGTCTACGTAAGATTTTGAAAAAAAATATTATCCTTTTTTTTTTTATTTTTCCAGCAACTTAAAATTTTGGATCTTCACAGAGGTGCCTCATGGTAAAACGGTTTGACAGTTTAGCGAAAGCCAACGCTGCCTCTGAAGTTCCTTGTAGAACATGGTTTTGTTGGAAATATCCAGCAATGTCTCTGCTTTCTTAATAATTCAAAACAATTGATTTTCATCTGCTCCTCAAAAAAGTACTTTTCAAAAAAGAAAAGAGGCTCTAATGGAGTTATCCATGTTCTCCTCAGCTCAACTTACTGTATGAGAATAGAACTGCGATGAAACATCTACCATTGCATCTCCTGCTTCGCCTCTGACACAGACAGGGCTGCAGGAGATCATTTGTTTTGACAGAGAGCCTGATAATAACCCAAGAAGGAAGGAACAATGAAAGGAGGAGACCAACAAGTAAAAGGTCAAGAAAACGAGACTTGGCTGGGAAGAAGAGCGGAACCAGAAAGTATGGGGGGGCGCAGTTGGGGAAAAAAAAAGAAAGGAGCGAGGATGAGGGAGTCTGGAGTGGGGTGTGTGTGTGTGAGAAAACCCCGAAAACCACAAAGTGATTTGATAACTCGACTTCTCATTGATTTGGTCTCTTGTGATGTTGAAATTACTTCTCTAAATCGATACACGGTAAGACCAACACAGCCTGAGCTAAAAATACAAGACAGATGAGTTAAAAACAGAAACTAAATTAGAATGCTGGGGATGTAATGAGCACGTGCAAACGCTCAGCGCTGCAATGTCGCCTCACCATGAAAGACGAGAATAGTTCTTCCTGTGTCCTTTTTGGCTCAAAATACATTATCTGTGTAAAGTAAACATCACAGATTCTCATAACTGTTCCCCTTCTTTGACTTTCCAGAGACTTGACAAGGTCTTATAATGTTTTCTGAATCTGACGCCTTACCAGTAACTCATAGATGAACATCCCTGACTCCTGGAGGGATTTTTACTAGGATTTACCTACTGACAGAAGACAGAATGTTCTCATAACGTTTGGATATTTAGTTATATGTCACTGTAACATTATGCCTGATTTACACTGACCCGTATGCAGTGAGTCTCCATTGTGTTAAAAAATAAAAAATTCATTAATCAATCGGAATGTTTACATCGCCTCTGTCATGTCTGCAACTGACGTTCGTCCTTCTACAGCGAAATGCAGACTTTACGCAGGAGTTCTATTTCCAACCAGTTCATTCTATAGCAAAAAGCCGGAAAACAGGAAACCACTCTGGGTTTCGAAATAAACACTTTCATTGTAATTTTAAAACTAAAATCTATACAATTTTATTTTAAATTTGAGGGGCCAATGCCCACGTGATAATTCATGTTGTCCATTTTTGCCATGGACATCAGAAGTTTAATTTGTAAAGTACAAAGTACAAAACCTGCATTGTTCAAGCACTCAGTGAGGCCTGAGAGGGCATGGGGCCAGACTGCCAAAGTTTTGGATGAACTACTCCACAAGGGAGGTGGCAGGACATACCACTCCTCCAGAAGCCAGAGGGGGAGGGACAAGAGATGCAACAAAGACTGTGCAAACCAAACTGATTGTCGTGAGACAGGCACCCTCCGGAAGGCAAGGGAGACGCACCGCAGACGGACAAGTGTAAATCCAGCATTAGTAGGAAAAAAGTGAATGTTTTTCCCTGTAGTAGTTTTTTTTTTTTTTTTTTTTGGGTGTTGAATGTCAGCTCTAGGCCTTTTACTACTGGGAAGAAAAAAAAATGTTTCTGATATGCAAACTTTATAAGAAACATGCGTTTCTAAGATCAGATTGATTAGCAACCACTGGTTACTTATACAACCTTTTACAACCTTTTAATACTTGTCCTGTGATGTGTATAAGGATTTCTGGAATTGTTTATCGTCTTTGATTTAAAGTTACAAACCAGAATATGATATATATGTACAAAATAAGTAAAATAGTTAGGTAAAGCATAATATGGACGGATTTATAGAAGCTTGCTTCCTCCCACTCTGTTTCAAGCAATAAGCGGTTTTTGACAAACTTTTCTTGAATGTGTTGGGCATTGTATCAATAAGATATAATTTATATGTACGTGTGGATATGCATCTTTTTACATTTTTTTAATTTTCAAATCAATAACTAATTATCTTACGTTTGATATATCCATTTATAGATGTATATCTTTCTCATTTGTCTTCTTTTGTGCTTTTTTTTTTGTTTTGATTGCTTTAAATAAATCAATTCTATTTCCAAAAAACCCCAAATTTGTTGTATTTTGAGAATTTTACAAAAACAGAAGTTTACTTTATTTTTTTTAAGTTAACAACAATGGCAAATGTAACACAGACACAAATGAAAATTAAATTTTTTCTTCAAACTTCCTTTCTTGCCTTCTTTTTTAAGTCCCCTTTTTAAAGGGGTGTCACATGTTAAATGAAAAATTTAAGTTTTGTTTATTTATTCTAAAATACCCAACAGTTTGAACAGGAAAGCGTTTTATTGTTTACATTTTTTATAATATTGGACATCAGAATAATTTCACATTATTACTACAGGTAGTTCTCCTCCTCCTGAACAGCAGCAGGATAGTGCTCCTATTCTGATTGACAAGGCAACTCTTGCCTCGTACTTCCCATTGCTGTTTCCGGTGTTGCACAAGCAACAAAGAATCAAGTGAAACTAATGTTGCAAATGCCTCTGCCTATACTGCATGTTTTGCAGAATTTCTACTTCCACAGATAAATTGTTGCTTTGAAAGCAATGTTTAGCATGCAGCAGAACAGAAATGTGTTTATCTCACCCACAGCTTCTATTTGTGACTGATTCTGACACTCAAATATAAACTACCTTTTGTGATCTTCCTGTCTTTTCATCCTGCATTTCTCCTGCTCTCTCTGTCTCTCTCGCAGACACATTTGCATATTTTTTGAGCCTCTCTTATGCGGTGTTCAGTTAATCTCCTTGGATGTGCCATTACTAAATGTTTTCATTAGGATCCTGTTCTCATTATTCATTGCAACTGAAGCTATTAATTGCAGTGCAGACCTTGTAAATTCTCTCTGCCATGATGTCCTGCTTTTTCTGTTATTTTTCTTTTTCTTTTTTGGATCACAGAAGCTTCTGCAGTTCAAAGATGAAGGACTCTGAAGCCGTCAGTGTCTGCTGTGTGTATGCATAAAGGTTTTCTTGGAATATATGCCGGCGTTTTGAAGTCAGCTTCTCTTTGAAAGTTACATCTAGCACTTGTGCACGCATACCGAGACGCTGTGGATTAATGGATCGCTAAATGCACTGACAGAGGGGAGAGGAGGACTTGTCATTTGCTAAGCTGCCTTCACACAAGTGTAGGGGGAGGAAAGTTGGGATGGGGAGAGGTACAGAAAACACCAAAGAAACATGTCACAACTCCAGAACGAAACACATTTCTTGTATTTTGTAAGAACCTGCAATCATTTGAAATGAGTTGCGAAAGCTACAGAAACATCTCCTGCTGAAGTGCTTGAACTCGGTTCAATCACGGGTTGCTTTTTGCATGACTGAAGGATATGTCCATTTAAATAAAATATATTTAAATTTTGAGGCACAACACTTTTAACAAAACAATTTTTTTTAACAAAAAGGAAGAAATTCTTGAGCTAAATACGGACTTTTATTCTAGAGAAATAGGAAAGACAAAAAGACAAAGAAAAACGAAAAACAATGGCGATGGAAACATCATAGATTTGGATGGCAGGCTTTTGCTTTTGTTTTGTCATGAGGCGTCTTATTGTTGTTCATTCTCTGCCACGAGTCTTTCTGAAAAATGTGACAACAATAATAGAAAACGCTTCCATTTATTTTTCCTTTTCTGCTCAAATTCCTGAGTGTTTGTAAAAAAAAAAAAAAAAATGGCAATGATTATGCATTCAGCTCCTATTTTAGGCCTTGGAAATTAAATGCTGCCACTTTTTGACCTTCAATCAGCTACAGTCACAATCTAGGTTTGTGGTATGCTAAGTACTGAGCTGTGACAGTAAATATGCAGCTAAAGAGAATTTCAGAGGTTTAGATCCCGTCTGACGCCTTGTGGGAAGTAATCTGTCCACCATAGTCACAGCACTTTTCCACGGAAATAATGACATCCGATTAAAATCCTGCATAAATACTGCAACCAATGGATCAGCCACTGCATCCATGTGAGCTGCAGTTACAGTGCTTATTTAGGGAATCACTTTGCAATGCTGCAACCTTACAAGAGAAGTGCAAAACCCCTCAAACTGATCTTGAACTGACATTGTAGGGCCCCAAATTAAAGCATTTAAATATGGAGAAAAAATAAAGAATAATGCCCCCCACCCAAAAAGAAATAAAAAATGTAAATGTTTACCTTTTGGACTGTAAAGGTTCGGATGACATACTCTGCGAGGGGTTCCGTTTCTATAAGCGTCACCTTGATGTCTCCGTACACTTCGGTCTCATCTGGCCAATAACGAACACACTTCACCTGTGAAAGATCAGATCAGGCAGATTTAGATGTAGGCTACTAATCATCAACCGGGGAAAATCTAACTGTGTGTCAATTAAATAAAATATATTCAAATTTTGAGGCACAAGGCTTGTAACAAAACATTTTTTTAACAAAAAGGATGGAAATCTTCAGATAAATACAGACTTTTATTCTAGGAAAAATAGGAAGCACAAAAAGAACAAAAACAATGGTGATGGAATCATCAAAGATTTGGACGGGAGGAAATCAACAAATCCCTCAACGTAAAAACAAATTAGAAATCACAAGCACAATAAAAAAAGCAAAGCAAATAACAAAAAAACAGTGTTACATAGTAGAAACCAAAACAAAGTTCTACTAACCAAAACGTAAAAAAGTCGAAAACAAAGTTAATTTACAGAAACCAAATGAAATTTAAAAAAAATGAAACTAAAAAACTGGAAAAGGTATTTTGGGAGACGGGACTGATTGGATGAGTCTTGAAGAAGAGGGAAAGCAGAAGGATGTTTTTTTTTTCCAAACTGTGGTAAAGAGTTGATTGAGCAATCACTGAACTTTTGTAGCTGCTGTGGCAATATGCTTAAAGAAATATTTTCCATTGAAAGATATTGCCATGCCAAATAACCTCCGGTTTAAAAGGTGGACGAGCATCATCATCATCATCATCATCATCAGTGATATCCCAGAGTACCTACTTTTTCCAGTTTCCTATTTTGTTTCATTTTTTCAAATCTCACTGCATTTATTTTGCTGTATTTTAATAGTCATTGTACCGAATATGTTTTTACATTGAGTGATTTCTTTATGTGATTTGGACTTCAGGGCCACCATAGGTGCACACCCATGTTTAAGTGACATCTTCATCGTGGTATATAGTAAATGTTTTCCAGTCAGGCCACATGCCAGCCTCACTCGGATGGATAACTATTTATTTTAAACTTCTAAAATAGGTGATTACAATCAGACCAGCTCAAAACTGACAAAGAAAAGTGACACTTGTTTTGTACTGTCACTACTGAAAATATGTGTTTTGGAGAAGAAAAACTTTTAAAAAATACATATTAACTTCATAGGTAACGTCATGACTTAAGGAGGTTGGAAAGAAGAGCAGACTGAACGAAACCTAGAACTGAGAACCATTTTTTCAGGTGGAGAACAAAACCTTTAAAGGGGAAGAATGCATATCTTTCAGTACACACAAGCAGATTGTATAATATGATGAACTCACCCTTCCCACTTCCACCAGATTTGTAACCATGACGATTGAAGCCGTGTTCTCCTGCCAAACCATCCTCCAGAAATCCCTCACTGTCTCCTGCATGGGCCCTGAAAGACACACCAACATGGAGGAATCAGAGGTTTAAGGACTTTAGTGTTCACATGGGGAGAGAGTGAACACTCACTTAAAAATGCCCCCACTAATGAATCCAGTCGCTACAACTTGTTGCACAAATGAACAGATGCACAATGCACACACATGTATTTACACACATGGGCTCACACTCATGCAGTCACCCACAATCCATCTTAGGTATTAGTTTTGGGGGTTTTGGGTAATAGGGTCTTAAATTTGTCAGGAGGATTTTAAACAGGAGTTAAGATTTAGGAGACTGAGGTAATAGCTTTCCAGAACGAAAGGACGCCATTTACCAGGTGGGGGCTGCAAACACATATACACACACACACACACACACAGAACACATTTATGTCTCCACAAATGTAGTGCAACACATGCACTTCTCATGCACACCTATTACATCAGTTTAATTACCTTGTGTGGCGATGTAATGTCTGGGTCGATGGTACCCCTGCGAGTCAGAAAACCAAGCATTAAAAGTCATCCCCTCTGCTCTTTTTCCATCTTTCATTGTTTATATTTTTGATTGTAACCTCCAAAAATGCAGACCTTTCTTACTTTTTGCGGAAATTTTTCATTTCTAATGTTTTTCAAAATGTATGCTTTCTCTCATTCAAACGTCTTCCTTGTGTCCTTTTTGCCATAAATCTCAAAATCAGTACCAAAAATGCAAACCTTTTCATGAACCCAGTTAGTTCTCACTTAACAGCCATCATTTTACATGTTTTAATCATTTCTAGAAATCACATTAATGAAACGATCCAAGGAAAAATTAAACCTTCATATTTGTGAATGTTTTGTTTTATTTTATTTCAGATTTAATCACCACTTTCCTCATCCTTGACCACTTTTCAGACAAACTAAATCGTCTATTTAATATGCATTCTACTTAATTTGCAGATTTTGCCTTTTAAAACCATTGGAAGAACCAAATCAGCCAAATATAACATGATTTTATAAGACCCAAAAAAAGCAAAACGTGTCAAACTGTGGCGGAGCTAGAATATTTTATTGAGGTGGTGGTGGGGGGGGTTGGAATGGAAGCCTCTTTTAGCATTAACAATGCTGAAAGAAGCTTGTGTGGATGTTTTCTCAATCTTTGTGATTAACAAAACTAACATTGACTCAAAATGGGGGCGTTGCCAAGTGAGGGGGCAAGGCTTTTTGCATCTGCCCCCCTTTGCCCCCTATGTAGCTCTGGCCTTGGTGTCAAACGTTTGACAAAACTGAAACATAGCAAAAAAAAAAAAAAAAAAAAAGGTAAAGAGAAAGAAAAACTATAAAAAGATATACATAGAATAATGGTTTAAACCACTGACAAAAACAGACAGAAGAGTTAGAGACATTTCTAACCATTATACCTATCAACTATGTCACTATTGCATCCTATTTTTAATAATACTGTCAGTTTACGCTTTCTTTCAGTGTTCTCTGGAGCATAATTCAAGGTCATCTTTTCAACTACACATCAAATTAAAAAAGTTTTATTTATGGAGCAGATAAAAAGAAACATCATTATTCTCTCATCGTCATTTTCCAATCTATTTTGAGGCAGACAACCTTGCTGGGATAAATTAATGTATCAAGTTTATTAAACTCAATTAGCACGGCTCTTCATTCAGGCAGATACATTTTTGGGATTTTCAGTTTCTAGCTCTCATTTATTTAGTAAAAAAAACCTCAAACACAACGAATTTTTTTAAGAGGTTACAAAAATGTAAAACCAAGCCAAAAAACAGACCTAATGAATGGGTTATAATTTTATTTTAAAAAATTCTTAAGCTGAAATAGAAACATTTTGGGCAATTTGATCAAACAGACCCTCCAAAAATCACTTTTACTAACCAGCCGTTGGAATTCCTTTATTACAAGATTCAATATTAAATGGGGCAGCAATAAGATGCAGTGAGTCAACCATAACTGAATACCAGCTTCCTCAATTGGTATCCCTTTACAAAAATGTCTTTTGAGTTTTCTTACCTTTAAATTCCTCTTTACGCTTTAAATTTTAAAGGGTTATATAAAGCTGACTCTCATTCAAATCGTCCACATTTTAAGGATTTTGAAAAGAGTCCCTGGAATCTGTTGAAAGCTCTCATCAAGCTTCAGTTTCCTCAGAGTAGACATGTTTTTTTCTCCCAGGCGTTTTTGATCCATTTGCCCCATGAGCTGCATGTTTCCAGTCAGAAGAAACAAAACAGACTTGCCTTTTGAAAAAGCAGTTGTTCTTAACAAAATCCTTTTTTAGACTGCTGATCCCTCTGATTTTTTTTTTTTTTACTTTGTCAAAACTGAACTAAGATTCAATTACTTGGACATAGGGGAGCTTTTTTTTTTTTTTTTTTTTTTTTGCACATTCAGTGCAAATAAAAACCTCAACAAATTACTGACAAATTATTGACATGTCAAAACATCTCTGCAATCACTGAAGTGTTTTTAACCAATCTAACACTTTTACATTGAGCATAAATGGGTCCATAGGACTTTAGAGTGTTTTTATTTTCACTCTTGTGTTTTTAAGTCAATAACTTGACAAAAACATTGTGTAGATCCACAGAGAAACTTTACTCAGTCTAGCTATTTTCATAAAGATGTGCTGTTATTACAGATTCTATTCAAGAATAAGTGCCTTTAAAACCAAAGTGCCCATTATAAGAATATTTTCAGACTGATTTCGACCAAATTCTTGTTATAATGTCTCTCTGTTTTTGGTTTAATAGTTTGCTAGAAACAGTTGACAAACTTTCTTTTTAGCTAAGAAGACAAAATAAATTGTGCAACTCCAACAGTTTTTATTAAAGTTTTACAGAAACATACAATAGTTAATACCTGACAAAGGTGTGCTCCCTCGTTTAGACTTTTTTTTTGGCAACCACAAAGCATAGGTATAATATAAAAGGATGATCCGTTTAAAGTTAGAATACATTACATGGATATGAGTCGCCCCCCCCAAGGGTGGAAAAACTTCTAAACCCTGACAAATGACTTTTAATGATCTGTTACTTCAATGTGGTTCTATTTCTGTTGTGTATTTAGATGGAAACAATCATCAACATTTTAAGCTAGTTTTAAGCTATTTATTACTATAGTTTAAAGTGCTTTTTATTTACCCTTTTTTGTTTGTTTTTACATACTTATGTTTAAATTGCAGATTTTTTTAGGTCACATAATGTTCTGAATTATTTATTATGTGGGAACACTGCTTAGAACAGCCCCTTGTGACTCTTTTCACTTGTTTCATTTTTTATTTTTATTTTTTTTTATTTGGGGTATTTAAAAAGCTGTTTTAGAAAGTAAAAAAGACGAACTTCAATATTTAAGATCCTGTCTGGAGTTTGCATGTGTGAGTAATCACTTACGTCAATGTAATTGGCATTGATGTAGTCAGAGTGGGGGTCTCCATCCAGCAGCTGCAGTCGGACCCTGGTGTGATCGTCTGTGGGATCAGATAGCAGAAAAATACGCCAGGCCTAAAGTTACATTTACCCACAGATCGGAAAAGCTAACTTAGTGGGTGGGGGACTAACTACAGGGAGGCAGAATGATGAGAATTAAATACACGTTTTCACATACTCAACAGTCCTTTAAAATCATTGAGAGCAAAGTTGTACTTTTGATTTACAACGTTCACCTCTTTTATTTCTGTGGCTACTGTGTGCTTGCAGAGTCAAAAACACTTCACCCTTTGTTAGCAGCTTCCTGACACTGAAGAAGAGAGTCATGTCTGGCAACTCAAGTCCTTCTAATCAAGAAACAAAACTAGTTCATCCTTCACACTGAAACTCAGAATCATATTCAAGCACATTACAAAAATAAAAATACACCTGAAGGGGCCTGGGCTGACAGGATTTGCTTGAAGTGTTTTTATTTAAAACTCTTTAAATTGAATTCTTCTTTTTTGTTACTTGAAATGGTCCCAGAGCAGCTTCCTTTGAGATAAACTGAATACTGACAGATTCACACAAAAGAACTCAGCACTGCTGATGACAAGCAAGGATATAGTCAGGGTTATGATACCAAAGAAAAAGAGATTCGACTCTACCTCGAGAAGGTTAGTTTGCGTCAGAAAGCCATTTTCAACAGTTGTTCCAAATATCTTAATTTAAATTCCTTATGTCAAAATGCACAAAAAGACATAAATTTAAAGAAAAGGTCAGTGACAAATCAAGGCTTCTGATTTTTCAGAACTGATTTTGCAGGCTTAATGTCATGAAAAGTTATTCAAATACTAGAGTAGTGAGACATGATCCATTCAGTGAAGTGCAAAGAAATTGTAATTTTGCTCTAATTTTTAGATAATATCCACACCCTTTGTTTAAGCTTGACTCCTTACACTCGACCCTCAATGTCAAAGTCACTAAGTTTAAATCAGCCGCTCTCTTTGTCCCTTTCAGTCACAATTATTTTGTTCAGGGCTCTAATATAGCTGTCTGTAATATCAGGGTGTATATGAAAGTGATTACATGTAATGGGAGGCAGCAATTTAGCATAGTGGTGACATAGCAACAGCAGGTGAGAGTAGAGGTGGGAGGCAGGATTTAGACTGATTATCTCTCCCCAACAGAACAGTCTTTTGAAGAAAAAAGATATGTAAAAGAAAAGGATTGAGCAAAAAATGGACAAACTCTATACTTTGGGGGATACTGGGCAGAAGAAGAGGGGGGAAAAAAGACGGGATCCCATCTGTGTTTTTTTAAAGACTCTGAAAGGCTGATAAAAGATACAAAAGAGAAGGAGCATAAATGAGGAGGAATACGCCGGCCATAAAAGTCACAGGACTTCACCTTAAAATGTCAATAAAGCACAAATAGTTGTTTTTTAGGATATATAAGCCATTAGGTAAAACGTAACGACAATAGCGATTAATTCTTTGGCGACACTTTTTTTGTAAATCTGCTCTACTCTCTACTCTAGCTTTGTGAACTTAAATATGTCTGAGCGAGTCTTTATTTATTATCATGGAGGTGTATACTTATTTAGTCTTTTTTTTTTTTTCCATGTTTAGAAAAATTTAGAAAAGTGCTGAACTTATAAATCTAATTAGTGAATCACCTAAAAATAATAAAAATCCCACTGGGAGAAATTTAAATGCCACAGTCAATTCCACCATCTATGCTTTCTCCAGTTCTTCTCTGAGTCCCTGGTATTTCTCCAGTTTCTCATGTTCCTTCTTCTTGATGTTCCCATCACTTGGTAATGCCCCATCCACCACAACGGCTTTCTTCTGTTCTTTATCAACCATTACAACGTCTGCTTGGTTCCCCATTACTATACTTTCTGTTTGTATCTGGAATTCCCACATGATCTTTGATCTTTCTCTCATTCTCTACCACTTTTGGGGGTGTTTTCTACATTGACTTTGGCGTTTCCACCTCATAATCTGCACACATATTTTTATTTACTTATCCAGACAATTGGTTATGGCGCTCCATGTATGCTTTTCATTTTTTATTTTTTTTACTTTAAGTATGCACATTTACAAATGGTGCCCATGATAATTGGAGCACTCTAGGCAGTAACCCCCAAGCTAGAGGAGTGGCTACAGCAGATCCCTGGAAAGACCTCAGACATCTCAGCCCAAAAAAGTGCAGTGTTAGGAACAGCTAAGATACTGCAGGAACCTCAAGGGGGAGAAACTGTCCGTGAAGGGTGAGAAAAGACATCTATCTATCTATCTATCTATCTATCTATCTATCTATCTATCTATCTATCTATCTATCTATCTATCTATCTATCTATCTATCTATCTATCTATCTATCTATCTATCTATCTATCTATTTATCTATCTATCGAGATAGAGAGAGAAAGAGGGAGATAATGTGTCTTTAAAAAACAGTTTTTTGGTTTAAGTTTTTTTAGCAGCTTGTGAGACAGTAGGTTGTGTAATATTGGACTAGAAAAAAAGTATTGCATTCTGACACTGTGTCTTTAAGAGAAAACTTTGAAATTCTTTATGTCATTGTGATTTTAAAACCCAAACTCCCAAGTCCCCTGAGGTAGGATTACAAATGACAAAGATTCTGGTCTGAGGTCTTGATTTTCATTACACAACTGTTTTTTTTTTCATAAACACCCTTACTAATGATGATCTCCTGGATTCCCGTGACAATTAATCTAGGTAGAATCCACCAGAGTCACGTAGCCGCTCTGACTGAGTGGCCACAATGACGGCAGCGTGACTGTGCTGTACAAGTTACTGTCATCCGCCATCATCTTACTTACACTCAATTTGTAACTCACTCACATGCTCACAACCTGCAGAAACAAACACAACAGGGGACTGCATGCCAGCTGTCTGCAAACATCTTTTTTTACTCTTCACTTCCTTCTTCCCGCCTGCCTTCCGGGCTTTTTCCTCTTTTCCATACTTTTTTTAAGATGGCTCTGTCCACCATGGTTGCCTCTCCTCCGCTCTCCCCCTGCTCCCTTTTCCTTCCTTCTCTCCTGCTTTCTTACCCCATACTGTCTGACTCCTTCAGACAGCAGTAATTACACAAAAAGAGTGTGAGAGGCTGTCATAACAAGAGAGCCACTGGCATGAAGCTGCAGGGAGGGGGAGGCCTCTTTCTGCTGGTTTTTGCCCAAGGAGGGGAGCTTCTAATTGGGCTGAAATGGCAGGAGGTACTGGCACGCAAACATTTCAGATCTGGACACAGGCCACAGGTTTCAAGAGGCTGACAGTGTGTGTGTAAGCAAGGAAGACAAAGAGAATAGGAGATTTCCTTTAATTAGTGCTACGTAAGTATGAATGTATGTATATGTGCCTGAGTGAAAAAAAAAAAAGAAACTGGCAGAGGTTTTGGAGTCAAACCACAAGCCCACACTCCACTGGCTGCAATACCATTCCATAGCATGATTAACCCGCAAAAACAAACTTTTAAATAAACTTGACAAGACTGGGATTCTCTAAACAACACAAATCTGTAAGTGGATGTTTAAACTGTCATGGATCATAAACTAGATGGAGGACATACAATCTCAGTCTCGTGTTGGCATCTGTGACACCAGATTGGAGGAACAACAAAGTCATGAGAAACTGTGGCATCCAAGGGCAAAGTATCACAAATCCATTACTCATTAATGAGCTCCACTGTTTGGCTCAGTCTCCATAACCTTGCAGCTCCTCCCTCTCCTTTCCTGCATTCAGCTTTGACTCTGTTTACTCCTTTTTTCTGTTTGCTTTTTTTTATTTTTGTTTTTTTTGTTTGGTGTCTAACATCTTTGAAAATCGTGTCATTACCCCGCCAGCAACTGTAAAAAAGAAGTTTTGTTGGGGAGAACTTGTTAACTGGAGGGGTCCACAAAAGGCCAAACAAAATTGTTTTTATCTTGGACAGGTTCGCCAGGGCATCCGAATCCAGCAGAGAGCTGCAATTTTCAGACATCAGATCAGATTGTGTGTGCTGGAGCCTGCATACAAACACCACACACTAATGTGCCGGAGCCACCACAGCCCAATGACTCCATTACAGACAGAAGGAGCCCAGTTCAGACTCTCCCCAAGATCAAAGGTCATGGTGTGGTTAAATGGCATGAACCTCTGACGGCAAGACAACATAATAAACCAGCATTAAGAGCAGGAGAGCAGATTTAAAGCTACAGCGCTGTGGCTTTTACTCAGTGAAAGCACTTAGAAACACAGTTTCTCGGGTCATTTTTGTTGCTTTAGGGGTCAGAACCTTTTACATCCAAACATTTTGCTCTAAAATATTATGAATCAGATTCCAGAGGATTCCAGAGGACTTAAGGTTTTTGGGTTTTCTGGGCGCCACGGAGGGTCAAATGCTCACATTTTAAGCACTTAATAGGTGTGTCTTGCCGTTCCCTTGAGGCTTGTTGGTGAAGGAACGTCGTTGAAAATGGAGTATAAGATTGTTGTGAATATGGTAAGTATTTTGTGAGGTATTCATAAGGGTAATGTAAGTTGAATGCACTTATGACATTTAGGTACACTGGCTATTTATTGACTCCATGCAAATGGCGGACACACGTGCCCACACCAACTGAGCTCAAATTTTCTTATTTCCTAGTTTCTAAAAGTCAGATTGCACACAAGGAGCACACCCTTTTCACGTGAACAGTACTTATGGGACCTTTTTCAGTTCTTTAGCTAAGTCAAAAAAAATCTGCCTGTGTCTCACCTACTACCCTTTTCCCTTACCCTTGCATGATGTAAGTGTTGCTTCAACCTGTTCCTAGCAATATGAAAAAATGTGTATGAATATTTTTGCTTGAAGGGCTCACCGAGCAATCTACAACCTTCCCATTTCGTGCTGGCCACCTGCGTTGCCCAATTTTTCGCCTGCAGACAGGCCGTGTCTAACCATAGCGGTAGTTGTGACTAAGGGTTTACTGCAGGGATAAAGAGAGACACAGTGCCTTGCCTTTCTGTTGCAGGACATATAAACATTTTAAAATATCTAAAATCATTCCTGATTGAATTTCTTGAAAGTGAGTTCTAAACCCATGAGAACTATGTGAGCTGCTGGCAAACTATTCAGCACAATTGTCAGTGATTGGAAAGAAAATGAGGAATATGGCAACGTGAGCATGTTAAACACATTTTTTAAAAAGGGGAACATTTCATACCACATTTGACTAAACGTCTGTGAGAGCTTTAATGTGAGAGCAGTGTGATTTCCAGTAAAAATGTGCACATTTTCTTCATATTTTGTTTCTTCAGCTAGTCACAGTTTGCAGTTTGAATCATTGTCAACGGATAAAAGTGTATTTGAGCTCCTGTTGCATTAATTGTAAAAAAAAAAAAAAAAAAATTAACAATGCGAGTGCCGCAAAAATATGATTGTTTTTTTACAAAGAAAAGTTTTTAAAAATTATGAGTTTTAGTTTTAAATAAGTCAAATCTTTTAGTAAAAAGTAGCAATTAGAAGACATTTAGCTAGACAAAAGTTAAATTAATAATTGCTGTAAATTATGACTGTGTGAAACAATTTAAACATGTATCAATCTTGGTATTTAAGAGCATGATAAAGAGACAAAAAGACTAAAGAAGAGAACAGACTTTTATCGGATAAAAACCAGCTTCTTTTTTTAAAATGTTGTCTATCAGAAAGAAAAAAAAACTTTGAGGAGATGTTTTAATGCTTTACATCCAGTCATTTCCCCTCTTCCTCTTGCCTTCCCCCTCAGCAGTCACTAAGCAGGGATTGGGTCTGTCACAGATACACTTAATCAGTTTATTCCTCATGGAGCTCAACTCACTCATGGCATACACTCCCCCTGTCAGCGTGGCTCAAGGCATTACAAAATTTAATAGCATGTGTGATTGAGTGCGAGAGGGAGTGTGTTTAAATGAGAAGTGTGCACGTTAGGGCGAGGCGTTTCATTCCTCACTTCCTAAACTCTCACTTGTTCAAAACCATCTTCAGGGTGTGTGTTGACAGATTTGGTGAGGTTTGTTTTTTTGGTCTTCTAAGGAAGTGCGTGTTACTGTGTTGAAAACTACGTGTGAGAGGATGTTGGAGGGTATTATGGTGTGTAATAGCCTATTAAGAGAAGAGCACCCTGCAGCTGCAGCATCAAACAACACAGAATGTTGCCGTCTAACATAGATCCGTGCAGCACACACACTGAACGGCGTCGTTTCCAGCTGTTTGAAGGCTGTCAGGAGAAGAAGGAAGAAAGACGCAGATGAAAAGAAGAAAGGTGAGGGGGAACAAAGAGCAGAGTCTTCACAATTTTCAAAGTCCCCTGCTTACTTTTTGGCCCACATGAACAGTTTTAATAAATAGAAGTTTCATTCACTAAAGAAAGGTGTGTCATTTTAACACTGGAACTATAAAGATTTAAAGACCCACTCTGATGAAAACTGTGTTGTTGTTTTTTTTAACACGTTCCTGTCATGTTTTTCTGTTGTTGGAGACAAAAAAAAAAGCTTATAATTGCATTTCTAAGTGTTTCTTGATTCAAATTGTTGTGAATCAGAAGAAGACAAAAAAAATCCAGTTTGGAAAAAAGCTCATTTGTGACGTATAAAATGTGCTGGGGGGGCCACAACCTCTACTTGAAAGAGAGCTCACAACCCAAGAGGAGAATTTCTAATGAACTTTAGCTAATCTGCAGAAACTATTGTCCTAGTAAAGTTGTAAAAAATTTGGATAGAAACAGTATAATAATAATCATAATTAAAAAAAATCCCTTGAAATCCTTTTAAAGTTGAACTAAAGATTGGATTGGGACTTTAAGTTGTGCACAAACATGTGCTGTCCTGAAAATATTTCTTTGAATCACAGTCAAATTGTAAGGTAACACTGCAAATGTAGAGGTGTGATTCAGAATTCTTTTGATAATTTGGCTATGCATTAAGATCATTTAAGGCTAAATTTGGCAAATGTAACAAGTGTTTGTGAATTTCTGACAAGTAACCAGTTTCTGATCCATAATCTTTCCAAACACATATTCCTGAGAAACTGCCTAACTACCCACAATCTGATTCGAATCTTCAATTATATGACATTTAAATGGTTCATGTCTGACTCTTAAATTGACTAATGGATAGAGAGACAGTATTAGTGATGTCCATTTCAGGAGAGCAATAACAAAGAAATCAACAAAAGAAGCACACAGTTTAAAAATAACTTATACGTACATGTTGTGAGGAGGTGCAGCACTTTCCAAAAAATTAGAATATTATAGAAAAGTGTATTCATTTCCATAAGTCCATTCAAAAAATTAAACTTGATAGAGTATAGATTCATTGCCCACTGTTTAATTGACTTTAAATATTACTATAAGGTCTTTTCTTTTTCTTCTTTATGCATCTTTTTATTTCCTTGTTTCTGCCACCTGAGCAGATGTTGGCACTGCAGGATTTCACTTCAGGTGGTTTGGTCTGCTTTAGTCTTTGGTTTGCTCTAGTGAGCATCATATGTGAAAGCAAACTAAACCAAAGGAAGGTGTGAACACTTGTAGCAATATTACAACATTCAAACAGAATACAGAAGACTGTTGAGGTGGGAAAGTCACCCAAACTGTCTCAAAAACAGAAAGTGTTGGCGTGTTTTATTTCTCTTGTCAATTATCTCAGAACTCCACCTTTCTCCTCCACCCCATATATATTTTTTAGTTTGAGTACATTCAGTGTTAAAAATCAACATTTGAGTTTTGCTTCTTGTGCATCCTGCTGCAGAGTCCCTCTCACCCCCATCTGCTTTGGAATGAGAACAATGATTAACAACAATAACCGTCCAAAATATCAATATTACCTCAGCTGGAGTTAAAAATCCGACTTATTATCACCTTTATGTGGTTGCTTTCCTCCAGCTAGGAGCTGAAACTAAAATGATTTCTTTCATAGAGGGGGTCCTGAGGAGGAGGGGGAAGCAGATGTGATCTGTATCTCTCTGAGACTTTTTGTCACCAGAACTATGTCACTGTTCCGCATAAAGAAGACAGATTAATGTGGATGACACACGCCTGAGCAGCAGGAGGAAGAAGTGGAGTGTGCTGGAAAATGTTTGAGTCTCAGAGTCAGACAGCAGCTGTCAGAGCATTCCAAGGTGGATATTTAGTCTGGAATCTGAAGACAAACATAGATGTCTGTTGGTGGAAAAGAAGATGCCCTTAAAGGACAACCCATTCATAAATACACATGGAATATAATAAACATTGGGAAGTTCTAAACTAGGGGCGGGGCATCACTACCAAATATTTTGATACATTTAATTTGTTCATACAGTTGAAACTTGTATTTAAACTCAACATGTTGTATCTTCATTAAAAATATATTTTATTCGATTAAAAAAAAAAAGGTTTTGAAACATTTTGAGATATTATATTTAAAGTAAAAAAGAGGATTTTCTAAAATTCTTACATTAATAACAAACAACCATATATGTTCCGTCAAAAGTAAAACAACTTTTACTTTAAGGAGAAAATGAATAATTAATTTGAATAGTCGATATTAATTGCATTTAGATTACTGTACAGTATGTTTTAAACTTGCCTCTTAATGATGGATACTTTTATCCAAAGAGACAAGAAAACTGACTATTTTTAAAAATACAGTTCTTGTTACTGCCAAATCGCTATATGTTAGCTCAATTCCTTGAGTTTATTTTTAAATATGCCAAAAATTTGGTATATATATATATATATATATATATATATATATATATATATATATATATATATATATATATATATATATATATATATATATATATATATATATATCCCCCCAAGATTTAGGTTTTGAGATATGAATCTATTCTTACAGAATAAAAGAGGGCACTTTTATTGTAATTACAACAAAATCACTACATAAAGTGGATCATCTCTGGGAACTGACAAGGACACAAAGCAGTCAAAGAAAGAATTCCAGTCCAACCCAGAATAGAAATAGAAAGAGCAAAGGAGGAGGGGTTGAAGTGCTGGTTGATTGCAATCCCCGACATTTTTATAAACGCTTTCCTTAATTCCATTCTTAATATTTTCTTCTTTAATTTATACTGCAACACTGGAATTTCCTTTCTGTGAGGAATTAAAAGATATACACTCAGTACAAATGTATTTCCATTAAAAATTCCATTAAGTTCGATTTAATAGAGTCAGATTTCAGAAAGCTTTTAAAATATTACTGTTGGAAGTTTGCTGGCTTGGTGGGAAAAGTCCCCGGCATTAAATAAATGAAGCAAACTAATGGACATTACAGCCTAAAAAAATTAACAGCTGTTTGTTTTTATAAATGTACCCTGTTCGGCCCATTACGTACAAAGAAAACACTGTTTGGGGTTCATGTCTTGTTCTGGCTTTTAAAACCTCACAATAAGGAGTCTTACAGGTTCTTGAATTATTAGGCACAAATGATCCAGATTATAGCAGCTTTGCTATCATGTCAGATTGTCTGATGACTACTTTGTTGCATGTTCTGCAAACATCAGAGTTGTAAAAAACAATGAGGTAAAAAAAAAAACTACTGTATGACGACAATCCCATATTAGTCCTTCTTGTTTTTTTTAAAGTTTTGGTCTCCTTGTAAGATAGCAAAAACTGATCTCATTTCACTTTTAATAACTCGTGTGCTTGATTAAAAAAAGAATAAAAAAAGGAGAAAAAGAAACCTAAAAGATGGATGTGAATCCAAACTGTTGCAGTGTCAAGTTTCCAAGGAGAATAATAAAGTATATCTAATTAACTTATTAAGATTACAATGTGATTATAATAATTACAGTCTGTAAGGACTGAATAAAAACTGTGGTGATTCTTAAAGATGTCAGTTAAAAGAACATTAACCTTTTTAAATAAATACTATTACCTACAAACTAAGTAAAATAAGGGAAAGTTACTTTTTTACGTGATTTATCATTAATAAAAAGAAGTGGCAATTAGACTGGTAAAAATGTAAAGAAATTTTTTTTGTTTAGATAGAAACTGAAGCCAGTGATATAATTAATTAAAGCTGTGAGTGAGGTATGACCCACAGACAGGTGCTACCCGCCATTGCTATCCTATGACTTCTAAATGTACCTTATTCCTTAATAAGTTAAAAGATAAAAACTTTTTTTCAAAATGGCGGCTTTTCTGTTGGTGTAATCACGATTGCAACTGTTTTAATGATTTATTTGTTTTGGTTTTCAGAGGTTGATGAACAGATCTATGTCGTTTTTAGAAGAATCTCCAAAAAAAAACTTTCGGATTTCCTTGGCAACTAAGGTTTGTGGTTCAACACGCCCACATTTCTAATATGTTTATATCACATGTCATATCATTTCATACAGCTTGAGCCAAGGACTCATGTATTAACATTTCACAATATTCTAGTAGAAAATGTCCGAGCAACAGGTGAATACTGCTTTTGCGCTAATGCTGTTAAAAATCTATAACTTCTAAATCCATCATTTTTATCTAAGTCGCGGCTCAGTCATACTTGAGGAGTTAGGAGGCTGTAGATCAAAATCCCTTGGACAAATTCTTATTTATATACAGTACGAAAGGTAATTTTCTTTTTTTTAAGATGCCAGCTACTTTCCGAGGTCAAAGGTTCGGACGTTGGATTTTAAACTATTTTTAAACCTCATTCGAAATTTTGACCCCATTCATTTTTTTACATTTTCGAGCGCTGTGATTCCATCTTGTTTTTTTTTTTTTTGGTTTGTTTTTTGTTTTTTTTTGGGGGGGGGGGGGGGGGGTGTCACTTATTATTTTTGATGGGTGACAAAAATAAAATGGTGAGCTTTTGCTATTGAGTATATGACGGCTGTGAAATGTTCACTCAAACGCGCTGTAAGAGGAGTTGCAAAAACAAAATGGTTCCAGCAGTCCGGCACAGCTGTGGGCCATAAATACTAAAATTAAAGGCTAAATAATAAAGATAGCTGTTTTGGCATTTTCCCTTCTAACAATTTAGGAGACCCACTCATGATTTCAGGCTTTGATCTTAATTATATATGCATAAACGGTAAAGAGCTGACACATTAGCTCAATGCAACAGTTCTTGGATCCTCTACCATGCAGTTGTAGTGGTTGGAACACATCTCTGGACATTTGTTACCAAGCCTGCTGGAGAATCAACTGAGATATTATATTCGTAGCTTGTTCATATCTATTGGTAGGAAGATAAACTTTTCCAATGACCAGAGTAGATTAACATAAAGCTGGTTAGGTCTCTAGTTTACATGAAGTACCATCTGTTACAGAGTCTAAGCTCCTTGTCATTATTTAGGAACAAATATCCATTTAAAATGAGATCATTGTTTTCCAAAAACAGACCGTCTGTGGGTGGAATATTGCTGCATAACTGCTGGGAGCAATAACGCAAGGAGAGCCTGGGTGTGTGTTCGTAAAGTCTGCGTGCTGTGTATTTTCACTGGATCTGAGTGCGTCCTTGTGTTTGGGAAGAGTGTGTGTTTGTTTGTGTTTGCGTGAAAGCTTTGAGGATGCTAATATTTGTTGTGGTTCTCTGGTCAAACACTTCAGTGGAGCTGTTGCCACTCTGACTTCCGCTCTGATTCTCAACACGTCTGTTGAGCAGCTCTGGAGTGGATAAGAGGGAAGAGTGTGTGTGCATGTATGTGTGGTTTGCAAAGACTGACAGCCTATAAGTGGACGGAGTTGTTCATTTGAAGGGAGAAATAAACAAGGAAGTGCTAAAAGTTTAAAGGAGAAATCTTTACAGGACGGAGAAAACAGGAGAAAAATAACCCTGAAAAGGCCACTATATCCAAGAATTGACATAAAATTTTAATTTGTTGGAATCAAGATCTTTTTTCAAACCCTATGATGAAATCCACAAGATCATTTTTTAATCTGCTATAGATAGTATCAACTATGATAAATTGGTTGAATTGGTAAGTTTTTGCTCACAACAATGTTAGGTTAACATGTAAACACATTGACATGACTGTCTCTAATTCAATCCACACATTTGAACAACATATATGTACTATAGAGAATTAGCAACACATTTTGTGTTCGTTCAATACAACAAGTACTCATTGAAGGAAAACAACAGCAATAGATGGGTTATAAAGTTTAGAAAATTAGCAAGTTTTAATGGAAGCAGCCATTTTGAAATTAGCAAGAAAAGGCCTTTTACTGCCCCTAGTGGAATAATAATCCACAACAGGGCAGAAAACATGGTCCTAGTTATATACAATGGTTTTAAGGAGAAGTTTTTATTATGCCAATGTGATAGCATCTCAGAAATGCATGTATCAAATATGATACAAATGGTTATATAGGGTTAAGTGATATGCAATGAATTAAGAGATGAACAAACGATGCTTAAGGAACATCTCTATTTAGGATCAACAGATGAGTAATTCAGAGTGTCCTATCAGTTAAAATGTTTTCTATGCGAGTTTTAGTTACGTGAACAGAATTGCTATCAGAAACTCCGGATGTGTCTTTTACACATTTAAAACATACCTTTCTCATTTTAGCTAGACAAGTTCTTTTTTTTTTTGATGATCAGGAATTTTAAGATTTTAAACAATATTTTCATTTTGCTCAAAAATGATACTCTAAGGAGTGGCAGTTGACTTGTATCCGTACTTCCTCAGTGTAAATAGAAAAAGGCAAACTTTATGTGGGACAGAAAGGAAAAGGTCTGCAATGCAGATACATTAAAGATTGAGTAAGCTTTAGCTGCCTTTGTCTTTTTGACACGTGTTAAAATAGTTCACTTGTCCAAAACACTTTTTTTACTTTTTATTGGGCTGCAAGGTGGTGTAGTGGTTAGCACAATCGCCTAACAGCAAGACGGCTCTGCTTCAAATCCCAGCTGGGTCTTTTCTGTGTAAAGTCTGCATGTTCTCCTCAGGCATGTGTTGGTTTCCTCCCAGCATTGCAGCATTGCAGCATTACAGAATTAAAAAATAATAAAAATAAAAAAGCTTCATAGATTCAGGTGGTCTTTGTAAAAAAGAATCGGTTCTCAATTGACCTACCTGGTTGAAAACATAAATAAATGAAATAAGAAAAAGTAAGATAAGGAGGCTAAAGTAAACTGGATCTCTGATAAATCGGGTAAAAATCTAGTAATGCTGACAACAATGTGTGATTTGGTGCTCCAGTGTAGCAAAGGTGTCAGACTTCACTGGTACACAGACAGGTAAAAGGTTTTAGCAAAAAGAAAGGATGTGAGATTGCAGTGCGTGTTTACAGCTGATGGCATCATTCAGAATAAACTTCTGTGAAAGACCAAATCTGCAGCTCAGCTACCGACTATCATTGACGCAAAGGGAATTAAGCGCCTCTAAACATTTACAAAACCGATAAAGAACGATGAGATGTCATGAGAGAGAGCCCAGGAATTTCAGATGAATTCCAACATGTTTAGCCTTTAATGAAAATCATGTTTAGCTTACGAAAGGGCTAACGTGGTCCTTCTCTCTGGAGATGCACAGATCTGAATTTCATTTGATAAGAGTCAACTAGCAGCCACAATAGAGCCTGCATGTGAATGTTTCCAAATAAATCTTAGAATTGTTGTGATTCATCCTAAATGAACACATAGGAAGCACACTGCAATAAGGAACAAATGAAGATTCAAGCAAACTCCTTAATTTTTAACTGTCAAATAGGATCCATGAATGTACAGTGGGAGGGAGAACAGAAAAGGATGGAAATATGTTAGAGAGGAGGAAGGAATTTTAAATAATGATGATAATAGAAGAAGGGTGATGAAAAAAGACTAGATAACAAATAGGAAGTTAATTAATTTAGACTGTTGGAAAGGTCGACAACAACAGATGACAGAGATTTGTGAAGTTAAAGAAAACTAAGTGAAGAGGCCACAGAGCTGTAGAGAAGGACAGGCGATGAGTGGAGGACAGGAGGCCAGAAGATTAACATTTACTCTGCGTGCTGAGGGGATTTCAAACGTGGCACCTAGCATTTGTGTTTGGCAGACAGCCGAAATCAACTCCAATCGGCCCCTTCCACACTGCTAATGGAGAGAGGGGGACGAGAGGTGGGGAAATTAGCACTACTGCTTTGTGTGAAGAGAGTAGAAGGAGGAAGGTTACTGAGAAATCACCGCTGGGACTCAAAGGGTTAGAACTTGGCTGTTGGTGTAAACCTCACAAAGCCAGACAACACATTTTGGTCCCTTCCGGGGATCTGCTGAGGCTTGCAGAGCATTTGCTCAAGTAGGAGGTTCTGTGCATACATGCAGAACAAATTTACTAGTGATGCGGCAATAACAGATTTGAACTGATAAGTATTCATATCATCAAAACCTTTTATCTGAGCATAAAACATGAGGCTGTCACTTTTTACTTGTGACAAAGTTTTATTTTCTTTCAGATTTTCAAGATGAAAATACAAAAAATTAAAAAAGAATGTACGTGTGGTACGATGTAGTTGTTCTTAGGCTTGTTGGGTGGGGCTGATGGCATGGCGACTTCTAGGGTTATCATAGAATAAAGATTGCAATGATGGCAGCTGGGATCAGTTGCTTCACAGGTTCAGGCTCACAGAGCTCTGATGACTCTACAGAGTCTCTACTGTCTCTACTGTAGTAGTAGTACTGTCTCTGAGTCTCTACTGTGAAGCAGCATTCACACCAAATGGCGACTTCTAGTGAAAAGTCAATGTAAACGTCTGTTTAGGGCATCCATATTCAAAACTCTCATGTTCACTCATCGCTACAGAAATTTCTAAGACTGTTTTCCAGCTCAACATACAAAGCCTGCAGCCATTGAACATGCGTTAAAACTTAAACCAGGCTTAATTTTGACCAATGACGGATTCTGATTTGGTAGTGATGTATGGATGGTGTCCTTTTTAATTCTCCAAAGTGCAAACCATTTGAAAATTGGTCATGGAGAGATTAATAATTGCGGTTTGTGACCGGACAGAACTATATAACAACGAATCTTTTGTATGTCAGAATAGAACTGTGAAAGAAAATGTCTGGAGTAAGATTTACAAGATTGGCAACACTTTGACATTTCGCAACAAGCCTCCTCCAACTGTATGCAGTGGACATGCACTGGTAAACAGTATCAATCGTCAAGTATGGAAACCATGGGTTAATCATGCGTTTAAGTATGTGTGTCACATACATGGTGTGAACGTAGCAACAGACAACAAAGAAAAGAAAATAATTTGTCTCCTTTTTTTTCCTGGGATCGCTCTGTGCTTCCCTTCTGCATAATTTTCTAGCTTACTGCAGTAGCATCCAGACAGAAACTACAGCAATGTGAGAACAAACCAAAGGGCAAAGGGAGAGCAAAGTAGAGTTGAGAATTTGCAGAATACTTTGTCTCTTGCAAATATTCAAAAATATAACCCATCCAGATAACATTATTTAAAAGAAATCTTGAACATTAATAACTAAATAATGTCAAGGTTTCCACCCTGGATAACAACTACAGGTCATTGACAATATCAAATAATTATTAATCAGATAAAGTTTTTCCCAGCAACAGACTGAAGATCATCCTCTACATTTGGATCCAATCAGAAATGGTCCTGATGCTTTCACAGAAAAAAAGGAATTCGGGCTGCTGTTTAGAAATAAATTCTTGCACGACTGCTGGGAGCTTTAAATCACCACATAAATCCTTCGCAGAGGATTATCTTTAAAGAAAAGGTAAAACTCATTTCAACCTCTCAAAAAGAAAAACAGACACATAAACCTTTCACCCATTTATAAAGTTGGCTCTGCAGCCTGTCAACCTCCTGTCTCACTACATTTTCATGTACTAATAAAGATGCTGCACAAAGTCGGTTCCCTGGGGGCCTTTTACAACTTTTCTTTTCTTTTTTTTTTTAAGAAAATGGGGCTTTGTACAATCATACTATTCACTGTGAGCAAGATGGACAGTTTCCATTACTCTGCCCTTGTAATTAAAGGATTCGGACTAATAGCAAATTTATCATAATTTCTGTTGGCTATCAGCTCTTTGACAGGCTATTTCATACAAGCTTTATGTTTCATTTCAGGCCTTCGGGTCAGTGCAGGGTCTCTGCCATAATATATCTTTGCATGTCTATGCATACATACGCAGTAGCATGCTGTGCATTTTGGATCAACGCCTTTATGGATGTTATTCGCTCTCCTATCTAGATTACAATCATCGCCATTAATCCAGGGCTCGCGTATCCGTACAGACCTACAGTTGCTCATAGACTAAACGTGTTGGCAGTTCACCATTTTACCACTTTCACCAATTCAATCTGAGTACAATATTACAAAAAATAAATACATGTCAAATGTGTGGACTAACCAACACAGATGTAATGTAAAGATAAAATCCTTCTTTCTTGATTACCTTGAAAGATCATTTTCTGTTGACAGAGGCTAATGCCAATAACTTTCTGTTAGTTTTCTTTTCTCTTTTATTACCCAAAGATACGGTGCAGAACAGAAACATTGGACACAATGGCATAGACATATGGTGTAATGGCTTTTTGTTGGCATTAGTCTCATAGAGTTGAGATCTAACTGGCCATTGCAATTGTATGCTTCTGCTGCTTACATGCCAGCCTGCTTTTTCTCAAAACAGCAAATCTACAACTTCAGCTATTTAGAGTCCATTCACTCACTAGACATAAATTGTTTCATAGTTCCTAAACTCACATTAGAGGAAAAAAATAGCTGTTTAGTTTAAAAATGAAATAAAACACAAACTTGTTCCTGAAAATAAAATAAAAATAATGAAAATAATAGGGAGGAGTGGGTACTACATTACCCAGCATTGTGCATCTATTAGCCCCTTTCAAAGTACTGCTGTTGCATCTTTGCTCTGCTTCTGGTCAATCTGTTACCCCCCCTAAGGGCATATCCCCGCATTATGTGCCCATTCTTCTTGCAAAACTAAAAGGGCTTTATACTCTGATAACTGTGGCAGAAAGAAAAAGATGGACAACCAGCCTCAATTTTAGATTGTGGTTGTACATGCTGATGTCGAAGCATTTTTTAGGGATACATGCTGCTCTGTCAAAATGTATTGTTGGACGTTACCGTGAAAAATTTAACGTGGCTAACTTGTAGCATTGTTGCACTGTCGTTTTTTACATGTTACTAACGAGGTTGGGAGTAAACATAATCACAGTAATGTTTGTTTTAGCGGTATGAGTCATTTTTTTACGTGCAACAAGGTTAAATGGTATTGCAAATACACTAAAGTGGCTAATGTGTAGCATGTTACAAACAAGTTCTGGAGTTACTGTGAATGCAGTCAGTTAAATCTGACTGACTGATCTCTTTTGTCTGGCTTAATGCACCTTATAATCCAATGTGTCCTATAGTTCCCACTGTACATTCACTACAGTCCTATAGTGCAGAAAATGTGGCATTTGAAGTTCTTATTTAGCCAATTCTCCAGACACACATTTCATCATCTGCTCTGAGGAAATAAAACTTTTTTGCCCCAACGTGTCTGGGTTATTTCAAAATAAAGATTATATGCTAAGTTTCCTCATAATAAGGTTGATTTTTGAGACACAAGTAATGTATGAAAATATATGTATATTTTTGGCATGACAATTTGAGATAAGGTAAGTGAATATGGTGATAAAGTTAAAAAATGATGTATGGCTAAATGATATGTGTGAGCACATGTTTGTTGGTATGTGTGTGTGTGCATAAAATATATAGGAATAGGGAAATGACACACTAACACAACTCCAAACAACTTGTCTCTCTTGTTGTTTCCTAACAGAGGCCTGGGCTCATTTGTGAAAAGTAACAAGCTTGCAACCACAAATCAACAGAACATCCAATCAGACATCATTGGTGCACAAAAACAAGATTACAAATGCTGGGTATTACACACACACACACATTCACATGCAAATTCAAGCTAATGGCCAACGCACACACTGATCCAACATGCAGTACCTCACTCTGAATATCATTACTGCACTCTGCCTTTGCATCAAAATGAAGCTTCATTTTTGACAAAAGTCTCTGAAAGAAACAGAAGCTGCAGGCTTTGATCATTAGACATGACTGAAAAGAAATCCCTCTGCAAACCGAAAGCTTCTTCTCTTTACAAGTTTGCTCACAAAAACTGGATTTTAAAATGTGAGTCTTAGGAGACGAAGAATTCAGTGAGCAACACTAGAAAAGAAACCTTTTGTCAACTTCAGAGGTAAAATATGATTGTCTTTGCCTTTCTAAGTTTTGATTTTTTTTTCTTTTTCGTAAAAAATGCTTTTTCTTTACTGACAAATGTCAGGCGCGGGGACTGACACATGACAGAATGCAATCTTTTTTTTCTCTAACAAAGAAGACTGCCTTGGTTAGGATATGTACTTTTTTGTTTTTTTTGTTTTTTTTTGGAGAAAAGCAACAGCCAGAGTGAGACTCTGCTCTTCAGAGAGATTTTCCAAATGGGTTGTTTGGCACTTTGATGTTGTTAGGTTAGCATGTGTTCATTCAATTCTTTGTCCAAAAACAATTAGACAGGATCTTTGGCTGAAGCAAAGCGATATGGCTCACGTTTGACAGTGATTAAAACTCCATTAAAATCCCAGCACTAAAGAGTGAGAATATGACTCATTTAGAAGATACACAGAGATGCATATTAATAATGGTTTCTTCTGTTTTTACATTAAAAAAAGTTATTCAGGACTAAGTTTTAACACATAAAATTATTAGGCTACATCAGGATAGTAATTTTAGTTTAGTTGACAATGTACAAATAATATTTTTCCAGTGCATATTTGATAGACCAGTCTAAAAATACGGACACATCGGACATGTGACACACGTTCAATAATGCAATAGACGAGTGTTTGTGAACGCCGTTATAGCCTATGTTATTTACACTGGATGAGCAGGGAAGGGGCCTCTTCTTTTAATGTTTTTACTCTTTACGAATGGATGTCTGCCACTTACACAGGCTTGATGCAAAAAATTGAACCAATGCACATCCTGCAATTTTTCCAGGATATTTCTTTCACATTTCTATTTGGTTATAGAAAAGAGTCGGTGACATATAATTCCATTCAGGTACAATCCACTATTGCTAATTTCTTCTCCATGACCAATTTACAAATGGTTAGCTCTATCGTGACATTAATTTATCACTACCAAATCCAAGACTCGGATTGGTCCCGGATTGACCTAGTTTCATTTGAATGCCCATTCGATGGCCACGTTTTGTACTCAGTCTTAAAAATGTGCGTAGCAATGCTTAAATGCGAAGGTTTTGAACGCGGAAGACAGAAATGTGCACATACGCACATAGACCTTTCATTGGAAGTGGACGGATGCTTAAGGCGGTGTGAACTTAACTGACTTCTCGAAAAGTCTTGCAAGCTGACATTACTTGTTAAAAAAGGCAAAAAGAAAAAAAAACAGTTACTGCTCTAAAAAAAATTCATAATCCTTAAGTTTTAATGTTTCAAACAAACTTGTATGCACAATTATGTATCAAAAAACTATTAGGAGTACCAAAACACAGCGCAGTACTCACATGCGATGATGTTGCCATAGCGATTCTTGTTGCGGTTTTCGTCCTTCTTAGCAGTTTCCCAGGGCGCCGTCTGTCCTTCTGCCAGAGCCTAAATGTGCACATGTACAAAGGCATGTACATGCGTGCACACACACAAGATCACACAAAAAATAGTTCATTGTTGACATCTAAAAACCAAGAAGAATGGATGCACACAGTCTGACAGGTTTGCGTCTGAACACACAAGCTGGCATCCGTTGAATCCTAAGTCTGAAGAAAAACAGTAGGAGAATCAGAGCTGCAGCTTATGGGCCATAATGATGTTAAGGCAGGGCTGCTTTCATGTTTGTCCACATTAAATGTTTAATGTTTGAGAGCTGAAGAAAAAAAAACATTCCTGTAGTAAAGGAACAACCAATTTCTGCACATTTGAAATGAAAAAACTGAGATGAAGTGTGAGTTCACTGCACTGAGTTTGCTCTAAAACAGAAAATGGAGTCTGTCCTTTGTTGGAGGAGAGGAGACAGATTGTGTGCACTCCCCGCCGCGGTGCTGGCCTGTGCCACGGGCCTTCAAACAGAGCAAGAACAAACAACATGCACATGTCTGGTCATGTGTGTTTATCTCCTGCATACTATCATTATTGCACATTTAGATAATCCATACAAGATTGCTTAATGAAATATTCTTATGCATTCAAAGAATGTTCAAGTCCAAGTCTAATGTGAAGACATAATAGCATGAGTGTAAATGTGACAGGGAAATCTTCACAAGCTTGTAATAATCAACCAAACCCCAAATCTCAAAAGCTGCCATATGGGCAGTGAACTATTTAAGAACAAGCCCTCCAACACACTCAGGTCACTCACAAAAGAGCACACAATCCTCCCTTTGGGGAGCAGTGAGGAGCCCTGTTTGAGTCCATTAAGGGTTTAAGAAGGCCAGACAGCAGCTTTCACTTTCAGACAGCTATATGACCTACATATTGCACAAACACACATGTATGCACACACACGCACACACACACACACACACACACACACACACATATGCGCACACCCTAAACAAATGAATTGTGACAGAAAAACTGACATCTAAACCTATTGCGCAGTCAAGCAGCAAATTGATTCTTTTGTAAAGCCATGTTATCCTGAGAGCTTGTGTTTGTGAATGCGCACAGTATCCATGATTTCTCTGTTGCATACGGTGTCTGTCTTTACAAAGACTCAGATCTTTATTTTAAGTAGTTGATGTTATTTTATGATGCAAATTGGACTGTTTTAAAAACAGAGTATGAGACTTCATGGTATGCATACAGTTTTATATTTGGACAAAGTGGCCAACAAATACAATCAACCAAGAGAATGTGTGTGTCCGTCTGATTGATTATCGATGACTTTTATGATAATAATTGATTCAATAACATACACAAAAGCAACATGTCAGCTCACATCGAATTGTAGATGGCTAGTCAAGAAGAAAATTATAGACATCCAAAATTAAACCATTTTAGTGTGATTTAGAAAGAAAAATTAAGAAAAAAAACAAACATTTGTGTCTTCAAAATAAAAGAGTGGTCAGCCAATAGGCTTATTTCTCACTGGGCTATAATAGCTAAAATATTGTTTGGAGATAATGCGTTGTTCACAGAATATAAAACTGCACAAATGATGTGCAGTTTGTTAAATTTAGACTGAAAGTCAACTTGGTGCATACATATTTATAACTGCTGTGATCCTCACCCAGCATATGTACTTCAACTGTCAGATTTTTCTCTATGTCTTAAGTCATTCTGTGTGGCTGTCATGGTGCAGAGGTAGATTGGTCAACCTCTGATTGGAATATTTCACTTCTCCCCTTCCTGTCCATGTGCCAACGTGTCCTTGGGCAAGACACTGAACCCCACACTGCTCCTGTTGGTTATGGGTTGGTGCCAGTGTTCGGCAGCGGAGTCACCATCAGTGTGTGAATGTGTGTGTTAATGGTTGAATGGGACTATGACTGTAAAGCACTCAGGGCTTTCAAAGTAGGAATTAAAGTGCTATAAAAGTACATATACCATATAAGTATAAGTATTAGAAGGTATATTCTATTCAAATATGGAGCCAAAGGAGGTGATTTTACTGAAAGTCAAGTTTTACAAGTCTGGACAACATGAGAAAATCAATTTTTATACTGGATTGTTCCCAACACAACTTTAAAAAGATTAATGTGAGACGCATTCAATCTGACGTTTTTGTTAATGGGCCATCCACCCCTCACAGAGATGTCTACCTTCTTTCACGATTTGAGACTGAATAGAGAGTTTGAGACAACATTGAGACATCTTTAAAGACTGTGTGACTGTTTTACAGCTGCATTGTGAGAATGTTTTATACATCCATGGAATCAACCACTAATACTTGGACAAAGAGCTAAAAAAAATTCTAGACATTTTTTCCAAAACATTTTGGAAACTTCTCTGCAATGTTGTTCGCCCTTTGTTGCCAAATTTTACAAACTAGTAGGATTCGAACTTAAGGTTCAAATGAGAAACTTGGATCATGTGCAGGATCTGTGAGGTGAAGAGCTCCATAATGCTTCCATCTGATCAGATTTAAAATATCTTGAATCTGACTCTGAATGGGAGAGGTGTGATCTCAGGGGGGACCGGCATGTTGACAGTGAGGCTGTTGTCAGTGTTAGTGAGGTTAATGCCTTTCAGCACTGAAGGTCACATCACACATGGAGACAGGGACAGGAAACCCACAATTTGCGGCGAGACTTGGGGTCAACAATCCCCAAATACACATCACTGCCTCGCTGTTTCTAGGGAGCTGGGCTCTTTATGCAACTGAGGCGGATGCTTCACCTTTGAAAATGTTTATAATAAACTAAATTCATGATAAGACTCATGAAGGAAAATATTGCTGAGCACAGATCTGTCCACATATTAAGTGACACATATCACATTTTGTATTCTAAATGGGTTTTTTAAGTTGCTTTGAAGCCTGCAGAGAATTTTGTAATATTAATATCAGCTTTTTTTGTAAAGCTCAAAGGTTTTCTGTGAAATAAGAGATGCTAAACTCTCTTTTGAGTTATGACTCTTTAATTTTGGCTTTTTTATTATTTACAAAGAAAGAAAACACAATTCTATTCTACCGAGCCTGTGTGCTGTGACACATCACCTTTCTCTTTTTAATGTATGAAATCACTCTTCTTTGAGCATGCATGCTTGGAAAGATATGTAAGATAGATATTATCTATCTTTTATATATTATATGAAAAATATTAATAATAAAAGTCTTAGCTTAGACCTATAATGACTTCTCTTGAAAATATATATTATTTAAAAATAAAAATATTTCTTAGATTCCAGCTCTAATTCGGTCGGAATAACTTTTTGGAGTTCGTACTCATGAAGATACAGTTTAGCTTGTAAGGATACCCAAAGTCCACAACATAGTTTGTTACAGAAGGACGTAAAGATCAAATATTTATTTCAGGGTACAAAGACAAGTTTTTTTTGTTTTTTTTACAATGACTAAAAACAGAAATGCCAAAGTAGTGTTTGATACTTTTGTGTTTGTGAGAGAAAGGCTTACAAATGAAGCCCTGTGGTGTAAAAAACAAAAATGAATTAGAATTGTAAAAAAATAAAAAAAAATAAAAACGCAAAACAAACAAGCAAAGAAAGGAATTTTTGTTATAGGCAGCACAATTAAAATGAACTGTAAAAAACTGTTACATCAAGAGCTTAGATTTCATTGAAAATGCACAAAAAGTACTTTGTGTACTTTTTTCTATGTAGAAAAAAAAATTGACAAATTAACAAAGTTAGTAGGTAAAGTCAACTGTGCTAAGAGAGTGACCATTAAGACACTTATATTTAAAGTTCCACTCCAATCATATTTTGGTCTATTTTCAAAGCATTCCTGATGGTATTTTAACTATGATTATACAGTGTTTAGTAAAAATAAAAAACGCTTTTTTTTTCTAGTTGTGGGTGGGACTGTTGGTGCAGACTAAGCCGCCCTTTCCTACCACCCTGTGTACATGCTCTCAAGTGACTTCACAGCTTCTCATAACACCTACCGAACATTAGAAGTGCAGCAAAAATCGCGAGCAATATTGGAACTATACAACTGTGCAGTTTTTGAGCCAGATGTGAACTCAGATGGGAAAATTAAGACGTACATGGATCTATTTGTCTACCACCGGATTCATCAGAATGGAGCGGAGCAGGGAGCTTGTGGCTTGCTGTAGAAACTTGTACATCACACTTTGAAGCTTTTTTTAAACTGCATTTTTGCATCTGCTCCTGTTTCACAATGATTTGAATAAAGAAATGCTCAAAAATGCAATTTTAACCTTAATTTTCTTTGTATATGTCCTTCATCACAAGAAAAATGCCACAAAATAATGTTAAAACCACCAAAAACCCGATTTTCATCAGTGAATATTTACAAATACTGCAGTGGCTTTGATTCTTTTTCCGCCATAAATAAGAGAAAAAGAAAAAGAAAAGAACAAACCAGAAGTGAACCTGGACAGAACAGCACAGACTCCACCCCCATACTGTGAGGTGTCTCTCTTATCAGTTGCTCTTAAAGGCAGGTGGTTTCAAGCAGCTCTAGAAATAAAGCCCTACTCTCTCTGCGTCTCAGTTTTTTTTCTTTTTGCTCAGAGGCGTTTACACACTTGAGAATAAATCACGTTTTCTCTTCCCCGAATCGTATCAGCAGGTTTAAACCCAAATGACAGGAAGCAAATGAAAATATAAGTTACTGTATCACGAAGGGGCAATTTCCAACGTGCATGCAGAGTCAGTAATAGAAAATATTCATTCTTCTGAGAATGGGAGGTGGAAGAGGACGACAAAAGCCACCTTCTTTGTGCTTCGTCAAAGATTTATTTCCAGCTTCAGAGATGAGAAAAATGCAGAAGGAATAAAAAGGACAGCTGACAAGAAGAATGGTTAAAGAAAGAATAAAATTAAAAAAGAGGATTTGGAAGTAAAATGAAGCGATGGGACAGAGCTCCAGTTAAAGAATAAATGTG
This sequence comes from Oryzias curvinotus, assembly GCA_023969325.1. NCBI lineage: Eukaryota > Metazoa > Chordata > Actinopteri > Beloniformes > Adrianichthyidae > Oryzias > Oryzias curvinotus. The sequence continues at coordinate 23,417,937 of CM043710.1, forward strand.
GAAATGTAGTGCATTAAACTGTCAGCAGTTTAAAGTGACAGCAAGATGCGGGAGCAAATATCAAGGTCTTCTCTGAAAAGAGAATAGGAAAGAGGACTAAGAAGAATGTTTAAAAAAAAGGAGCAAAGTGATGGTAAAAGATGACAGTGAGGAAGAAGGGCAGGAGGGTGACAACACTGAAATGTTGACTAAAATCAAAGGGGGAAGATTTCAGCAAAAGAGAAGATAGCAGTTACGAAAGGACAAAGATGAGAAGGAGGAGAGAACAAGGATAAATAAACTCGAAAAAATAAAGATTCAAGAGTGGATAAGAAGGTCAAACATTTTAAGTTAAATTCTTTGCAGCCTACAACTGTGACTTTTTTCCGAGTTATTTTAGTCCTGGAAGAAGAAAAAAAACTTTGGGATCTGGTATGGAAAAAGACACCATGCACATGTGTGTAAGTGTATTCACCTCATATTCTTCTTTGAAACCATAACCCTGTCCACATTTCATCTGAGTGATGTGTTGGAGGAGATCTGCAACACGTATTGCTGGCTGAAACTGGCCAGCCTGGAACTGACCTGCAGAAACAGAAACAGGTCAAATGAGTTCATTGTTCTTGCCTGGATAAACCACAAAACAGATTTATAAAAAAAATGCATCGCACAAAGATCAGCTTTTACTGCAAACTACACGTTTCATCTTCAAACTTTTATGGGATATTATTTTCCTAACCAAGTCACCAAAGACCACAACCATATCTTCCTCATCCTCCCCGTTGACATCAACCACCCTCTTGTCCTCCATCATAACTTCAATGAAACTCATGTTCCTACAGTCCTCCTGCCTTGCAGCTCTAACTTCAGCATGCTTTTACCAAAATAATCACTGTCCCTCCTCTGAGTATAGTATTACAAAACTTACTTAAAATATATGAAAATAGTCATGTATTTTGTTTATCTTGAGCAACATTTGCCAACCTACACCACAGACAATACAAGATGAACTCCATCCACCCTTAGACTCAGAGTTAAGTTTTTGTGATGTGGATGTGGGATGCACATACCGCTCTGATAGGAGAGTTCCACAGACTCACAGCCTCCGTACGGAAAGCTCTGCAAGGTCAGGGAGGGCTGGGAGAGAGACGGCTGACTGCTGTCTGTAAATGAAGACAGAGAGACATTGCCAGACATTATAATGATGGACTTCTCTGGACAGCCAATACGGTTTGGTCCAACCATAGCTGTAGTAGCTTTCTGCAGCCTGTGTTTGGCCTTGAATGATGCCGTGGAGTCATGATGCATGTGATAACCAACTTAACAGAAATTCATTAAACAGGGTTCCAATTAACCATGTTGTTCATGCGTGCTTTCACAAACTCCCAACATAAAAATGTAGAATGTGATATTTGTGTAATGTCCATCACCTGGTGACCAGCTCCACAGCATAATTATAGAATACATAGTTATGACCAATTAGGGTTGCATATGTCTACTTTCTGATTAAGAGTCTCAAGTAAAATGCAGATAGAAAATAAGAAGATTTAGAAAAACAGTACAAAAAACCCTCTCAGATCTCTTGCTGATTTAGTAGGTTGGCCCACTTAATAACAAATTCACGGACTGTCATCTTCATGGTAGGTTCATTGGAACAGTGGAAAATAGACAACATGAAAGAAAATCAAGAAATCCACTTTCAATAATTGATATACATTTTTTTGCATTTCATTAAGGGAAATAGGTATTTGAACCCTCTTGCCGGAAGAGAAGAGGGTTTTAGTACTTTGTGAGAAGACCTTTAGTAGCAACCACAGAGGTCAGAGGTTTCTTGCAGTTGATGACTAAGCTTCTGCAAAAAATCAGGAGCTATTTTGGTACAATTTTCTTAGCACTTTTCTTTTCATTAAGATTTGGTGGGTGTTGGTTAGCAACTTTGAGCTACAGCTCTCTCAATAGGGTTTCTATAGGACTAAGGTCCAAAGACTGGCTGGGTCACTCTGTGAACTTAATATGCTTTTTCTTTAGCCATTCCTTAAGTGCCTTGGCTGCATGTTTTGGGTCATAGCACTATAGGCAAGATTTCTCTTCCTCCAAACACGACAGGTTGAGTTGATGCCAAAGAGCTTAACCTTGATTTCTTATGACCACAGCACCTTCTCCCAATCACTCTCTCTAAATCATGCAGGTGTTTATTAGCAAACGCCAGGCAGGTCTGCACATCTGCCTTCTTAAGCAGGGATACTTTGAGAGCACTGCTGTTTAACCATTGTGGCGTAGAGTATTACCAATGGTTTTCTTGGTGACTGTGGTCCCAGCTGCTTTGAGATAATCAACTAACTCCTGGTGTGTTGTTTCAGGTCTATTTCGTACTGTTCTCATGATCATGGCAACCCCATTAGGTAAAATCTTGATTAGAGCCCCAGATCTATGGGTGGATTGATGGTCATATTCTTGTATTTCGGTACAAATAAACAAACAGTTGTCACCTTAACCTCCAGCTTCTTGCTGACGGTTTTGCAGTCCATTATGGTCTTGTGCAGGTCTAAAATCTTCTCAGTTAAATTCACTGAAAGCTCTTTAATCTTTCCCATGTTGGAGAGTTTGACTGGCTGTGGACAGGTGTCTTTTCTACAAGTAATTAGTTTAAACAGCTGTGTTCAATTCAGATTACATATTGATTAGGAAAGTTTAACTGGTCTGTGTGAACCAAAACTCTTAATGGTTACTCGGGGATCAAATACTTGATTTTGCCTCAAAGAAATGCTAATACATTTTATATAAATTATTTATAGTCAATTTCTTGATTTTCTTTGTTATTGTTTCAGCAAGGGATCAAAAACGTATTTTGTCCACTGTATAACAAAAACAGAAAAACAGAGATGTCAGTAAAGAAGCTTTGTCAAAGCATGAAAAAAGTATACAGAAAAAAAAAAAAAGCAAAAAAATGTCTTTCAGTTTGAAAAGGACAAATTCATTCTAATAGAAAACATCAGGGCATTTCAATTACTGCACATTTAAATCTATTCAATGAGACTTCAACAAATAAAATGTCATTCTGTGCACAGATGAGGCCTTTGACAATCCCTGTGTGCGTGTGATCCAGTTTGCATGGGACCAAGAGGAGTTATGAAATGAAAATACATTGCTCTGTGTTTTTTTTTTAATAGAGCCATTTGCATGTTAATGATGGCTGTAAATTTATTAGTGGCCTAAAGTGGCTTCTCCAAAAATCCAATCCAAACACCGGCCTCCCTTGACAAATGAAGAATGAGCGGGCCACATGGGTCACTTTGCAGCTCCTTTTTCACAGTGTGTTAATGCATGTGAAGCAACTGGGAGCATGAATAATGAGACGACCAGGAGGGACCCAAGTTGGTCGGCAAATATTGTTGCGTGACAGGAGGAAGTGATGAAAGAGCAAAAAAAGAAATGAGAAGATGCCTGAGAAGTTTTTAGAAAAAAGGCCAGATAGATAAAAAGATCCTCAAAATCCAAAATGGGAAAGAGAAGAGTGGAAATTAAATGGGCGGAGAAGATGGAAAAAAAGAGTGAATAGAATATATCCAGTGTTAAGAATGTGACCTTAAGGAGACAAAAACCACAGTCTGTTTACTGAAGTGGTCATGCTGTATGTGTTCTTTAGTGTATCCTCATTATAATCATTTCTAAGACTTAGTTTTGAAGCATGCATGGAAATCCCTGAACCCTTTTTAATCATCTCCATTGATTTCATCATTCACCTGGCGACCTGACACCTATATCAAGACTGGGGTTAAAAAACAAAGTTACTTAGAGATAAGTGGTTATCAGGGATTTCCCCATCAGGTTATTTTTTTATTTATTTTTTTACCCCAATCCAATTTTGAGTAATTTAAATTTGACTTGATCAGAGTCGGGATCTGATACCTTTGCAACTTGTTAAAAATATGAACAAATTTGATAAACAAATCCAGGTTGTCCCTGAAATTGAACTTTGTAGACGATCCCTTGGCAGCCGTCTTACTGCCGTCTCTCTCTATCGACAGCACGGAAAGAGCCATTCTCATTAAAGAGAGAGAAAAAAACAGTCTTTATCTATTAAAACGCCTTTGGAGGCCACTGTTTGGTTTAAAACAAACCAATAGAGAGAGTAGTTTTCAGTTTGAAATGTTTTTATAAAACAGTAATTGAGCCCAGAAGTCTGAATCTTTGAATATCTGATTAACCTTACGAACTGTTTTGGAGCGCCTGCTCTCAAACTAGCGTTGTTTTCTGCAGTGTTTTACAGCAATAATATTTTGTGATTCATTTACGATATGCAGACTTCTAGTAGAGTATTCATCTGTAATATGTGTAAAATATAGAGCACTGATTTGTAGTCTTTTCACTAGAAGGGGCATATATATATCGCTTAACCGAAATGGACTATTATATATATATATATATATATATATCTATTATATATATTATTATATATATATATTATATATATATATATATATATATATCTAGTCCATTTCGGTTAATATATATATATATCTAGTCCATTTCGGTTAATATATATATATATCTAGTCCATTTCGGTTAAGCGATGTACTGCCTGAAAGTCTACTAGAAGCTATGAATGAAGCATTGAGGGCAATTCCTACCACAACCATCACAGAAACCAATGAACTGGTTTACACTTCAGCAGCAGTGATCCTTGAGATGCTTGGCTATAAGAGCAACCATGGAAGAAAACAATACCCACCATGGAAGCAACGGTTAGAGGCCAAAATCAAGGCAACTCGGAAGGATGTGAGTAAGCTGACAGAGGCTCAAAGAGGTACAATGAGAAAGCAAGTACCTAAGAGATACAGCCAGATGCCCATACCTGAAGCCCTGGAAACTGCCAAACAAAGGCTCCTAGCCTTGAGTAGCCGCCTAAAGAGGTACACAAGAGACAATGAAGCCAGACGGATAAACAGGCTGTTCGCAACTCAACCTGCGAAAGTGTACGCTCAGTGGCAGGGTCAAAACAGCCGAGCAGACCCACCAAGGCTAGAAAATGAACAGTACTGGAAAAGTATATGGGAGAAAGAGACAGCACATAACAGCAATGCCCAGTGGCTGGTCTCTCTGAGAGAAGAACATAGCAACCTCCCTGAACAGAATCCAGTAACCATCACAGTGGCAGACATCAAAGAAAGAGTCTCAGGTATGAAGAACTGGACAGCACCGGGCCCTGACAGAATACATGGCTACTGGCTAAAGAAGCTTACCACACTCCATGAGCGCCTGGCAGCCCAAATGAACCAGCTGCTAAGAGATGGGACTCACCCCGAATGGCTAACAGAAGGGCGAACGATCCTGATCCAGAAAGATCCCTCAAAGGGTGCAGTCCCATCCAACTACCGACCAATAACCTGTCTCTCTACAACATGGAAGCTCATGTCAGGCATCATTGCAACCAAGATAAATAGGCACATGGATCAATACATGAGCAACTCACAGAAGGGCATTGGTAGAGACTCCAGAGGAGCCAAACACCAACTCCTGGTTGACAGAACAGTCGCCCAAGACTGCAGGTCACGACACACCAACCTGTGCACAGCCTGGATTGATTACAAGAAGGCCTATGACTCAATGCCACACACTTGGATCACTGAATGCTTGGAGCTGTACAACATCAACAGGACTCTAAGAGCCTTCATAAGAAACTCAATGAAGCTGTGGAAAACCACCCTTGAAGCCAATGGGAAACCACTTGCACAAGTGTCCATCAAATGTGGGATATACCAAGGTGATGCTCTGTCCCCACTGCTGTTCTGCATAGGTCTGAACCCCCTCAGCCAAATAATCAACAAGACTGGCTATGGATACCGACTCAGAAATGGGGCCAACATCAGTCACCTCCTCTACATGGTTGACATCAAGCTATATGCTAAGAGCGAGCGTGACATTGACTCCCTGATCCACACCACCAGGATCTACAGTAATGACATTGGGATGTCATTCGGGCTCGAGAAATGCAGCCGGATGGTGACAAAGAGAGGCAAGGTAGTCCACACAGGGGGGGTCTCACTCCCAGAAGGAACAATAGCAGACATCGAGGACAGTTACAAGTACCTTGGAATTCCCCAAGCAAATGGCAACCTGGAGCAGGCAACAAGGAAAGCTGCAACAGCTAAGTACCTCCAACGAGTAAGGCAAGTCCTGAGAAGCCAGCTCAATGGCAAGAACAAGACCCGGGCAATAAACAGCTATGCACTGCCAGTTATCAGATACCCTGCAGGAATAATAAGATGGCCAAAGGAAGAGATACAGACCATGGATGTTAAAACACGAAAGCTCCTCACCATGCATGGAGGGTTCCATCCCAAATCCAGCACTTTGAGACTGTATGCTAGCCGCAAGGAAGGAGGCCGAGGACTAGTGAGCATAAAAGCCACTATCAAGGATGAAACATCCAAGATGCATGAGTACATCAAGCTCAAGGCCCCAACTGACAGTGTGCTCAGTGAATGTCTCAGGCAATGGAGAGCCGAGGATACAGTGCTGGAGGCGAGATCCTCATGGGAGGACAAACCCCTCCATGGGATGTACCACCGGACCATAACTGAAGTGGCCGATATCAAGAAGTCCTACCAATGGCTAGAAAGGGCTGGCCTACAAGACAGCACTGAAGCGCTCATTCTGGCAGCTCAGGAACAAGCCCTGAGCACCAGAGCAATAGAGGCTCAGATCTACCACACCAGACAAGACCCAAGGTGCAGGCTGTGCAAAGAGGCGCCTGAAACAATCCAGCACATAACTGCAGGATGTAAGATGCTGGCAGGTAAAGCATATATGGAGCGCCACAGTCAAGTGGCTGGAATCATATACAGGAACATGTGTGCAGAATATGAACTGGAAACCCCAAGGTCAAAATGGGAAACACCCCCAAAGGTGGTAGAGAATGAGAGGCCAAAGATCCTGTGGGACTTCCAGATCCAGACTGATAGGATGGTAATGGCGAACCAACCAGACATCGTAGTGGTGGATAAAGAACAGAGGAAAGCCGTTGTGGTGGATGTGGCAGTGCCAAGCGATGGGAACATCAGGAAGAAGGAACATGAGAAACTGGAGAAATACCAGGGACTCAGAGAAGAACTGGAGAAAGCCTGGAAAGTGAAGGTGACGGTGGTGCCTGTGGTAATTGGAGCACTCGGGGCAGTAACCCCCAAGCTGGAGGAGTGGCTACAACAGATACCTGGAAAGACCTCAGACCTCTCAGTCCAGAAAAGCGCAGTGCTAGGAACAGCTAAGATACTGCACAGGACCCTCAAGCTCCCAGACCTCTGGTAGAGGACCCGAGCTTGGAGGAGAAACCACCCACGGAGGGTGAGAGGGGCGTTTTTTATATACATATACATGTACATATACACACATATATACACATACATAGACCTACAGGCAATGTTTTAGAAGTGAGCTTATTTTTTTAAACAAAGTATAGCATGTTTACGTTTAGGGACTTTTTTATGTTTCTTTCATGAATAAAATATTGACTTGTATGATTTGAAAGTCTTCTAGTTTTTTATTTTTATTTACTATTCTAATTCATTCACTCCTCTGGACACAGAGACACACACGCTCAGAGGTCAGTGACCAACAAGGAACACTTGCTATTGAGTAACTTATCGATATGATAAATCATGAAATATGCATATGAATACATCATTCTAAACTTAATGTAAGTCAGAATTGGGTATTTAACAATTCAAATCATCAGATAGAAAATATACACTCCAGCTGCTTCCAAGGTTTCCCGCTGCTGCCTTTGAGGTCAAACGTGTGTTCAAATGCCTACACACACATACAGCACTGGTGCATTTTCAAGTTACTCCTACAGTAGTAAACATTTGGATTTGAAGGCACAACTCTGTGTGCACCATGTTGTGCATTTGTGTGTTCACAATAAGCCCACCAAGGTCAGAAATGCATTAAGCCAGGCATGAAATGGAGTTGTAGCAATAGCTTCATAACACTGACGGTGATGAAGACATCTCAATGCTAATCGGGAGATATATTGACCCCACAGGCACAAAGGTGTTCAAGTGCACACATTTAAGCGTTTGATGGTGTTCATGTGTATGTGTTCCAGCCTGATAAGGAGATGTGTGCCAACAATGCATGTTGAGGCATTGTGTCTATGAAGCCTCTTTATGCCTTTAGTGTGTGTATGTTAACACAGTCCTTCATGCTTGGCAGTGTGCTATTAAGTTTCTCTCTGACTTTATTAAAGACTTGGTTATAGATGACTTTGAATTTACTTGTAACTACTTCCTTGACAGGCATCCTGTACAGAGAATGCCCTTCTCTCACCTGGACACTGCAGGGATAGACTTAAGAAGACCCTACTGATGATGTACAGAAAATGGATTACAGGATTGTCTAATCCTTCTAATCTGAGGGCCAACATTAAGATGTTCCATTAGTGTGTGCGTCACATATTAGCTACAGTTTATGCTACTTGTGACCCATTATATTCCATACTCAAATTCTTATGAATTCACAAGAATTGGTCAAATTGACAATTAAATAATAATAATATGATGTATTTTTTGGCTACGTTTAATTTCTAAATAGATTTTGTCCTTGAAAAAATGTGAGGGTTATGTATTGGTCTCACCAGGTTCAGGTTGTTCATCCACAGCTATCTTTATTAAGTTAATTACCCTTAGTGTATGCGTTGTCATATCTAAGTTTATTTATTAAATGTTTAATGTTCTGCGACCAAGCCTGGTCTCCTGCATATTCTGTCCTACACCTCCAGTTCATGACAAAAACCTCTCAAGGAACTGTTATCCCAGAACTTGGGATGCAAAGATGCATTCACAATCATCTTTGTGTCCTTTCTTGTCACACATGGCAAACTTCATCTCTGAATATTGTTTATGACAAGAAGAAACACATGAAAGAATAAAGGAGACAGAAAAAAACCTTTTCATAACCATACAACAAACAAGCTGAAAAGAAGTAAAAAAAAGTGCATTGTGTATGGTCAAATATTATTATATTTTTACTTTTGTGTGTGCCAAACATGGACCTTGAGCTGTAAATGACCTGAGTTTAGACCATCTTTCTTTATGCATCAAAAAATTTGAAGTAAACATGTTTTCTGTGATTCTCTCTGACAAATGATGACTAACTTATGAAGCAGATCCGTTTTAAAAAAATCGATCCTTTTACATGTTGCTGGTAACATTTTTTTCACTGTATATATGTAATTGTACTTTTGTTCAAAATGTAGATCACTTACTTTATGCATATAAAAACTGTGTCTGCATCTTTACACGGCAAAGGCAGATCTAGAAAAAAATCATCCTGTGCACAGGCAGCAAACATACTAGAACCTTTTTTAACCACTAATTGTTCACTTTTTGAATGTAGTTTTTGAGGAACAACCAGCAGGTGGATACTTTTGGTTTGGTAATTAGAAATTTTAATGTTTTAAATTTATGCAGATGATGTGATATTTTTAGTTTTTGTTAAGCAGAGGTTTCCAGCAGGCACAAAAGAGGTTTGCAGCAGGGTGTAAATCAGCGGGGATGAGAATTATCATCAAATCTAACAAATCTGAAGCTTTGTTCGAAATGCTGGATTGCAATCAATAAACATCACAGAATTTTTGTTTATAAGTGGGGGTGGTACAGCCGGGGGAGACTATGTCAACACAATGGGAATATTGAACTGAAAAGTAGACTGACTTGTTGAATTATTCTTCAACCATCCCTTTTGGACTCCAAATAAAAAAATAGTGTCCCCTAGATGGAGGAACATTAACACACTCTCATTGTAAATTAAAGCTGGGGAACATTTGTCATTCAAACAGAGAGGAAGATGTGAGTTAAGCCATAACTTAATTAGAGTAGCTGTTGGATCCTTGTTCTGACAGAGGGAGACTTTGTCCCATTTAACTTTGATTAATTACAGTATGCTGCATCCACATCATGCATATACTCAGTAATTAGATCCTAAGGAATCAAACAAAAATTCAAACGGATAATAAATAAATGCTGAACAGCACACATTTCTGAAAGATGTTAATTATCAGTCTCAAATAGAATATATCCATGGTAAACAGGCGTCCCTCATCATGCTGCTTTTTTGCTTTGAGGAACAATAAAGCACAATCCAACATTTCACCTCGTGTTCATACTTTCTTTACATCCACTTCCTTTGTTGGCTTTAATAAGTGAAATGTTCAAAACTGTTGCAGCAGTTCCTGTTTGTCTTTAAATAAGACTATTCTAAGAGACAAACGGATTAGCAAACTTTTCACAAAGGTTAGGTGTTGGATGGACTTGTGCTTGGTTTTTATTTTGCCAGCTTTAAAAAGAAAACTAATAAGCTGCGCCGATAACTTCATCTATTCCTCCTTAGTCTATTAGAGAAGTACAGTAGAGTAAAGTCAGAGATTTTTTTTTTTTTTTAGTGGCGGCAAAACGTTAGGATAAATGAAAACAATGAAAAAAGGGACATAGAAGTGCAGGTGCAGAAAGGTTATTATCCATAAAAAGAATGCAAAAAAGCAGGTGAGAACATTAAAGAAAAGAAAAGGAAAATATGTTATAAAAAAAAGTTATTTTATACAAGAAAAATGTACATAATTATAAATAAATTCCTAAACAGGTTAATATGAATAATGTGGGTAGATATTACTCACTTAAATAGTTGAATTTTTATATATATATATATATATATATATATATATATATATATATATATAAAGCAATGTCATGCATGCATCCAGTTAATCACGCTTGAAGGACTTAAAATACATAACTGAATCTGCCAGAGTGTATGTTGATATACATATACACACATATGTATATCAACATATGTATATATATACCAGCTGGTCTAGACAATTTCCCAGTGGTTTATTTCCCGACACAAAGTACACTGACTCACAAAGCGTGAACCAATGTGTCTATGTGTGGTTGCAGGGGTGTGTGTGTGTATGTGTGTGGATACATTATGGTTCTGTAACATAGCTGACGGTTGCTTTTTCAAGCATTTGCAGGCAGATGTTGTTTGTGCAGAAGTTCGCTTCAAAGAGATCTGCAGGTCACCTCGCTGCTGCACAGCAAGCAGACAAAAGCAGACCACAGCAAGTTTCACAATCAACACAAACCATACGTATGGAATAAAGACTGTAATACAAAGAATTTTGTAGTATCCTGTTATTTTACCTTGAAGGCTAAAGGCTTTTTTTTCTCCTTTCACTCCTTATTCTGGTTTGATTTGGTAACAATCTCAACATGCATCATCTCATTGGTGCCTTGGAGGAACCAATGAAGCGTTAGCTGTGTACGCGGGCAGTTCAGAGAACCTGCCTGGAAAGCTGCACATCTTGCTTGAGAACGTGAAGGTTAAAATGACCATCTCTCAGCTGCACTCACCTTCAATTACCCAGCACTGCCACATTATGGCAAAACAAAATGACTACCATTAGCCATAATCACCTTACATGCAGCCTAATGCTATGCTAGACCGGACTGAGAAAATAATTGCTTTTGCGTAGTACTGTTCAATTGAGAAACTTCATTCAGTACACTGTTGGGAGGAACGATGTTCTTTCTGCACAGGTAAAGACTTCTCCCTTGCATCCTCTGTGGAGGCTTAAAGGTATTTCTCTTAAAGTACAAAAACTAACATTAGGACAAAAAGCAAAAGGCCACAATAAAAGGCCTGACAAAGTGAACTCTGTTTTGCTTTAGAAAAGAAACACTGAGAAGGTAATCACTGATTCTCCTCATTTAAGTCAGCTGACATTCCCTTAGGTTTATTTCTTTGTAAGTGAGCTAGATTTAAAGACCCACTCGGATATAAATTGTGTTTTTGGTGTTTTTTTAACTTGTTCTTGGGTCTTTTTTCTCATGATGGAGGAAATATATGACAAATATTCAGCTCAAATTAGGATTCTGTGCATTTCTAAATTCAAATTGTTGTGAATCAAGAGCAGGTGAAAAAAATGCCATTTGAAAAAGAGCTTTTTTGCGTTGTAGAAATTACACTTGACAGGCCACAGGCATCTTGCTTTCATCTTTCTGTAACGGGGAGGGGAAAGGGGCACGGAGTGCCCGTCTACAGTCCTGCCCACAACTCAGAGGCAAATTTCTGATGAGCTACTGCAGCTCTGCACAAATGATGTTCTAGAGAATGACACATAATCATAATTACAGCATAATGACATCATATTCATATTTAAAGAAACCATGAGAAATGTTTTGAAAATAGATTAAAAGATGATCAAAGTGGGTCTTTTAACATATTTTCTTGTTATGAATTATTCATTTTGGAGACCATTGTTGTAAAAAAATATATTTTTGGAAAGGTCTTGAAAAGGATGATATGCTTTTGTAAAGAAGCAATACATGTGCTGATTTTGAGTAAAAGGTGAAAAAAACACTAAAACGTTCAAATTGAATATTAACCACAATAACATTTAAAACATTGGCCTTTTATTTAAATGTTTCTAATCACTGTGGCTTTTCAAATGTTAGAAAAAGGACTAACAAGTGTAATAGACAGGATTAGTGACATGATTTAGTTCTTTTGCTCCATTTTGTGTTTGTTATTGTGTTTTATAGTATTTGTGCAGCAGAATGTACCTAATGAAACCCAAAAGACCTCTGATCTGTGGGAAAAAGGAACTTCTTTGGTAGCTGTCTTCTCCGGCTCTCAGTGATCTGGCGATGGACCATCTTGCATCACCTTTTAGCGAACTTTAGCATCTAGGAAATTGATTTTTTGAAGAAAACGTGTTTGCACATGAAATGTGTGTCATCCTGCAGTGGGTTCCTACTGATCCACAGGATTTATGTCGCATTACTTTTAATACTGAACACGCCTATGGATACTGGGAAATTTCTTCATGAATGTGCATGTTTTTGATGTGACCTTGTTTTTCCGTTTTATATTTGTGTGCATTTTGATCTGTTTCTCTTTAAGATGACCAAAGTGGTCTGATGGTTTGGAAATAATAAAACAGTTTATCATCATTTCACTAAAAAGGAATAAAAGAAACTCATTGGAGGACTTACATGATTAAATCTTTTGTCCATTTTCAAAGGTAAAAGATTTCTTTATTTAGACTATTTTAAATGTTGGCTATTTATATTCCATGTATTTAGGAGATTTAGCTCCTTTCATCTAAATCCAATAAGCATTTAAAAAACAATCTACACACAATTTCTTTGGTGCAGTGCGTCCCATTTTCTGTGAGTACATTTCTTGTTTAAAAATATAAAAGTCTTGTGAAAGGACAGTTTTCCTTTGTCTTTAAGATGCTGTTTTGTTTATTTTCTTTTTAAATATCACAAAAAAAACGAACTAAATACGTTTTTAATTCATTAGAGAGTCAGCCAGACACCAGCAAGGCTGAAAGCATTTAAAGCTTCACAATGGAAAATAGACCCACATCCAGCTCTGAATGTTTTTTAATGAAGAACTGCAGCCTGACACTTTTTGATTATAACACATTCAATTATTTTCCAAGTTAGGATTCAGGGGAAAAAAAAAAACATCAACACCTATCAGATTACAGCAAATTGTAAATAAATGAACAAACTGAAAGAAAGTCCAACAGAGAATAAATTGCAAACCTGTTTTTCCACCTCTTTTTTTCCCGTCACACATATCCCTTACTGTTAGCCTTTTCTTCAGCATTCGATAATGATAATGTTAATAGAAACAGGCTTGATACTCAATTTGTAAAACCTCCATCCATCAATTTGCTGCTTCAATCAATAACATAATTGCAACGCTCAGCATGATGTGCAAACAGCTGCCTAAACTGAGGCTGATTGATGAATATGGATGGACTCAAAAAATGATAAAGGTGCAAAGAAAAGTAAGACAAATGCCACACAAAATAAGTTAAAGATAAAGAAGACAAAAAGAAAAACAAAAAAATAAGCTAAGTGGGGTTAAAACTATATGTAAAAAAAAAAGAATATTTAAGTTCTGTCCCAATATCTCTTCATGATAGTGTATACCACACATTCACTCTATTCTACAGTCAGTTTTCTATATTTTATATGCTGCGAGTAGCAGATTTTTCGTCACAATAAAATCAAGGTTTTGTTGTACATCTCTTGATTTTCTGTCTTATTTCAGCAGGAACAGATGGTTCCATAAAATGCTAATGTCATGAAGATGTATGACAGGGTATTTCTTCTGCTGCATAAATTACCCAAGCATTCTTCCGCACTCTGCTCCACGGTGTCCTGATGTGCATCAGCACGTGAAACAGAACCCTTGCAACACCAGTTCTGAGCATTTTATCAAATGGAGTAAAAAAAAAACACAAGCAGCTGAAGCGCTGGTCTAAATCATTTATCAGCCACAGCTTTGCTCTTTTGTCTACTTTTTTTTTATTCTCACAAGATCCTGAGTTTATGATGTGTGATCAGAATTTTTCCTGTCACTCAGTTCTATAGATACAATATGGAAGTGGGAAGTTTTAGGCTAAAAAAGTTATTTGGTGAAAAAAGAACAAGTTTTTAAAAGAAAAAAGAATGATGATGAATCATCAAATCACAAAAAAAGAGAAAATATTAGACTTTTTTTTCTTTCACTAAGGTTCTATTAGAAGAAATAAAAATAAAAAGATTAAAATTTAGGAAGACAAAGAGGAGCAAATGACATAATACTGTAAAAGAGATGAACGCTAAGTGTAAAAAAAAAAGGGGAGGGGGGCTGCAAAAGTTGTGCGGCGAGGAGATGATGAGTTCGCTCATACTTAATGTCACTGAAAACTGTAACTCCTAAGGTGCAGCAGAACATTACAGTACAGCTCATGCAGCTCTGCAAGTGTGTGACGCTGTGTGAAGAGTGTGAAGCTGAATCCACACACATACACACACACACACACACTAATGTCACACATTGGCAGAGAGCAGAGCCAAACTCCTTGGCAAAGAACTGATCAGTCTGGCCAACAGAAATAGAAGGGGAGAAAAAGAAGCGGAAAGGACAGAAAGAAGATACTGGAACATAGTGTTGACATTTTATCTGGACCGTGTCGAAACTCACTGCTTGTTTGGGAAAATGCACATTTATAAATACAGCAACTGTGTGCTATTCGAACATGCCATGAGTGCTGATGCGCATGAAATTCTGCATGTTAGCTGGTGTTGCCCCATTCACCACGTCACAATATCACAAACAAACAATAACGGGGACATCTGCTGAGCTTTTTCTCCACCTCTGACTCCATAGAAACAGAAACAAGAAATACAAAAAGTATTTTCTTACCTATAGACGTTGTGGCTGGAACAGGCTCTTTGGACACTGCACGCATTGAGCATTCGACATGAAATGGCGAGAAAAAAAAGGTTAGAACACAAAAAAAACTTGCATTACAAGCAGCTGTTGTGAACAGCTTTAAAAAGAAAAGAAAAAAAAAAACAAAAAAAAAAAACAAAAGTTTAAACTGCATCTCTGTTTGCTGGAACTGCTTTTATGAAAGCAGGAAATTATGTCATCCTTTAGCTCAAAGGACACATTCAACAAGCTAAAAAATAAGAGAATAAGTGGTTTTTGTTTTTGCATTTCTAATAAAGAAATATTGCATTATATGCAATATTTTTTATAAATGGCTTTCATACATAAAACAAAGAGCCAAAGATCTCTTTTTTTCCCTCAATTGATGAAGATCTTTTTAATAGGAGGCTGAGGATAGCCTTGTCTGAAAAACAAAAGTCTAATAATTTGCATAAACTTATAGTAAAACCGGAATGTGAGTGCACGACAAAAAAGAAAAAAGCCTAAAAAAGCATTGATTCGCACACTGTTCAAAATTCATGCATAGAGTTGTGAGAGCCTGGAATGCATGAATTGAGAACATATGTGAACATTTCAAAACTCTTTGGAGACTTCCTCTCACACGTCATTGGCAATGTGTCACAAGCTGCTGCAGCTCAGGAAAATGCAGCCACTTCTGCACAGTTCTTGGGTTACGCATGAAAAATTCAGAACACACCATTTTACTTTTTTATTTTTGAATGACAGCTCTTATAAGCTCCACTCCTCGTTAAAGTTAAAATAACCTTTCTCATACAGCTGTCACTTTAATGTTAACAAAAAAAAAAAAGCTCCTACAGTGCTAAGGGTCCTGCAAACATCTTTAAAGATCACATGAGTGTGTACCTGAGTAGTAGGAATTCAGCAGGGATTTGCTCTGCAGTGTCTTGCTTCCCTGCACAGAGAAGGAGCAGGGGGAGGGAGAGACTGCCGAGGAGGTGAACACAAATGGATGCACAGAGAGAAAATGGCAAGAAAGTATGGGATAACACATGAAAAGGAAAAAGGGAAGTGAATTGGGATTGAGAAATGGAGGCCACCAATGGAGGCCAGAGGAAGGTGAGGCGTCAGTGAGGTGAGGAAAAGAAGAGAAGAGGGTTATGTTAGTGACCTTGCTTAGAAATCAGCGGTCGTCACAGGACGCAATTTGCATGGAAAACATACACCAAGGTGGATCAATATTCAACAGCATGTGCGACAATCCAATAACACTAATGGATCCATCAATGCAACCAACATTGAATTTTGAAACATTAAAGCGGTTATAGCCCAATGAACATGCACTTAAATCTGGCATGTTCCCATTGTGGGTCAATAGATTTAACTGGTTTAACTGCTCGTGTAAAGAGTGAAGGTGAAAGAGAATTAAGTGATGTGAGAAACAAAGAGTGGGGAAAAAAATGTAGAGCAGAATCCAATTTATGTTTTTCAGGATGATGTGATACCAATTTGGAAATGAGCAGCTCCAACCTCACTTCAATGCCTGTTGATAATTTTCAACACTGGTAATTTATAGTTGAAACAATATACAGTAAATGTGGACCTTTACCAGGAAAAGCAAGAGACACAGAAGTTTCTTTATAGTGACGTATACACGTCTTCCCTTTTTTTTATCAGAAGGAATGACGAGGTAGCGTCTCCAAGAAGCTTTCCTACACCCAAAGCTGCCAGAATGAGACTTTCGCTCACAAGATGAGTGCTGGCATATGTGTTTGTACTTCTGACATTGCGTAAAGGTCAAGTGACAAAGCCTCCAAGAAGCCATCATAATTATGACAAAAGAGGCGACTCTCCGCCACCGTCCAATTGGTTGATGTTTGCTGAGCTGCTTCAGGGCTCCTTGTTAACATTTAGCATGTTTCTCAGATTCTCCTTTTTCCCTCATTAGAGAAGCTGGAAGATGATCCAGACTCTCTCAGCTTTCAATATGGCAAAAAAAAAGAACTAAAAACTTCCTTACGTGTAAGTGTTCTGGAGAGCATTTTTTTTGTGTCTATTCAACTTTATTTATAAGGCACTTTTAAAACAGCAGAGGCTGACCAAAGTGCTTAACAACGTAGGATACAAACAAAACAATCTAAAACAAACAGTATAAAATCAAGTTTCCAGATTTAGTCTAAATAATGTTTTTTTTCTTTACTTTTAAACACATTCATGAGTTGCTTTTCTTTCCAATTCAATCTTTCTTGAGATTCATGATTGTTTTCAGACTCCTTCAAAAAGTTTAAAAGTAACTACCAGTACAACTCCTGCAGTTTAAAACCTAAAGACCCACTTCATTTATCTTTTGATCTATTACAAAAAAAAAAAGAATCCCAGAGGTCGTTTAACTATGATCATGCAGTTTTGACCCCAAATCAAAAAACCTTTGTTGATTTCTAGGACATAGTTTCTGCAGTGCAGTGAGTTGTGGTGGAGATCTTTGGTGCGGAGTATAAGGCCACCCCCACACCTCATGATCCATCTATTTTTGTGCTATTCTGCTAATTTACAGACTCTCACAACCCAACCCAAAAATCATGAGCAATATTGGAGCCAGATCCCAGCTCAGATGAGGAAAATGGAAGATGGATCTAGTCATCTACAAGTGGAAGCATCAGAATGAAGCATAGCAGGGAGCTTGTTGCCCGCCCAGAGTATTTTCTACATGACAAATACGATCTAAACATCTTTTCAAATACATTGTTTTCATCAGCTCTTTATTAACAACAATTTGAAGAAAGAAATTATTAGACATATATGTTCTCCATAATGAAAACAAAAGACTATAAGAACATGTTAAATAAAAAAGTATATACTTTTTATCAGAATGGGTCTTAAAATCAACCAAAGAAGTGTCACTCTGGATTCTTTTTCTGGGTCAGTTTATTAAAGAGCAATGCAAAAGTTTCAAGAAGCCAAATAAGTCCTACTTAGAAAGTGTTGATCTTTTTTTTTTCTCTGAAACATACTGTGTTTAAAATGTGAGCGATACCAGTACAGTTCTAATGGAGTTACCAAAGTGAGGAACTCAAATGTGTTTTCTGTTGTTGGAGTCTGGTTATGAAATAAAGCGATTTCAGAGCTGAAAACAATCACCTCGTGTAACCCTTGTGCTATCCTAGGCACTTTACCGTTGGGAGTTGAGTCATCTAGATTCACTAGACAGAGCTCTGAACCTTTTTTTTTTTAATTTTTTGTGATCTTCACTGGTTCAGTGGATTACATGAAATTTTTCCACCTTTATCCACCTTTGTCATGGTAGGGAGAGCATGTCAAAGTAAGGTTGGGGTCATCCAAGATAGCACAAGGGTTAAAAAAAAAAAGTATTATATTTGTTTTTGTAAATGTTTGCTTGATTGTGTGTCAAGTAACTAACATAGAAACTCTTCCGAGTGGATGCTCTTATCACCTTGGGAGCATGTGCGTGTTCACAAATGTGAGCCATCAAGAGGTTCCTCTTTTTCTAACTAGAACTGATGGCTTCCATGTGCCTGCTCCCACACTTTACCTTTACCGTACACGGGCACAAAGATTTCAGAGAAACAATAAATAAATAATATGCAGTACAGACACACATAACACACACAATAAGATGAAACCTCGAAGGAATGCTGGGAGACTGACTATGACATATTACATGCTAGCTAAGCCAGTTCAATAATCCACACTAGATATCACAGCAAGCTTGGACACATTTATTCATGAAAACTGCAGTTGCTGCAGCTCAGTGTTGTGTGCATGTGATCGCACTCCCTCAAAAGGTGTCATTTATTTGTGCACTAGCCATATAATACTTTTAGGGATATTTTGGATACTGATCTATCACTTCTTTTTCATTTAGACTAGTGATCACCAAAGTTAAAACATTGCTGTTCCTTCTTTTCTTCTTCTTTTCTTCTCTCTGTGGGTTAATGCCATCCAACTGCTCTAATCTCTCTATTCACAGAGCACTGTGGTCAGAAAAGGGGTTCATTGTCCAAATGTATCTAGTTTCCATATTTTTTATCTAGTTGTTCACTTTATGTAAACCAAAATGATGCTGTCTTTTTGTTTACTTTTTCCATTAAAAACAATCAAATCTTGCATAACAACTGAGATGGATCATCTGCAGAATTCTCTGCTAATATAAAAAAAAAAAAAAAAAAAACTATGCCAACTTTTTAAACACAAGCTAACAGATTGGAGTTTAGGAGTGGATCCATATCACCTGAGCACAACTTTGAAAACTGATAAAGCCTGAAGCCAACATTGAAAATCCATGTTGTAGTTTTGATGACTAAAAAGCTAGTAAAACTCTAGTAGAAAAACTGTTAAAAAAGCTCAGTTAACAAGACCATGTGGATGGAAATGAGCTAGTTGATAAGTTGCTATGGTTTTGTCTCCAGTTGATGCACTTAAACAATCTGCAACAAGTGTACAACCTCTAAAATAAAGGCTTGTATAATATCCCTTGTGCTATCTTGGATGACCCCACCCTTACTTTGACATGTTCTCCCTACCATGACAAAGGTGGATAAAGGTGGAAAAATTTCATATAATCCATTGAACCAGTGAAGATCACAAAAAATTGAAAAAAAAAAAAAGGTTCAGAGCACTGTCTAGTGAATCTAGATGACCCAACTCCCAACGGTAAAGTGCCTAGGATAGCACAAGGGTATAAAAGCTGAGACATGGTAGTCAGAAAACTTAGCACCACATACGGGCAACATTTTGTCTCAGCTTCTCTTAAAAAGCTGTTTTATCCTTTCAACTTTTTAATTTATCAGTAGTTGAGTTTGTGGGGCTGTATTAATCTAGATTTTGTTCAGATAGTTAGGAAAAGGAGAATACTGGTCATTCAGTCAACATGGTTGGGTCAGCATGAGTCCTTTTTTGCTTTTATTTCAAGTCCTACTTCCTTTGTTGCTATTTTTTCCCCTTTGGATGGCTAGTAATTTCTATTTTCTTTGTTCAGGGAACAGCATCCACTTGTGACATCCATCTAGCAAAGCTGTGTACCTGTACATGTTTCCTTGGAGTTCTTATTTCACTGTGCACAAGGGTAGATTTTCAGTTTATGGGTTGTGTCATGGGGCTGGAACATGGGAGTGATTGCTTTTAAAATGTTGTCATGCTTAATGTTCTTTGACGTTTTTATTGTAGCACCATTTTATAGAGGACAACACAACATAATTAGATAAAGCTTCGTGCCATTTTGACTCCTTGATAACAGCATTTTACCACGGTGTACAATTATTGGGGAATTTAAACTTTTTTTTTTTTATAATCCTATTGGACTCTTGGTTTTTAATCTTCTAGCCTGTAAATTAAAAAAAAAAACGAAAGAAAAAAAAACATTTTTTTTTACATTCCTTACAATAAGACTGAATGATACTGGAAATGGTGCAAAAAAAGGCAAAGATACATAAAGTAAAACGATGCCTGTTACAAATCCAACCCTTAAAACGTTGTTGCTTCTCTTTATGTTCTCTTTTATTCTTGAACGGATCATTACTGGTAAATTTTAGTTATGTACCATGTTTGGTACTGAAGATCTGGGCGCAAAAACAACACCTGTCATTTATCATGCACTTACATTGATTTCTTCCCAGGCTGGAGTGCATGTCTTTATTACCTTTACGCACTGAACTGCAACGAAAGTTTTTTTTTTTTTAATCTGAATGAAACAAATTATTGCTGACTAAAGTACACTTTGTCGGGAATTCTGAAACTTTTCTTTTTAAAAGAAACATGACACTTTCAGGTAGTAGAGATAGTCTTTGAGGCACTCCTTAATCCACATTTTGTTTGCCAAACTGTTTTAGTTTTAAAAAACTACAGCCGAGTTTCGCTGCTGCAGATGAATTAAATTTGATCTTTTTCCCTCTGTTTTCCCCATTTCTACTCTCTGTCCCTCAATTCTTCTTCTACCCCAAACACAACATGTCTTCCCCTCCTCTGTGATAAAATCTGTGGTCTTAAGTGTACTGACTCTGTATGCTAATGCTTGCTCAAAAGAGGCTCAACTTTAATACCGAGAGGAGCGTACCTGCATGCCAAGGGGAATCTGCATTGACAGCAGCGTCCTGCAAAGGCGGCTGATGACTCGGTGAGAATGCAATAACACAAAAAGGTTATTCGCCCTGCGAGGGTCCATTCGCTCAAATATTACCGGTTACCCTGCCTTGTGTCAGCGTTTTCTGTGTGTCATTAAGACTGAGCTTGGATCGGTGACTTTGAGTGTGAGGTATGATGTGTCTCCACATGTGCTACCACACATGTCTAAATCTAAAGTAAAACAAAAAAAAAGGCACTCATTTATAAAAACTCTTCCACAGATAACTTTTCCAGTTAATGTAGTTTATATTTCAGGTATTAAAATAAAATGTTGGTAACCTGGACTTATAAAGTTAGTCATTAGTGCAAAATAAAAATGTTGGTAAATGCTATTGAAAGGTGAAGAATTGTTACAAATAAATACATGGATGCTAAAAATTGTAATACGCTCAAAATGGTAAAAGTCATGTGAAAGCAGGAAACCAAAAAAAAAAAAAATTGCACCTTCACACAGCATTACACACATGTACTGAATGCAGACTCTGAGCTGAGAAGGCCCGTCAAAGGGAGGAAGGGTACATTAAGAAGGCCGCACAAAAGTTGAGGAGAATTTATACTTTGTCAACGATAAAGCACCTAAATGCAAAAGATCTAAAAGAGTAAATAAAACTACCATAGCAATTTTTGACAAAGCTTTATGGTGCAAATGTGTGCGAGAAACACAGAAAGCTTATTTTACAAAAGACATGGACAGTTACACGAAGAGTACAAGCAATTATGGCCAGCATTAACTTGAACCGGAGCTTTCAGCAGCCAAGCATTCCCAAAAGGCCACTGTGACATTTTCAAGAGGAAAATGGCCCCCTGAGAGGTCTTGTCTAATTATGCCGGACACACAAAAAGAGATGGAAATGTAGCCCACAGATACAGGCAGGCCAACTTCCATAATATTATGGTTGGAGTGAGTAGAAATGCTCACAGCATCCATACTTCTATGTGCCTGAATCACCACAACAGAAAAACTATGGGTGGTGAGAAAGAAAGAAAGAAAGAATGAGAGCAGAGTTGAAATGATTACAGCAGCACCATATAAGATGGAAGTTAGTGAAGCAGCTCAGCAGTCCGCTGATGTCGATGACCGATGGGGAGTGTTTTTATCAAATGAGAAGTCCACTACTAGAACAATCCATGTGACAAAATGACTAATGGCATAGAATGAAATGGAATGTGTGCATTTTCAAGTAGCTACGGGGAAAAAAATGAACTCCATAATGTCAGAGTAAAAGCTGCACAGAAAAAGTTGCTAATTTAAATAGCTGTTTTTTGTAACTGTACAGTTGTCCTCCACAGCTGTGCAGTACATTTTGAATTAGGCTTTTTTTTGAGCACTGCAAAAGGAACTGTTAAGGTGGGAAGTTTGACTTACTGAAGCCGTTGAGGTCCTGGTTGGAGGTGGAGAAGGGGTCATCTTTGTGCAGGGTGCTGACTTTGGTGGTGCTCTTATCAGCTGTGGTCACAGGTCCCATCTCCCTTTGCTGAGTGGAGCTGCTGGCCGTCTCTTTCTGTTTTTTTGCCAACTTCCTAAAGTGGACAAACATGCACACTTAAGTTATACATGTAATTCTACACCTACTGACATGAATTTAAAATAATGGATACACAAGCACATAGCCAAGAAAACAAACAAAGGGGTGGGTGTTTGATAGAAATGAGAAAAAAGATTTAAAAGCAGGGATTTAAACTCTGATAGCCTAAAAAAGGAGATGCATCACCATGAACTGTATTTCTTCAATTGTTATATCAAAAGTTTTGGACTGACAGTTATTTCTTCAAATTATAAGCAATTACAGTTTGTATGGGACATAGTATCTTTGTAATGTGTTTTTAATCAATGAAAATAAAACGCAAAAACTGTTGTTTTCCTGTTTCACACAATAAAACAATAAGAAAATCATCAGAAAATATTGTTTTTTTTTAATGATCGATTTTCCCCACATACACACTCACCCATCCATCAGCAGTACATGTTATGTCTAGTTTATAACTATGTGAGTTACATGGATCTTATGAGAAACACTTTTGTTTTCTTCAAAAAGAAGTTTAAAGTTGTCTACTGGTCACATGGCACCTATGATAATAAAAATCTTAAATTTAAAGTGTCCATCATCTTTTTTTTTTTTTTTGAGCCCCAATGGTTTATCTGACTTCTTATAGTGCATTTTGCAACAATGACTCGGCGATGTCTGTAATTCCTGCATATGGAGTACATGTTTATTTAAATAGTTTTTATGGACCTATCTTTGAGTTTTAGCAATAAGTCTTTACGAAAAGCTAAATGTGTGACTGTTGTGGTTTTTCACATTTGCCCTTTGTGTTAGAGAAATCAGACTTCAACAAACCAATTGACCTCCTGTGTGTTAGGGTCAGTCAGTTGAGCATAAATTAGGATAAACATGTCAAACCAAATACAGAATGGCCTTTTATCTTCATTCTGAGAGCTCAGTACATTAAAAAAGAAACATCAATGACGGTGCTGATGGATTGCTTTGAGCTTAGATCATTTTCTTATTCTACTTCAGTGCATTTCAACAGAATAACATACTCAAGGTGACTCACAGTCTTGGTAATATTTCTGACCATTAAATTATTTATCCTAAATGCTTGGCTTTTTTTTTCCTTCTCAAGAGCAATTAGCAGAAAGAAAGGACAGGAGGGACACGCTCAGAGCTCCTGGAACACACTGCAGCTGTAATCTGTATGAGTAAAATGTAGCCGTAGATGTGGAAGTCCCTAGAGTTTTGTGTGTCCTTTGATTTTTGGCTTCTTTCACTCATTGTGCACGTCAGAGTTCCCATCTGTTTCCCATTTAGTGACGTTCGCTTAGAGTTTTACCTGAACATTCAGTTTTAGGTCCACTGAGAGACCAGATGGCAGAAATGACAGTAAGCTGTTTCAATCCTGACACCGTCCAGAAGATTTATCAGAGCTTGCGCATAAAACATAAATAGAAGATTTTTCCTGGGTCTATAGCTGTATCCCAGAATCAGAAATGTCCTGTGAGCCTGATCAATTCCGGATGCAAGAATGAATGCACGTTTGCCCATTTGAATGTCATCAAAGCAACATCCTGTCAAGCGCATCTTTAATGGAAACTCTTGTCTCTTCTAGGCTTTGAGGCATCTTTGGGATGCAATTCATGTTTGTGATTATACAAGCTCGTAAGGGGCTGTCATGGCTTGTTTTATGTTAAAGCATCTGATCTAAGCAAGCTAAAAACACAAGGTTTAAGTTTTTTACAACATAACTGGGCCTCTGGTTAAAGCTTTGATCTTATCTTATCAATCAGTTCTATGAGGAAAGTATTGGTGGTCTTTGACAAATAAATGGTTATTGCCATAAAAAAATAGCTGTTTGCTATCTTTTACATTTTGTTGCAAGTGCTTTCAAGCATGGATTTAAAAACTCTAAGTATTTGTCAAAATGTACACAAACCTTTGACTGGGGGTGTAGTTTTTCTGTTTTTAATAGATTTCATCTTTGTCTTACTGACTTTCCAAGGTATGTTTTGTAGTTAGGGTTAGGGTTCTCTTACCATACTTTCTTCATATAAAAAAGTACTACTGTAACTCTTCAACCATTTTTTGCAATTTATGCAATTCCAGTGGATTCTATTATGGAAAAAAAGCGCTTTTGCGCTGCTACATGTATGCAAGACTTTACGTTAATGCGTTGCATATTGTTGCAAAGCCCATGTGACAAGTCTCTTTTTTAGCATCAGAATCAGGTGTTTCACGTTGATCATGTAAAAAGTCAAGGAGTTATGATTGGTTGTTTTAGGTTACAACTGGATTGCTATGTAGGTGTCTCTGGTGTTATGCAGCTCCATACAAGTTAATATTGTAGGGAAGGAGAAAAGCTCAAGTTTGTCATCTAGGATAAAAAGCTTGAATTTAGAGCATATAAGTACATCTAAGAAGAATAAGAATAAAACGTGTTGGCATGACTGGGTAGCTTGAATCTAAATAACCATTTTAGATTACTACCTGGAGAGTTGGATTGATGAGCACGCCTTCTTTTTCTTAGACATACCTTCCAATTTTCCTCAGTTAGCGTATCACAATGGTTCTGTTGTTAAAACTATATATATTGTTTTATGTTATCTACAGGACCGCTATGTTCTCAAAGATTTAATTTTATTGAGGTTGAGTGCAGTTAAACCAGAGTTGAGCAAATCAGCATACTCATTTTCTCCACGTTTCTAAACAGCGATAAGTGGTTTCTTTATGATCCAATCAGTTATACGTTTTAAAATTGTCTGACTGCAGCTCCCTGTGACTTTCACATTGTGTAGTGCTGCTGTGGTTTATTAGATGCTTTATCTTACTAACAAGGGAGATGGTCTCTGACTTGACTTTTTTCACAAATGTTTTTTTATGATGTCGTGAAACTCTTGATATAAAATATCAAATTTTTAATGGCACGCAATAACTGAGTACATTAAATGCATTTTCTCAGACTAAGTGCCGAATTGCCTTTAGTTGGCTGTGAACTCACAGATGTCAGCATGTGTGCATAAGGGGCTGCTAACATTATGCTTTGAGGCTGCTGTCTGTTGCCCATGTAAGTGGCCTAGAAGTGTTTAAAGTATGTGCTAAATGTCTATTTGAGAGATGCTGCTTCCTCAGCACCACAAAGTAAGTCTTTAAATTCAAAGCTAACTCAGGGAAACTTGAAGCCACCACATCTAAAGCCAATTCTGTTGAGGATATTCTTTAAAATTGTTGTCTTTATGCAGCTGATATGTTTACTTGACTTTTGCGCAAAAGATGGAACAAGGCCTATAACTTCTACTGGTGGGCACACGCATCTTAAACCAGAAAACAGTATTTTTGTCTGAATATACATGGTGTCAAAGGGCCTTGTCCTTGCAAATGACATGGTCCTTTTGTTTTTTCAAGCCATGGCCGCTGGAAGCATCAGAGGAGCTGGAAGATGTAAGTGGAGAGAAGAATTTCAAGGCAAGGTGGATGGTGGATGGAGTTGTTGCTTTTTTACCAGCTTTGTAATTCTCCCTGGTTTATCAACTGATAAATGAAAATGTCAAGGAAGAAGCTCTATCTTGACCTCAATTGTCCTAAAGCTAGATTTCTTTCATCTGTTGTTTCCTTCTGCTAGTCTCCAGTCCAGAGGCATTACCAGGTTCCATGTTTTTCTACTTCTACTGCCATCTGAGACATCAGTTATCTAAAGGAGCTTCTGGTGCTCATCTATGGTCTCTCGTGTCAAAGAATGAAGCCCTTTACCCGGTGACCTGCAGGTCTTCTGTGACCTGTTCCTGCTCCACCACACTCCTGGTTCCTTGTATCATCACTGGTCTATCCCTTCACATGGAAACATCACTACCTTAAGTGTTGTAGATATGCTTTGGAGATGGTAAACATTACTACCATGTCTGAGCAACCCCATGTGCCAAGCCCAAGGACTGTGAGTGAGAGGGAACTCCAGTTAATTTCAAACTATTAGTTTGAGGTCTACTTTCTGCTAGGTATCACTTTTAGTCTGTCCATAGGGTTCCATCCACAGTTTAATGACCAATTTGAGAGACTAAGCTGCAGTTGGGGACCACCCTGGACGGTGGAACACTTTGCCCTCATCTGGCATTAATCATTCTCCATTTGAAATTGTGTGCAATTTTCTTCCACCTATCTTTGCCTTAGGAGTGATTGATCTTGACGCCTTGCAGGCTTCTGTTTGTAGAGTTTATTGAGCCTGGCAGAAGACCTACTGCAGTCTTTTTGGACCATGGAGGCCTATAGAAAGCATGCCATTGTCAAGGGGCGGGCTCTATATTACAGGGTGGGCTAGTGAGTCTTGTGGTCCACAGCATACCTACCTGTCACCGGCAAGTTGGCTCCTCAGTTTATCAGTCCATTTTCCATTTCTAAAGTTGCTAATCCACAGCCAGCAGTTCATCTCTTTCTTCCCAGGTGGTTCGTGGTACACCCCACTTCCCTGTTAAGCCTGTGTGGTCATTGAAGTTGAAACTCCTTAACTCCTTGAACTGACTGGGTATACTCACCTTATCTCCTCTGTCCTCACTCGGTGGAAGATTCAGCCTTATGGGCTTCTCTGCTCTCCCAGTATGTTCTCATCCTTGCTACACAAGCTTTTAATTCAACTGTTTATCTTAGGTCTTAATTTAACAGAATTCTTCATCCTTCTTTCATCCTACAATGTGCTTGAATTGGTGGATCTAAATCAAGAAAACAGATCTACAGACTTGTAAATTATTCAAATACCAATAAAATCACACCAATAACATCACAAAGCAAACAGTTCTGTTACTTCTAAATCATTTAGCAACTTTAGTCCATCATACTTTCTAGTTCCAAGAACGTTTTCAAAACATATTTCAAAACCAATGGAAATATTTTCTAAGGACGAATAATTTGTTCACTAATATTACATTTTTAATTTAGCTTTTTTCTTTTTTACGTTTTTTTCAAAATGTCCAAATATTTTGAATTATATAGCTTAATATATGATTGATAATATATTAAATCAAATATTCTCAAAGACAGTTTAAACAGAAAACTTAATACATTTCTCAACAGATCTAATAATGAGTCATACAAAAGAAAATTAAATGAAATGCCAAATATTTAAAGGTGAGTTTTGATGCTGAATTGAAAAGAATCTTTGTCAGTGATTTTAAAGATTTCATTTGTTGGAAGCTCACAACCCTAACACTTTTAGTTAAAACTGAAATGGGTTGAAAAAAGCATGTGTGAACAAGTGTGTATTTTATCTTTTTTTTTTGCGCATCACAAATATTCTTTGGGAATCTGTAAAAAGACCAAATTTGCTTTGCTTTGCACATTTTTATAGATGCTAATGTTGTCTTTCTGCTTATGTGTGTATAAGTTTGCATTTGTATCGTGTGTCAATGCATGCATTCATGCCATTGCTTTGTGGACGTCTCAGGGTCAGGATGCAATAAGCAAAAGGTCAGTTGTGGAAGAAGCATCTTTCATCCTGATCAACCTGCTGGCTTGCAGAATACTGGCAATAAAGTGAGCGTATAGCGTTTGTGCCTGTTTGAGAGATACGTAGGGATAAAATTCTTCAGAAGTGAAATTGAGACAGCAAAAAACATTAGCTTGTGTGAAGGGGCTTTTGGGATAGAGATGGGCTGTTTATGCCCTTGAGCACTTTAGCTGTTCAGGACTGACAGAAAAATAAAAATCTGTGAGATATTAGGAGCCAGCAGCAAAGGAAAAATGTAAAAACTTGAAGACTAGAGGAAGTATTTAAAGAAATTCTATTAAAAACAATTCTGAAAAACAACAACTACTTAGACACAAGATGATGATAAAAAAAAGGAGCAACATAAGAAAAGAAATGCCCAACAAGCTTTCTCCTAAAAATAATTTTCTTCTATCAACCTTGAATCCAACCTGACTCTACTCCACAGCAATTTACAGGCGACGAAGCCTGAAAAGCTCCCGTGTGATTGGAGCTTACAGGAGCCTATTCCTGGGTATCTGACTGCACTTTGACAGAAAGTGGGCAGAAGATGAGAGGGAGGGGGGGGTGGCAAAAGAAGACAAGTCAAATAGAAAAGATGAAGAGATGGGGGAAGACTGAAGAGCATTTAAATCAAGGACAAAAAGGTGCAATTTGAGCTAAGGTAAGAAGATGGCGGCTGGAGAATGTGGCGGGAGGTAAAACAATGCAGATAAGCAGCTATGTAACGTGAAAAATGTCAAAGTAAAAGCAACAGGCAGGCCCTCTAAACTTGTGAAACAGGAAAAGCCTTCTCCGAATCCTCCCCACTCTTTTTCCACACTTCCACCCACTACACATCCATCCCAATAATGGGCTTGTTTAAATGACAAATTCCTTGCATATTTTAAGTGGCAATGAGCATGACATAACCCTCCTTTAATGAATGTCACGGTGGCAGTTCATTAAGCACTCAGGTTACTCCGCCAGGCAAGAATCATGGACTACTTTGTGCCCCCGGCGGCGTTAATTGCGGGCTGTTTGATGTGTCGATAATGAGAGATGTGCGGCGGGGAAAGCTGGAAACCATCAGGGAAAGGCTGAGCTCCTTCCCTGATGGTTTTAACAAGAGACATTATTCCCCGGAGCCAAGAGGAGCGATGAAATGAGGCGAATCAAGATAGGGGAGAAAGACAGAAAAAAAAAACGTTTAATTGTTGCTTATTTGATGTATTAGACGTCACGAGCAACTGAACAGTTCATTTCCCAAATGCTAGCCCTTTATTAAGTTGCAGAAGATTTTTCACTAAGTATCTGTAAAATGAAAAAAACTCACTTATTTAATGTTTATTTGTAAGGGCTCTTGTGTGTTCTATAACCCGGTTCTGCACGCTATATGATTTATAATGTAATCAAGCCTTAATTTGCAAAAACCCTCCCTTTTCAGGAAGCTGTGCTTTTTAACCAGAGGCAGGGCAAACTATTAGGTAAAACTAGGCAATTTCTCAGGGCCCCTAACTGTAAAGGGCCCCCTATAATGCCTAATGAAAGGATATAAACTCTTTATAACTCTTCATTTGATATTAAGACTATTAAAATCATACGATATAATAGCAGTATTCTGCTCAAATCGTTTCAGCATAGATTCATAATGGGCTACACTGGTGTCAGAGCAAATGATTTATTGTATTAGTAAAGTTCACATAAACAAAATGACTATTGAAACAAAATTATTGCAATTTATGGAAAAAAGGAGAAGAATGAAAAGCAGAAGGAAGACCAAAGTGATTTTTTTTTGTAATTATGTTCTGATGAGTACGGAGCCCGTGACTTGACATAGATAAAATAATAAATATCTCGTTCCCACAAATTAATATATTCTTTCCACGCAATAATTAAGTTGTGCAAATGAAATAATATCTTGTTCCCACAAAATAATATTCTTTTTCCACGCATTAATTAATTTGTGCGAATGATATACTTCTTTACGTCATAAGTCATTCATAAACACGGATGTGAGCAATATTTGGATTTACAGCAGATACCTTCACATTTCTGTCTGTTTGTCTCATTACATTGATGCCATAAGGTTTTAGTAATTGCCGAACATGAATTGCTTTGTTGGGGTATTTGAAGCTGTAATGGTGTCCAAAAGGTTTTTTTAAGGAGGAGCCATAGTAACTTAGGGCTGGCTGCACCTCTGTTGGTAGCGTCATCTATGTTGCACTTGTGGCGTGGAGGTAAAAATGCATTTCGTCATGTGGGTGTGCCCTGAAGCACAGAAGTTTACATTTAAATGCAAGAATCAAGTTTTTGTTTTTGCTTGACTTCTTAAAGTTATAAAACCAATGTTATGTATTTTCCGAGCATTGGCAGCTATGCGCTAACATAGCTCACCAGTGATTATTGATGACCTAATCAAGTGGTAGTAATGTCCATATCCGAAGATGCTATCTTTTCCATATCTTTCCGCTTGGAAGAATAAATGTAGGGATCCGGAGAAGACAAAGGAATAGAAAAGCAATTCAGATTCAGACTTTATCGAAGATATCTATGTGCCATAATGAATATGCTGTCAAATTTGTTTTAATTATTGATTAATTAATTGGTTTAATTCAATTTAATTTGATTTAATTCAAGAATCTTTTTCTGAAGAGGTTCAGTAGCCTGTAAATTCTTTTCAATGTCCTTATACTTATAATAAAACAATGTTCACTCACTAATGGACTTAGTATTTGCTAACTTGTAAAACAGATGTTGAAGTAACTGCTTACAATGCACTGTAAGTCCCTCTTAATGAAACACAACCTTGTTTTTTTTTTGCTGTTTCTTTTTATTTTCTTAGTGCCTTTTGCTTTAGAAGTTTATTACTTATACACGTAAATTTTTAACTTGTGACTTGGAAATTACAACTTTAATATCATAAAATATAGATTCTTTCACTCATAATTCTACAAGTTTTTTAACATAAAATCATGATTTCTTTTCTAATAGTTTTAGGACTTTATTCTTGTAAAATTATGAACTTTTTACAACATTATTCTCGTAAATGTGTTTAGTTTTTTCTTTTCATAATAGCAGTAATGCTCAGTTATACTTATGTGCTACCAGTAGGAAAACGTAACTTCTATTGAAATAAAAAAAATAAAATAAAAAATTGATGTCATAAAGGTTCCATGTGCCTGTTCTGTTTTTCCAATTCAAAGTTTTTATGTCCAACTCAGTTATCAATATAGAAAAAATAAAAACTATTTCAACAGCGTTGAGACTGCAAGACCTACTCAACAAATTTTAGACAAATATTTCAGTAGTAGTTTTCAGGGAACTAATGGTATTTGGTTCCATCTGACAGCATGTACACAAAGTTACACTTTTAACATTAACGGTTTCCTCAAATCATTTCAAATGGTTGTCATTTTTGAGTGTCCAACATTGAATGAAATACACATTATGATATAAAAATGAATAAAATCTATGTTTTGGACTGGAACTTTCTTGGTAACGGAAGGGTTACAGACATGGACGACTAGAATTTCTCCTTTGGATACGTCAATGTTTGCAGAGGGAACTGCATTTAATATGGCCTATTCTTGGCAAACCCACAGGGCAACCTGCAGGCATCAAATCTAACAGGGGAAATGACATTTAGTTCATATGTCGAGGGCTTGGCAGAACTCCTGGATTATGCCAGGACTGGCTTCAGCCACTCATTTGGCAGCTAGATATCTCAAATATCCTGAGGTCATCCCTGGGCAGTGCTGCAGTCAGACAGGCAGTCAGTCACCTCCAGATGACAGCGGTAGCTCCAGAGGAGGCTGCGGGCGAAGCCCAAACAAACTTTCATCTGTGTATCACAGGATTTAGGAGCAAACTCAACAACAGAGGGAGAGATTAAGACACATAGAGAGAGATGAGGAGGTGAGGAAGTCTGAGAGACAGAAAGAGACATGCACAAACATATTCACACCACACCCCAATCTTACAGTAAGCATCCTTCAGGTCTAACTTCAAATATGCTAGTTAAACTTTTTCTACTGGTGTCAGTCATTACTGTTTGCTGATTCATGGCCATTTTTTTTAGCAAAATTTCCTTTTTGATCACTAATCATTAATCCAACTTGGTAAAAATGTCCTTCTCAAAACAAATTAAAAAATATAGAATGCAAGATGTTTTTCATTGTTATAAGTGACAAAATCTGCAATTGGAACTATCGAATTTGTCTTGGTAAGAATTCTCTAAATAAATTGCGATGTCCTGACTGTGACGAAGTAGACAGTCCTGAAGTTAGCTTTCAGGAAAGCGCCTGAACACCAGCCTCAATTGTGTGTTTTTGTCTCTTTTCTCCCAGCCCAGTAGCAGTTTATAGCTTCACTGGACACGTGCACACACCCAGGCAAACAAATCATTCACATTTCATATTTTGTTTAATTCTAAGGATGCAGCAGAATCTTACTCACCATCTAAGTTTCCCTCCACAAACAGCCAAACCAGAGCATTGGACAGATCAGCACACATATCAACAGGAAACAGGAAGTAACTTCACATGTCAGAATTGCTTTTTTTTTTTTTTGCTTTGTTTCCCTTTCTGTTTAATTGATTTGGTTTCAAACCTATTTCTGTATTTCAATTATTGAATGTTTTTTTTGGTTAAATATTTGTAATTTTGGGGGTTATGTTTAAGAATACAAATTTGTTTTAAGGAAGTCTTTGGTTAATTGGCCTCTGGGAGGAGCTAAGCCTTTATAATGGGGGAACTTTACCCAGTTGGGGGAGAGCAGTACTGGTTGCAGTGGTGGCAGCAGGCTTTCCCAGAATCAGTTGAGTTCTTTCTTTGATTATTGTTTTGGGATCAATAAAATCCCTTTTTTTTAAAAAAACTTGGAGTCTGCTGGCTTGGTCATCTTATTTTAGAGTGATTTATTTATTCACTGCCAAGAAGAACCCCGTCAAACTGACGCTTAACACAAAATGTAATCTTGGTGTCTATATTATTATAGACATTGCTCTGACCATTTGAAATCACACCAAATCAACACAAAAGACATAATGATCACAATAACAGTTAAAAAGCAATATAAATTTCAAAAAGAAAAAAAATACATTTTAGAAAGAAAAAAAAAACAAACGTAATTACTAGAAACAATAATCAAATGTTAAAAACAAAACACAATAAGAAACCGGAGAAGAGCAGCACTATGGGACATTGATTATTGGATGATGAAGTTTGATTTTGGATGATATTTTTAAGTACGCCTTAAGTGTTCGCATACTTATAAACATTTATGATTAGTACAGAGCATGTCCAGTATCGCTTGATGCCAAATAACCTTTAACTGAAACTATGGACAAAGGTCATCATCCAATCAGTAATGTCCCATAGTACCAACCTTTTCTGGTTTCCTATTGTGTTTCATTTGTTAACATTTCATTTTGATTCTGAAAAAAAATATTTGTTTTCCAAAGTGTTTCATTTTTATTTCATTTTTTTGGGGGAATTTTCTTGGTTTAGGGAATTTCATTTTTTTCCTAAAATGTAATAGTTTTTTGATTATTTGTTTTGCTTATTTAATTGTTGTCATGATCTTTAGTATGTTTTTGTATTGAATGACCGTATTTATATTTTTACATTAGGTACTTTTATGTACATATATACATGTGCTTTTTCTCTAATAAATTTCCCATATCAAACGGTACAGTCCAACTTTCCTTAATTTTAGTCCAAATAAAACTAGACTAGACTAACATTTTACGATAAATGTGTTAGAATTATATATAAATTATGAATCAAAAACTATTTTCATGAGTGATATTACTTAAAACAATATGTTATCAAGATCATGTGACTCATCAAGATTTTCAAGATTTACTGTCAACAAGTTGTAGCATCAAAATGAAAAATGTATATGTAAAATATATAAATATAAATATATATATATATATATATATATATATACATAAATCAAAATTTATTCAGCACACAATGTGTATGGAGGCTGGATACCGTTTATATTTTCAAAAAAGCATAGCTTTCTACAGTAGTGTGTCAGTTTTGTATCAAGTGCAAAAAGATATTTAAACTAAAAACTTGACAAAATACTTGTCGAGATTTTGTGCTTTTGTTGTGTTCTGTGTTCATTTATAACAAAAAAGGGGAACTAATTGGACCTTAGAAGTGGGAAACATTATTAAAAAACTGAAACTGAATAAAATGTGAGAGATTTGAAGGAGAGAATGCTTTTTTGGAAAAAAAAATTAAAATGAGAAGGATATTCCACTGATGCAAGGCACAGACTTTCTGGGGACCTACATCAAAACCAAACTTAACATAAAAATGAAAGTCTTTGAAGAAATCTTTCATCTCATCCTCTCTACATCTGAATATGGTCATTTTTTGGAATTTCTGCATACTGACCATGAACGCGTGAGGTTTGCCTTTGTGGTAGAGTGTCCTCTACCACGTTTCCAATGTACTCATCTGGACTTCCCAATAGTCTAAAAAAAGATCTTGGAGTGTTTGCTTTCACCATCCAATCCTGCAGAAACCCCCCAAGGACAGTTTGTGCACATCCAACATGCTGTGACAAACCAGCAGCATCTGAGTAAAGCAACATTTGCTTCTCACAGGTTAGTGTTGGGGTCTATGTCTATGTACAATCATGCCTGTAGAGGTTTCACCATGGCAGAATGTAATTATTCTTTCTGCAGAAAATATTTTATTGAGTAAGGAAAGTAGCAAAACCAAATGGATGACTTCTGTCATTCTAACCGTCTCAATTTCTGGCTGTAAAGTAATTTCTTCTAGGGTCACAATGCCTGAGGGGGGCTGTTTTAAGAGATAGTTTTGACATTTGGGGATATTTCCGCTCAGTGAGGACTCAGACCTGATTTGAAGGAAATTTTTTTGTTGCTTTGAAGACAGCAAGAGGAGCAGGGACTTTTAGAAATTCTCTGCAGGGATTTTTTGATGGGCTCAGGGCAACAGAGTGCACAAACTCGCACAGGTCTATTCATTTGTGTTAGGGTGTGCATGGGTGTGTAGTAAGGAGTGTGCTCCTGTACGTGCTTGTGCATGTATGAAGACACCTATAATAGCTCTTCATTAGAAGTAGCTAATAAGCAGGAAATGGCCACTTGGTGGAGAAGATAAGAGTAAATTGCATTGACCTGTTAGGGTGAGACTCTTTAGGAAACGGTCGTGCAAACAATGCAGATGAAGTTTAACTTAAATCCTTCACCACACTATCGATCCAGTTAGGTTACTAGCAAATGCAGCCTATTATTCACAGTGTGGAGATTTCTATTTTTTAGGCATTATGGTATAAGTCACAAACTGAAAGGATGACAGTCAAAGTTATTAAACTGAAATTACATTTATAAAATTAGGTTTGAAAATGATGAATGAAAAAAGTGAATTTTTTATCTTAAATTGATGAATGAGTTAATTTAATAAAGATGAAAATAATTTCATTAAGAAACAGCAAAGGTTTAATATGTAGTGCTGTCATACATGTATTAGCAAACTCACTGAAATGGACTGTAATCAGTTACAGCCGCCAAGTTACTTTTAATTCATTGGTTTTTAGGTAACCTTCTGTGCTTTTTAGTAACTTGACTTCTATTGGTATTCCTAGTGAGCCACACAGTTCACTTTAGATTTGTTTCAAAGAACTGCTGATCGATAACTAGTACTTATGTATTCAAGCATCAAGGATAGCCTTGTCTTACATAAATACGTACATTTATACTAATAGAATGAACTGTAGTTTTTTGTTGTTTGCAGGAGTAAATTCAGTTTCAGCCACCTAAACAATCTACGCAGGAAATTCTGCCCACTTCCTGTTTTGGGTCTGTTGAAAACAATGGGCTGCAGTTTTTAATTCTGTAAAAGTGCTTTTCAAGCTTGATCAGAGACCTGGTGCTTCATTTTTTTTAGCTTGATATCTACAAGTAATGAATACCGTCATTCTATTTAGGACTGACTGCTCAATGTGCTCAAAAATAAAACAAGTCAGAAAGAGATTTTATTGCGACTTTTAACTTTTTTTAATCCATGTCTGACAAATATAATGCAAATCTAAAAAAAATTAAAATAAATAAACTGCAGTTGATTTTATAAAATCATGTCTAACTTTCTGTGTGGCATTTGCATTAATTGATAACTCTAAATTGTCCCCTAGGTGTGTATGTGAGTGTGTTTGGGTGTATTATGGTGGCCCTGTGACAGACTGGCGACATGTCCAGGGTGTTCCCTTCCTTTGCCCACGAGTGGCTGGGTTAGGCTCCGGCAGCCCAGTGACCCCAAAAGGGACAAAAATGGGTTTAGGAATTGAATGATCTTTCACAATAAACCTAATCATTTATTGTTTACATTTGTCATGGTCTTTTTGATCAGTTCACATAAAGTTTCTCCTCTTGTTTTTTTGTCAGTTTTTGCCACTTTTAAGGATGAGCATATTTCCAGCCATTTAACTATAAACTAATTGTGAAAAAAATTCATAAAATTATTTTAAAAAAGGAAATACAAATGCAGGTAAAGTTGCACCTGTTAAAGACATAAGCCTACCTATCAATCAGCTAGTAAAGGTCAAGAGGTGGTGATTTTTAAGCGTTTCCTTTACATTACTTTGAAGGAACAGGAATATAAATGATGAGCTTTCTGTCTCTGTGCTTGAAAGTA
The DNA here is from genome assembly GCA_023969325.1 of Oryzias curvinotus. Taxonomy (NCBI): domain Eukaryota; kingdom Metazoa; phylum Chordata; class Actinopteri; order Beloniformes; family Adrianichthyidae; genus Oryzias; species Oryzias curvinotus. The sequence goes on from CM043710.1 coordinate 23,454,935, forward strand.
AAGGTCTGAAATGACCGCCAACTCAATTACTCCTGCACAGCACAAATCTGTCACATTGTTTGGGCTCATTCTGTGTATAATGTAAATGTGTCTACACTCTGAATACAGCTGGATAGTTTTTTTGTTTTCTCTGACCTTTGAGGTTTTGTTGAGAAATGGTTTGTTAAGTATCAACATGTTCTTCATTTCATTTTCTGACATTTTCCTAAAAATATGTTAATGCAACTCCTGAATTACGGAACTGTTCTTCCCTGCCTTCATTCCTGTTTTCTTTACAGGTAATTCACTCAAGTCTTATTTCTTGCATTTTTATCCTCATCAAATGATTTTCATTGATAGACAGATTCCCTTTGGTAAACATTTCTTTCACTCCACATCTTTCAAACACGCTTTTATTTATTTATTTACTTTGACAGTGAACTGTGTTCTGCATCCTGTAGACCTTGCCAAGGACAATCAATTCCCTCCTTGCCACGTCTCCAAATCTAGATAAATCATAACATAAGCAGATCTGGACTTATTTTTCTATGTATTTTTGAACTTTGATGAACTTAAACAAGCGAGAAAATTGTGAAAATATTTATGTCTGTTCGAGAAAAGTGTATAAAGTGTGTACTGAGGGGTTTTACTGCCTTAAAACACATGTAATTCTACTTTGTGGATTTCACTTTTCGATGGTAATTTTTAGAACACAACCCCTGTGATAAACAAGGGGAACACGTTTTTTCTTCTCACATTCTTCTTGATAATAGACCAGCAAACAATCAGAGTGAGGGAAACTTTTATATTGTCTATTAAACACTTAATGTTTTGTTGATGTACATCTCGCTGGAAGTTAATGATGAATTTATCATTTTTATGAAATGCACACTTTTTTTTTTTACTTTCGAGTGGTGGAGCACTAAATGTTTGAGTTTCTTTGAGAATCTTTGAGTTGTATTTCTTTTATTTTTCAGTCTCTCTCATTCTATATTTTATTATATCACTAACTTGCATTTTTTGTCTCATTACAATTGTTTCAGTGTTTTTGCTTTGTGTCCGTCTCATTACTGTCCTCTTGGTCTTTGTCCCACTGACAACAGCCCATGCGTGGATGTGGAGCAGCACAGTCACCACGGCGTGTGGAGTCCCAATAAAGGCACTTTTTTAGCAGAGCAATGCTCAGCGCTCTTTCATCTACTTTTGAGGTTTTGTAAAATTTCTAATCTTGCGGGACAATTTACATCTAACAGCGTCTTACATTTAAAAAGTGCATAATTTTTGTTTTTTAGCCAGAAAACTAAAACTAGTAAGTCATTTCTTCAAAAAAAATATTTCCATTATTTGCTTTGTGTCTTGACCTTGTCTATTAATAAAATTAAATTTATGGTGTCATACAGCAGCTCTGTCCTTGTTTTATTAAATATGAATTTCTTGTGAATTTCACCTTGTAATGTGAAAACAGGTCATGCTTCTTGCTTGTTAGGATAAACATGAGTACAGTGACACATGACACACCAGTCATGTGGACTACTTCAACCACCTGCCCGCTGCTTCAGGATGGCGCTAAGATTACAATGATCTCCAATCAAAGCGGACCTGCTTTTAGCCCGCACTTTTGTGAGACCAGTCAAATCATGTTTGATGGGACTAAAGCTTTACAGTTCAGGTTTTTTAGTGTCTTACATTTTTGTTAATACTTTTGCCCTGTAGTATTAGTTGGGGTAGATAAAGCAAAACAGGAAACATTTTTTTCTTTAGGTTTAACTGCTTAAAAACAAAGCAACATGAATTCACTTTGCGTATTTTTCTTTTGTCTGTAGTTTCCCTGCAAGCAAATCTAATCTCAATATTCCATCTTGTTTTTGCTTTTTTCATAGATTGCTCAAAGTTAAATACAATAAACAGAACAAAAAGAAGTGAAAGCTATAAAGAAGAAGTGATGAGCTGAGACAGGAGTTGCTCCTGATGGGAAATCTCTACTTACAGGTAATAAGAGTAGGAATAAGCATGTCTTCTGAAGCATGGTGAGGTGAGGCCGAAGATGACAACAGAGCAAAACCCAGAAAAGGACAAACACATTGGATTAGTTCATGGATGTAGTAAAAACACTTTTGACTTATTTGCACATTTCAAGTCAAATTCATCTGATACAATTTAAAGGTCCACCTTTTTCTAAAGTTAACTTGCTTTTGTGTCCTCTTGTGCAATTTTCTAATCCAAATAATTTATAACATTTAAATCCAGGTCTAAATCATTTTTGTTTTGTTGTATTTTTTCATCATTTCATGTATTTATTTTTTACCTGCAATCAACTTACTTTTATTTGTTTTTAGTCATTTATTTATTAAGTAGTTAGCAAATTTAAAGGATGAGAGAACAAAAGCTAATCCATTCATCCATCCTTCATCTTCTGCTGGGATATGCGAAATATTTACTTAAGCGTCCGATGTGCATTAGGTGTGAAGTGGTCAGCGCTCAGTGTAAAATATTAGAAGTACTAAGCAACTCTATGACTCGTGAAATGATGACTTCATTCTCCCATCCATCTATCACTGCATTTTTTTTCTCAGATTTTTCCTTGTTAACTTAGAGAGGTTAAAACACAGAAATAAATACATGTATAGTTTAATGCTTCAGGCAAATGATTTAACAAACAGTATGTAGGAAAGAGCAAGTTTTTTTTTTTATGATTGATAGTATCGCCTGAAGTTATGAAGATGTCGATACTGCTGTGAAGCAGCTTTGGTTTAGTATTGTAATTGACCCAAACGTGTAAAGTCTGTTCTTTAAGTATTACACTCAAAACCAGTTCAACTTTTTCGAGTTTTTTCAAAGATCAAAAACCTCAATTTTCCATTGGTTCAAAGTGAATACATTTTGAAGGCAGATCTGTGGGGCAAAAAAATGAAGATAAATATTGGCCTAAGGCACCACTGTGACCCCCAAGAAGCTGGTTTGGAGAAAGATATGGGATAAAGAGTGAAAGAAGAAAGAGAAGATGAAGATGAGGAGGAAAATATGGTCAAGAAGATAAAGTTTGATGAGAATTACTTGTCAAAAAAGGGATAATGTCAGAGTAGGATCTTTGCTTTAATAGCAAAAACATTTACAAATAAGTCATGCAATGTTGGATCATGCTTTGCTAGTTGTGTTTGTGTTCTTACTGCCCTTTACCTATCAGTGTGTGTGTATGTGAGTGTGTTTGATACAGGGCTCCCTGCTTTATCGCTTTAATCACTTGTTGGCAACTTTTCCCTCTGGCATGCACCTTTCATCTGGTGAGAGGCCAGAGATAGGGATCTCATCATATTCGAGGACACACAACACACACAAGCGTGTGCACACACCCAGAGCCACACACAAGCTCACACTTCATCTCAGACTGGGGGAAGTCAAGCACAGTTGAGAGGGATCAATATTTGTTTTCCTATTTACAGAAGGAGCGACACAACTTCGACCACAGATTGTATCTATCTGTGAAGGCGGAAACTGCTGCGTGTTTGGGGGTATATATATATATACATCTATATCTATCTATCTATCTATCTATTTATCTCTATACATATATATTCATTCCAGTTGTTCAGAAACATGGTGCATAGATCCCATGGGCGTGAACCTGCAGCCATACAACCAAGTCATCACCAAATTCATACTGTGTTACCAACATGCAGCTTTTGCACACACACACACAGCCATACCCATAACCCTCTCTAGGGGTTTGCTGACATTGTCCTTATGATATTAACAAAGTGCAGAGCATTGACAGTCCTGCTGTAAAAGCCGTGGCCGTTAAAATGGTCATAAATACTAAAACAGCGTAGAAATAAAAACACTTCACCTGGTTGTGTGCGAGTCTATGTGTGTGTGTCTGTATATCTAAAATAATACTTGCTTTATTTCCTGATTATTTTTTTACATTTTAAACTCAAAATGTTTCCATAAATATGTCTTGGCTCATCATTGGAGCTCAGTTATGCCACAACAAACGGAGTACAGCAGGAACATAAAGTGCTTTTTTAATGTTTGGTCTATGCACCTCGTAAATGGTGAGATAAAGCATGCAGATGTCTGAAAATGTTAGTCTGTGAGTAAAAGTCCCCTTCTCCTTGTGACTGCCATTAATGAAATAGACAAGTATTCATTACTTTAGCTGAAATGTCACCTCAGAAGATCATTGCTCTTTTGACAATATTAAAGATTACTAGCAGAGAATTGTCAGAACGCTAGCTAATGTATTGTGAGTATTATAGTAGAATAATTTTATGGTTAAAAAAAAAAAGATCAAAAATACTAAAAGTGACATAATATAGTTGGATTTGCAGTCAAACCCACACAGCCCCACTGAACTAAACTATAAAGTCATGTATTAGAGAAGCAAAGTCACACTGTATTACTAAACAGGAGGAAAAGCAATGGATAAATGTTTGTTAAACATACAACTTGACTGAAATGCATAATACTTGCAAGTACTTGCCTTCAAAAGTGGGCACCAGTTTGCCTTTATTAGCACACCTGAAACTTCAGATTCTGTCTCCAGTCAGTCTATTGCAGTTCCACAGGCCACACAACTGTGACTCAATTGGTGCACTTTCTAACTCCCAGACACTACACTGAGTACAATTATTTCAGGCAGATTTAAGACAATTTATTTTTAGCTTACAGAGCCAGGTAAAACATCACCCATGTTATAGAAAGAATGAAATAAAATAAAAAATGAAAAACATTACCCATAAGTCTAGACACCATCACATGGTAAACATGTAGGAACAGGATTGGGTGAGTAAAAGCTTGTCCTACTTTTGAAATCTCATCAGTCACAATTCTTAAAGAGCTTTGTGTAAAACAAAAAGGGCTAAAAAATAATTTCTTTTAAATATGCTAAAATAGGGTTGAGTATAGGGTAAAAAAGGGTTGAGTTTGTGAGCACCATTGCAGGAATAGGCATGAGTTAGAATTAGTTGCATGTGGGAGGGGTCAAGTCACTTAATGACACCCAAGTTTAATGGAATGCTAAGCCAAATACAAAATCAACCAAACACAAAGCAAAGCAGATTGTGTTGTGTGGTTCCACTGACAAATGTACATTTTTCTTATGTTTAGATAAAGTGAGAGCCAAAAAATAAAAAATTATCCAAAAGAAAAACTTCAATTGAAAATCAGCCAGAACAAGAACATACTTGTCTCTTTATATACAGAGAGGTTTTTCGTTCTTTATGATTATTCTAAATTGGGTAAGAAATTAATGTTCTTGTTTATATATATATATATATATATATATATATATATATATATATATATATATATATATATATATATATATATATATATATATATATATATATATATATATATATATATATATATATATATATATATATATATCACAATTAATAGACCATTTTTCCGACAATAGAATTAGAGGTGAAGGAAAAATTAGAAGCTTTTCTGTTCCTTAAGTCTGCAGTGGGCAATCTACATGGGACTGAAGATGAAACCTAAAGATACTATTTAAGTTTCTGTACTCAAAAGCCACCTTTGATACAAGCGAGTGACTTTCTCACTTTGATAGTGACATTTCGAAATGTGCATATTTTTCTCTGTAACATTACAAAATAAAATTAATTTAATGTAATTCTGGGCTTCAGCACAGACATGCATGTTAAGAAAAGGTAAACTGGGATTTGAGCTGAAACAAATCCAAAGCAAAAGCTGCATGACAGGATTGTCTCTGAGCCCAGAACAGTGTAGGTGGAGATATTTGTGAAGTCTCAGATTTCGTTCGGTAAGATATTGCCACATATCTCCCCCTTAATCACCCACATATGCTTTATTTGTTGAAGCCAAACACATCATTTTAAACTAAAAAGTTTCACAAATTATTAACCTTTCTCTAATACTGGAGGCGGCACACCGGATGAAATCTTGCTTTGGAAAATTCCTATATCATTGTTTGCTCTGATCTGAAATTCAATTATGTGAGCCTGCTCTCACCAAACAGAGAAACTTAATGGGATACACTTTATCTTCTCAGTCTCTTCCTGAATGAGTATTTCCAGTCTATAACAGGAAAAGAGACATTTGTGCAAATCACAGAATTATTGTGACAATAGATCAAAGCAAATCATGGAAAAAATAGTGAACATATCTCTCACTATAAAAAAGGAAATTAGAAGTAATGAAGAACTTCAGAAAAGATAAATCGGTGGGTTTTCTTTACGAGAATGAAGCAAATTATGAACAACATATGATAATGAAAGGAGCGCTTTAAAGAAGTTAAACATAACATGTTGCTGCTAAGTGGGCAGTCTGCATCCAAATAATCTAATAAATCATACACATTAAGATAGTTTGTCATCCATGAGGGGAATCCAACACTACACTAATGATGTGAGCAGGGGGACAGTGCAGAAATGAGGACTTTGGAAATGGCTTGCATTAGAAATCTCAAAGGAGTAGAGAGGCCTAAATTTCAACCACTTAGTGACATGGATCTGGCTGTGTAATGGCGCTGAGCACAGCTTAAACTCCTTGTGTTTTTTGTGCTAAAAGAGGCCAAAGATAATAGTGTGTGCCACAGAGACTCATATATTTGGTGTTTCATGTTTTCATGCTTCCATCCATGTATATGTGTTGCTTGGGACAGCACATTTTGTGGCTCTTTTCAATGCTGTGATTTGTGACCACAGCAATTACGATGCACAGTGCACAGTGTCAGCACTTTCTTAAAGGTAAACTGCCAAGAAGCTGTGTATTAAAGTGCATTCCAAACAGATTTTCTGAAGTTCCCTCCCAAATGTTATTCTCATGAGGAGCATTTCCTTTTTTAGCTAAATATTGCTAAGTGTTGCATAGTATAGTTTAAAACTATGCATTTTTTTAGGCGTGGCATTGGTCATATGGGATGCAGATGGAAAACATCAAATGCCATCAAAGCCTAGGTGAGAATCACAGTGAGGGGAGGGAGTGGATGTGTTGATGTCTAGAAGTAAACATACAATACCCCACGCTCAGAGTTCTCCACGTGTGAATCTCTCTATCGGAGCAGGGGCAAGGCAGGTACAGGACAGGACAGGAGGGGGCGGAGCCAGAGGCAGGAAACAGGAAAATAGAGAAAGACATAACAGGGCGTGAGACTTGAGTCAGATAGGTTGTTGTAGTAAAGACATCTTGGTTTATCTGCAACTTTCCATTGTTGATTTCTTCACATTTTTGTATTTACGCTTTGTTATCAAAGGAAAAGGTCGGACATAACGTTCATAGAGCTACAACTCTTTTTGGCTTTATTCTTGATGCAAAATTTGGAGCTAGAAAGAAGAGTTTCATGCACCAGGTGGGTACTGGAAAAGGTCTGAATGCTGAAATATGTTTTTATTCTTTACAATCTATTGGGATTAATTGTGAACAAACACACAACTGTGTCTCCATGTACTGATCAGAGACATGTTCAAATACAGATAGGGTAAAGAGGCCAAAAAAATATTTCATTTGATTTCTGTCTGTTCCGGTAGCCATAAAAGATCAGGCCTGCACTGTTCAAGCTTAAAACCAGCCTTTCTGTCACAGCATAAATCAACACAGGGAGCTAGTTTAATAGTTCTTCTGCAAAGCTGCTGTCACATGGTATAAAAACATAGAGCGATCTATCAAGCTGACTAGTCTTCAAACATGGACTATAAGTAGTGGAAATCCCAGAGTCTCGCGAGTCCCAGAAACAATTCATCAACCAGTTCAAAATATACACTTGACAAGGGAAAGACACAGAGCAAGGGACATTGCTGATTCATCGTAGAAAAGGAACTAAATGGGCACAAAATTCATACTTTGGTGAAAACCCACACATTTCCTCCACTTTCCTTGAGTGTAAAGTCACACAACCAGTATTTATGCAGGTGAAGTTTTACTCAATCAAACTTTAATGTTCAAGTGTATGTTTCTTTTCAAGGAAACCCGACTTCAGAAAGAAAACCACTAAATTCATTCTGCCAATTCTAATAGAGGAATTTTAAGAAGGCATCCTCAAAATCTTTCTTGTTCATGCTATTTTCCATTTAGTCAAGTGTCACTTTAGCTTTTCTGTCTCTTAAGTTATAACAGTCATATTTTTGACAAAGCAATCCGCATAAAGTATATATTTATTTATTAATTTATGGTTGTAGGTTTTGGAAAATGTGACAAAATGTGTATGGGAAAGATTGACTTGCTGTAATTTGGATGATAAGAATATGACAGTCAGTGACAGGGAAGCTGGAATGAATGAGCCTGAATGCATGAGACAATGGATGCATATTATGGAATAACAAAACAAGAAAGAAAATCTATGTACAATATATGTATATGTCCTTATTAGGGAGAGCTGGAAACAGGATACCCAGCAGTACAGTATATTTCCCTTTTTTATCCAGTTTTTAAGTTGCTTTGGCAATTGCATGCTATCTGATCTGACCACACTGGAGTACAATTTTCCTGCAAAACCTAATCAATACCATGGTAAAAATTTACCTTATTGCAAAAATTATTTTTTATTTTACTTTATTTTTTTTTATTACAGGGCTTGAAACGTGTATATTACAACAGACTATCTGTCCATAATATTAAAAGTAGCATGAACAAAGAGCTTTTTTTCAAATTCAAATCAACCTAAATTTCTCTGCTAAAACCAAATCCAAGTAATTTTCTTCATAGGCTCCCAGAAAGAAGTTATCTTTTTCTAAAACTTGTATTTTCCTCTGTTGTAAGCACAAGGAGGATGTCTGTCCTAAAAAGCTCATTTTTCCATGTAAAACGAATAACATCTCATCAACAGATCTAATAGGATAACAAGTTCTGCCTTAAGAAATGTAATACAATCCACACAGCTCTAACCTGATCAATAATGGTTTTAAATGAAAAGTACTATAAAGTTCACACACATGCAAACACACAACTCTTGCATTTTACAATTGGCCGTAAATAAAATACAGGTTTACAGATAACATCAAAAGCATTTCAAATTAGAACAGCTTAAGTTTCTGTCATTTGCTCTACTTTTTCAGGTTGTGGTTGTGTTATAATACAATTTAAAAAATCCTCAGCAGAGTGCTGCCAGACTGACCGGCCACAGCTGGTGGGAGGCAGTCTGAAGAACTTTAGTACCAAATCTAAATAGTTGGAAATCATTTGTTTGAGAAAAAAGAGAAAGATGACCCATAAGTACTTAAAACAAAGCCTATAACTAAAGAATGACCAGAGCATTCTTTTTAATGATCTTAATGACAGCTGGTGTTAAAAGACACAAAGAATAAGAATAATATTTTTTTATGGATCTGGAAGCAGTTAATAGTCATTCTTGATTTTATGATACTTTTTTTCAAAATGTAGACTCTGTATAGAGTCTTTCTGGGGAAGGGGGCAGCTCTAGGTGAAGCAATTGGGAGAGAGGGTGTTAGGTGGCATGCTTAAAGGTCCTTCAGCTATTATGGATGGCAGGGAAGACAACGCCTGACATCCTGGCCATGGCTGGGAGTTGTGCCAATGCCCCTTTGACCACAAGCTGTTTCTTCAGCCTCAAGGCTACTGCTGTCCTCTTTTGTGGAATCCTGAGCTTGCTTTAGATTTTGACTTTATATTGATCAATTTAGTAAATCCCAGAGGATAAACATTAGATTAATTCATAGTTTCATAGTTTTAAAACAGAAAGTTTAAACTTTTTGTCCTTCATTACTTTCCACTTTTCTATCTGTCACATATTCTAAGACTTGAGATGAAGTAGGAGGTCTGGCAGCACACACACTGACATTAGCCATTGTTTCTGGATGTTCAGATATATCAATTATTCATCAGCTGTCCTTTCAACCATCCCACGAAAAGTGGATCTCGCAGGGCTGGTTGTTTGAGCCCTGAGAGGCCCTTGGCTGCAGAAACACTGAATCCCCATTAAGACTTTGGTCGTGTCCAGTGTTATTCAATTTTACATTGCATTATTAAGAACAAGTTCTGGCTTTTTCCACAATGTAAAGTCCATTTGGAACACGTGTGACTGTTTGAAAGATTCATTGGACAGTTGTATGTTACCTTACTGAAAACGTTTTGTAACAGAATAATTTATAGGGGTTGAAAGCCTTGTAAAACACTGTAAAACATTCTCTGCCTTTTGAAAATAAGTGCAATACAGATATACTTTCCAAAACCAAAAGCTTAATGCTTTCTGAATACATTTGTCTGCACTCATTTATTCTACTGTTCATCCTCTTAATATCTGCTATTTCTTTTATTTTGGTGGAATGTTGCTAGTTTTTCTTGACTTTTTTCTCACACGTTCTAACCATCTATACATCATAAGACTACCAAATTAATATTAATCTTAAATAATTGTTGGAAAGATTTTTTTTTTTTTTTTATAAAGACAACAGGGTAACTTTGCTGTTATAATACACAAAACAGGTTGCATTTCAGTTCCCCTCTGAGTTGTCAGTGGAACTGTTGGTGAGGAGTAAGCCCACCCCCACTCAGGGTGTTCTCAAGGTAAACTTGAGATGCTGTGTAATCTGTTATTTTGCAAAGGTTTCCTGCTTTTCAGATTCAGGAGTGAAACTCAGATAAATCTCTATAGACACAAATAAAAAAGCTAAAGTTTTTCTCTGTTCTGTTTTTCACTTAAGTTGTTTCACTGAAACATGGACTTGAGGTTCATCATAGTGATTTTTTTAATCTACTTATGGCTCATTTTCCGCAAGTTTTCACAGGAGAGGTATTTGCCCTCCAGGTGCTTTTCATCTTTATTATGCTCGGTTAGCTTGGTTAGCATCCCATTAACATATCCACTTGAACTCAAGGTTAACCAGTGGAGTCTTCCTTTCACTTTTCATAATTTTTAAATCGGATACATTTTCTTCCATCTTAAACTTGCTTCTTGTCTTTCAGAGTCACCCTCATGTGAAGTCTCTACAGTTCTCCTTATCTGGTTCTGCTTATTTTTTTATTCCCCTGGTGTTTAGGATATGCTCTGCTAGACAGGGTTACCATCTGATTAGCATCAGTAAATGACCCTGTGCTCTGTCTGGGTCCCCAACTGCCCTGTCTCACATGAATTACATTGAATACTATGCTTAGACAAGCCACAATATTCATTTTCACTCAATGTCATTGACTTTGTTAGACATGGTACCTTTCTTTCTTTTTGCATTATCGAGAACGGTGAACCTTTGAAGGACTACATTTCTTTTAAAAGAAATGCAAACAAGAATATTTAAAATAATTTATGCAAAAACATTGCATGCAGCAGTAATCTCATTTGACACTGATGCATTTTATTTTGAAATGAACTTCGATGTACTGCTGACAAAAGTAAAATAGGTTAAAGTTGCTATTTTAGCTATATATAACCCTGTTATCATTCATATTTTGTCACTATTAAAAGCTGCATTTCATAAATAAATGGTTTAATGGTCACAAAAACATAAATAAAGTGTTTTTATCTAAACATAAATGGGACTCTGCAGCTCTCACTGAGTTTTGGTCAGTAAGAATCTGGACCAAATGGCTCATCTAGCAGTAAAGGTTGCAGACCCTCTGGTCTAGCAGCTTTCTGCTAGCTGCATGAGTCAGTGTTATTTATTTGTGGAAAAGTTTGTCGTCTTAACTTACTGCATGTGTTTGTATCTGTAGACGTGTAAAAAAAAAAAAAAAGGGGAAGCTGTTGGTTGGTTGGGAAATGTACAGATCTACGTTCAAAGACACATGTTTAGCAAACCCATCTATTATTGTGCATTCCTCATTTCTGAATGGGGTATCCAGAAAATTACATACTATAACTGAACCCCTTATTGCTCCTGCCGGTCTGGTTGACACCATCATTTTGTCGATATGTGTAAGTGTGAGTGAATGGGGACTGTGATTTTAGGGCACTTTGGGCCAAAACCAAAGTTTAAAAAAAGTATGCTGCCATAAATGATTCTGTATAGGAATAAAAAATGCTATTGTTTTTTGGTAAATACATTTAAAAAGTAATTCTAGAAATTGTGGTTGATTGTTCAGTCACTGAACCATGGGGTGTGTATGTAATTAAACAGCTGCTACTGACATGTGAAAGAGATGCCCTTTACTTCATAATCATTTTAGCTTACACTGTTTCCTTGGGTTGATTTGATAAATAATAAAAATGATCTTATGTCAGTATTCCCAGTATATAACATGTTCATAGCATTTTTTTTAGCAAAACCGTGCTTCGTGTGAGATTTGGTTCCAATATGAGGGGGGAAAAAATGAAAAGAACTTTAAAAAAATGTGAGACCCAAAATATATATCCATAGTTAAAAGGTGTATGTGGGTGAGGTAGAAGGGATGTGTGATTTAATGGAGTAGAGAAGAAAAAGTGAAGGAGAGAAGAGGCAGGTGATGGTAGTGGGCCAGAGTGGATGCTTTCAAAAGCACAAAGCTCTTTTATAGTTGACAAAATCAAATGTTCTTCATATCTATAGATAACTGCTCTTTGTTATTGGGTATTAGTCTTCTTTGTTAAGATTTTAAATATTCATATGATATCAAATTATTGAAACAACAACAAAAATCAAATTTTGATTAAATTAGTATCCTATTGTCAAACATTTGTAACCCACCTTAACCCTGTATCTTATATACTGCCGTGTAAGTACATCTATTTAAGGAATGCCCACAAGTTTACTGTAAAACTGTAAAACTTTTTACACATTTTCAAATATTTTTAGTTATAATAAAATTATGATCAATGAATTTATGAAATCCATTACTAAATTTAAATCAGAATGTGTTGCAGACCAGAAAAGGTTCTGCTTTTTGGACAAAGACTAAAATATTAAATTATATATTATTTCTAAAAAAGTTAAAGCTTTGTAAATAACAAAAAATTTAACATTTAATGTTTCTGTGTCATCTTACTTTTTTGTCCTAACTTTTTCCTTCAATTTAATTGCACAATAGCTATGAGGACACTTGGTGAACCTTTGTAACTAATGTTGTATTTTCAACTGTGTCATGAAATAATGACACAGTTCAAAGACTCTTGGCAGCCTTTAAGTCAAACCAGCCCCTGCCTTTTTTTCCTGATTTTTCTGTCAGCTTTTGTTTGTCCATTGATCAGTCGGACCGGACTGAAGCCCATTAATGCCTTGATCGAGTTTTTTTTTTTTTTTTGCAGAGGACCCAATTACCTGTAATTGAGATGAATTTAAACAAGTGTTTGACAATATGCACAGTCTGACGGAGGCTGCCAGCTGTGTTTTTAGTGCCTACAAAGACCATTTACAGACAAAAGACAAGCTTAAAACACTGGGTTTGAAAGGATTTTTGACTTCATACCTGCGCTTGAAGGTGAGGACGAGTCCGAGGAGGATGATGATGAACATGAGAATTCCTGCAATCACTCCCGCCATTTTCACAGTGCTGTCCACCTGCTTCTCTGGCTCCATGGCATCTGAATCCTGCGTGGATGCACCTACACATACAAACAAACACACACACACACACACAGACACATACACAATTATGAAACAGACATTATGTTTACAGTAAATTAAAAATGATCACATAATCAACTGAAAACATGAACTCTCCTTTTTTTATTTCATGCTTTAGATTAATTTTCTGGTCATTATAGGGGATTGTGGTGTTAGGTCTATACAGCTTCAAACAAAAAATAACTTTTTTTTCATTCTATTTTCACATTTATTTTATTTCAGTAACATTAAAATTAGATGCCCTTGTACTGCTTTCAAGATATCTCAGAGGGTGAGCTGCAGTTATTTGTGTCATCAGCCTTATTTTGCTTGTTATCAGCAGGTGTTCAGACTTATGGTAAGTTAAAGTTTCAGTATTGTCACATGTTGAAATTGTTCTCTGCATTCAACCCATCCCCTTGGGAAGGAAGCAACAAATGAGGTGGGTTAACCCCACAAGTCAACACTTTAAAGTTTAAGCAACAAGGGAGTGATTGGATCCAACTTTTAGAGCCTTTGGTATGACCCAACTGAGAATTCAAATCCACGATTACCCCAGTCTCAGAGCTGAAATACCACCATACAACCAAGAGCAGGAGTTTTGCCTATTTGCTGCTTTGGAGTATTCAGATGTACAGTATGAACCAGTATTAGAAAAGCAACAGTTCCTGCGCTTTTACAGTTAACACATTTGTAATTCTTCTTGAGTTTAAAAAAATTCAGAAAAAAAACAAAAGTCATCAAAAGCAGCAACTAGTTTTCCCAATAGTTGGAAGTCTAGCAAATCCACTCCTGGTGAGACCGCAGAATACTCAGAGGAATTCAGAAACAAACAAAAATGTGTAGATCCCTAGTGACAGTCTGAGGAAGGATAAACACGTACTGCTTGTCTGGAGAGTTTTCCTCTGAAGTAGAACTAATAGGCTTGTTTAGGAGCGGTTCATGCTACATCTACATTTACGTAAGTAAGTATATCTGCATTTACCTAAGTAGAGCAGATGATCTGCTTGAAATGGCAAAAACAATAAATAAATAAATGAATAAATAAACAGCTTCAGCATGCCTAAGTTAAAGTTAAGTTCTTCATAAAAAGTGCTCTAAGTCTGTAATCACAAAACTTAAGCCTACTGTCATCAGATGGTTTTATTGCTTTTAACACAAAGACAGCATCGCTTTAAAGAAAGGAGCACTATGTTGTTGTTTTTTTGTTTGTTTTTTTACAAAACAGGAAATGCTTGCATCAAAAACATCCACATATTCCCCAATGCGAAGCACACGTTTGCATCCACATGCATAAATGCAATAGAAGTTTTTGGTTGCCACAAAAAGAGCAGCACAGGATGAGTATTGAGGTGGTAGTTTAAAAATGAAAATGAAAACAAATAGGAAGAAAGATGCAAGGGAAAGACAGGCAAACATGCAACAAAACAGAATGATAAAAAATGTATTTTTCCTGTACAAACCCTAAACTCAAACTGTAAATAGTTAGGTGGAATTTTGAAGAGACAAAAAAAACAGTATATATAATGTTTTTGGAGGCAGAATAAACCTGTTCTCTTTCAATGGGCAACACATATAGCAACAACAACAACAAAAAAAAAAAGAGAAAGAGTTGCGGAAGGAATATATCAAAAGATCATACACAGTCCTTAAAGCAATAGAAAACATTGGTTTTCAGAAAGTCAACAACAAAAAATCTTTAGTATTAATAAATAAAAACTAGCAGGACAAGACGTGCAAGAGGAGGTAATAAATACTTTGTATACAGAAGCTAAGGTTTGGCTGGTCTTTTTTCAAAATTGTTTGCACTCTAGTGTACTCACACAGCCCTTTTGTTTATGAATATTGTGGGAAAAATGCATGATACTTGGAGTTTCGTAATGAAAGAAAATATTACACAACCTTAGTCAAAACCTTTGGGTGGTTGTATTTACAGGTTTTTCATATACAGAACAATCCTTTAATGCAGGAGCTTGAGTATGATGATCAGCAGTCTTCAGAGATGTAAAACTAAATCGAGTAATGTAGGTCTTGTACTGAAGAAAGTTGTAGATTGTGAGACCAAGGACATTTTATTTTATTTTATTTTAAACAGTACCAGTCAGACAGCTTTTCCAGACTGAATCAAAGAAACAATTTGGTGCCGGGAGAAAATCTGTGTGTGTCTATTTTAACGTTAACAATAGTTTAATGAAGCTAACTAGCAGTACCGGTGTACCGACACGTCAAATTTAGGTATAATTATAGCAATCACATGCAGTTTTTGAGCTGGATTTGATTCATATTTAAATTTCTGAAACTCCACACCTTTCTTCATCGCTTCTATTAATTTTAAAACCCATATATTTATAGTTAAAAGCAAGAATCAAAATCACAATACAAAGATTGGCTGTATCTTCCGAATTTTCTTTATGAAAGCTAAAATGTGCCACAGGGGTATCTAGAACTCCTTATTATGGTAACTGGTAGATGCTGTATAATTATAAAGTGCTTTACTACCCTATTACACCAAATGTAATGATGGACTACAGAGCAGAAGAGGAAAGAAGGTCAAAAAGTGCAGCAACACGTCCGTCAGAGTGGTATAATGATGAAAACATGGATCTTTTTCATTGTGACCGTTTTATTGCTTCATGAGGGATTTGGTTCAGTTTGATGAGGTGTGCTATAGGTTACTACAGTTAGGCTGTGTTCATACCGAATGCAATTCACACATCAAATTCACACTGGACACCTCTCTTTCAACAAGTGTCAAATTTCCTGCTCGATGCTTGTCCATAAATGTGTTCATGAACTTGACTCTCCAGACACTTGTGAAAGGAGCTTCCACTAAAGGTTTTTAGCCTCATTGCTACAAACAAGAATACAACTAGAATAAAATTAGGGAAAATTTGAATGAAGTATCTCAATGTAAAATTAGAAAAATATAAAGTTCAGGAGGACAACTATTAGAATCTCCTCCATATTGGCTTTGGACTCCACCCGCTGATGGCGTCATCAACACGTTCCTGATCAGCTGATGAAATATGTCCTTTTTGCTAAAATTGAGATTTTTAAACACTCACCTCGCCGCAATGCCTGAAACACGCTTCTAGACCTGACAGGCTGCATCTGAAACACAGATCGCGCAGCAGGAACTCTGATCATATCCCTACATTGACTTATTCAAAAAGGACAACCACCGATGCCTAAATCGGACTTGGTGTGAAACCAGCTTTGGTAGAAAAAGGCAAAGATCGTTTGTGTGAGTGTTTTTGTCTTTTAAAAATGCCCCTGACTTTGTTCAGATAAACCAATCAAACGTGTGAGAAAGTTTCGCTCTTTGTCTATTGATCCCTTTTTGTTTTTGTTTGTTTTGCTTTGGTTGTATTACTACACGTTCAGAAGGCATTATTTTTTATATATTTAACATTTTCAGCTGAAATTATTTTCTGAGGTCTTGCAATAAGCGATTTTAATAAATCATTTTAAAAATGCCTACATTAAAAAAAATATGTATTTTTACAATTATAATAAATTATGATTAAACAAGTTTTCAAAAATGTTCCAAGAAAAAAACAAGTAAAACAACAAAAAATACTTTTTTTTTTTCCTGTGAGCAGCTAAAATGGATTTGATCTTAAAACATACTGTCTCAAAACTACTGTGTAAATCCAGTGGAACTCACTGACCTGAAATACCCAAGCAATAATTCTAGCCTGATCCCACAGTAAAGAAAAAGAAGAAAGAGTGGTGAATGGTTTTGTTCTATCTCAGTTCTGCTCTGAGCAAGTTCCCATTATTACCTTGATGAATAAAGACAGCCAATTAATGGAGTAATGCTCCTGTGTGGGAGTTCAGTTAATCTCTTGCCTCTGTCATTGTACCCCCGTCTTCAATACCTTCACAAGGTTGGCAGCAGAGCTTACAGCATAAACAGCTAACCTTGGCTTGCTCTGTTAAAGCTGCTTCAGTCCTCCATGGCTGCCACAAGAGGATCTTCTTTCAAAAGCATTTATAACCCAATCATACAGATTTTATGTTGATAAGAAAAATGAGATGAAAAACTACTGTAAATATTTTCACCTTTTTTCCATCTGCCTCTTTAGAACCTGATCTGATGGCTTTTAATGTCAAAGAAATTGAATATAGGTGACAACATAATGTACGTTATTTTATCAACAACCTGTAGTGTTAATAGCTTAAAAGAAAAACCCTCACCTGTTACGTGTATATATATATATATATATATATATATATATATATATATATATATATATATATATATATATATATATATATATATATGTATATAAACATTTTACAGTTATATGAGAGCCTCAGGTAACCAGGAGCCAGCACGCTCACACATTTTGCTGAAACGTGTGCCCCGTTAATCACCTCACAGGTGTATTAAACCTGTATTTCCTCTTTGAGTGATTCACAATATGTGTCAGCTGACACATTTCACTGTGACCCCATTTATTCACAGCTCACGTGCTGATTGGGTTCAACAGTTCATGATGCAACAGAGGAGGACCCCATCTGGCAGCGGGTTCAGCCCCATTTAACACTGCAATTGGCCAGCTCGGAAACGCTCAGCCAATCAGATGAACTTGGACAAGGGTTCTGACCAGAGCAGAAGAGATGAAACATAATGGGCCGTGTCCATTACAAGAGGATCAAACCTGAGTTGAAGCAAATTGCCACAGCAGAACATGATTGATTTTGAATTGTTGTAGATACAATAGGAAAGTGTGTTGTCACTAACAGGAAGCCTTTAAGAACTGAAAATGTATTTTCTCCACCTTGAAAACTTACCAGCATCACTGAAACAGGATTTTGGTGTAATTGCATTACAAACATCTCCTCTCCTTAAGATGTACAGGTCACATGAAGGCTCTCACATTTTAATTCATAATTTAGCTTATGGCGATATGTCAACCATAATAACTAATGGCTCAGGTTACAATACAATTGGATAAACTGTAGTTTCAATACTTGGAGGCAAGTTTGGGTCATGGGGACAACAATCTGTCTCTCCAGCCACCACTCCCATCTTACTCTTAGGCTTTGTTGAATTGGGCTGTGTTTTGTATCTCTGTTGTGAAGGATCTGCCTTGGATCCTCCTCCAAGTCCTCTATGGTCCACAATGTTTGTTCAAACCACACAGCTCACGGCCTTAGGAGAGAAGGAGCTTAGATTGACTGGTAAATTGACAGCTTCACCATTCACCCCAGATCTCCTTTCAACCCAACAGATCAATACAAAGTCAGTATTGCTTAAGACACCAGGACCAAATGTTGACCAATCACATGCTTCCAAACCAAATAGTTAAACTCCTCCATGTAGGTGTGTGGGTCATTCCTAACACTCCTCTTTTTTTCCAGCTGAAAACCGTTAGACTTTGAGGTGCCAATTTTCATTACAGCTCCTCCGCAGACCACTCTAGCAACAATTGGGGATCATGGCTTGAGGAAAGAACAGCATCATCTACTAAAAGCACTGAGCAGTGAGCACTGAGCACTGAGCTAAAAGCACGGATTTTGAGGCTCCCAATCAGTTCTGATGCTCAACAACTTTGCATGGAAAAAAGACAAGTCAGATGAAGTCCACCTTTCACCAGAAACAAAACTGACCCAAACACCATCCTGCTGTGATTATAAACAGAACTGATCTTCCATAATGGAGGGACTATATGTGTCTCACCCCCTGAGAAGCCCAGTGATATATTTTTTAAAACAAGATCAAATGCCTTCTCCAACTTGTGGACATGAAGGAAAAACTCCCAGCATTCCTCTCAAGGACTCTGGGTTAAGGAGTGCAGGTAATGCCATCAAATCTAGTTTTTAGGAAAAGAAGATAGTGGTTTATACATTATGCACAATAAAAGCAGAGGACATTTTTGTCCATTTTTAACTAATCATTGGGGCGATTGCTTGCTGAACTCGTACAGGATATATGAATCTCTGGAATTTCATGATTGTTCCCCATGTACAATAGAATAATATCCTTTTTTTCCATACATCTCACTGGATTCTTCTTTTTTTTTTCATTTAGGTTTCCCCCCATTTGAAAATATTATTATCCGGGAGGAATTATGAGTATAACCAGTGATATTAAAAACGTAATCTCATCCAAATCAAGAGAAGATTGATTCTTTGAGCTACCAACCCACTGCAGCCCCCAGAATGGCAAATTAATTGTATGTATGTGTTTGCAGCAGACATGCATGTGTGTCTCTAAGGTGAAGGTTACAGTTTGCTTGCTTTGTGTGCTCTTTAATGAGTACTTGAGGATTTTAAGATCAGATGCATGCCTCTTTCAATTGTATGAGGGATTAAATTATGTGTTTGTGAATGGTTACAAAGAAGCCCATTGTGAAATGTGTGTGAATCAGTGGTTTGCTCCAGTCAGCAGTGGGTTTACTAAATTTATGCTGGTGGGTTGGGTCTTAGACCAGGGTTGATTCAAAGGTTTCTTTTTGGGTTTTTTGGGGGGGGTTAAATGTTGGCAGCTGCGGAGCGCATCCACTGTGGATTAGTGCTGCCACAGCTATAACAGGATTACCAATCTAAACTATGCTACCATAGAGTTTCCCTTCAGTCTCTTTGCGTAAGCATGCTTAATCTGAAATCCACCTCAGGCATTACTTTCTGTGTGCATATCTTCACTTCACCACATGCCTGTATCTCCTATAAAAGCATTCAACCAGACACAAACCAATTTTTTTCTTATATTTAGGTCAACAGAGGACACTTTCATGCATTATCCTAAATTTGAAGAACCAAAATGCTCAACTCTGTTCATCCTCTGATAGATTTTGAAGTTATGTCAGGTAAAAAACATTTACTACTTTTTATTGGGGCAACAGTATGTGCACAGACTGAAAAATATCTTCTTCTAATGTGAGATGGAAAACTCAAAGAGTTTTTAGACCAACCAGTGGACGAGATTTCTCTGGTGTGTCTTGAGTATTGCCAAAAGCCTCCACTAAATAGAAGAAAAACATTTTTGAAAACGGTGCAACTCTAACTTTTTCTTTGCTTTTTGCAATAGTGTCAGAACTAAAGTAACTGAACCTAATTATTCCATTCTCTAAGCTGCAGTTTTAAAACATAACAAACTATAACTTTTTTATTATTATTATCAAAGAATTACCCTTAACTTACATTAATTGCGTTTCTGAAAAAAGCAACAGCCAGAAAAGTTACAATGATGTTTTAGGATTTTTCAAGCTTGCTTCTGCATGCTGCAATCTGTACATATTTTATTGCCAAATTTTTATCTACAACCTACTTGGTGATAATATTGGTCAATAGGAAACAATCACACCAAATATCCTTCATAATCTTTTGCCAGCCATCTCTTTTCTGAAAGTAGCTAATCATTTGGGAAACTCCTTGGTTTGCTAGTCTAATAACCAGTTATCTAAATAGAGTTCCACTTTCATCCATCCCCACAGAAATTCAGGCAGTGTGGATTTACATCTTAGAAAAATAATAGATGGGTTGATGACCTAAGGAACCACTTAAAGTTCCACTCCAACTATATGTTTTTCTAGTGTAAAAGCGTTCACAGGTCTTTAATCATAAAAATGTCATTTTTATCCAAATTGAAAAAGGCTTTGCCATTTTTTAAGACATATTTTCAGTTCAGTTACAGTTTCAGTTCACAGAAATTCACCTCCGAGTTGTGGGTGGAACTGTTGACACGGAAGTAAGACTACACTGAACATTCTTTTCTTTACACTCTGTCCCCCTAGCTTACAGCCTCTCACAACCCCACGCTAAAATTAGCGTAGGAACAAAAATGGCGTGCAATTTCAAAGCTATGCAGGTAAGGTTTTGAACCAAATGGTAGCACAGGTGAGGAAAATTAAGATGTTAATAGATCTATTTGTCTGCAAGTGAATGCATCAAAATTTGAGCTGGGAAGGGAGACTTTGGCCCGCCCATCGCAGTTGCTACGTCACAAACCTGAGCTTTTTCAAACTGTGGGTTTGATCTGCTGCTGATTCAATATAATTTGAACAAAGAAATACTCAGAAATACGTCCTCCATCATGACAAAAATGCTACAAAAACATGATAAAACCACCAAAAACACAATTTTAATTGGAGTGGGTCTTTTAAATAATCTCAAATGCAGTCAAGAATAGATATTAAAACATTTAACGGATAGTGATACTAATAATGAATGATAATGAAGCTCTTATTCTGGTTACTCAAGAACCACTGACACTATGGTATGGTTTCTCGCACTCCCAAATGTCCTTGAAACATAAACAGCAGCATTGTTGCAACTCTTCTCTAAGTTTTACAAAACACCATAACATTTTTAAGTCAAGTGTCCACATCAGTGCTCCCCCAGAGGCCGAGGTTAAACTACCAGCTGCCATCTTTTCTAGAGCCTCTTGCACAAGAGCCATTCTCCTGAAACAGCTTCAACATTCCAAGTATAAAAAAACAGTTTTAAAAGTATAATGACTCCTACCTACTCACACAGTGAAACATTGAACTATAAAAACTGCAAGTTTTGGTTTCAGAATCCCTCTGTATTGAGGTGAATCTATTTTTATTTGGTTGATATTTAAAAGAAGTTTAGAGTAAAACTTTTCAACCTTCTGTGAAATTGTAGGATCTTCTGTCTTTAGACTGTCTGCACTAAAGTCTACTCTGTACAATGATTTTACCTGAGAGCACATTACAAATACATGTAATGTTTTTGAAAAAAACAGGAGGATGGATTTTGTCTTCAAATAATCCAATTTTTTGATGAGTGTAATGATAAATATCATAATATATAATATTCCAAATGTATGTGTTTATTTTCAACGTTTTTTTTCTGGATGTAGTTGCATAGCGAGATTTGTTTACAGTTTTGTTTATTCAGTTTATTTAAAAGGCATTTATCGTGGCTACAGGAATTTTCAATATGCAATGCAAAGCTCATTTCTGCATTGTAAAATGGTTAATGATGAGTTGGGTGAGTCAGACGTAGCACTATTGGCCCAGGTGTGTAATGCACGGTCCACCACTGCGGAAATAGTTTATGTTGACCTTTTTTTATAGAGGGGGTTTTAATAGCTGAATACTTTAAGATTGACTCATCAGTAAGCTCTTGGATAAAAGAAGAGAAGTCAAAGAGAAGTCCATGGGAACAGCAGTGAGATTAAACCTCCAACAAACACTTGTTTCAAATTCAAAAGACAAAATGATGTAATAAACGAAGAAGCAATGCACTTACATATTATGAAACACAAACAGTGAAGTTATGTATCAGAATATGAGGTTCTCAATTCTAGGATATTCACTTGTCTAAGGTTTTTCCAGCAATTCACCTGGACAGTTGAGTCAGTCCCAATTTTACTTTACAACATGAATACATTCATTTTAAGCATCATCTTGCATCAGGATTGCATAGTGCCAGGTTGGGTTGCAACTCAGCTTTCTGAACTACCAATTAAGACCAACCTTAGAACTAATGGTAATGGAAGTTGAATCTGACATGTAACAACAGTGTGTGGATGACAAGAGGCGTGTTTGATCCTCCTGTGAGCCGCACGTGCAGAGCATACAGCAGGTGGAAGTCTTATTTATCATTCCACGCCATGCATATTACTCTTCCCACAAAGAAAAAAAGAATGTTTATCATGAAATGTGACTACTGTTGTTACAAAAAGTTTAGCAAGTCAAACTAAACCAATAAGGCCAAAATATAACTAAAGGTTTGTATTTAAAAAAAATACCTTAAAACCATGATGTTGTATGTTATGACTATAAGGTCAAGACAGTTAATGTATATGTCAACATGTGTCTCCATTCTTATTGAACAGAAAAGATGCATAATTAGATTTATGTTTTTTTTGGCAGTTAATAAATCATAACAATTCTCATTGTTAATATGTGGTTTCTGTGCACAATGATATAAAGGATGCTTGTGCTTTTTTTTTAATTCACATTTCACCAGTTTGGAGTGATTGTTTGTGCATTATAGGTGGTTTTTTTTTCTGCTGCGGCTGCAAACATATATATTTTTTAGTCAGAAAAAAATAAGTGTTTTTGTGTTTATGTCAAGCCATCTCCTATTCTTGACAAAGAACTGCAACAGCAGTTTTCTGTGTGATTGTTGCAGGTTAATTCTGTATTGTGTGCATGTTATTGAAGTCATCATTTTGATTGTTGTGCTGCTGAATGACATTCACATTCTGCTTCTTCATCTTTGCCTTGTAAATATAAATAACCAAAAAATGTGTTGATGTGGCTTTGATGCAGTTTTGTAAAAAATGTTAGGCTTTGATGCTGGATTTAGAGTAATCTACTAAAATAAAGAAATTACAAGCTTGTTGTGTTGCTTTAATTTCCTTACAAAAAAAGTGCTACTACTGTAAATTAATGAGTTCAAATTATGTCCTGCTTTCTGAAGCAGGTGAAGTTAAATTGACATATCTGTGGCAGATTTAGAAGAAGACAAGTATGATCTTCTGTAGGAAGCGCTACACAGACACAATTACAAAGTTGCCCTTGTTGCACTATTTTCACACGTGTTGCAATCAGGTGTTTTAACAACAGCTTCTTCCAGATGTAAAACAAAAAATTAACTCAAACTCTACATTCCTAAAATACTTTTTATTTTTTTAGAAGTAATGAGTCATTTAGAAGTGCTCAGCAGCGTAAATGCACTACTGTAATTAGATCTGCAAATCAGATGGTTAAATGTCCTTTCTGTTGGGTTTTCCATGGTTACACTCAAATGGTGGTAAAAATCCGTCAGTATTTACCAATTCGTCATTTTAGCAACAAAGTAAATACATTCTCAAAGTAAAATTTAAGCCTGAGGAGTATGGCTCATTAAAGCCATCAACATCATGGCTAAGGAATATTAAAGTTCCAACAGCATCTGCTCAAGACCAAATATTGTACGGTGGGAGGTTCATGGTTGACCAGCTACATGCAGGTTTCAAGCCACATATTTTCTGTTTGTCTGTCAGATCAACCATCTGGTTTGACAGTAGACTTAATACCTGTGTGCCTGTACTGTACCAACTGTGTTTGTGATAGAGGCATATGGACAGGTTTTTTAGGACTCATGTCTAGCGCAGCAGCAATTATTGTGTGATGCTTCATTTACAATGACTTGGGGTATTTGCAAACATAGGATTCAACAAAACTGTTAAAGTCTACAGGTGGAAATGGAAAATCACAGCAACTCACAAATGCAAACATGATAGTGACTGTGTTACGTAGCAGAGAATAATAAGGTAAAGACAACCATCCCTTGTTGCTTTACCAAGTGTTTCATCTGGGTTATTTTACCAGCTAAAGACGTGACTGCCATACATTCAATCCTGAAACCATGCTGGTGTAGCTTGTAGACAGCAACAAAGCTTAATGGAAAATTTCGTCCCAGGCTTTGATCCTTTTTTTCTGTTGGGTGATCTTTGGTATTTTAAGCTTGTAGACTTTAAAGTAAAGGATTGCATGCAGGACCAGGAAAGAGATTTTAAGCACAGTCAGCAACATTGGAAGCAGAGCAGACATGCTGAATAATGCCGTGAGATAAGTAAGATGACGATGGTGATGAAGGAATGTTAACAATCGAAGAGCAAACAAGTGAGACAAAAGAAAACCAAGACCCAACTCAAGCAGAAAACAGAGGAGAGAAGGGGACAACCAAAGATGAAAAAGTGTTTGTGTCGTGTTTCATGGTTGTAATGTGACATAACACGGGGAAGAAAAATTTTCTGCCTAAGAAGCAGTAATCACCTTCGCTCGGGATGACTAGAATGTATGGCGTTGTTATTTGTCCCCTACCTATTACCACTAAGGCCAAGGGTCGCACGTCCCCGCCGGAAAGCATGAGAAAGAGAGGAGAAGATAAAACAAACAACAACAAAAAAATGAAAAGAAAGAAGAAAAAAGTCTAAGAAAAAATGTATAGTAGTGTTTCATCAAGGCTTAGATCTCCTTTCTTTTCAACTGCATTACTTGGTCTTAAAGGAGAGAAACTGCAGTAGGGAAAGATGACACTGGCACAATGAAACCAATAGCACTTAGCTAGGATATGACTGGTCCTTTAGCCAAGAAATTACTGTAAATGAGCAATTTGATTGGTTTGTTGCAGGCGAAGGCCTAACAGGTGTGTTACTGGTGAGGATGTTTATTAGTAGAGTGGTCAGAGAATGTGGATGTGGTGTGTCGGGTTAACACTGGAGCCCACCGAGTCTGTCGGCCTGGCGTGACAAATTAATAAAAAATAAGGGAAAGAAAATGGAACAGAACAGAAACAAGTGATGATAAAGTAACATAAAAAAGAAGGCCTTTGTTTAATAAAAAAAAAAAAAAGTTGGGCATGGATATATTCTGGCCTTGTGCTCCATAAAAAAAGTCGAAGCAAAGAACGCTAGGTTTATTATTTAGTTGCCTTTGTGCTGCATACAGAACACACTAATTGTTCGTTTTATTCCACTAATTAGTGTTGTGCCTCTAAAAGTATGTTGGGGGATGGTTCAATAACAATAATCACATCCTTGAACATTAATTGTTAATTGTCTCTATCATAAGAGTTACCACAGGGATTCTGCAGTTTCATCTCAAATGTGCTTCCTGATGTAGCCAGGCTGTGACCAAAAGCTAGTTTTGAACCAGTAACTTTAACACAGAGCCTACTTCTTGTTTTGTCAAAAATAATTTCAACTTCAGTGGATAAAACACAAATAAGAGCTGGCACCAGGTAACTTAAGGGATGATTGTTGTTGCATTTTTTACCAAGACGAGAAGCTCAAGTCAGTCAGCAAGACTTTAATAACTGATTTCGGTTATTAAAAGATTAAAGAAAAGCTAACACGTGTTAAAAAAATCATTTCTAGTGACATGAGCTTAGGAATATTACAGAACTGGAGACCAATGGCTATGTGGACTGGACTCATCCATAAACCTGGTCATGGGTATAAATACAAGTTCTCAATCTCTTGCTAAAATTGCTTTTTATGTAGCATTTAAATACTTTGGTAAAACAAAATAGTGGAATTTAAACCTGTGTTTGAAGAAAATACTAACAGTTTTTTATAAAAGTTTACATTTACGAACTAACTTTTTTTAGCAAATCGAGTTTGCAATCAAAGTTGACTGTTTACTGAATTAAAATAACATTACTGAGGGTTTGTTGGGATTGATAAATGCTCAAATTTCATGCTAAATCTTTTAATGTGCCTAGTAAATTACCTTCCCTATAAAATAGAGATCAAAATAGTTTTAAATGTGATTTAGGAGAAACATTTTCTACCTAAATGGAAAAAAAAATTGAAATTTGAAGACAGCCACAAAGTTAAAAGCATGTCTTTTCTTAAGCATATGTACTTGCGGAGACATAGAGATCGAGTCTACACTCTGAAAGACCTCCACCCACAGTATGTCTCACTTAAAAAAAGAACAAACAAGTTGGAAACGGGTAGATAAGAAAAAAGAAAAGAAAAATGTGCACAAATGAGGAATAAAGGTCTGATGCAGACGAGAAATAACAAGGCAGTGAGAAACATGGAGATGGGAGATACAGAAAAATGAAATCAATGTCTGAAGTGAAGGAAAAAAAAGGTAAAAATCAATAGCAAGCTGACAAGCTTTTAAAGCATGAAGGCTGGCACACAAATGGGTGCATCTGCAAGAGATGAGCAGCAAATAACAATGGGAGACACAAGGAAAGCAAAACAAAACAGGATGGAATTTGTTCTGGAGAGAACAGTAAATAGAATATCAAACAGTACGTTTCCACTATGTGCTACCGCTTTCTACCTTGATGAGTGACATGGATGTGGCATGGAAATATGGACAGGACGATAGAGGAAAAAAGATAAGGAAAAGAGATTTAATCAAGAAAGATCAAAGCAGAAAGAAGGAAAAGGTTGAAATTCATGAAAATCATGCAGGATAGAATGGTCAGGATGGAGTCTGGTTAATATTTTAGCTTTTTGGTTTTCAGTGTGTGTGCATGTCTACTTATCTAAAGAAAACTGCAGCATCAAACATTTTAAATTTACATTATAACAACGTTTTACTTCAAAATTAAAAATCAAGAGTGATCATGCAATCCCAAATGAGAAACCTGTGTAGAAAATGCAATATTTGGTTTGCTGCATTAGCCTAAATATGAATGAAAAATCAATAATGGTATAATAAGTCTTTGTCTGTTTTTTTTTAATTATTATTATTTTGCATTTTCTACACAGTTTTTTTAAGTGGGAGTCCTGTAACACAGTATAATAAGTCCAGTAACTTCTGGATGTCTATCAATGGAAGGGTGCTCATACCTTTGTGAGCGAGGCGGACACAGTTGATTTTGGTTTCCTGTGAAGATAAGAGACAAAACATAACAGTTGAAATCAAAAATCATTTGTTTTGTTCAAAAAAAAAATAAAAATAAAAAGTCCAAAGACATGTGGAAGCTACAATAGCAGTTTCAGGAAGCACAAGCTTCCTTTGTAAAGATGTAATCTATTCATCTATTCATGCCGCTGTAAATGACCATGTCTTTCTTTTCATTTTCCTTATTGAAAACTGAAAAAACGGAAAAGAGAGAGCGCAAAAACAGAGTTAAATAGAAAGACTTATTTGAACATGGAGTTCAAGACCAAAACTAACAAATGCACACACCTTCATGTTCACATTGTTGGCAATCTTCCTTGTCAAACATTATTTATAAAGACTGATAGCAAAAATGATAATTTGAGGGGAAAAAACTTCATGTCTGCAGTGTTTGGGTAGATAACACCTCCTTCCACCTCTAGATGTTGGCTGCTTTAAAGCTTTGACCACTGCTGTCATTCTTCTCCTGATGGGCCGTCACTCTCTGCAGTGATGTGCGCTTTCATTTCTATCTGCTCTTTTCACTCCTTCAGTGCTCCTGTCTTTTCCTCTTTTATTTCCTTTTCTGATGTGCCTTCACAGGTAAGTGTACCTGTCTGGCGCACTTGTCATACAAGGCTTGCCTCTGTGATATGCTGGCCCATTTGTCTTCATCAAAGACAATGACTAAAGCAGCTGCCAACTCGGATTCTGTTCGCTTCAGCAGAAGACCAAAGTTAATCTTAAGGTACAGGCTATGCTTTTCAATTTTCTTCCAAGGTTTGCATCATTTAAACTTTGAAATAATATCATAGCTTTGGTCTCTCATGGACAAACTCCCCAAAAATTACAGTTCTCACTTGACCCGTAAAAGGCCAGTAAAGTGCATCTGTTTGACTGAAAACATTTGACTGGTACAACATGACATCATGGTTGTAGGTTGTTTGGAATAAACTACAATAAAAGGAACAGAATCAATTAACAAAAATCACCACAACATTAAAAACGGAAACCATAGTAGGTTTCAAACACAGCGACTGATGGGTAATAATTTGAGTTTGTTTTGCAGTTATGGAATGTTTTTTTCTTTTTTACATGTCGGGATTAGGTGCACCAAAGCACTTTAAATAAACAAGAAGACCAGTGCTTTGTTGTTTATTTTACCCTTTGTATTACTTTATTCAAAAAAGAAAAGACATATGGTGATGGATGCTGCATGGACTACATCTCCTTAGTGGACAAACAACACCTGCTTCTTCCATTATCTTTGCTGTCCATTGGAAAAGTGAGTGATTAAACCCTCTGTCTATCTGCCTCACTGACTCAAATGATTGCCTCATTGGATCCTTCATGCAATTTCGAGTGGGAAACAAAAACTTCAGCTGTGATTAATGTGTTTGTGCTTTGTGTTCTTCACAAAGTATAGAAACATGCAAAAAAAAAGCTATCAGAAGTGAATTGAAAAGTGAAAAACCTATTTTTGACACTACTGATAATAAGTGAGATAGTAAAATCTTCGAGCGGATTTGTGATCTAACGTTTGTTAAAAATAACTTGGGGAAAAACCTTCTTAAGTCTTGGATAACCATTTTAACATGTTTGATTTTTAGTCAAACACAAAAAAATGTTTTTTAATACCAAATTCTGGTATTTTAAAATATTGCACTGAATAAAGAAGAAACATTTTATTTATGGCAACTACATTTCCTGATGTAAAAGCACAACATTAGAGTTCTGCTAAGATCTTACATGCTGATGTTTTCAACTTAACTAATTCCAATATCTGATATTTGATATCTAAACCTTCAATTGTCTCAAGCCCTAAGCATCTCTTAATGTTGGGTTAGTAATAACAAGTGTGTGGTAGGTTAAAGTCTTAGTCACATGCAGTTGTAGGGGGGTTGACCTGTATGGGTACTGCTGATTTTGGGCTGTCTAGACCTGTGGAGGGATGTAGAGAGGAGTGGATGCACCTTATGGGGAGTCTATGTGTGTTTTGAACTTTCCTCAGTTACTTCACCCTTACTAACACATGTTGTTTAAGTGTTCACTGGGCCTGCACATAATACCGCAAATTTATCGTTATCGCAATATCAAGCAGTGCAATATCCATATCGCAAAAGTCAGCAAAAATCGCAGTAAATGGTTACCTTAAATGGGCTAAAACAATCTTATGGCAGCTTGAAGTATTTAACTAATCAAATAAATCCATGTATGCATTTGCCCAATTGGATGGACCCTTTCACGTTGTTGACCAATCAGATGGAGCTCTTTTATGTTAGATGTTTGCCTCCTACGTCAACGAGGGTCATTTGGAGTACAATTTTTAAATTGTTGCAATGAAACGGTAATTATGTTTTTGGTTGTTTTGCTATTTGTGTATATACCACAAATTATATCGTTATCGCAACATTGATCACTCATCTCGCATATCTCAAGTTTTGCTCATATCGTGCAGCCCTAGTGTTCACTATGACCATCACTATCACTTGTAGCATGCCTGTCTGCATGGATTTTTTCCTCTACAGACTGTGGTGTACGACTTCACTCTCTCTACAAGTTTGCAAAGCTTTTGAGAAATTTCAACAATACAAAGTGAATGCGGGACACCTGCATGCCCTGCACAGGTTTGCCCATTGTTGGAAAGCCCGTATCCATTGGTAAGGGCAGTTGTAACTAAGGGTTTAGACATCCTTTACTCACTTATTAATCATGTCTGCTTCACAATTATTCTTAACAAAAAAACAAATTGTCACCTCTCTGTGTCTGAGAAAGACCTTTATTTCACAAACATGGTGACGTGGTTACGAGGGAACTAACATCTGGACGTCAGTGAGACGTACTGGCAGACATGTTTGCAATGGACAGACAATCTGAGACTAGGATTATGAACGCTAATGAAGCGTCAAGAGGAAAAATTACCTTTACTTTAATCTGGTCATCTCCTTGCATTTGTTGAAAATGGACAATTGGCAGAGACAAGGCACAGTAAAACAATAAAAAATTAAGCATAAAAAACTCTAATAAAATTGAAACAGGTGGTTTAAATAATAGTATATTCACCATATATCAAAGACAAATGCAAAGGAAAGAATTTCAAGGAGGGTCAGTAAAGTGTAAAAAAAAAGCTGTTTTTTGTTGACAAAGCCTCTGTGTGCTTGAAAAGAAAATTAAATGCAACTGTCCATGAAAGAATGAAAGCATGCTTTCCAGTCCAGCAGACACGCTCTGGGGGAAAAAAAAGTGCATTTAAGGGATTTCAGAGTCATCTGAGTGCACTTTGATTGACACAGTCAGTCAAAATCTCTCTACGAACCTCAAAACCTGGCACTTTAAAAACTGCTCAGTGCATGTATGTGGGTGGATGGTGCTGACTGTTAGAGTACTCTGGCCAGCCTCTGGGGCTTTTTACATTTTGACAAAAAACATCTGCATTTTCCCAGAATCTAAAAAGGAAAACAAGATTTTCCAAAAATGTGTCTATTTTGTTTTGCACAATTTCTTACCCGGTTTCTCCTCATCTTTTCACAGTCTTCATGATCAACAAATGCCAACATCTTTTCTGACCGGCATTTCTTCTAAAAATCTATTCAAGTTTGCGAAACTTTTGAGAAATGTCAGTCAATACAAAGTGAATGTGCACAAAACTGTCCATTCTGGTGATAAAACATTTTATTGCTCCATATTTTCTTACTTTAAAATGACTAAACACACATGTAAATGTTTGAGATATGTTAGCAAAAAAATAAAAAATAAAAATTCTTCACATAGTAAAAAAACAGCTTAGGCTAAAATGTTATATTGAAAGGTTTTTATCATCAGTAGTGGCTGTTTTGTAATAATATACTCCAAATTACAGCAAAGAGAGATCAGGTGAGTAGACAAAACAATAAATACGATAATCTTTGTAATAATCTAAGTAATAATGTTTTTTATGTCATTTAAAGGTGGATATATGTCACCTAATGTTCCATTAAATGATCTATTTTTAATATTGTTTCTCCCATTTCATATCGTTTTCTTTGCCTGTTTCTCAATGCTATTTTTTTTACATGAAATATTTTTTTACTGCTGTAAAATCAGGATATCAATATTGTTAATACATGTCAAAACTGTCATCTACAACCTGAACCAAACAAATTATTCAAATCCAGGTCAGTGTCATCATACGCCATGCATGGCTGTTTCTTCATTTAAACTTTTCACTACATGACTATAAAATGTAAAAAAAAAAAAGATTGCATGGGACATTTAAGAGATTGATTGGTTCACTTTTGCCCCTTCTTAGGGCAAAAAGGTTGTGCAGACGAAACCCATGAACAGATTTCTACTCTTGGAGTCCATTACTGCCACAGCTGATGTTTCATGGCGCTCTTCAGTGACTGATTACAGGTTAAAATCACTTTAATTTAATCATCCAACTGATATCTAGTTTCCTAAGTAGTCTTGATCACATGTACTAAAAGTCTGGAAAGTAAATGTCTGTCTTTCACAAAATTCATTTAAAAAATGTATTTCTTCATTTTCTTCTTTTGTGTTTTTTCTACTTTTTTAAAATACAGAAGTTTTTTCAAATTAAAATCAGGCTTGTTAAAATGTATTTTAATGAAAAAAGGATTATTGATTCCTGGACTTGGACTGGATTCATATTGCAAGGAAATAAGGTGGCTTTTCTTACAGAGGGAATGGTTCACATGTTATCTTCAAACAACTTGAATTAAACTCTAAAAAACATTTTGACTGATTTCTGATTGATGATGGAGGAACATTAAAATCCAGACCAAATTTAGGATTGTTTTTTTGACCTTTGTGTTCCGGCTGTTAGATGAGAACAGCCAGAAAACATCCCTGTCTCTTTCAAAAGCTGTCATTTATCTAACTTCTGGTGGTTAAACTTTATTTGTTTAAATGTGTAATTTTAACTGAAAATGGTCATTGCAAACTTAAATCAATCATTTGTATTGTGTACTGAAAGTCTATATTTCCACCATGCTTTCCATATTTTTAGCTGTCAGAAACAGTTTGATTCTCTTTCATCCACGGTATCCTCAAGCAGTCTTTAGAAAAAGCCAAAGCATGAGTCAATAGCAATTAAATTAGCTGTAATAGACATATTTCTTCTCTTCTTTATTATTTGTAACACTGATCTTAGACTGCTGTCTTTCTCAAGCCTGAAAAGACTCTTCCTCCTCCAACTTGAACTTTTAACCTTAAGAACTTGCCTGCGCCTTTGTGAGTGTGTGACATCAGACAACACTGAAGGAGACACAATGGTTGCCAGTGGTGGGTTATCTGTTTACTGTGTATCCACTGATGATGGGAGATGACACAGTGAAAATTAGTCTAGTGCCATGTGACAGAGGGAAAGATAGAGGCGGAATAAAAGATGACAGCAAAAAATAGACAATGTAAACTATGGCAAAAGAAGTAAGCAAAAGAGCAAAATAACATTTTGACTTATGTTTGGCAAACAATTGCAAAAATAGGGATAACTTCTAAGATAAGCCTTTACTTTTTCACATGAGCCCATCTAATTTGTCTTTCCATAAAAATTAAGAACAGAAAAAAACAACTCTATCCAAAATAAATATCAATCATTTTTATGCAACAATAAAGGGGCAGAATGTAGCTCTTTAGTGTGCTGGTCAATGCAAAGGATTGTCTCAAAAAGGCCATCTGATGTTATACACAGGCCAAATCAATAATGCCAATTGCAAAAAGAACTTTTATACTGGATCGGTCAAGGCCCAGGGTGATAATTAAAATAAATGTTAATGTCCACAAAACATTTGAGGCTCTCATCCTCTCCACCTCCACAGTGTTTTTATTAGCAACTTTAATCAGTTTACCCACTCCCTTTAAAATCTCCCCTATAGTTTTATCTGTATTGTTATTTTGCTTGTTATTACTCTTATAAAATTTTAAATAAACCTAGTATCATTGGTATGAGGAAAGCCCAAAGACATAAATGCAGCAGATAGCAATTTAGAGAAGCAGAGAGGGAGGATAAAAAGAAAAAAAAATCCATCTAAATGTTCTAAAGAGGGACAGAGAGACAGAAAGTAGAAGAAGGAAAGGAAAGAGAGATAATCTCCTTGATGGACAGGTGGAATTCAGTTGATGGTTTAGTCAAGTCAGACTAAGAAGAGAGACAGACTTCCAGCTGTGGCATCAAACTGACAGTCTTCTAAAATGCAAATGAAGAGTTTATTTTCCATGTAAGGCATCAGTCACTGCAGAAGAAAGCAACACCTACTCCTACAAAATGACTGGCAGCAAACAAAAAAAACAAACAATTTACAGCACTTTGTGACAAATGCTGATAACTTAGTTTCCTGATTGACAAAATACTGTTGCTACAGATCCCACCTGCCACTGAAATTCAATTTAAAGAAAAAAGCAAATTCAAAAATATTACACGATTGATCATCTGAACGACTTCTTTTTTTTTTTTTTTTTTTTTTGCCAAAATAGTTTCTTAAAGTTAAAATAAAATCTGTCAACGATGGATTTTATTATCAGCTTCCACTTTTGCAGCTCTTACTCCTAGGCTGCGGTAAACCGACCCTTCGATCATTGGCTGACTTGTTCAACCACCTCAGCTTCTGCAGACCACTGCCGCCTCTATGTAAACCAAAGATCAATGGTTAAAATATTAATGAAATATTGTTTGATACCTTTACATTTTATCATCCGATAATGTTATGCATAATCAAATTTTCTGATCATGTTTGTTTAACTTTATTAACAAACCTTCCTTGTTAACATTTACTGTACAACATTTCTTTAATATTGCAAAGTACAGAATAAAACTGTTATTGAAGTCTTGCAGAACCAATATTCTGAATAGGGCCAAAAATAAATAGTCTTTCAGTCAGATTGACAAGCCTCTAAAAAATTCAGCTCCTGCTCAGGATAGAGAACATGGACTGACTACATAAATATATTCATGAGTCGCAGTAATGTGAGTCTATTTTGCATGCCTGATTTCCTCATCAAATCATCTGGGTTACAGCGGCTGCACAGGTCCACTTGGTTTCCTGTTTATTTTTCACCACCGATCCCCCACAATTTTCCACTCCATGATCCGGACAAACCTCATGCTGATTGGATTGACTGAGATCCAATCAAATACTAAGTCAGAAGTGACCAGATTTAGGGTCAGTGCATGTGCAAAGCAAATGCATACACACAAGTGGAGCACACAACTGAAAAGCATTCCAGAATTAAATAATGCACAAAACCTCACACTTAGCCTTGCTCTGTATGAGTGCATTGTGGGAAATCTGGCGTCTGGAGGGCGCATTACATCACAACATCAGCCAGCTTACCAAACCTTTCTGTCTGAACTGAATTACTGTGGTTACTGCAGCAGAAAATTAAAACAACTGTTGCTGTGTTTCCAAGTGTTCTGCAAGTGTAATTTTTGAGCAACTTATGGCGAGCACAAACGTGCAGGATTTTTTTTGAGTTGGTCAGTCAAGAAGGGGGCAGTTGACTGTCATCAAAAGACAGTTTTACCCAGTCCTTTACCTTTAAGGAAAATGGAGATTGGCAGGTTTTCTTTTTTCATGAATCAAGGGTTTTTCAGTACCAGCTCAACTGCATACAAATGGGTGCAGGACTCATTAGGTGACTTGGACTTGATCACACATATTTTAGATCCCTTGTACTTTCCACCCAGATACACTCAAAAGGGAAAAAAGAAAATACTCTCATGAGAGATTAATATTCAGCAAGTGAGGAATGAAGGCAAATCTGTTCCATTGTTTCCGACTTGCCAACGACTAAGAGGGCATTTAAGACAAATGGAAAAACAATTGATTTCTTCTAAATGCATCTCATGCTGACAAATGATCCCCAGAAATAACATTTCCGTGAAATTACAGGTGCTTGTGTAGCATTTGGACTCACCCCATTAGCCCTACTCATGGCCTGGTAGAAGATACTGTAGCTCTTGGCGGGTGACAGCGGAGGATTCCAGAAGCCACCATAGCTCTTGTTGTCCCCCACTGTGAAGGGCTGCACCACCGTGAGGCTGGATGGCGGCAAGTCGGCGGCAATGTAATACGGCGAATCCAAGATGGAGGCATTGCGGAAGCTGACCGGAGCAGAAAAACACTCGAGGCCTTCAGGGGCGGCTCGGCGGGTTTTAGACTTGCGCTCCTTCTTTCACAACAAGCTGGTAAGAGCTGGAAAAGCAAAAGTGTGATGTTACTTTATGGGTTTTATTTTTTTATAATGAAATATTACAAAATCTCGGATATAGGAGTGTCCTATTAGGTTTGGAACTTTTTGTTGAAAAATAAACGTCAAACATTATAATTTAAATTGGTCAAAAAGAGCTGTCATCGTTGATAGCAGTATGAGAGTTTAGTACTTTTTTTTAGTAACACAAAAGAAACAGAACACCTATTGATTAACTTTTAAATATAAGCTAATAATTGGACTAGTAACCTCCTACATCTGTACGTTAATTACAAAGATAAGTGCTCCATCCTATTATTTACCTCATTTACAAGAACAGTTGTTATTCTCTGTTCCATTTATTCACGCTGAATTGGTTAAGACTGCATTAGTCTGTTCTGCACAGCATGCAAGAAATTATGTAGAACTTTCCTTTTTACCCAGCTGTAATTTCATGCCATTTCTTTTTTTTATTATTATAATTTCTACCTATTTTACTGTTTAGTTGATGGTGTCCGTTTTTCTCTTTTTTTTAAATTGTAATTAATTGTTTGTATTGAAACTGCCTATCTTGTTCAGATCACCACTGAAAAAGAGGTAATTAATCTCGGTGATAACAATAATATTGTATCTAGTTATATAAAGGTTTTCTTTTTTAAATCAATGGCCAAAATAAGGACTTTTTCCCATAAGTCAAGCTGCTGACAGACCTTTAAACTTTGACACAAAAAATATTTTAAATCATGTCTTTTGATAGATTGAAGTCCTCCGTGACCGACTGGCAGTATTGGAGCTATCCAGCCATACGGTTTTGAGCCAGATCCCAGCTCAGAGGCGGAAAACAAAGACGTTCACACCATTTTGAATAAAGAAATGTTCAGAAATGTAAGTTTAATTTTCTTTCCATATGTGCTCCATCGTCGGAAAAATACCCTAATATCATGTTACAAAACAACACCAAAAACGCTATTTTTATCTGAGTGGGTCTCTAACAAAAAAGTTTGAAACAAAGTGGGAAGTTTTGAAGGCAAGTTTCAAGAGGACACATAATGGTGAATTGCAATAGGAATACAGTACAGATTGGTCCCCTTCAACCATGAATTCTTTTAGTTTTCGTACACTTCGGTGTGCTCACAGTCACTGCTGGCGTGTCTGTTTTTAAACACATGTAGAGGTGTACTTGTAAACTTAAATGAAGCTCTATCTTTGCATGTCTCCATTATGCTCTGAGAGGCTTCATGAATAGCTAAGGGCTTCTTTAGCGGTCAGGACGAGCTCAGCAGCCTGCTGCAATTACCTCCACCCTCCACGCCAAGAACTCACTTCACAATTATATGCAATTAGGGAAATGTATGTTTCTGTGAAAAAGACGGGCTGCGGCCAATTATCCTCAGTTCCCGTTTGGCAGCTTTTATAAAAAATAATTGGTGGTGACCAAAGATGAGTCTCTCGCGCGCTCTTCATGTCAGTCCCTGCGCCATTTCTGCCATTCTGGTGAACTATCTATTTCAAATTAAAGGCTTTTCGATACTCAACATCAGATGAAGCAGGAGTCTAATCCAAGGAGGAAAAATAGATCAAGGAATCGTTTGTGTGTGTGTGTGTATGTGTGCTTGGTAGTGAACATTTGTGCTTTCTTTTTTACATTCACTATCGGTCAGTTTCAAAGACTGTTTGTACGCTTCCCTTTTTATTTGACTTTTACTTTCCTTTTTTACAGCGAGAATGTTTTAAAAGCTCCTGATAGCTTTGAAATTGAGAGATATTTCATTTAGTTCATTCATATCAGATCTGGATTCATTTTTAAAGTTGAAGTTCAGGCCAAGGGCTTGCAAATGAACGATTACTCATTTTGGTTTTACTCTCTTTACATGCATTTGTTCAGGGTTGGCTTGGGTTGCATTTATTTATGTTCTCTATGGGGTGTTATTCTGCAAATTATTCCTCTGACATTCCAAAATGTAGATGATGAATCTTTTCTAAACAAGTAATATCATAAGTCAGAAAAATGGACTTCAGTTGTCTCTCCTTGTCATTAACATTAACATTTGT
Organism: Oryzias curvinotus; assembly: GCA_023969325.1. Taxonomy (NCBI): domain Eukaryota; kingdom Metazoa; phylum Chordata; class Actinopteri; order Beloniformes; family Adrianichthyidae; genus Oryzias; species Oryzias curvinotus. The sequence continues at coordinate 23,492,928 of CM043710.1, forward strand.
AAATGCACAAATAATTAGCACATACCTAATATTGCAGGGGATCATCTTAGATAACCAAAAGCAAAGAGTTTTTACATGAGGGGTAAATTTGTTATTAAGTATTCAAAAATTAAAGCTAAGATCAGTGGTGCGCACACATTTCACATTATTTCCAAAAACCCAAATTTAAATGATACATGTTCCAATGTGGCCCTGCCAGGGCTGTAATTCCCTAAAGCCAAGGAAGAATAATGTTCACTTACATGCCAATTAAATGGATGAGTTCACATGTTCCAAGTGAACTTCTAATTAAAAGCATTATGAGTAGAAAAATCACAAAAGAGCAAGAAATAAATCAGTTGGACGTCTATAGTCACTGGTATAGTGGTAATAAAATGACTAAAATGGGCTACCATGAAAGTGACCATCTCTCAGAGACATGCATGTTACACATCAACAACCCACTGAGAACATTGTTACTGCAACTAAACTAACAATAATAGAGTGTATCGCAAACATTAACAAACTAAAAAATTACAAAACCTTGGGAGTATGGCATTCAATTAACAAGTATTTGCAGCAATATTCACCTTTAGTGTACACTGTTGTTAAAAATATTTTTGGCAAAGTTGTGAGAGTGATTTAAGAAAAGGTAAAAAGCTATAAGAAGATGTTGAGAAAATGTGTATATATTTATCCAAAGTCATGATTTCAGTTAGTTTAGTTTAATTAATATTATCCTACCAAATCATAGTTTGCAGAAATGTTAGACATTGTATATCTGTTTCTTCTTGAGTTTTTTTTTTTTCCTAGTGTCGTTTTTTTTAGTGGGGGGGGGGGGATATTAGTATCACCCTGTTGGTTTGAGTTATCTGTAGACTTGAACCACCTTGATGTTACAAGAGTTAAAAGTTTGAAGCTGGGTAAAAAAAAACAGGGGGGTGGGAGTCTCATTTTCTTGGTTCCCCTGCAAGTAAATTGGATTTATATGTGTGAGTGACTTTAATAGCCCCTCATGGTGAACCAGGAGCAACACTAGAGGAATGTGAATAAAAGTAAGAGGATGGATGAAGGAATAAGAGGAAGCTACAAGCAGATAAACAATTTTGAAATTGAAAAATATGAAAAAGAATAGAAAAGAAAAGAGTGACACACACTGCTGGAAAGAATGTACCTGATCGGTGCTCCACGGGACTGTGCAGGCTTCAGGAGGACGGTGATGGTCGTCTCTGTTTCATTGAGTGGACTTTCAGAGTCGTACTCTGGCATCATGGGGGCTGAAACAACAAGAGTGGAATTTTACAATAATCTATTTTAAATTCAGTTTATGTTTCAAACAGCGCAGGATATTATCTACCAAAACATGAAAAATTCTAGTTCAACTTAGGTTGATAAAGTAGTGAAATAACATAATTCTTGAAGTATTTTAAAAATAATTCTTGTTTTCCTGTAACAGTTTAAACTTACTTATACTAATAGTTATGGATTGTGTAAATCTCCATTTTTTTAATATATGTTTTGTATTTTGGCAATATGGTCTCATATCTTGACATCAGTAATCTTATCTGGCCCTCAAAAGGGCAACATTTCCCATTTGCCATGCTGTCGTGTTAGAGGTGCTGGATAAATGCCCATTTCAGTAAAACACCAACACCTTTTTTTCGTGACTGACACAACATTTAGGTTATTAATGTGACTCCAAGCACTGTTTTTTTTCCCCTTTTTCTCCCTGGTTCATCCATCTCTGTCTGTCTGAAGCGTTTAATTTAAATCTCTGCATCCTTTAGACCCTGAATGAGATAATGAAGATTAGGGATGGCGTGACATTTAAAGGGAGACATATCTGCTATGGTGTGCGGAAAGAATGTGTTTTTTCTACTCTGAGCAACATGTTGTTAAGATTAGTGGGGATGAAGCAGAAAAGGAGGCTAAGAGGAAAGGTCAAGTTAGGAAAATCACACGATGTGTTGACAGAAAAGACAGGGTTTTTACACACGTAGGACATACAAGGCTGAAGACTTCTACAATTCAAAGTCTTCAAATTGAATTATTTTTTGTGTGTTTCTTAAAAAGCATATTTTTATTTTTATTTAACCTTGTATTTAGAAAAAGTAACAAATCAGTTCTGTACATACTCTTTGACTTAAGCTACCATACTTAAGAGTCCCCTTGCTGGTAACTGCAACAAGTTCCTTTAAGCCTTTAATAAAAACAGATTTTCTACTACCGGTATTTATTACCGTCTTACTACCGGCTTATTTTTAAAAGCCTGGAGCATATTTCATTAAGAATTCTAAGGTCCTCGTGGAAAAGAAAGAAGAAAGGGGTGAGTTCAGAGTGAAAAATATTCATAGTTTTTGGAATTATCTGTTGTAAATAGTTGAAATTATCACAAGTATGTGTCCATTCTATGTTATTTTATTTATTTTTTTCATCTGAAAATAATGGATTTTTGAGCAATGAAATTCTCCACATTCTGAAAGGCCATTAGCCATCTTGGACATTCCACCCTCAGATCGTGACTTCATTTTGACTCGTCTGTAACAGGAAACTTTCCATTTGCTCAGCTGCTTTGTTACTCTCTGAGTTTTTTTGTTGGCTTCCATCAGCATGTTAGCCTTCTAGTATTGTCAGATATTGTCAGGAAAGCAACTGCACTTGGTCTGTTGTAAAACTGTAAAACTGTTGTAAAACATCTACAAAAGTCTGCAATGCCTTGTCGATGTTTGAACTTCTACATGCTTTTAATATTTCCTGATTTTTATTTCACAGAAAAAATAACTTGCCAAATGTCTTTATAAGGATTGTTTTCACCAATCACAGTATTCTTTGTGAATAGTGATTATAAAAACAGATAAAAAAAAAACATTTAGGCCGCATTTACACTGCAGGTCTTGATGCCCAAATCCGATTTTTGACTATATCCTGACTTTTTTTGATGACTCGCTTACATCCTTTTTTAAAAGTGACCCGTATCCGATTTTTGCATTGACACTACAATGCTGAAACTATCAAACGTAGACGTTCTGTGGACTACGTAACGTAGCAGCATTTCCGCCTTCCGCGGAAATATTATTATTATTAAAATTATTAAAATAATATGAGCGAGCAGGCCCTTAATAATAATCATAATAGTAATAAAAGCACATTTACCCTCCCCTTTTTGTTGTGTTTTGTTTTTTTTTTGTGTGACTGCGGTTGTCATAGAAGCAACGCAGCGACGGAGGGAGGCGTTGCCTTGGGCGCTCCAGGATGAGGCAGGAGAGGGGATGCGCGGGAGAGGAAAAGGAGGGCTGCTCGGCCGGCTTATGTGCTCTCTCTGAGTTTTGAATGAGGAAGTGTTTACAGACATTGTGCAGTACTAACAGTTTGATCCAAGGAAAGAAATAAACGGCTTCTAGCCTGTTCCAGAGCAACGGTGTCCCACTTGATTAGTTACCGCTTGCGTCCCGACTGGGACCGCACCGGGAATAACAGCGGTTTCCGACTACGGTCTGAAGCCTGAGGCTGAAAGGTAACACGCTGATGGGGCTCCAGCAGTCCTGGAAAAGCAAAATCAGCGCACAAAAGCACCTTAATAAGTCATGTGATCTCAGTCGATGGTCTCCTGAGTTGATGTCACTGACGTACGACTCGCATTTACTGGGGAATATCCGATTTGTCTGCTTACATGGCACACGCAAATGCACGTATCTGATTCGTATCGGATTTATTTCCACATATGAACGAGGCCTGTATCAGATATGAGAAAATCGAAATCCATGCGCTTTTGTAATGCTTACACGTTCACCGGTCATATCCGATCTGCGCCACATGAGTGGAAAAAATCGGAATTGGGTCACTTGAACCATGCAGTGTAAATGCGGCCTTATTGTTGAATCAAAAAAGTACACTTCCTTAAAATAGCAATAGGAATAAATGTGTTATTTTCTTGTGCAGCATAATTACATTTCTTAACATATGAGGGGTTTTCACAACTTTTGCAAAAAAAAATAAAAGATAGTTTTAAATGATGAATCTCTAGGCATTTTTATGTACTGATTGGAGAGATATTAGCAAAATTGTGAATGGAAAGAAGATCTAATGCAAGAAGAAAGACTGAAACAGAAATTTATAGAGATAGTGACCGACATGTCAGGTCATCAGCAGGTCAACTGTCCATACCTGCAGTTCAAAGCTTTTGGTAATTACAGGTGAACATCAAAAGTCACCAGAAACAAAGAGGGACATCTTCTCCGTTTATTCCCTTTCGGGGTCACGGGGCTGCCAGAGGCAATCCTGGCCACTTGTGGGCACCTTAGACCAGTCTGTCGCAGGGTAGAGTGTCCACAATCACACCCACCCACACACTTTCACATTCACAATTTACCTATTTAGATTAACCAATTAACCTATGAAGCATGCTTTTGGACAGTGGGAGGAAGCCGGAGTCCCTGGAGAAAACCCCCGCACGCACGGGGAGAACATACAATCCCCACATTGATGTTCTTGTTCAGGTCCAGCCGGGACTTGGACCAGAGGCCTCCTTGCTGTGAGGTAAGAGGACTAACCACTGCGCCACCGTGCAGCCGGCACAAATTACCAAAATACCAACAAAAACAAACAAATCAAACACTTGCCTGCTATCTTGGTACTGATCCGATTTGTGACAGGCGGGCCAAAGCCTTTGTTAGTAGAGGCTTTTAGGGTGAAGAAGTATGTGGTTCCAGGGTACAGGCCCACAAACATGTGGTGGGTCTCGTTTCTCAGCTTAAACACGCGGCCCCTCTGTGTGGTCAGATCAGCACTGGGGTCCAGTGAGCTCAACGCCTTGTAGGTGATCTGGAGACAGAAGAAAGACACAAACTTAAACTCCTTATGGCAAAAAGCAGGCAGTTTGGACAGCTGAGTATATCGCAGCATCACACACACAAAATAAGATGGGCTACAGAGATTGGTTCATTACTTTCCTTAATAGTAACAAATAGTATTTTGTACATTTTAGCTATGTGCTAAATGGCCTATTAACACTTAAGTCTTTTAAATGTGCAGAATGTTTGCATGTTCAGTTTCAGAATTATTTGAGGTCCAACCAATTTTCAGTTAGATGCTGTGTATTGGCCTTTTAAAATGACTTTACTTCAAATAACTAATTAAATTATAAGCTAAAAAAAAAGAAAATAAATAAATAAATAGGATGGCCTTTCGCAGTTTAATCATTTTTAACGATCATTTGTTTCCAACTTAACATTTCCCAGTCAACTGATCAATTATGCAAAATTTTCCCAATGAACGGAACTTCAATACGTACTTTCAGAATAATTTGTTATCATTTTATCACTGTAAATATCAATAATGTTCACATCCAAGTGTCCTTGTCTGTAAAGATACTTTCAAAGGGTGTATGTCACACTGTGGTGAAAACAAAATAACATTTCTAATAGATTTATTACTTTTTTTTTAATTAACAATACACCACAACAGACATTTTTAGAGTTTGACCTCCAACCATGACAACAGTCACATTAAAGCAAATCCCCAAAAATTGAGGGTCAGTTATTAAATTGTCTGTTAAATTTTATGGTGATCATTCCCTGAGTTAACCTGCTGTTGGCTTTTTGCAACAGGTCTGTGTGCCTCCACATGATCTCCATTCTGAGACGGGGGAAAATTGAGTAAATTGACCCAGAGCCACTAAACCGGCTGAAGGACTTCAATAACTCTTTTGAAAACAGCCGTCAATGCATGTCTCAGTGTTGCTGCTGGCAAGTTTCCACACTTTAAACCATCAATGACTGCACACATGAGCACACACATGCATGCCCGCTCAAGCACTGGAGGACAGCTGTCATTGTGAACGACAGTCAGCACAAAAGAGTATCGACTGATGGGAGAGAAGCACATTTAATGGCACCTCTCACTGCAAACATGTTTCTACACTTTGTGGAAGTTTCTGTTCAGAAATCAGTTTATCCCTCTTTTTTAAGGTGATGTATGAGTGGAAACAAACAATTGGGTTAAGAGGATACGAAATTAAAACTGAATAAAAGCTTTAATAAAAGCCTGTCGTGCTGCATCGGTAAAATCATTGGTCTTTTCCGGAACTTCCAGTTTTATTTCTTAGTTTCAACAGCTTTCCAAACATGATAAATGGTGCACCAGTTGTTTAGGACAGGAACTTTGTTTTGGAAATTTGCTGGAGCTCAGGATGCGCATTTTTAAAACAGTCAACAACAATGAAGGGGCATCCTGTCATGTGAAAATACTACAAACACATGTCATCGTTTGACTGATCGCATAAACCCTCATCTATTTGCACTTCAGAGATCACATCCGACAGTGACTGAACAGATGTGAAAGTAATGCATGTTCTGCAGCCAAACTATCATTCTTAATGATTTACTGGACAGAGGAATCTTGGTCTTAGTACCACTGACTGCTACTGAAACAATTGTATTTGTATGTCATATCCTTTTTTCAAAAATATCTTATTAAATTGACAACATCTAAAGCAAGAAATTCCAAAAAACAAGGAAATATGAGACTAAAATTTAATTTCCCTTTCTTTTGTTTATTCATTGTTTTATTCTTTATTTTTTATAGAAAATTTGTCATTTAAACATTTCTGTGTCTCCAAGATCTTAAATAAAATCCCAGAAACAAGCAGGTCAGCAAAAATACTAAATTTATATTTACTGCCTCTACATCTGCTCACTACTGAATAAATCTGATTCAGTTTTTTTTTCTTTTTCTCGTGTTTTTTAAGACTTAGACTCATTTATTGTACTCATTAGTGACCTTATACTAAAATCTATGTCTTGCAGAATTATTTTCCCAGACAGAAATAATGGTCTGTGTAAACATAATTTTTCTTATCCTACATTTGCTGATAATCTTGGGCATTTTTACAACATAAATAGAGACAAGTAGGTCAAAAAGTTGATATCTTTGGTTTTGAATGGAACATTCATCATGCACAACAACAGATGAATATGCGAATTAAGCGTAAAATTGCTTTTCTTAGTATTAGTTGGTTTTTATAACCAATTACCGTTGGGGATTTTTGGTTAGGCTTTCATAAAAGTGAAAGTTATGAGTGCACACAACACAAGCCTTAAGAATCCAGCTGTGTTTTTCTGTGTGAAATTTGGTGTTCCTTTAACCCCAAACCCTAACCAAATTAACTATTTATTTTGTTTGGCAAAGGCTTTGCTCTGACTTGTGTTTGTCTTTCATCTTTTTCCCCATCAAAACTTCTATGTGTGTGTCTGTAAGACAATCATGATGGAAGTTTGATTTGTGACTGCTTGTTCACATCAATATAGGGATTCTTGTACATGTTCCTGATCCTGCTATCGTATGAGCTTCATTTAGTTATAGAACTACTATAAAACGTTACAATTTATTAACAGCACTTTCTATGCACAGTTTGATCGAACATTACAGAAGGGGTGTTGGCAGGAGATTCTGTTTTTGTGAAGACCTCATACATTTTTGTCTATAAAAGATATTAAGCAGAATAGAATGCAATTTAGATCACAAGCACATTTTATTAAGGGTGCATCTGACTCAACACAATAAAGAGTGTTAAAAGAGAGACACAAAGAAAGTGACAAAACATTGATCCAGGTAAAGAAAAATGATAGCGGAAGGAATGGGGATAGAATGAGGCAGAAAGGGGAGAAAAAAGGAGGAGAGTCGTAACCAGTGATGCAGATGGATGTAGCACAGAAAGAATGGCTGGGAGGTTGGAGATGTGTGCGCGGCAAAACAGCAGGAGGAGCATCACAGCTCTTCACACTCATGGACGTCAGGCGGCCCTTGTCGCTCCATTAACAGACTGGAGTGAAAAGCACTGACAGCTGGGTGCCTCGCTTCGACCAGGCCTGCAGGCTGGAATGCCGATGTGTGAAAGTGTGACTGTTTGCGCTGATGTGTGTGAGTCACTCACAAAAAGATATAAAAGAAAGGACAGGGGGCAGGGTGAAGACAACGATAAAAAAAAAAAAGAAATACGAGTGTGGAGTCTACACCATGATTTACTGTCATTTTATATAAGCAGGGATCATAACAAAAAAGCTTTTCTTCAGGTTTGATAAGTGAAAACACAGAGTTGATCATTTAAATCCAAATCTAAAAAAATACACACTTCTACTAAAGTCATTGAAATAGAGAAAATTTGACTTTACTCTTTTTTTTTTTTTTTTTATAAAGCAGAAGTCTGAAAATATACTTGTTTGTGATAAACACTGACACTTAAAAAAACAAAACAAAACAAAAGAAAAAAACGCTTCCACCCACATAAACATGCAATTTAAAATGTGTTTCCGTTTTAACTCAAAATGAAATCTTGACCCAGTAAGAGAAAAATGCAGCGGAGAAACTCCACCAGAGTGAAAGACTTCTCAAACAGTTGACTTCTGCTTGGTTTGAAAGTTGGCCGAGTCGACTGAATAAAACATCTAGAATCAATAGCTATTTATACAGGCTGGGACTTGGGGGCTGGAACAATAAAATATCATCTATTTCATCAATGCCGCAGTTTTGGTTTGCACATCAATGGCTGTTATTTTACAACTAGTGAATGGCTCTCTGAATTTTGATGAGCCATTCTCCTCGTCTTTTCCACATTCACTTCCATTTTGTTCTTGCTGTCTAGGTTGAAAAATAGATCATCATTTTTTGATTGTATTACTTATTTATTGGCATTTTGTCTTTCTAAGCCTTTTATCCTTCCCCACCGTCTCACCACTATTTCACTGTTTTTTTTCTCTCAGCCTCCCTTTGTCTTTCTTGCTCTCTGTGGTTGATGTGTTGGGAATCGGAAGAGCCATAAAGCTCAGGTTTGTTTTATTAGCCAATGAAAAGGCCAGTGCACTGTGGGACAGTGCATCTTGGGTAATAGAGTGTGCGTCTGTGGGGGATAACTCACCAGAGGAAAGGCGTACTTATGTGTGGGTGATTGAATTAGCAGGTAGAAATAGAGAATACATGGGAAAAAAATTAAAAATGGCAGAAATAGAAATATTTTGAATGAAATTAAAGGAGGACATGATTAAAAAAAAAACAGATTAACAAGTAAAATTAAATGATTACAAAAATCATTTCTAAATGGTTTCTTTTAAAAGTTAAAAATATTTTGGATATAGCAAACCCAAATCTTATTTTCCCGTTTGCATGTGTTAATGAGAAGCATGGAGGCCCCAGCTTCTAGCCTGCAGTTCTCTTCATTATATTCCCCACAGCTTTTCTGTATGTGCCTGTGCGCACATCCAGGCTGCAGCTCTGTGAGCCCAGGCCGAGTTTTATGGAAATAACAATGTTTACACGCTCCTTTGTGAGCATCAAATGCTATCTCAATTCAGCTTTGTCAGGCTCCAGTTTTTGTTCAGTGCTCCTGTTTGTTTTATTAGAAAATATGCAGCAACTTCATCCCCTATATTCCAGATTTGTTCCTGCTACTTTAAAATTAATAGCAATTCCAGAAGAAAGCTTGTCATTTCTGCCCCCTTTTATTCCACATGAGAGAAGTTGGTATTGTGAATTTATTTTTGTTATATTTTACGTTTTGTAGCTTTGAATGAAAATTGAAAAAGTATAGAAAAGTTGGGAAGTTCCTTGAAGCATTTAATATCAATGAGTATTGCTTTGAGCATTCAAATGTCATTATTTCTAGCAAATTCCCATATAAAGGTTTCATAACTTATGAAAGCCAAATCAGTATCGATCTCCCTCTAAATTGTACAGAAGTTGCAGTTCAGCTGCAACTTAGGCTTGTTTTTGACTGACCTTTAGGCATATTTAAGGCTCCTTTGAATTAAAGAAGATAATGTACAGGTGACACGGATTTGTTACTCATTGCTTTTGTTTTTTCCCAAAGAAATCAACATCTAGATATTGAGCAGTTATTTGGCAGCAACATCTTAACAAAGTAATGAACTGGAACCATGAGTTTCTCCACAGAGAATGAGAGCCCAATTAAAGGCTAAATAATCAGGTAAAGACTTGAGTTATAATGTTTGAATCAGGTTTTTAGACAACTTCTTTAGCAATCTGAGATACTGAATTGAGATTACATTGTTTTCAAATTGTGACTTTTACACAAATTTTGATAGATCATCTGATTCTTGTGCACTGTAACATTTATGTTAGTGCAATGTTTGGAAGCAGTAAAGTAGACAATATCAGTAATCCTACATACTTAGTGGAGAGCATATAAAGACGAAAATAAACAGGCAATAGCAGATCTTATCTGCAATATTGTGATTAATGTTGCTTTACAGAGTCAGACTGCCCCATTTCACGTGTCCATTGCAGCAACAAAAATGTTTTCACTTCTAAATATCTGGAGCCTCTGAAAGTTTATCTAACTCATTGACATACTTCAATGTTTTCCTCAAAAGGAAATGAACAATTATTAAACAGTCAGAGAGGAAAAGCACTGTTAGCACGACCAGCACGACCTCTAACTCACCAACATGTCCTGGTTTTGATTTGATCAATGTGATTGTTGAGTCAAACATTTCAAAATGATATTCAGACAAATCGGTCTTGCGGTATTGATTCGTCCGCTCAGATCTGCGGAATGGATTTTTATTTGCTGATTGAATTTGTATAGGTCAATTTGATCTGTGCCTACAAATCCAATAAAGAACAAGTACTGAATCAATCCAATTCTGGATTTAATTTTCATTTGTTTTCCGAGAGGAGAATTTGCTTATTGTGCTTGTTGAAGAGGCAGATATCCTTTGTTGTTTGCAGGTACGTGTTGCACATCTTCAACAACACAACACTGCTGCTGCAGGCCATTCGTCCTGACAAAACTCTTGACAACGCGATGCGAGGTACTTGATCTCTTCAACCTTTTATTTTTGGTTTGAGCTGCATAACATTAGTTCTTCGCTCCAAATGTTTCAGAACATTCTCTTTCTTTGAACTTTTCCTTGTTTTTTTACTGAAAACTATACAGTTTGGTCAAATTTGGTAAGTGTTTAAGCAGCAACTATGATAGAGTGATGGGCTTATTATACCTACAGTATACCTGTATCACTGCATTTTATAGTTCATTTAGTTCCTTCTGAAATGTGTCTAGTAGGTCAGGATAATGAGCCAAAAACCTAAGTCTAGCCTCTGCTAGAACCTGTAGGTCAAAGAACAACATGGTTTACAAATAAAGACTAGCAGCACAGACTGGAGATTAAAAAGACAGGGGAAATCTTATAGCAAACCTAAAAATGTCTTACATTATTTTTTAAATGTCTGCCAGTGTTTTCTTTTGGTTAAATGTTTTCTCTTTATCATGTCATTTTTTTTTCATTCAATGTTGTCATCTGTGCAAAATCCTTACCACTCTGTAAGTGTGTAGGATAAGGAGCTTTCATATCATGTTTTTAGTTGTTCTATACTTTTATTTTGGTAAGCAAGCCATTGTAAATCGCAAAAAATGTTCAATTGAAAATGTGTATTAAGCTGTCTTCATCTAAGAAGGAAAGCTGACTTAGTGTGATCAGTGCCACTGGGAATTACAAGATCAATATTTATACTAAATGACCAAAACTTATATTATAATTTGTGCAAATAAGACATTACACTCTGCATTACTTACCAGGACTATGCTTGTTCTCTTCAAATTGTGAATATTAAGCTTCTGCTGCAGGTTTGTCACAAATTGAATTTGAATTGTTGTTGAAACACATGAAATGTGAACCAAACTTACATGCACACATCTTGTTCCTATCCTCCAGCATGACATTCACTGCTGTTTTGCTAATTCAGGTAGATTACATTCCAGTAGAATACATTCAGGAGTCTCCAATTGGGACAGACTGTTCCTCAACTCACTTACTTCAACAGTGTTACAACATTCTGAGGCAATCTGATTAAAAAGGTAAATACTTAGACAAAAAACGTAAGAAAACTTCAAGAAATACACAAAGATACGCACAAAGGCATTTCATCCAAAAAGTCCAAAATCTTCACATGTATTCCACACATACATACAAATTTGAAATGAGCTTCATTCTTTTGCTCTTTAATTTGTTGCACACTGAACGGAGACAGACACTCTCCAATAAAATATTACCAGTTATACTTCTAATAATCTGTATTTTCATCAGAAACGCTTGATAATGAGCAGAAGTGTGGAACAGAGATGAAGATTAACTACACTCAGCATTTCTCACCACCAGAAAAGACGTAAGGGTAAATCACACTATTGAACTAATAAAATCTAGACATTTTCTTCCTGATCAAGTTGTTTATTTAGTAGCCCAAAAGATAGAAGAGACTAGTACAGAGAATATGCAATTCATAACAGAAGAGAAAGAGCTAGAACCTCTACAACCTCCAGCTACCACCAGTATGTCATTTGTCACCAAAAAGTTCCAGTTTAAATCAAGCCCCCCCCTCACCACAAAAAAATCTAAGAGATACTGTCACCCCTGAAGAGGTGATCAGAGATGGAGAATTAAACTCAGCCGGGGGTGACAGTTTGACAGAAATCGTCCTGAATCGCAGTAATGCCTGTTTGACAGCGACGCTGCAACTTCCTGCCAGCAGACTTAAAAGGATTGACAGAACCGAGTTCCTCCCCTATGAAGCTGATGCAGGCCACGCTCACTGCTGCTGCTCTCATTCCCACATTACAAATCCTTTGCTGACGAGGAGTTCACCGCAGAGTGACAACGATTTACAGCTGAAGTGAGACTTTTTTAGTGTTGAGGAAATGTGAATATTCACATCAGCTTGTGTGCTGACTGAGCTGCTGCTTGTGGTACGACTGAGATTTTGGATTATTTTTGTCACTAGTTACTGCTGCGTATGAATAATATTAAAGTATGCTAGAAACAGTAAAAAGAATTAAACAACACCAGAAATTGTTTTAAAGTAGTTTTTCTGCACAAAATTAAACATTTAAAATTATTTTCCTTCAAAAAATTGATATGTTCGCAAACAGAAACTTCTATTGTGGGATAACGGCTAATGAGACGTGATTTTGAAGGATGAACCATTTTGATGGGGGTCAGGTTGTCAAACTGATAATCCTCTGACATTGTTTAAGTGACGTGTGTGTCTGAGTGCACATGTGTGCTCATGAATGAGTATTAATCATAATCCCCCACTCTTTGACCATCTGGCTTTACTAAGTAACATTGGATTTTAATAGCTGTTTTATGACTTCTATTCTTTTAAATCTGTGTTTTGCTGTTTTTTTTTTGTTTTGTTTTTTTCTGGTTAAGGGGTTTAGCATCAAAGCAGTGACCCCAAATATTAGACACACAGTCTACACTAAAGCACATGATTTAGCATGATTGCAACACCTCATCGTTCTAAAAAGAGTTTTTGAATTCTGTCTCCTCCAGTGTTTTCTTCTTTTGCAACATTTCTAAGAGTTGTTTTAGCCTTCTTTTATGAATTCGTCTTTAGAAATATTAGGAACCGAGTAGGCATCCAGTCAGAAAAAAAACATTTCTAGCCTTCACTGAATGTGTTTAAAAAAAAGTCTTTGGACATTAAAATGTTATTTATCTTGCACAGTTGATGCACCAACAGGTTTCAGAATAGCAGGGTAAACTGGCATCTCACCGGTCTCCATTAGAAGTTTCCATCAGTAAAGCTGTCTAAAATCTGGAGGTTTATTCTGTGTTTTTGATCTGCTGTACAACATCACTATATTTACACTATTCATCAAACAAGTTTTGATTTTGAAAAGCTCTTTGCATTCCAAATACCAGTATGTATTTTTTTAAACACATATAAAAATATGTTCAAATAAAGGTTTTGTTTGAATAAATAACACTTTCTCCTTCACAGTTCAGCGCAGCTAAAGCTCTGAACATACCAGTGATTCTCTATAGTGAGCTGAATTTTCCCAAAAAATATTTTTAAGATCATTAACACAAAAAAAACTGAGCACTTTTATTAAATCACTGTCTGACTCAGTTAACAGACTAAAAAGCTGAATATCAAGATTATTGCTCTATTTATGTAAGGTATACCCTCATTCTTTAAAAAAATAATCATAAAATAAGAAAATGTAAGTTTTCTGCCACTATCAGCTTGGCAGCCTGGTGTAATAAATGCCAACTGGCTGCCACTGCTGATTTCTGTGATTTATTAAAGACTACTTGAGGAGAGATGAACCAGAGAGTAAAGTTATTCACATGTACAATCAGATTGCAAGAACCACTGACTGCCACTGTTGTGTTGCTGTAATGTGGTGGATTAAATGGTGTACAGTTTTGTCAGCGAGCCTCCATTTTTTGTTCCTTCTGGTTCTGTGGTGGGATATTAAACATCCAGAAGGTTTGTAGGAGCTTTAAAATAGACTATAATGAGAAGACAAGAGCTGGAGGGTTTCGATTTGCTCCTGAACAAAACACGACTAGTTAGCGGCCACCAAGGAAGAGGAAATAAGCTGCAGTTCAAGTTTGCATGAAGCTGTTTCTTTTACTGATAAAAGGTATACAGTAATTATGTTTCCACCAGCTCCTCGCACACACTGCGAGGAGCTGGTGGAAACATAATTAAAAAGATCACTTGTTACTTGATTAGATTTGGGGCTTAATGTGATGCAGAGGTAGAACGGTCAACCTCTGATCGAAGATTCGCTGGTTCAATTCCCGCTCTGCCCGCCCATGTGTCAAAGGGTGAATGGGACATTTAAGTGCCACATAGGTAAGTATATCAATCAATCAATCAATTTTATTATTTGTATAGCACCTTTTAAGCAGAAGCAACCAGAGTGCTTAACATAAAATCACATAAAATCAGGGACAATATGATACAATAAAGAATCAATAAAAGCAATAAAACAGTAAAAGAATAAAAGAATAAAATTAACAAGCTGACCCACTAAATCCGCTTACTGGAGTTAAAAGCCTGGCTAAAAAGATGAGTTTTTAAAAGTGAATCACTGACGGTTCTGGCAGACCTCACAGAGAAGGGGAGAGCATTCCAGAGTTAGGAACCTGCAACTGAAAAGCTTCAGATCTTAGGACTCGACATGGATATACACAAGTTAAATCAAACAACTTATACGAGCCCCTTATAAATTGTTGTAACAATTGTTATTGTAGTTTTTTTTTTTTTTTTTAGGTTGATACCAGTGTTTGTTCCTCAAAATGTTAAAGTATTTGTTAAAAAAAAAAATAGGAAAAGAACAGGGGTGAGTTATACAAATGACAAATCTGTCAATTTTCTTATAATAAAGATTAGTTTCCTCTGGTACCCCCAAATTCTAAAGACCAGAACTTTTAAACACTGACCCCATGGGTCCAGACTTGGATTACACTTATTCGATCACTTTTGAAAAGCCTGTGCTAAATGTGAAATGGTGACTATATTTTCCTTTTGTTTTGTGGTAGAGACAGTATGATGGTGTGGGTCTGCATGTCCTCATATGAGTTTAGATCAAAGTCATTTCAGGCTATTTAAATTCATAGAGATAATTAGAGGAGAATCTTCAGCTGATGGAAATTCTCAGACCTCTTCATCCTTGGACTCTGAACCTTTTGGCGTTAGATGAAAACACTCAACCCTTCTGAAGCAGTTTTACTAAAAACTCCTTTCAAAATGTAGGAATAGAGAGGAGAAGGTCTTTCTGCAGCCCTGACCTTAACCTCATTGAACATTTGTGGGATCAGCATGGACATGCCGTTTGTGTTAGAAGGCTAATACAAACGGGGATCTTTAAAAATGTTGGTTAAAAAGATGTGGCTAAATAGGTCTTTTACAGACGAGAGGGTTAGTTTGCATTTTTTTTCCCTATTAGTTTCTAATATGTTCTGTTTAATCAGAGTTCAACAATGCAAGCCACCATTTAAAAACTGATGGAAAAATGAAATTCAGAAAATGAATCTCTAAGGTCATGGCTGGAAATAATAATGACATTAATCCAAGCATCCAGCACACTTTGTATTGGGAAGGGTTTTGTGTCAATAACATCACTTTTGATGTCTGTCCTTCAAATTTGATATTAAGACTTTCATTTTTCCGAAATACGTGTTATGAACACACAGTGTTGGGAATAAAATGTTGATTTTGAATAAAATAAAAAGGCTTCTCAAAATTAATAAATGAAAACATTGAAAAGTTTTCCACACCGTAGCCTGTATCAAATCAAAGCATAGTTAGTGATTACCATGCACAGCGCTGAGATTAACACAGCTTCTGGATGCCGATTAAATGACTGTGATTTAAGGTAGTAAAGATAATTTATCTTCAAAAGTGCAGATACTTGCTGAGATGTGTCGCTTTCCACATCAGTCAGAAACACCAAAACCTTCCACTTTCTTCTTGGTTAAAACTAATCAGCAAAGCCATGATCTCGCGATGTGCTTCAGTGCTTTATTCTAATCAATGTTAGCAGCAGCGTCTGTTAGGCGAGCAGGGGGTGCAGAAATAACTCTACAGAGACCAGCAGGGATGTAAACGCCAACAGAAGGAACCTGTAATGCTCCAACGGTTTGATGAAGCAATCAAAGAAGGGATTGACAAGGTCATGATCTGTGAGTGTGCCAAGTGGCTCTCTGAGTGCTTCTCTACTTTCTGTTCAGACACCATCAATATCTGCGCATTCCCCTGGTTCTCCCAGAGAGCAGGTAAAGCTGCAAGAATGCTCACATTGGCAATATTTCTTCTTTAATTATAACCATTTAATTAATAAACACTTTTAAATTAAACCTATTTTTTGCAGACAGAGGAAATCATTACAAAAAGTCTTTCTGTCACAGTGTTTTTCAGGCTAAGAGGTAGATTTAATAGCCTGAAAGGAGCTGCTAAAGTTATTTAAAACTACATTAAAGTTTTATACTTTCAACCAACTGCAGAGCAGAAAAACTTAAATACTTGGAAACACTGATGATGGAAGGGTATCTTCAGAAAAAGTAAAAAAAAAACAAAAACTACAACACACAATGTGAAGCAGATCGAACATGTCATGTGCTCCCTCTTACAGGGTCTCCGAGGCGCCCCTTTCTGCTTACTTGACCTACTTTTTGGATTTCCCAAGAGCCACTAAAGTTACTCAAAAAGAGACCAAAACGGGAAAGTAACCTTCATAGATTCTTTTTTTTTTATCCAAATATCTTTCTTTTTGGATCAATGATGTTACTTCTTTAAATATTTGTGTCTGTTTTGATCCCCTCTACATCGCATTACATAATTAGAAAGGAGTAAAACCTTTTTTTTTAAGCCCAAGACATATGACCCTGATGCTACATTCACACCACCCTTGGCACATTCAAGCAACAAGTCTATGTAAACACGTCTATATGCATATTTTGGGTTTCTGCGTTCAAAACTTGCGTTTATGCACAGCTACATACGTTTTTAAATCAGCTTTTGGGCTCTACATACACAGTGTGTGGCCACTGAACATGTGTTGAAAGTTAACCAATTGAACTTTGACTAATTAGGGACTTGAATTTTGTAGTGACGTATGGTTAACGTCCTTTTTTTAATCACGGAAGTGCCAAACATTTGAATTGTGATCACAGAGGGCACATTAATAATTGCATTTTATGTCCAGTTGGAATTACATCAGAATAAAGTTGTGAAAGAAAAAGTCTGGAGCAACATTTGCAACATTTGCACCGCTTTGAGATTTAGCACTAAACCTCTTCCAACTGTGAATGCATGCCTTAGTATCAGCTAGCGACAGTAGTGTAAACAGCATATGCTAAAAGGGCCGTCTTGAACGCACATCATATGAACGGTGTGTATGAAGTATTAGGGGAGGGAAAGGGACTAGGAAGTGAAAATTAAAATAAAGAAGAATTGAAAAAACTAAAGTCAAGGTAAATACAATTCGTAACTGGCATCTTTGACGCTCCCACGCTTACATGCAAGCAAGATGTAATTTCTATTAGTTTTTTTTTTTTTTTTTTGTATACAAACACCCCAATAAAATATAGACTACTGCTTAAATTGCAAAATACTCTTGAAGAAGACATTCAAAATCAGACTTCAGTCTAATTTTTACCTTAAAAAAGCATCACCTGACACAGATTTGATTTCTGTTCACCTTACCCCTTTTTCATTTTTTTCACTTTTTCATTTGGAATAAAGATTCACAGAAAAAAGCAAGATAAAGCATCTCTTAAATGATTAAGTTGTTAACATTTGAATGTGAAAAACTGAAATAGTTTCAATCATCTAGACAGATCAAGATAGATGACAATTTAAGAATTTCATCATGCAAGTAAAGAGGGAGCTGGTCTAATCTATTTAATGTAAAAAAGCTGTATTCTCCTCAGTCATTAGTTCTAAAAAAAAAAAAAAGGAAAATCAGATTAAACTGATTATAATACTTTAATGATACAGCAATAACAAAATAAACTGAACTGGAGACAGCTTTATAAATGTGGAAAAAAGGTGATTTTGATGATTTAGTTTAACAGATTTATTTCTCCATTCTGAGGTCGACACACCGACCCTGAAATGTCCTCTTTTCATCTCAGAGGTGGAATAAGGACCAGAGGGAGCGGTGGGATAAAAAACAGCCCCTTTAGAGGCCCCCTTCAGCCCCCCTCCCAGATGTGTTCTTTAATCCTGTAATTAGCTGCAATTATAGTAACAGATCCACGAGATGGAGAGATCATATTTGCACACTGATTAATTCCTGTAATCACGCTATAGGATGTGCAGCTTCTTTTTGATGCCATTCTAGTGTTTTATATCCCACTTCTGCCCTCCTCATTCTCCTTATCTCTCCCCACCACTCTCCACCTCCACAAACCGCTCCAACCCCGCCTTCTCCTCACCTTCTTCCCTTTGTCTTAGGTGTATTTCATCTGGTTTTCATCCTGAAAAGCAATGAGTGCAAAGCTGGGGTGGAAAAAAAAATAAAAAAGAAAGCACAAGAGACAACAGAGCAGGATAGGACACAACAAGAGCCCCTTTAGATGTTGCAGATGATGCCTTTAATCCTGTCAATAGCTGCAATTATAGCAATTATCTCTAATAGCAGCGCATTGTGCTGGGGCTCTGATATGTTTAACAGATGAGTTGCGCCGCCCCCGCCCGGCAGAGAGGGAGCACAGATTGATATTAATGAAATCCACAGAAAACAAGGCAAAATTGATGATGGTCTCAGAGGAGTTACAGACTGCAGAGAGTGTTTTTCAAGCTCTGGGTTGAGGTCTAATGGAGGTCCCAGAAATGCTACTGAGTGGTCTTTGTATTGCACTGAATGAGAGGAGAGACAGGAGACTGATGATCTGAAGTAAAAAAGGGCTCAGGAGAAAAAAGAGAGACTATTATATAGGAGGAACACGCTGCCAAGTCAGGTATGTCAGTGCTCCAAGATGTGTGAGGTTGTAAAAATGTGAGGATCAGCAGCAGCAACAACACAAACTCTGCTCTGCACCACGGAACAATAATGTCTAATTATCTTTCAAACTGAGGACATGATGCTATTATTTGAGTCCAGTTCTACGGAGTAATCTGAGATATGAGGAGTTTGAAAGCAGCATTTTTGCCTTTACTCAAGGTTTCTGTTCCTTTAAAAAAAAAAGCCACTACTATCAACAGCAAATTTTTACATTTAGATTTTAAAGTTAACAATTTCGCAATTCGTTCTCCAGTTTTTTTTTTCAGCTTTATTTCTAATATTATAAAAAATTATAAAAAAATATGTACCAATTGTCTCTACCTAAAAAAAATGGTATTTCACAAGAATATATTTAAAGTCCCACGCCAATCATCTCTTCATCTATTCTAAAAGCATTCCCAGTGGTCTTAATTATGATTATGCAGTTTTTATTCTGTTTACACTCTCTTCCACTAGCTCAAACATTACCAGTGCAACATCAGTAATAAGGATCAGCAACAAGAGGTGGTGCCACAAAAATGGCGTGAGCTATCCAGCTGTACAGTTTTGAGCTCAGGCGAGGAAAATTAAGGCGTTCATGGATCTAGTTGTCTACAAGTGGACACATCAGAAAAAAGTGGAGCAGGGAGCTTGTGGTCCACCTAGTGTATTTTCTATGTAACAAATATAATCTTTATTTCATCTGCTCCTGATTCACAACAATTTCAATAAAGAAATACTCAGAAATGCAATATTTAGGTTACAGTTTTTTATATATATCCTAAATTAAAAAATTCACATTTTCTCAGAAGGTTGGTGTGATGTTGCACATCGTTACTCACATATAATACGGTGGCAGATATGGAAACGGCAGTTTTACAAATGGTTACTACAGACAGTTTACTATGGTATCTTCTCCACAAGTCTGCCGATTCCTGTATCTGGCGTGTGTGCTTAGGTTTTGTATCAATTCATTATGGTTTGGTTTGGAGATTTAGATTTTTTCTGTCACATTAGCAGCGCCTAAATCTCAGATTGGAGAACATAGTTCAATTTTTCTTGATTTTTTAGCCATGAGTTCCAATAAAAGTTTTACATTTAGAAGAAACAAAAAATTGTATTACTAAGAAGGTTCTCCTGTGTGCAGATGAGTTCCCAGTCATTGGTTTCAGATCAACTGCATATTTTAACTGCATGTTGAACAAACCTGATAGATTCTGCCTTCTACTTCCCTGCAGTTATGTGTTTTTAAATTCGAAAGTGTTTCAGAATCCAACTGTGCCAAAAAGGATTTCATGTTTTTTTCACTCCTGTTCCGGCAGCCCACCTCATTTCTGTTTCAGGTCCTTTTTGGTCACCATGTGGATACTTCATGTGTTTGGTTTTACCAGTTGGTCAAAGGTGGTCAAAGGCATATCATGCTCTCAAAAAAATGTAAATGCTAATACAGGGTATCATTTCCAACATTTTGAAACAGATTCTTTTTACAAGAATCAATGTAATGAAAAAAAAGTTATATATTTTGCCATTTAAATATTTTTAATTTTTGAACAAAGAAGTGCTGGAGAACAGCTTCAATTTGGATGTCTTTCTTTACAAAATGAGGAAATACAGTCAGCTGACAAATGTTACTCATGACAAATACACCCCCCAAATAAAAATATTTAGAAACACAATTGACCTTTCATAGAGCTGTTTTCGGTCACTGTCATTCGCATCCAACCAACACACACACACACACACACACACACACACACACACACACACATACATATACACTCTAATAGCTTTGCCAGGTCTCAGTGTGAGGCAGATCCTTGATGCAGTGATATAAGAGTCAGACAGGAGACCAAGAGCAGGTCAATAATTCATTAGATGGAGGGCTAAACTCAACTTCAGCCTGAATAAACCACCTGTTACCACACACACATATGCATGCACGCACACACACACACACACACACACACACACATGCTGTATCCCTCTCTTAATCCACACATAAACATATTCTTAAAGAATGGATGCTTCCCCTTATGTCTCAATGAGTTTATAGTGACATTTTTTAAATTGGGTTCTGGTTTACATGGTTGCAAAGCTCTGATTTGATATTCGCTATAAAAGACCAAAAACTGAAATCAAGCGTTTTTTAACAAATACTTTCTGTGACTCTGACAGTGTACTTCTGCTACTAGAAAATGAATAATTTCCAAATCCTCTCAGCGTCACAACAACAGCTTCTGTCAATATGCCATCAAAAAGCATCTGTAAATTTGCAGTCTTAGTAGATATACTTATAAAACTATTGTGATTTCTGTTTTTGTTTTTTGTTATTTATCTTTTAGGCTTGTGAAAATTTGGCCTACAAGATAGTTTGCTCCTTAAATTACATCAAAAACAGATAAAAACAAACTTTCTTAAAATGCAGCGACTGCAGAAATGAGACAGGTAATCATTGTATACGCTTCAACATAAACTATATTTCAATAGAGAAATCGATGTGTCTCGGAACAATTATGTAAACTCATTTGTTGATGTAAAGTACTTCAGTGCAAAATCCCACAAGTGCAGCTTCAAAACCAGCTGAAACACACACACTTTTTGGTATTGGAGCTCTCTGTACATGGATTCCAACCAGTGAGGGTGATGCTGAACAGCCAGAAGGTCATGAGTGCTTAACTGACCTCATACAAAGTGATGGCCCCGTTGGTCTCATTGGGAGTTTTCCACTGCATGAAGATCTTCTCCTCATACGGCGTGTTCTGCAAGGACTCCATGGGCACAGAGCCTGGCACTGCAGAGAGCACAACAAAGATGCATTGAATAGATTTAAACATTTTATGGTCTTCATTTAAACAGCAAAGAAAGTTTTAGACTTTCATACCCATCCTTCAATCACCTCATTGGCTCCCTGTCATTGGAAGAATTCTCCCTCAGTGCCCACTGATGCGATTTTGGAAACACTCCCACCTACCTTACGGAAATCCTCACACCACAAACTACCCTGAGGTCCCCATCAATAACCATCTTCTTTTACTCCCCAGAATGAGATCATCACTATGGATGATCCTGCTGTCTCCTATGCTGCTCCTGGCTGTGGAACTCTTTTTTGGCTGAAAACTTTTTTCACAAAGTCACAGTTTTTTCACTCAAAACACTTTCACTTTTTTAGTTTTAACTGAACTTACATCCTTGTTTTGGTTGTTTTTTGCTTGAATTTTTAGCAGTACTTGATAAATGATTATGATATAAAATAAATGGTAGGCTCCCTTTAAAGAAGCCCAGCAGACTGATTGTAAAGGATGCAAACAGTAAGGAAAACATGATTTATAGGTTTAATACTGCAAGACTGCAGCAGTTTGTTGCTCATGAGGTCTTCCTTAAAAGATTAAGGGAAATAAAGAACTGATGTACAGAAGACTGCTGGCTTTATGCAGCTTACTCTTTGATCCGCAATACACAAACCGGAAAAAAGAGAAGCATCCCATGTAAGAATGTGATAAGGATATTTTTTGTCAGTGGTTATGCCGTTGCTGTGTTGATCAAATGCTCATGTGTGTAAAGAAAAAGTGTGCTTTGGTCTTAATGCATTTGAGTGATGAGTGTTCAAAGCGTCTGCTGAGTTCTTAATCAGCTTTTTGATGAAACGTGGCGCGATAAATTTCCAAAAAGCTCCAAATCAAAACTCTGGCTGTAATTTGTAAAATTAAAACGGCATCTTTCCAAGACGAGGGGGAGAGAGATGAGCTGTAAATAATGTCACGCAGGGATCAATCTGGAGGCAGCCCTGCAGACGGTGAATAATGGAACAACTGCTGAGGCAAACAGACATCAGCCACGGTGAATTGTTCGGACTCTAAACAGAATCTTTGACTCACCACTGGGAACACAAAAATCAAACTCAGTCGGTTGGAAAGCCTGAAACAAAAACAACAATGGTACTAAAGAAAGTCACCTGATGAATCCGTTCTATATGAGACATGAGTATATGTTTTAACGTATGCACTTCCTGATCTCTAGTTTTGGGAGGATTTAGTGAATTTTTCTACATATAGAACTAAAATTTTACATACTTTTTAGGTCCTTCCAGTGTATTTTGTCAAGAGATTCAAAGTGTTTTTTGTCATATGTAACATGGCAGCAAAGTTCTTGCTACAATGAAATTTATACTAAATGTCGCTGACGTATATAAACAAATAGACAAATATAAAAGTAATAAACATAGTAAGTAATAGAAACACAAAATAGAGTAAAAAAAACAAAGAAATGCTGTAGAGAATAAAAGCAGAAAGGTATTAAAAATGTTTTTAAGTGTCTAATGTGCATTCTGTGCAAAAAGAAACATAACTGTGCAAGACTTGATAAACAGAAACACAGTGTAGTATAACGAAGGGATTGTGTTTTGTTTTGTTTTTTTACTCTTTCTGGCATAACTTATGTTCTTGCGATATCTTTTCTGTGATGGGTTGACTGAATGATGCCAAGTGCTAATGCAGATTATTTTGAAACATCTGTCATGATGCTAAACTGTGATAAGTTAATTTCACTCATAAGAGCAGCTTTGAGTAAATCCTGAAACCTAGATTACCCAACTATGATGCCCAGCAAAGACTAAAAGGGATAGATGGTCATTGAAACCACTTCATCCTCCTGATAAATAGGAGAACTGTGAGATCAGAGGCAGTTCACTCAGATGACCTCAGAGCACTGATGACCCAGAGGGAGTATCAGTATTGCAATTTGCCCAAAAGGTGCATTTCCACTCAGACTACTTTCTGCCTGACCTTTTGTATTTTCTTTTTTCAGACAGAGAGCCCAGAAAGAGTCTGTTTCCGCTAAGAGTATAGTTTAGTTAAGACCAGAGAGGAAAAGGTCTCAGCAGCTTTGTCCATACCTTCAGTTTGTGTTCTTTTTATGGTACAGGGATGTGGCAACCAGAATAGATTGCACCGTTGAGATCCACCTTAAATGGGCCGTATCTCTGCTACTTTCCACATTATTAAACAATGGAGACTTCAACAAATGTGGTTCACATCGGAGTCAAACACGTCTCTTTCATAGATATTAGGACGGTCAAAGTAAATCTAGAAAGTTCCTTTGCCATTAAAAACCTTCTCTGACCAAATTGTGTGCATCTGTTTGAAAAGTGACAACCAACTGGTATGATATGTGTGTGACATGAAAACCAATAAAACAAAAAATAATCATTTATAATTAGGTAAATATTACATTGATTTTGATGTATTTCTGTCACAGCAATGTCAAAAGTGTGCGTCGTTCCTCTTATGGAGTCCTAAAGTAGTCCAACTTGAAAAAAAAAACACAAAAAAATTGTCCCATTGACAAAAAGCAGGTATAAAACATTCCCCACATGTTTGACTCATTGTAGTAACATCTTCATTGGAACAGAGCAAACAGTGTGAATATCTGTGTTTTTTTAGGAACAGGAAAACTTTTGTCATATCTTTGAAGAGGTGTGCAAAGTGTCAGACACTTGTCTATGAGGGAACTGTAAAATGTGTACACAATCCACACAAAAATGTGGAGAAGTCCTGCAGACAGCACGAAATGTGAGACACAGGCTTAGTGACAGGTGTGAATTGTTGAAAATGTGTATAGAGAGACAAGCAGAGCTATGAGAAGGAAAGGCTGTAAGGTGTTGAAATGCACTAGTGTGCATCTCTGTGTGTGTGTGTGTGTGTGTGTGTGTGTGTGTGTGTGTATGCGTGTGTGTGCTGGGGGAGCTACAGGAAGCATTATCTATGCTCCACATAGCATAGTTATTTAGTTTTACACAAGTGGATTTTCTTCTTTTATAGCTTAGATTTGATTTAATTTCCCAAATTTTGTCTTTTGCCAAATAATCGAGAAGTACTTGTGGAGATATCTCCCCCAACATTCTGATCTCTGACATCAATCTGCTATTAGCTGCACACTGACAATGAAAGGAGTCGAGTTTATTTTTGCTGTTTCTCTCACCGTAAGTAATTGTGGATGAAAATGTCAGCCAAATGTCTGCAATGTAACTCAAAAACTGACTTTAGCAGAAAGCTTTTACTGCTCCCTCAGATTGATTCGGATCAACTGGAAAAAGCTTTTAAAAGAAGTTCATACAGTTGTGGGTTCAGTCTAAACTGAATCCAACAATGAAGATGGATTTGCCACATTATTTCCTTTAACACTTCAGTGTGGGGAGCCATCTTCTGCCTTTCTTCACAGCATCAAATAGCTGCAGGGCTGCTGCTATTATAGGATGTTTCAAAAACCTTCGTTCAGAGCTTTCAGGCAATAAAACAGCTTCCTCAAAGTCCAAACATCGCAGAGCAAAGAACTTTTTAACTGCTGGAGACATCAAGTCATAAAAACAAAATTTCTATATATACACAAATTTGACAGTGAAAATACCTCTCAATATACAACTTCTACCTTTCTGTATGATTTTAAAGCAGGCTTTTAAGGAGGTCTGTGAAAATTTGAATTTCCTGTTTGGTATTCATTAAAACATTGCTTGGTTCTTTTTACTGTCCTAAAACATGTCTGAAAGGTTAAATAGAGGCTGCATTGGCCTTTAGAGAGGATGTTTGTCTACATAAGCCCATAATGAACTGGCAATCTGCCCTCATCCAAAGCAATGTTTAAGCCAGCCCCAAAACACTAATCAAGGCGAGATGGGTATTGAAGATATTTGCTTGGATGTTTTCAAAACTTTATGTTTTTTTTATCATTTTTGGTTTTTGTTGTTTGGTTTGGTCCTGCACTTAGATTCACTGTTCCCATGACTCCAAGGCTTTTATCTAACTTGGCTGTGACTGATGCTGATAATTCAGGGAAGCTATTTACAAGTGTGGTTCCAAAATGTTTAGGAGTCTTTGTGGGGGTTTCTAATTCCGAGGCACCAGGTGCAAGGTTGTATCCCTGGAAATATTACCAGATTAAAGAGAAATAACAAACATGTTTTAATATTTTGAGTTTCTCGTATGGGAATAAGCTGGATAGCTCAGTTGGGTGGGTGTAGAACAGGCACATGAGAAACTAGGGTTTATTTCCCTGAGCTTCGTCCAGCGTAGGTCCTTGAGCAAGACTGCCTAACTATGTAGCAATGAGGTGTGCTGGTCCGCACCCCGGATAAAACACAGGGTTGTGTCAGAAAGGGCATCTGGTGTAGAAATCTCGGACAAACCCTCTGTGCGAATCAGTGGAATGCGGTGGCAACCCCTTATGTTGAAAGGTAATATGAGAACTGGACAGAGTGAGTGTCACGTCACTGCGGTTTACGTCCAGTTCCAACAAAATAAACAAATTCAGTCACAACTTTTGTTTTTGTTGCAATAGAGATACCACCCTTTTGGAGCCGCAATGGGTGATTGGTCCAAATCAATGAGCCATCATTCCAATAGCAACAGCTCTCGCCATTCAGCAGTGAGCTGGTAAGATGCTTTTTTGTAAAAGCAAATGAATAAAACTTGATAGATAGGAGACATGAATGTGACGTGACAGTCTGAGTGACTGCCATGCCCTTTGAATGTGACATGCAGGTAACCAATCAGTGTGGAATAACAACAGAGTGAGATTATAATTAATAAAACTGCTGCCCTTTGTATAATCTGCCACTTGTTCATCTCTACTTATTTACAACAGTTGGCAGACAGAAACTCTAACAGTGTTCATAACTTCCTAAACTCAACAAAGCTTTTGGCTATTTTAAGAAATTACCTCATAAACATAAGTTTAGATTTATTTGAACTTCAAACTCTGTAGTTGCGAATGCCATTGAAACTTGTTGCGACAACGTAAGAAGACTTAAACACAGTTAGGCTATGAAGTAGACTTTAAAAAATATTTTAGACAAACACTGACCCTCGTCAATGCTGTCTGAGCTCTGTAAAATACCCTAATTTAGACCAGAAGGAATGAAGTCGCTATGAAGAAGAGTCTGATTAGTAATTCCAAGGTGTTGATTATGTGCCTAGACTATGGAGTGGATCAAATTATCCTAACAAAGAAACGCAATTAGACAATGCCATTTTACTCAACACCTTATCGCTCACCTCCGTGCGCGCATACGCACTCCTGTCTTTAATAATGCGCATTGTCTACCTTGATATCTGTGAATATCTGCTGCTTTTGTGAGTGGCTAAGAGTGCACGAGCCTCCGATGACTGGAGTGCATGCTGTGACATCTGTCTGCTCTCGGAGCGTGTGCACGAGCCACATTTGGTATCTGCCTTGGTGTGTTTGTGCACCTTCGGGAATGAGACAGAAGAAAACAGGCTTCATTGAAAAGATAACAGCAGCTGTAACACATTAATCATAACTTGATTAACTTCCATCACGCTGCACAATGAAAGGCCCATTTTATTATGCTGGCAGCTCTCTTTATATGTGTGTTTTTGTGAGGGGGTTTGTGATCGCCTCCCTTTTTGTTTTTCAGTTTTCCTCTCTCTCTCTGAACCCTCTCTTGTCTTTTCAGCCCTGTTAAAGCCTTTTTTATTGATATTAAAAAAAATTCTGGCCTCTTTTCATCACAGCACGACACAGTTTAACAGCTGTTTCATAATAATTATTTTCTATTCTTCAGTCTTTGCAGCAGTTTTCAAACAAGTAGAATTTAAAACAGTTATTTATCGCTGTTTGTGGTACAAAAATTGACATTACATGGAGGATTAGAATGCTTTTTTCCACTCAAGTATGGCGACTTGAAGGCAGAAAACAAACTGCCTTCAATGTGTTGTTTGTTGACAGCTTTGTGTTCAGTTTTTCAGACTCAGCTCTCATGACTAACTCTGACAAGTCACAAGAAAACACTGAAAAGAGAAACGTAAGTTCAGGGAAATGTCAGTCCTGCACAGTTGAGAGCCAAAGCCCATCACACCCCCTTTAACTGACTTCTTTGCTCTTTTAAAAGTTGCCATTCATTTTCTTCTATTCGTCTTTTTCATACAAGGAAAAAGTACATGGTAGTAAAAGTCTGTTGATACAAATACCCTATTGTCTACACATTTATTTATTTATTTTTTACAAAAATGAATAGAACTTGACTTTTTCCCATAAAAAGGACATCCATCTGTGGACAGAAAGATCCATGAAGGAACTTGGAGATACTTCTGGGGATGCATGGGAGGATGAGTCAACAGATGTCCTTTTTTACCCTTCAACTGCGTTCTTCAGGGGTCACAACAGCATACCACATCCCTCCATCCAAACAAAGTATCTATGCTCCTTAAAGGCAATGTTGATGTTTTTAAAGCAAATAACAAATAAAATACAGGTTACATTTTAAACAGATTCCTAAAAATGTTCTTTGAACTAGGATGGAATTGCCAGTGTGCATGTAAAGAGAGGTTAATTAAGGCAGTGTGGTTGGGAGGTGGGAGGGTTTGCAGCAGGTATACTCTTGTCAGAGGTGTTTCAAATCACACAGTGCGTGTCACATGCTGGACAAAAACAAAGAAGCTGCAAATTATACATATATTTGCTTCTCCTTTAAAAGAAATTCTTTGTATTTATGTCATATAGAATGAAGGGCAATTTATTTTGCTTGGAGAAAAAAAAAGGATTGAATCTCCAAAGAAAGAATCCTTACATTTTCTGATATTATCCGAGGCCAGTCTCTCTTATCTATCATTTGTTGAAATTGTATTACAGCTTGTTTTCTATTTGGTTAATTGAATTTCAAAATTTACTATGAGGGGGGGGGGTGTTTGGTACTCTATTTCGTTTAATTTGAAGCCAGGTGAACGTTTGAAGAATAATATTTACAACCACCATCTCCATCTGAACATTCAGATTTAGATTCCTTTTAGATATAAACATATTATTTCATAGTTTTTATTATACGTGTTTTTTAGAGATTGATCTTTCTCACAGTTTGCATTTCATCTTTATAAGGATGAAAAACAGGGATTTGGGAGAGCGTATATGGATTATTCTGCATAGATATTCATAGTTATGAATGGATTACATGACAGATTGGTATGGTTTTTAGAAAAAAACACATTTAGGTTTTGGGTAAAACAAGGTTCAGACTAGACTGGGAAATGATAGCATGCCAAAAACTTGAGCAGTTGGGAAAGAAAAAAAAAGAAACAAACACAATTAAAAAAGAAAAATCATTAAAAAGAAAAAAAGACATTTAAATGTTTTAAAGCCTATAAACAGGAAGCACATCTCTCAAATCTCACTTTGGTAAACAACCAACCCCCCAAAAGAGAAACTCAGCAAGAACTGATTGATATTAATCTCAAAGACAATCATGTTGTCTGCATATAACAGGATTATAGTATATCAGTGATTGTCAGTGCCCCTCACAGTCAGCAGATCCCCTTATACATTCATGTGTGTGAAGGGACAAACATGATTTGAAATCTCTATATTTAATATTTATGTTTTTATATCTTTATCCAGAGATTATAGCAAGGCTGCTGAATGGAAAAAAAAAACAATGGGAGCCATTATAGAAAGAAGAGATACAGTGTAAATACACAAGGCTGTACACAGTGCACTTCACTGTGCTAAAATCAGTGTATCAAAAAGCACAGTTTTAAATAAATGTAAGAAATGTAAGAAAATCAGTACATCGATCATACTCACGAATAGTTTTCCTTGTATTAGATAGGATTCTTCCCAACGTGTTGGACTGTCAATATAATGCAGTCGTCATCTCCGATCATAGCCCAGTACAACTAGATATCAAGCTACATGAGCCCTCTAAACGTACAACCGCCTGGCAGCTTGACCCGCTACTTTTATTTAAAGGCTCATTTAAAAAAAAATGCTATCAGACCAGATACAATGTTTCTTGGAACTGAACCAAACTCTGGACATGCAAATGAATGTTATATGGGAGGCACTAAAGGACTATTTTAGGGGCCAAATTATCTCTTACTCATGTTTCCAAAATAATAAACATAAACAAAGAATGAATGACTTGATGCAGAAAATCCAACACCTGACCTTTACAAAACGAAGTTGCTGCTAAACACAGAATATGAAAATTTGTCTACACAACAAACAGAACGCCTACACTTTCAGTCAAGACAGACATTTTATGAACATGGGGACAAACCTGGAAAGCTCCTCACATATCAAACCAAAACATCCATGATTGCTATTACTATTCCTGAAATTTGTAAAACCTCAGGGGGGAGAACACTAGATTTAGAGACAATAAATGAGTAGTTTAAACTATTCGATTATAATCTCTACACCTCAAAGCCAGTTGATGGAAACAGTCCTAATACTTTTTTTGAAAATGTATCTATACCCCAAATATCCTCAAACAATAGAGAAAAAATTGATAGAGAAATAACAACACGCAAAATAAAACAAGCAATTAATTAATTAATTAATTAATTAATCTTTGTTAGAACAAACATCACAAGACTTTAAAAAAATGTCCACATTACCAACATCACTTTCAGGCAGGACAAATATTATTAAAATGTCAGTCCTGCCAAAGTTTTTATGTACTTTTCAAATGATTCCTATTTTCATAACTAAATCCATCTTCAAGAACCAAGATTGAATGGTAGCAGTATTTATTTGGAACAAGTCAAATCCTAGAATGAAAAAGACGTATTTGGAGGTACCACAGGACACAGGAAGGCTAGGACTTCTAAATTTTATTCTCTATTACTGGCAAACCAACATCACCAAATTATTGCATTGAAAACATCTATATGAGACTAATGAAGGGGAAGTTTGGGCATAAATGGAACTGATGTCCAATCCAACACCACTGCTAACTTCATTATTATCTCAAAATCAACCACAACAAAACATGAACCCAATTGTTAAAGCTTCTATCCAGAAATGGTTCCAGTTCAGGAAACATTTTGTACTTCAACAAGCCAGCAGATTTTTCCCCATCTCCTCTAACCCATTCTTTTTGCCCTCTGTTTCAGATAATGCCTTTACAAGCTGGTATATCAAAGGTTTAAAGTTCTTCTATCAACTTTTTTTGAAAAATGGTTTCTGCACATTTGATAGTCTAATCAGGGATTACAACATATCTGCCTCACACATGTTCAGATATTTACAAACACGCAGTTTTGCAAAGACCCGGCACTCTTCATTTCCCTATTTACCACCTAAAAATGAAGTGGACACCCTTTTAGAATTAAATTCTTTCGGCAAGAAAAGAATTTCTAATATTTACAAACTTCTGCTGGATATGAAACCTATTAAATGGGTAAATACTGTAGGCTAGCAAAGCCTGCCCAAGATGCAGACTGAGGGCCACATGATTTGGTCTTCCCCCAATCTTTACAATTACAGGGGAAATATATTTCAGGTCCTCTCCCGTATCTATGGAAAAGAATTGACACCTGACTTTCGGATTGGTATTTTTGGAATTATGACGCCTCAACATAAAGCAAACAAATCCCAGGAAAATGCCATTGCATTTGCCCCTCTACTCGCACGTAGACTGATTTTATTCCACTGGAAATCTAACAAAGCTGCGTCGGTCTCCCAATGGTTAAAAGAGTTACTTTCCTTCCTGCCTTTAGAAAAGCTTAGATACAGGGTAAAATCAACTCAACAAAAATCTTTGGTGACGTGGCACCCCCTTATTGAATATGTAAAAACATTTACCTTTGAGGTTTGAGGACTTGGATGGGAGAAATAGAGACTGTTATCAATCATTTCTTTTTCTTTTCTTTTTTAGTGTTCCTTTAGCTGTTTTTAGAGCCTAGAGAGGGTTGGGGGGGGAGGGTATTTTTGTTTTTCTTTTTGCCTTTTCTGGTTTATTTCTTAGTTATATTCACATAATTACATTTTTTTGGTCCATATCTACAAAAATATGAGCCCAATAATACTGTAAAGGAATACTGTGGATGTAAAAGCTGACAAATAAAGTTTGGGGGGAAAAAAGAAATGTAAGAAAATACAAAGATATGTACTTTAATATCAACTGTAGCCTGTTAAGTATTTCTATCTTCATTTTTAACTAAAAGTATTCAAATTATTTTTTTTTAAAGAGAAAAACAAAACATATCAAAACTAATCAAAAAATAATTGCAATTGTTTGCCAATAAAGATGCAGCTGAGGTCCATGTTTGCTCTGCCTGGACTCTTTTGTCACATGGGCCCACCTTGATGTCCAAGTGTGAAAGAAACCAAAACAGGTGTACCAAGGGAGAATCCTTACAGTGAAAAGGTGGCGACACCAAGTAACCCCTCACCATCATTTTGTGCATTTTAAGGAAAAGTGAGATAAATAAGGCTAAATTTTGTTTCTGTGTTTTTTATTGCCTTTCTGTGCACTTCTTGACAATATCCTTTTCTGTTGAATGCTGCTTTACACTACACATCTGTTTAACACTTAAATGAAGGTGAGAGTCCTGCAGATGTTTTTAGATATTTTGGAAATGTTTTTTAATTGCTGGTAAGTATCCTGCTGCTCATGTGAATGTTGCAAAGCAGTCCTGTTTTGGAACTGGACTTCAGTACAGATCGAGATTTAAAGTGACAGCCATCCTGCTTAAGGACACTGTTTTGTTTACGTGAACTTTTAACGTGTCAGACAATTATTGTGTCGTGGCATAAAGCGGAAACCAGTTCCTACAGTAAACATGAGGACTCTTTAGCCTTTTAGCAGCATGGGGGTCGAATTAGAATTTATGACAATAATGGATGTGTCAAATTAAAAACGCTGGTTTGCCAGACGGAGAAATAGCCACAGAGTCAGTGATTTAATGCAGCTGCTTGTGCGTGTCTGTGTGTGCATGTCTGTCTGCTTATAATAACATGTAAATCTGGACGCTGAAACAATTTCCAAGGACTTGATTAAAACCTGAAAGCCTCTCGTCCGTCTAATATAAACAAGCGAAGATGAGTCCGTGTGAGCC
Source organism: Oryzias curvinotus (assembly GCA_023969325.1). Lineage (NCBI taxonomy): Eukaryota > Metazoa > Chordata > Actinopteri > Beloniformes > Adrianichthyidae > Oryzias > Oryzias curvinotus. Next base: position 23,526,045 of record CM043710.1, read on the forward strand.
AGAGAAAAGTCATTTCATTTCTTAATTGCGAATTCCTCATTTTGCCCCTAAACATAGGTTAAAGATAATTTCTGTGTAATCAGCAAGACTACAAAAGGGCTAGAAAAACCTGCTTCATCTGCAGGAGCCCAAGCTCTATAAAAACCATTACCATACAAACAACAATTAGCCTCAGTGTGAACTATTGCTGTTCTGGTCCCTAATTACTGAATTACAACCAGGAGATTAACGATTGTTAAACAAAAAACGATTAACAACAAAACAATTAAGGTCTTTTTTTTTTTCCTTCTGTTCACCCCCAAAGCCTTTTCTGCTCCCCAGTTGTGTGAGCTTTTTTAAATGCTTCAACTCTGTTTGTGTGTGTGCAGTGAGAGGAGGCTGGAATTTCAGGGTGAGCTGTGATGTTCCCCAGAAGCTAAATTCAAAGGATATTAGTTATATGATGAGCAGCAGAACAGCGAACCCCGAGGACAGAGGGAGAGATATGAGAGATCTGGCATTGCCGCAATGGTGCTTTTATTCTGCTTATCTGACGCCGCTCTAATTGAACTATTCCACTTTATCACAGACACGCTGCTGAGAAAAATGCAAGGCATCAGTGAATTATAAGATGTGGAGGGGGGAATACACTCAATGTAGGGAGACATAGAGCCGCCTGCACCAGAACAAGGAACTTAAAGATGCGTTTTCTTTGAAACACTCTGATCAAATGGAGTTCCTACATTTTTTTGAGCACTTGCAGATTCAGTTTTTTTTTCCTTCTCCTGCAGCGGGAGTTTAAAGTTGAAAGCTTATCTAACTCAATTTTTTTGTGCTTGTAGTTGAAACCCCCTCCACTCTTAGGGTGAATCTCAACATGTGAGTAATGCTAATGGGGAAATGGAGAGGGAAAGATAGCTGGAATAGCTACAAAGCCCTTCAAAATAAGTGCTGTGAAAGATCACACATCCAATTCCCATTTACCCTAGGAGTTTGCCGTGTCTACAAACACAGACAGAGGTGTATGCACTTTTTTTTTTTTTTTTTTTTTTAGAAAAATATAGTTTTAATTCTAAGGAATGAATATGCATTATTTTCTAGTTTGTTTTATATTCTTCTTTCTGAAAATGAATTCCTCAAAGTTACAGTTTTTACACCTACCTCCTTATGGGTAGGAAAAGGGGAAATTGGAAATAATTCAAAATTTCTTATTTATCCTTGGCTTAAACGTTAGGCAGTAAAAACACCCATGCCACTATGACCAGAAATGCAGCAGTGTTTTTGATTACTTTACTATACCTTTAAAGACCCACTGATCATCTTCTGAACTATTTTAAAAGCATTCCCAGTGGTCATTTAATTTTAATTGCAGTGTTTTGTTTTTTCCAATATTAAAAAACTAGTTTTCTAGGACTTACTTTCTGCAGAGTGGCAGGAGTTTATTAGAAATAGTGCTCTAAGTTGTGGGTGGAGCAACCCCACCCTCCCTTCCCCTCTCCATTGTGGAGAGCTTAGACAGAACAGGAAGCTTGTGGCCCACTTAGTGTATTTTCTATGTCACAAATAAGCTCTTTTTCAAAAGGCATTTTTTCATCTGCTCCTGATTAACAGCTATTTGAATAAAGAAATGCTCATAATTTTAGCTTAATTGTCTTTCCTCCATCATCAAAAAAATACCACAAGAACATGTTAAAAACACTGAAAATACTATTTTCATTGGAGTGTCTTTAAGAAACAATCACTGTCTTTTAATGTAAATAAATGATCAGTAACATATGAAATATTGGCTTAACTCTCTTGAGCTATCAAAATATTATTAGAGCTTCAATTTCTTAAAACAAGTTTGGTTTAAGTTTCACGTTGCCTTGATTTATAACCCTAGAATCAAACCCTTTACTTGGAACAAATACACACGTTAAAAGGTGTAAATTGCTGCAGGCAATTTCATTTGATGACGGTTATTTTCATTCGAACTCCATGAATGATGTTTGCTTGTGAACTGCAGTTCCTAAAATCACCTGTCCTTCACACAGCACGGGTTAGATGTTGGAATCTCTTTTCTTGCCCCTTCTGACAGAGAAGTCTGAGTTTTCTGAGCAGGCGGGGGATCAGCACTGCCATTTATCCCAAACAAGCTCCCACTGGCTGCACTTTTTTATGAATCGCTTTCTGAAAGCTAAAGGCTTTCTTTGGGGAGAATCTGACCGGAGACGGAAATCTCATGATCAATATCTCATTTCAAAGTTTGATGCTCAATGTTTTAAACATCTCTTTGTAACCTTTGCTTCAACTCACCGTCCTCCTCCGTCTGTTTGACGATCTCCTCGCTCTCCTGGCTGCCCTCTGGGTTGGCGAGGACGAGCCGCAGCCTAACGGTGACAAAGGGCCTCAGCCCCCTCAGCGTGTAGTGTGAGGATGTCTGGATCAACTCTTCAGCTGCAAACTCTTGCTGGTTGAACACATACTGGTACTGCACCTGGAGAGAAAAACAGTCAAATGTTCTCCATTCTAAATCATTTGAAACATTTTTTTTTTCAGAGCTGCACAATTTCAGCTTTGTAAAAATAATCAGAATTTATGGTTTTCTCAAGTTTTACCAAGCATCCGGTGTCCAGACATTTAAGGATTGTGTCTTTGAATTGTCAAGAAGATTATCATCTTTTTCATCTTTGTTCATTTTTCTTTATTTACTAATAATGTATTAATTAATATCTGAAAGGTTTGCCAAATAGGTTTGATATATTTGTAATGTTTTTTTGTCTTATTACATTATTTTTAGTGCTTGAAATAAACCAATAAATCAAATCAATCAAATAAATGACAATTAATATTAAAAAAAGGATCTAAAATAATAATGAAATGCTTGGTGCTTAAAGGTGACATGTTGAAGACACATATGCTCACCGTCAGATTGTAGCTGTGGCAGCGTGTCACAGCGTACCCAAAAGTCTCCCACTGGATGGTCAGCTGACGAGCTCTGACATCCACCACATTGACATTTTGGGGGCCATGGACTGGATCTAAATAGAGGAAGCAGACAGAAATCTTAGTTGTGAAGCAAAGCAGTGGGGGGGCAGTTACTGATCCACTGAATCCATGGAGCCTTCTTTAATCTGGAAATGCTCTTTAAGAAGTGGCTAAACTTTGATCCGTGGAGGATTTGGGCCAAAACATCTGAACTATAAGTCTCAGCTTTGTCCGTCTGATCTGCCCAGTTACCCCTCGATTTCCCAAGAGTCTTCTAAATGCAGCAGCAGCTGGTCTACTTGGACTTCACTTCTGGAGCATCAGAATTTAAAACAGAATTAAAAACAGGTTTGGAACAATCATCAACAAAAATCTGCAAAAACACAACACACTGCTTGCATCTCTTACACCTTCAAAGATAAATAGATTTTTCGAAGCCTTAAAACCATTTAGAGAATATATAAACACATAATGAGAAAAAAAAAAAACTAACACTGATTTCGCTATGCACTAATAAGTTAGTTCCACTCTGGACACAATGGAACACAGAAAAAAATATAGCTTTAGCAATAAATAAATAAAAAAAACATTATGTAAATGAAACAATGCCTTGCTAATCTGCTAATAGCCAGATAATTGTGAATAATTTTTTTACTATGCTTTGGAATTTGAGAAAACATAAACTGAACACTTATGATGTTCTTCAAAGCAAAACTTGAGTTTGCTTTTAATAAGATAAGCAGCATAAAAAGAGAAACAAAAAGTCAGATCTAACCTCGGTTATGTAAATCAGAACACAAAGGGACAGAAAGATTTAAAGATTACGGCACGTCTGAGGAGACAGCCGAAAAAAATGACTAAAAGATCTCTGTCATGTTAGAACTACTTTCTTCTTTCTCTCAATTTTACAAAAAAATGCTTCAAATGACAGAGTATTATTGGCTCAAACGGAAAAGTGAAATTATAGCCTGATCTTTGATTTGAACTGAAGTTTTTTCAACATAAAGTTCACAAACATTAAGTCAGCTATTTTTTGGTGTATTTCTCAATTTCAGTTGCAGGGTTTTTTGAAGTGTTTAGTGCAAAATCACAATATTCTTCACTTCAAGTTGTCAGTAGATTCTATAAGCGCTCATTCATTCATCTTCTAATCCATTTGTCCTCTTTTGGGGTCACAGGGCTGCCAGGGCCTATCCCTGCCCCTTCCTAGCGATGGCAGGGGACACCCTGGACAGGTTGCCAGTCTGATGCAGGACCACAGCCATGCACTTTCACATTCACACCTATGAACAATTTAAAGTACGGTAATCAATTAACCTATGAACCGTGTTTTTGGACGGTGGGAGGAAGCCGGAGTCCAGGAGAAAACCCACACATGCACAGAGAGAACATGCAAACTCCACACAGAGAGGTCCTTCATTGGTGTTCTGGTTCAGGACCCCCAGCTGGGATTTTAACCAGGGACCTTCTTGCTGTGAGGCAAGAGCGCTAACCACTGCACCAGCGCAGCTATGAACTCAACATGGCAAATTAAAAAAATGATTAGACAGTCACAGCTGATGAGATGATACATCATCTCTAAAATGATTTAGAGATGATGTAGTCTTAGTTACTTATTGGACAGTATTTGGAATAATTTTATAATAATAATTTTAGCTGAATAATGTATTTTTTTTTATCTTATTTTAGATTAAAAGAAAATCTCACCCAGAGCTTGCACAAAGTTATTGCATGATATACTACCAAAAAACTCAGTTGTTAAAAATAAATCAGCAGTTAAATCTGCAGATGAACTAAAAAACCGTTGTGAAGGAGCATTCAGTACAGACAGAGTGCACAGATTTGTGTCGTAAAGTTTTATGGGACTTTTCCAAGCCAAAAGCCGTAAACATGTCCTGTCCACCACCTGAGAATTGACACCTTTTCTGAGCTGCTGCTGTTTGCTTACATGAATATCCATTGTAAAACCTACTTTACCCAAGTAATGTTTGTATCAGCTGCATTGATGGTTGTTTCCTTCTGCCTTTTTAATATTAGTTGCCCCTCTAGTTTATTGAGTACCGACCCCCCTGGAATAATACAGTTGCTGGTCACGTCCTCATCTCTCTTCATCAGACACTTGCATGCACACTCTGACTCTCTACACGAAACCTTTTAACTGATTAAGCTTCATTAGGTACTATGCAAATACGAGTCATTTATCATTTGTTTGCAAAAAGCCTTGAGATGACTTTAGCTGTGCAGAGACAACATAAATGAGCTGACTTGAATTAAATTAAACTGTGCGATCTTTGCTATAATTCACAAATACACCATTTTACTGTCACCGCTTTGCATGATGTCGCAGTCACTTCTATTTAGTGTTTGAAGGCCACTCATTGACACACTTAACACAAAAAATTCTTAAACGGAGATGCAAAAGCTTAGACAGACTTGCTCACGTGTACTCACACACAAACAAACACACACACACACCTTTGCAGCAACGTTCCAAGCATATGTTAGGCTCTCATTCCGGAGTTTGTGTACCATGACCAAACGCACTAACAAGCTTGTTGGGACCAATTTTTTTGTCTCTGCCTAATTAGTTTTGTATTAGCTAACAACGGCAACAGAAACAGGTCACTGCATGATTAGAAGACCTGAATTATCCACGTCCCTGTGGTGAGAAATAAAATCTTTATTTATGGGAGAGAAATATACTTCACAGGAAGGGAAAAAAAAGATTGGTTCAGAAATAAACATCTATTTCTTCATGATATCAGAAAAGGATCCTTCCCCTTTGTTATAGAAATGTAAGGTGTTCAAGACTGTAAACCTTAAAGCCAATTAATTTCTTTGTAGTTTTAGTGATTTGAAGAGGAATCCAAAGTCATCTTCAACCAAGTCAGTGAGTTTTTTCACCTGTTCTGACTTTCACTCTAGATGAAAAAAATAAATAAAAACATGTTTTACCTCTTTGTTCTCCTTGTAACCAGGTAATTTCCCCTTTGTAGGATCAATAATATTCTTTTTACTGTAGTCTATCAATTGGTAAATAACATGTCATTTGGTTGTTTGTTTTTAAATCTCTTTCTAAATTTTTACATAAAATTGAGCGTTTCGAAAAAAAATAGATTGTACTTTGTCAATGCATCTAATTTCATATAGAAGAATTGTTTTTATCAAAAGACCAAGATCTGGCCTTTTTTGATCAACAAACCTAAATGAGTCCAGTTAAGCACATTATGGGATTATTCAAACAAGCTACTTATTGAAAGTATAAGATAGGTCTGTCAGACATGATTAGACAACGGGACCTTCGGATGATCCATCTGAGATAAATACAACTGTTTATATGCATGACTACACAACTTTTTATTGTCCTGATCCTTGAAAATATATTCTTCTCTTTTTCTAAAAATATTTCACATAGTAGACACTAATGTCATGATCTGTCATGTCTCGTCCGTCTTATGTCCTGAGTTGTGCACTTTTGATCAATGTCTGTCACCTGTGTTGTCTCATGTTGCACTTCCTGTATTATTTTAAAAACACTAACTCTCCTCTCGTTTCAGGCCTTGTTACTTCCTGCCCTTGTCTGTTCCCTACAGGTGTGACTGTTTAATCTTTCCTGATTGTTTCCACCTGTGTTTCCCTTACTCATGTCTTAAATAGTCTGAGCGTCCCTTTGTCCTGTGCCAGTTTGATGGTTGTATCCTGTGTCTTAGCCATAGCAACCATAGCAACCATAGCAAAGATTAAAGCTCTTAAACTCTGCATCTGAATCCAGCCCTGAGTTCTGTCTTGACATGATCATGATAAACGTTGACTTCATTAATGATTTAAATAAAGCAAGTCAAGTTTGAGGAACTAATTTCAGTGGCTGTTGTGGATTCATATTATGTCTAAGCCTGCTTCACGTACTCCCAAATTGACTCACTGAGAGAACATATTTTTGCATATAATGACTCCTGGGGAAAAACTACCATCAGCAAAGTCGGCTTTTAACATGAGAAGATTTCATTTGGAGTGTGGCTCTGAAACAGGGACCAGAGTTTTCCTAAAGTGTTTGTGTCTAGGACAGTAAAACATAGAGGTTCTGTTTACTGTGCACTCATTTGAACTTAAAGAGATAGAACTTTTGAGCTTGTAAAATGTGCAAAGTAAACAACCACTTCTGAATTGGTCAGCAAATTATGAAGTTACAGATGAAGGACCTCTGTAAAACTTTCAACTACATTCTCACAAGTGCAATCTTGTGTGGAAATAATTCTCATTCGCTTTGGTATTTTCACTACATTTTAGAGATTTCCATCTTTGGACCACCTTGGACTGACACAAAAAGCATAAAAATGTTGCCTTTTTCTGATAATGTTTTGCCTGCGGGAATTATGTCTAGGACCGCATATCAGTCAATCCATTTGTTTTTTCTCTAACGAGTAATACCTTAAATATTGGCATGTAGATTACAGGATGTTGGATAAAATGTCATAATGTATGATGGGAAATGTATCCTTACAATTGAAAACTGTGGATGTAATTAGAAGCTTTTGTTGGATTTCTGAGTAGACCAAATTAGCAAAGTCATTATGAATGTCTATTTGATGAAAGCTGAGAGGATCCCATTTCGGAGTTAAAATCTAACGTGAATTAGCTGTAACCATCCACCTTTAAGCAGATCAAACGCTGCACATGTAATAAACTCAGTTACACAGACATAATCGTTCATCGTGGAGGCAGAGAGCAAATTAAACAACCAGTTTTCCTCAATAACAGCAATTTTTCAAAAGTCCTGTCACAGCAATGACTCTTGTTTCTGAAAAGACCCAAACCGTTTTAGCTAAATCTTGTTTGTGTATTATGGAGGAAAAAACCTTTTGCCAGCTGACAACTAAATCCTTATTGCCAACAACCTCCACCAATCACTTAATCCAACAGTGTCTAATCTTTCAGTTAATCTGACTACTTCTAAAATAAACTCAATTTAAGCAGATTGATTATTTCTGCTATCAAAAAGGGATGAAGGCAGAATTAAATAACAGAAGGACATGAGAAGTTTTGTTTTTTTTGTCTTTTTTTTACTAAAAACCGCAGCAAACTATGAAACATTTAAACAAGGATGCAGATTCAGGATGAAAATAATTAAAATGAAAAGCTGCAGAAGACTTAGGCTTGATGCAGAGAGACTGATGTGAATGGGGACTGCTGGGAGACGTTTTTTTGAATTATAACTTTGTTTACGTCGTCAGGATGATGACTCTGTCTCCCAGGTCGACCTTGGTCATGACAAATACCAGATTTGTCCCATCATCCATCTGATTTACGCTCTCTTTCTCCTCTTCTTCCCTTCATCCAACACCCAAGCATTGTGCATTCCTCTCTACCCCCATCCATTTTAATCTCTCCTTCATATGATCTTTTGATTTTCCTGAAAACTGTTATCAATTTCTGAGAAAAAGAAAAAAAAACAAAAATAATCCAATTCTTTATTTTAAAAGCTCCATGAAGGCTCTTTGGAGAAACCGGTGAATGAGAAAACGTTCCAGCTGACAGATGGGAAAAACATGTCTGTGTGGAGGAAGAACAATTGTGTGCTTCCACTGGGACATATTCCCAGCAGTGGGCACGGCTGCTGTCCTCATTAATCAGGACCGGTCAAGGTTTGGCATGTTAGCCATCACATGGTGTGAAAGGGCACTGTCGGAGGCACAGCTGGTGCCCAATGTTACACAGCCAAACAGTGGAGGCATGTTGCAGCCAGATATGAAGTCCCTCTCCTGGTGTTGGACCAAAGGAGTGCCCATTGATATCAAAAGGACAACAGTGACAAAAACTGGCCAACGGGCATTTTGGTTTCCATCTATAAAAACCTTAAACTTCAAAGAACAGCTGTTGCGGTGTAACTTGACAAGTGAACAAAGTTAGTCTTTCTTTGAATTCTATGTGTGGGTCATTAAACCACGGTAAGATAATTTACACTTGGTTTGACAGCAGATAGACTACTAAGAACATTTTACCATGTTTTGGTTGAACAAAAAGAGAATTTAAAAAAGGGTAAGCATAAAAAAGTGGACACAGCCTGATTGTTCAAACCTGACTGGCGGGTGGAAACTGGCACATCTCACATACAAGCGGCTGCAGTCATTGTTTTAAGGAGGAGGTGTAAACACTATGAAAGCCAACAAACATCTTCTCTGCTAATAAAAAAACTTTGAAAACTAAAAAAGAAAATTGGAACTAAGCTATCCACTATTCAAAGCTGCAATTTTTGAGCTTCAGGATAAATTATAGGCTGATATGAAACAGGCCAGAGTAATTAAAGCCAGTAATGTTCTTTGAAAAGTGTCAAATCTGCTCCTTTAATTCATTTTCTCCTGCTTTCTTTTGTTTAGCAGACTCGGCTGCTGCACTCTGGGGCCACTGACATTGACAGTCACTTAGATCAGCTGACCAGCCGCTCCTGGATGTGCCAAGGACACGGCAGAAACTCAGAGGGGATAGAGCATTTGCCGTTGCTGGCCCCAGATTGTGGAATGCACTCCCTATGCAGGCTAGGCAGGCCCGTTCACTGTATGATTTTAAATCCAAGTTAAAAACCCACCTTTTCTCCCTGGCTTTTAACTCAGTGTGAGTTGATGTTTTATTGGTTTTATTGATTGATTGATTTGTTTTTTTTATTGGTTTTATTTATTTTTATTTAATGTATCATTTTTATTGATTTTATTCTGTTTGTTTTAGTTTGTTGTTTTGTTTTTATTCTGCATTGTTCAGCACTTTGGTCAGCTTCTGCTGTTTTAAAAGCGCTTTATAAATAAAGTTGACTTGACTTGACAGCCCTCACCATCACCCATGCCCCATCATGCTCTGGCACTATTGGCCATCATGAGCTCACGCAGACTGACCAGCTGTCGAGGGTGCGCTACAACGGTCTGAGCATCCTTGTGCTCCTTTTCTCTTCATTGCATTTATTGCGTTACATTAAATTAACATGTATTGCACTTTGTCAAATTTGTGTATTAATTTCTCTTTCTTGTCTCATCTGTTGCACAATTGTTTTAAGTTGATAATAAACAATGCAAATATATATATATATATATATATATATATATATATATATATATATATATATATATATATATATATATATTATTAATTTGTTTAGCAAATAAACTGATATATTTAAGAGAGGGGAAGTAACTTTTGCCACATCTGTGTGTGTTCCTCAAGTCTCTTGAACTCTGCAGGGTGTTGTGGAAGACAGAAACGGAAGCTACTCAAATATCATGTACCACTGTACAAATTCAGTGTTTCATGTCCAAACCAAAGCCTTCAAGCACCACGTTTGACTTTTCTTTGACTTCACTACTACTCCAGGATGAGGCGCCTTTGATCATTTACACAATGCCGGATAACAAGTCTGCATGTCGATGGATGGGAAGAGTCCCAGTTGATTTCACCTGAGGTACAGATAAAGTTATGTTTCTGTCTTTGGAAGTACTTAGGAGCCTGCTGGATGTTTAGCAGCTAGATTTCTAGTTCAGTTGAAGGCCCTGTGAGGCGTTGTGTTTTGGGATGCCTTCCTGAATCTGACAAATGAGCAGCAGAAATGGAGCCATTATTCCAAAGACTTTAGGGAGCCGTTCCACTGAGAGGGAGAGGAAGAGGAGGAGCAGAAATCAATCTTCTTTACAGTTACTATCCTCTCGTGTTGCTCTGTTTTGTGTTTTGTTTTTTCAATTTCATTTTTTCTATCTCCTGCTTTATCCCCTAAGTTGGCATGCAGGTTATTTTTGCTTTGTTTTTTTTTAGCATTCTGTCTCTCTTCATACAGTTTTGGCTGCTTCTGCTCAAGACCTTCTGCTTTAACTTACTGCCTTTTGTCTGTAGGCTTTTTTCAATTTTAGCCTAACTGGATGGATTTTTAATACCAAAATATTATATTATATTTTACATATCAATGATATAATATATATATATATATATTTAGGCAACAGCTAATCATACAGCAAGCCACTATTGGGGAAGAAATGAGACAATCTGAAATTGGTGAAAAAAAGGCTTTTTACTAAATCAAAACTTAAAATGTACTATTGCGCAACTTTGACAAACATTTTTCTGAATATTGTTGACAGAAAAATAAAATGAGCACAGCTTCATGTGAAAAATCTAACAGAGAAATAAAAATAATTACCTATAGAAAAACATTGTCTGGTAAATTGTTTAAAGATGCACAGAGATTAATATATATATATATATATATATATATATATATATATATATATATATATATATTTTTTTTTTGTGTGTGTTTTTATCATGTTTTTGTGGGATTTTTCTGGTGATGAAAGACATATTAGGAAAATTATGGATACATTTGAATTTCTGAGTCTTTCACCATTCAAACTGTTGTTAATCAAGAGCAAGTAAAAAATTTTGTTTGAAAAAGAGCTAATTTGTGACGTAGAAAATATGCTGGGTGGGCCACAAGCTTCCTGCTCCCCTACATCCACTTGCAGACGACAAGATCTATGTATGTCTTTGATTTCCTCGTCTGCGCTGGCATTTGGGTCTAAGCTGTACAGCTCCAATATTCCTCGCCACTTTTGTTGCCCCTCTCATGTTAGGTTTGGGATGTGAGGGGCTGTAAGCTAGAGTGTAAACAGATGGGTGACGGGAAGTGGGGGCTCTGCACCAATAATCCCGCCCACAAATCAGAGACAAATTTCTAATGAACTACTGTCGTTCTGCAGAAACTAGAAAACAACACAGGTTTTTTTTTTATTTTTTATATTGGCTGAAAACGGCATAACCATTAAATAACTACTTGGAACTTTTTACAATATATCAAAAGATGATTGGAGTGGGACTTTAAAACCAAGGAATTTAAAACCTAGAATATTTATTGTTTGACACTTAATGAGGATTGTGCAGTTGCTGCAACAATTCCCTATTCTTGCCTCCAAGGTTTATTCTCATTCCACAAAGTCTAAAAGTTCATCCAAAAATATGCAAAATATTAAATAACCATTATATACTTTAAAAAATCAGCAGGTGTTCATCTCGCTTCTATTTTGACCTTGCAAAAATGATTAAATAAGGATTTTTCGAGGCTCTAAGATGATGTTTGTTCCAGAAAACTCTGTTTTGCTTCCTCTGCCCATGACCTCTCTAAGCTGTTCTCTTTTTTCTGTGTATTTGATGTAGTTATCTAGTTTCAAAGACAACCAAAAAGGCTAAAACCTTTAAAAAGAGAGATCAGAGAAGAAGATGAATGAGTGTCAGAAGACCTGGAGCCTCCCTTTGGGAGAAGCACGGCAGGGACAGCATTTGGTTCAAGGCTGCGTGTGATGTTTGCGTCTATGTAGCCTATATACATGTATTTGGAGGGAAATTGCTTACTGCTGGAACTACCTGAGCCAAAGGCTAGAAGCAAATTAATCCTAGAAATTATAAACTAACTCCCAGCAATACAACCCAGATGCACATGTACACACACCCGAGGCTTTTATACTATATCTTCAGCAGTACTTCTAAGACTGCTGATGTGTTGCAGAGGCTGCGTTTTTTATCTACGTTTCTGCTCCTCAGCAGTAACGGCAACCAACCTGCAACTGAAAACACACAAACGCACATCTGTGTGTGTCATAAAAACAAAATTATGCTTGCAACTTTTTATTACTAAACTACCTCAAACCGCCTCAGTGTCAGATTATCAGACAGCTTCTGCACTCATTAAAGTGGCTCATTGCCCACCCACACTTAACCAAAAACAAGCCCTCTCAGAGTACATCTTGTCGGAGTAGAAATGTTACAAACATCTACTCATGTAGACAACTGTGGAGTTTACAAGCAGCAGGGAAAAAAGCAAAACGTAACGCACCAGCATCACACAAAATCAGCGGCAGACAAAGCGACACCCCGCAGCTCCACGTCTTGGATAAATTGGATTATATCGACTGGTAGCAGATGCCTTTTAGTGGATTTTAATTACGCCTCTCAGCATGGAATCAGCCATGAGAGTTAAAACGCAACTTGTAACGTCTGAATTGAACTTTGGATCAAAACCTATTTAAACAAAAAAGACACAAAGACTTTATGGTTTTAGGATAACAGGCAAGTTGATTTGTGTGGCACTTTTAAAGTGATGACTGTTGACTCACTATGAGCATACAGACATTGGTGGTGCTGGTGGTGGTGGGGGGGGGGTCTTTCCAGCCTGCACCAACATTCTTAAACGTATGAATCTACTTTGCAATAAAAAATGAATAAAAACTTGTGATAGTGTGTTGAAAAGTGAATGTGCCACCTGATGTATCTGGGGATAGGTGACCTGTAAACAATGACCCTGCTTACAGCAGAAAACAGCTGGAACAAACTTCAGAAAACTTCATAACTGATTTGTATTATAAAGATTTAGAATCTTTAGAATGAATTGTATTATAATAATCGTAACTGTAAAGCCAACACTTTATGCTGAACTGAATTGAAAGTATGTAGAGTAGATAATGATTAGATGGACTGTGACTTTATTTTGCTTGCTTCTTACAGCTTCTTTATTATTAAAAATCTGTTTTTAACAACCCCAACTTTGATCAATTCATAATCAAACCAATTTTAATATTTAAATAATTAACTAAAAAACAGATAAAAGTCCATCATCTAAGAATTGTTTATCAACTTTTCAGATCCAAAAATATACATTTATTGAAGACAGTTAAAAGTTTTTCAGTAGCCCTTTAAGTTTACCTTCACAAATGTGTTATTGGAAGTTGCGAAACCTTTAACTTCCAATAACACATTCTTATAAAAAGTTGGAAAACCTTTAAACAAATTTGTTTTACTGTTTTTTTTCCCTTTTATTACAGACCACAGAAATGTGGGCCTAGCTTACTTAATTTGCAGTCGTTTTTATTCTAAACCTAATAATTATACATGTTCTGATTGGCCAGTCTTTATGATGAGTAAATGCAGCTTTTGATTAATATTCATCAACATGGTGATTGGATGGACAACTGCATCACAAAACAACATTTATGGCGACTGCCCCTCACAAATGTCAGAGCACTCTTGGCTTTTTAAGGTGAAAAAAAAGACATGCTACATGCATGCTAATTATATTGAATAGTGTGAAAACTTGTGAATACTCGTTTCAGTATAAAGAAAGATTAAATGTCATTTAAACATTTAGATGGTTAAATATGCTATTCAGATGCCATTTATATTTTTTAGGCATACTTTATTTTTATTCATTTATCCATTTATCATTCAGCTGACTTTCAGTCAAGCCAAAATGAAACAGAAAATGAACAAAAATAAAACATATTTATATTCCTTAGTCTCGGCTATTATTGCCGGTTTGACTGGGTTTAAAAAAATTATTCTGCTACATTTTAAAACTAAATTTTGGTGTGATCTCTGCTTACAAAAACTATTTATAATGAGAGCGAGGCTGGGTTTGTACATTAACATTCAAAATTGGTTTACCAAAAATATTGCTCAAAGTTAACTCATTCCATTAAAATCAGGTTTGCATAAACAAGTAAAACATTTTTTTGTTTTAAAAGTTTTTTGCTTCAGTTTTTGCTCACTTATTAGAAACTACAAAATGCATCCTAATAGCCTTGAATACAAATGTTTGAATCTGAGTTGTAGTTTGTGCTAAAAAGTCCCCTAATGTCTAATAATCTTTGGTCCTGAACTCTATAAGACTGCTGCCCTTATAGAGGAGTAGAGACTGAAACGCTGAAGCTTAGGCAGCGTCACAGTTTCTGGTTTTGCAGCAATCGTTGACCTGATCTCAGCATGGTGAGGGAGAATCAGTTGCTTTATTGATCAATTTAGGGGTCAAAAAGCATCACATCCTGCTGAGGCTGTGGAGTGATTACAAGCATTGCAGCATTTGCAAGGGTTAAAGCTGCAATCTTTCAGCAGGAAAGATTCAGAATAAAGGCATTTCATGAAATCAAAACCTGCAGGAAGAGAAACACTCGGGGCCAGAACTGTGTAGTAATGTAATTCAAAATAAAGCAGAAAGAAAATCTATTTCGAATCCCACTTCATTAATATTATCGATGCCTGTAGGCAAAGGAAGGGACAATTGAGTTGTGGCATTTTGAGGAAAAAAGGGGCGGGGGCACTGAGGACGGAGGGTTGTAGAATAAGGTGCTGAAAAGTAACACAAAAGAAAAGAAGGGAGCAGAAGATGAACAGACTATCTCATCAAATCAAAAAATGGTTCTAGAATGTAACAGAAGTCAATCAGGAATAGAACCAGATGAAAAAAGGAACACAAAAGCCAGAAGACAGACAAAAAGTGATGGAGAGAAGCTGAGAAAGACGGATTCAAAGGAGCAACATAATGAGCCAATTGATGGTGGGGCTCGAGGTTAAGCACCTTAAGCCAGCCACTAATTGGCTGAAAATGACAGAGCGACAAGCAGAGATCCAGGCTGTGACCTGGAAGAAGAGATGGAAACAGAGACATGGAGGGAGGCACTGAGTGACTTCATGTTCAGATTAAAAGAAGTCGCTGTGACTGAGAAAGTGGAGGAAAGCTTGGGAGAGGCTGGAGGGCCCAGATTAAAAGCCTGAATGCGGCTGCTCGTTAGAATAATGTCACCCAGCCAATTATACCCATAAAAGTCAGATTGAATCACAAAAGGAAACATCTTCTGCTTAAACTCCTCAAAAGGGTTCGATGTCCCGAGTGATCGTACCTTGTGGGTCTCATCTTTTATCTCATCTCTGAAGATGAATCTCTCTTTAAAACATTTCCCCTTGATCACTAAAAAAGAAACCCCTTGCAGGGCTTTTGATTTTGGAATTTTATGGTTCAGATTTCAAAGAATAAAAATGCTCTGTATCCCTTGGTGATCATTTGTTCTGTTGCTCCGTGGGAGCCAATTTGTATTGTCCAATGTGATATCAAGTGGTTCGCACTAATCCAGGATGATGGGAAACTGAAGTAGGAACATGGTGGAAGAAATTAAAGAAGGGAATGAAAGGAAGACCTGAAGTGTAAATAATCGGTCACTTTATCATGTTCAAATTTTAGTTCTAATACTGTTTATAAAAAGAAACTGGCATAATATGTTGCTGCCACACTTCATTTTATATTTTGAAGCATGTGAAAACACATTGTTTTAGTTAGCCCAAAGGGGGTTTTTGTGCAACATGGAAAGAAAGGGTTAAGATGGAAACTGTTAAGAACTGTCTTGTGTTTTTTATAAAAATCTAAATTTTATTAAGTTGTTACTAAAGGGTTAAATAATGGTCTTAACAAAACATTTGGAAAGATTACCCTTAAGTTTAATTATTTTCCAGTCAGGATTATTTTCTGTTTAAACCCCATTATATCAATAATTCAAATTACTCTAAATACTTGAAGCTGCTGTATTTTTTTTATTTCTCTTTAATTTGTTATTTTCAGTTTTCTTGCAGATCATAAAGTCAAGTGAAAGCCAAAAAAAAAAAAAAAATAATAATTTAAATGAGTATTTCCGAATGTGACCTCAGTGACACTGCATCAACCTTGCCCTTCAACCGTCTATGTGATTATGATTTTTTTTTTTTTACTTATTAATCTCTGGTATAATTCATGTTTTAAAATAAAAAATAAAGTGGGTATGAAAAAAAACTGTAGCTACCGGAGCATAAGGCTTTCCTCTAGTAATTATAGTAATTCTGTGTACTAGGATAAGCACAGAGCAACAGTGACTTTTACTTTAGCAGTTTAATGAAGGAGTATTGACAGAACCACAAACACTAGAATGTAATTTATTAAGTCTTGTTTGCATCCAAGAGAAAGATTTGCAACTCTGTAGAGAATGAAATAAGTCTTTGAGTCAATTATCTTTTTAAAATGTTTAAACTAAAAAAATGTTTTATCTTGTAATTGTTATTATTTGCATTCAACCCACAGAACTAAAAACTAAAAAATGTAAAACTCAATAGAAAAGTCTGAGGTAAACTAATAGGATTTCACGTGCCAAAAAAAAGCTGTCTGTGGCTCCAAGAATGCAAGGCTGACTACTTTGTGCTGAAACCTAAATGATTTAGCTGCAAAACTGCACAACATTGAAACTGATTTCATTGTTTTCATATTAAAGAAATAATATCTATTTTATTTATTTTCTGTGCCAAACAGAAATCAACAATTTTTTCCTCATGTGACTTTGTATCATGTGCAAGCTTGAGACATGTCCATAACCCACCATTAGCTAAACATTATAAATAAAAGAAACGATAACAGCTGTTTTGAAGTCCAAATATGAAGCTCCAGCAACTTCTCTAACATATTCATAGCCCTGAACATGACAATTAATCAGTCAATCAAATAAATGAATCGATCCCTCAAATTAATCCTTTGTGGCCATAAATTAATATTTTTTGTGCACAAATTAGTATTTTGTGTACAAAATACTTCGAATGCGATAATACTAAAATACTCATTTGTGTGCATCAAATGATAGTATAAAGCTTATTCTGGCCACAAAATGCTAATCTGTGGCCACACATGATTAATTTGAGGTAACTTTTTTTTTAATGTCATGTCCAGGGTTTTATAAAAATGACCCCCCAGTGAAACATTTCAATTCAGTCAATTGTGCAATGACCTTTATGTGATTGGTCAAACATTTGAAAAGACATGGTTGACAAAGGAGGGGGGGGGGAGGTGCATGCTGAACACAAAAAAGGAACAGAACTGACCTGAATGCAACCTTTTTGGCTCTCTCCTTTATTTTTCTTCTTCCTCATCAAAAACCTGAAGTAACAAAACTTCCTCTTCTTCAAACCTGCCCCCGTTCTGAATCAGCTCAACAACAGTGAGTGCTATGAAATGCATTCACTGGAGTTTGGAGCTGCAGCATTTTGCAGAGTGTAAAACGTGCTGACCAAAAAAGTAAAACTCCTTTTGCCTGTAAAAGTATGGAAAAGGCAGTATGAAACACCAATTTAAATAAGTATACAGAGTTTTTTTATTGTATGATTTTATAATTAAAACCAACACGTCCCTTGTAATTTCAAAAATGTAATTAAGAGATGCCCTTGGATTCAACTCCTTAACTCTTCAGTTACTCAAGCAGGATAAAATTAATTAAAATATATATTTTTTGCTGCTTATTGCATTGGGAGAGTAATACAAAATCAATGTTTTTAATCATA
Source organism: Oryzias curvinotus (assembly GCA_023969325.1). Classification (NCBI taxonomy): domain Eukaryota; kingdom Metazoa; phylum Chordata; class Actinopteri; order Beloniformes; family Adrianichthyidae; genus Oryzias; species Oryzias curvinotus. The sequence goes on from CM043710.1 coordinate 23,544,138, forward strand.
TATGTGCTCTATCGTTTGTTTGAGCAAGTTAAGAAAAATTCTCAATCTTCATTAAGATAATTGTTTAGTGATTGTTTCTATTTTGGTTTAAAGAACAAGCAGTGACCCAATCTGAGGTTTTATTTTTCCAAAATTCATTTTTTCTGAATGTTAAGGCTAGGTGGTAACTTTTACACATGCTGTATTTCTCCACTCACTTTTCTTTAAAGACCGAGAATTGATAAGAAAATGATAAGAGCAGCACTTTGTATAATGTGACACACAGAATGAAGCCTTACTTCTTGCTGATGCTTCATCCTGCTGATGAAATCTAAATTGATCCAACTTTTCAGCAACTTTAAAGCAGTCTACACAATATGCAAATTCTGAACTCTGCCATCAGCCCTGATAAATGAAAATGACATGTTTATATTACTGAACGCCTTCATGAGGGAGCGAGTGCGTTTTCATAAAAGCCCCACAAAGCTCTCATCATTGTGGCTTTTATCCCAGAGTAAATGTCGGGCCCCCTTCCATCGCCATGGCGCAGAAAGAAAAGGACAGGCTCGATTTATCATTCATAAATCTCAATAGGAAGAAAAACACATAAGATTGAGCTTTGGGCTGGCAAAGAACTCTGCCTGCAGATTTTAATTTATGCATTCATTTCTTTCAGTTTAATTTAAAAAGGTGGAGAAGATACCCTTATTGCCAAAGCAAACACAATATGCAGATACAAAGACTGAAGTATCACACATCACTCTCCTTAAATGTGTGTCTTTTTGTCAAAACTCACTTTATCCCTGTTTGTTATCTTGTCTTGATTCATCACTCTGTTTCTCTTTTATCTTAAAATGTTTTCACTTTTGCTCCTCTATCCAATCTCTTGAATGTTTTTCTTTTTTTTAATCTATCTGTTCGAGATTCTGTTTTCTTTTGCTTTTGCTTTCTAACCCTGTTATTCTCCTTGTGTTGTTGGCTTTCTTTTTAATCACACTCTGCTTGTTTTTTTTCTCCTTTCTCTCACTAATTTGCATGCACCTCTTCTGCCTTCCTCCCTCCTCTGCAGCTCTCATCAGTGGTTAGAAAGTGGACAAAGAACAGAGAGGTTACTGAAGTCTGCTGCCTTCTCCTAATGAGCTCAAAAATATTCACTCCAACCCACACAAGACGCACATTTCTGCTCCGACAAACACGTTTTACTCCACATTCTGCTGTTTCCTCACATGTACACAAACAATCTGCTCCTATTCCGCTCTTATTATGCTGAGCAGACCTGAATAACTTCTAAATCATGGGGAAAGGAGAGCGTGTTCTGGGGCACATGTTTTTGAGTAAACCAACTGATTGCTTGATTCGAATCCAGCAGTATGAAGGACACCAATAGTGTTGGCTGAATTACAACAGCACAACATGTGTCTGAGTCAGCGTGACGTCACCCATAGAAAATGGCTTACTACTGGCTCTAATCAAATGAAGTCAATTCAGCAGTCATTGTTTTGCGATGTGGACTTCGGCATGTTGGAACCAGATATATCAGAAAGTAGTGATTTGGTCCAAGTAGGTCTGAGTTATTTTTCTATGGCAACCACTCTTGCCAATCAGGAGTGAGCTTGTTTGAGGTCCTACCACTTAAAAGCGAGATCTGGAGAATCTGTCAATGAATGTTTCGAATGCTTGGAGCCAGTGGGTACTTACAATTTTGAATATAAGGGAGAAGGGGTCACTCAGTCTAATTCTTATATACAGTCTAACACAATCTAATACAAGTATATTACTGAAAATGTACTATACGCTCGTATAAACATGCTTAAAGCACACAAGTTGTTATTTTTCTTCTATATAATGAATTTATCTTTATTTCTTCTTATGTTTCTTAATAACCTTATCTTAACAAGGCTTGAATATGTTACACATCACCACACTACGATCGAACATAAAGTTTGCTCTATAAACAGTAATGATATTCAGGCATCCAGGCACTGCTCTGAATCTTTCACTGTTCATGTGGTTTTATTGGGTTTCTGTCCAGGTTATACTGAATTAAACTTGACAAACTAGAAAGGCATTAGGATAAAACGGGTTTAAGATGTGAAAATCTGCATGTTGAAGTCTTCTGCCTCAGAAGAGACTCCATTAAACAGTATCTTTAATCACTGTCCTGTTCTTCAGAACAGATAAAATCGAACATTTTGAACTGGCTATTACGCTTTTACGTGTATAAAGCAGTAATATTGAAGTCATTTGTCCTAGTTTAGTGATTTTACAAGTTCTTGTGAATTCAGCAATCAATATTTGGCTTTTTTTTTTTTGTTTTTTGTTTTGAAGACTGGTTTGAAAATAGTCATTAGGGTGGATTTTTATTTACACTAAGCGTAAAAAAAGATAGCATGAACTAAGAAAAAGTTTTAATAAAAACAAAAGAAGTAAATCACCAGCAATCAGCAGTGCCACAAGTCTCACACGAGCAACAAGCACTCCTCCATGCAGATTTTTTTTTGTTACAACCAAGTTCTCTGATGAGACGTGGATGCTCAAGAAGCAATCAGCCTTCAGCCTTTCAGTCCATTAAGTACACAACTGCATACACACAAACAGGACATTTGTGAGGGCGCACTTTGCATTGTTGTGGTTGAGCGAGTGTGTGCTTGTATCTTCGCTGCTGATGAAAACCACCATGCAGAAATAACGGCTCTCAATGGGAAGCAGGCATCACACACTCCAGCCTGCCACCTCCACCTCAAAGTTGTGTGTGCGCTGGCAAATCCCCACCGAGCACACATTTATTAGCCGAAAGATTGAAGCAGTGGGCGTCCCAGGAAAAGAGGGAACGGGTGAGCAGCTGAATCATTTTTCTCCATTATTTTGATGAGTTTCTTAGAGTCTATTGCAATACACTGCAAAGCACTTGGGTGATATTTTTAATTTGTTGGACAGTCACAGAAATAAATCACAGCCTGTAAAAAGGTGCCAAAGTGTAGAGGAATCAGGTGAAAACAGTAAGAGATGACCATTTCAACATGTCTTTTTGTTTTTAGTAATACTACAAAACAAAAAATACGCAAACATGACAAACTATATGAAATTAAAAAATGTTCAATGTTCACAGCATGCAGTTTGAAAAAGACATGAAATCTGGTGTTTTTCTCTCTTGTACTTTTGGTTTTTTGGCTCTTTGACCTTTTTTTCCGTTGGTCCATGTGCACCTTCAGTGTGGCTCCAGCAGCAGCACGAACAGCCTCAAACAGACAAAGGTTCAAAGACAGCTGTCTGCAGCATGTGCCCTGCCTGTACATGGAAACCCCTGAATTAAAGCAGCTTGAAATGTCCAATAATTCTTTAACCAATCTGACGGGCTGGGGATTTCTTTCATTCCTTTTTCATTAAAGTTAGAACCCGAGGGAGACGTTATAATAGGATATGAAGGAGAGAAGGATAGCTTAGGGTGGTCCATAGATCAGTCCAGATCAGAGTAGAAGAGAAAAGAGAAGAAAAGAAAAGAAAATGTTTTGCTTTTTAAACAGAAGACTAAACAGACAAAGATTTCAACATTTTTCATTTGCTGCCATGTTAAAACTGACAAGAAAAGAAGCTCCTAATGAAAGTTTTAGTTCAAACGAAGTTGATGTTATTTCCTAAAACGGGTAAATGGTTCAAAGGAATCATTTGTCAGAGAAAAAAACTGACTGCAAAATTGTTGCATACTTCAGCGTCTGATCTATTTCCACAATGATGTTTTTGTAGCTGTTATAATTATTCTCTCTTTTTAGAGACTTTTTTTTTTGGTAGAGCTTAATGGTACGTTCACACCAGGCATGTGACACGCATTCAAGAGTACGCTAAATGCTGGTTCCTAAACATGCTTTTAGCTTAAGGAGATCACACTGGACTGTCATTACCCGATACTAGCTCATGTACCTACAGTTGGAAGTGCAAATCTCCCAAATCTTGCTCCAAACGTTTTCCTTCACAGCTCTATTCTGATAGATGAAAGACTTGTCATAGTTCTGGCCAGGCACAAACCGCTATCATTTATTTTTCTTCATGATCAATTTTCAACCTGTTGGCATTTTCATGAATATGAGGGACGCCATTCATACGTCGCTATCAAATCAAAGTCCCTGATCGGTCAAAGTTGAAGTGGTTTAACTTTCAACACGCATTCTAAGGACGTACGTTTTGTGCGTAGAGCCTGAAAACAGTCCTAAAAACTAGCGCAGCAACATGTGAACATGAGTCTCTCAAACGCGGAAGCCAGAAGCGCATATTTAAATGCATTAATCTAACATTCAAGCTGTACTTGAAATAAATAAATAAGACTCACATTAGACTCAGCCTTAACATTATAAGGCAAGAAGGCTAAAGAAGCTTGAAATTACACCAGTATGCTCTTTAAAATGAAGTTTGGAATGACTACATAGACATTGGGGAATAAAGGATTGTTTTTATAGGAATTCCTACATGTGTAATAACATTCAGGCCTTTTCCTATTTCAAGAACTCTTTCAAATCCGACTCATTTTTGATTAAACTAAGAAAATGGTCTGAACTGAATTAGGCTGATGTGCCTGAACGTTTACACCTTTGATGTCAACAGTAAAGACTAAGAAACTGTGATACTAAAAACTATAATTTAAATGTATTTTAATACATCAACTTCAAGCTGATACATACATCCTATTTTGTGATCATGTTTTATGTGTTCTGCATAAAAAGATCAGTAAGAGCTTTCTACATCTTAACCATATCAGTAAAAATTCTTGAAAGTGTTTTTTTTCCCATCTCTGGTAATGAAGACATCAAAGCTCCTCAGATCTGTCAAAGACTGAAACTGATGGGATTGATTGCCAAGATGCGAGGCGGCGAAGCCTTCGGTGTGCCTGTGACATATGGCCAGAAGGCCGCATCCATAAACTCTGTGATTTAGCTTCAACCACCACAGCTTCCCGGGATGAAATCTGATCTCTGAGCTCAAATACATCACTTTGTGCTGCTGTGTACATCACTTCCTGTCAATGAGCCAAGGGAATACTGTGCATCAAACCCACTGTTAGTTGAAAGGAGGGCTTTGGAGTATTGCCTAATATGGTATTGCAGCCTCAGTTACAATGTTACAGTGCAATATGTTTGCAGTAATTACTTGAGTATTTCTAAACAGAAATTTTCTTTTTGTCGCTTTCTTGTTCACATCTTTCATCATTCTTCTAAACAGATCAAAAGACGTTTGTTAAGATAGATGTGGCCACTTTTCCCGATCTTTTCTTTTTCCGTACTCCTTTCAACTTTCTTTCAGTCTCTCACTCATTAAGCATCAATCGGCCCAGTAAACTCCTGACCGTCACTGACTCATTACATCCCTAACCTGCCACCACCAGAAGAAAAAATGCTCAAAGCTTCACTGATGTTTGCTAGTATCATTGTCTGTGACTTTTTTATCCCTTTGCTTTTCGGAAAACCTCCAGCAGCTATTTGTAGCGTTTCCGTGCTAATGAGAGTTCTGTAACAATGTCCACATGAATGCAATAAGCTCTCCTTTGAGAAAGGTCACTGACGAGTAGCGTGAAGGAGCCATGCCACCGCAAAGATAACAATTACCACTGAATGTTTTTTCCTCACTTTGCTGCTATTTGCGGTCTTCATTAGCCATCTTTGTTGTTAGAGCTGTTTTCAAGGGGGGAAGGGGGAGTTTGAGAGAAGTTTCAGTTAAATTCATAAGCTTTTGTTTGGCAATTCTACCTGCTTTCTTTGGATAACCAACACCAAAATCTTGTTTTCTGTCTTGTTTTGTTAATGTTTTTTGGCAAGTCTTACAAAGCCACAAACAGACACTCTTTACTAAAATAGAATTGTTAAATAAAAGTTATTTTCCATGTAACAACAGATAAAAAGTTTAACAAGAAATCCAAGAATGCCTCCTTTAAAGTCCCACTCAACTCATCTTTATTTTCAAAGCATTCCCAGTTGTCTTAATTATGATTTAATTTTCTGCTTTTAGCCCAAATTAATAAACCTGTGTCATTTTGTAGAACATAGTTTCTGCAGAGCGGCAGGAGGTCATTGGAAATTCCCCTCTGAGTTGTTGCCGACAGTTTTCCAACTGCCTTTTTTCAACTGCTCTCAAGTCACAAAGATTTGAATAAAGAAATACTCAAAAGTGCAATTTTAAGCTTAATTTTTTTATATATGTATTCTCAATCTAGAGAAAAAATGTCACAAGAGCAACACAAGTCTGTGGATGTCGATTATTCTGTATAGCATTTGTTTGATTTTAAAAATGCCATTAACCAAAATGTCACGACAATTTAAGACACAGCTTAAATATATGTATTGTTTCTTATTGTATTCTAAATAAATTAAATATGTATATTTTACCTTATCAACAAATGTGTTTTACATGGAAATCTCTAACAACTTGTTTTAACACTGGTCATGTAAGGTTAGGAATCTCATTGAAACCTCTTTTTTTAGTAGGAGCGCCACACTATAATTATCCCATTATCTCTTTTCTCAAAGTATTTTCTATCTTTACAATTTTTCTTACGAGTAGTATTTTTAAGAAATCAAAAGGTTTTACGCTAATTTAATACAGAAGCTTCATATGAAAATCAAAGACTATAAAAACCTATTATAGTTTAAAAGTAGTTTATAGTTTTAAAATGTCTTATCAATTGTTCACATTACTGCTGCAGCTTTGTTGGAGCACAAACCCGCTGTTCTTTTACATTCTAACAGAAATTTGGTGAAAAAAAGCTCTCTGGAAGCTTCGTTGAGGTGAAAACCTCAAATTCTATCCTGAGAGTTTAGGATTAACATATATAGCCATATGACAATCTCATCACTTTCCCTGATTTCTGAGTTAAATGTGTTTTGGTGGTGAGGGTGGAGCACAAACCAGGCCAGTGCATGGCAGGACAAGAAGAATAAACACGACTGACACAGTAAAGAACAGCACACACACTCAAGCTCCACCACAGTCCACCTTTCTGCCAGGACATAAAAGTACAGCACCGCATGACTGATCAGAGACGCGGTAAAGAGGCAAAGACAGACCATATTTCTCTTTGATCACACAGCCAGGCTTCTTCGTGAGGGAATCTTTAAAGATTGTGTGGAGCTGACCTCTCCTCTGTCACAACAAGTTTGCTTCTTTGGCTTAAAGGCAGATTGTTGCTTTCACGTTCCATTCACTCAGACAGCAAGAGAGTCGATGACCCTGAAAGAAAAATTGCAAAGACTGCTCTTCAAAGAGGATTAGGACCACCACCTCTGGGAACGAAGTGAACTACTTTTCTTTCTTTAATATTCTGAGGTATGTGGCTAAAGAAAGCATGAAGAAATCAGGCTTATAATAACCTTCTTCATTTGAACAGGTGAAATTCTATAAACCTTCAAGTGCAAAAGTGCTCACTCCAAGTCTTATTGTTTATTTGTAACTGCCTCACAAAAGCAGGCTTATTAAATTCAGTACAATAAATTCAGAAGAGCTGGGGGGATTTTCCAGTCTATAAAACAATAAGCTGATGATTAAAAAAAAGTTTAAGCTGATGATTAAAAAAAAGTTACATGTAGACAAAAGCACTGCATGCTTGTTGCTAGGCACAGTGGTGGAAGGGTGATGGTTTGGGCTTATGTTCAGCCACAGGACCACACAGTGGCTGGTTCAACCTTCAAATCTAAAATAGTATCCCACTAACCCAATTTTCACTAATTGCATCTGTCCTACACCTGCAACACAAACCCATGATTTTGAAATGATTACAGCCACTATTCCATTCCAAATCTAATAACCTTCAATATTATTGTGTAGTGGTTAGCATTTCTGCCTCACAGCTTATTTAAGTGCCAACTGGGACCATTAGCATGTTCTCCTCATGCATGTGTGGATTTTATCCATGCACTAGGCAAAAAAGCCCAAAAATAAGCCCTGCAGGTCAACTGGCAACTCTATATTGTCCCTATGTGAGTGATTGTATATATACAACATCAACAGTTTTTTTTTCCCCACTTATAAATGACTGATGGCGTACAGCTCACTTTAATCCTCTTTGGCCAAATTTTCCCTTAAACTCCGTCAGAAAAGGTTTTCTATGAAAAAAACAACACGTGCTCAAAGTCACACAGGCTTGAAATGAAATGTTCACACTGATTTATGTGATGAAAATTGGTCCACTTTTCAGCATGCGGTGTTGTTGACTTCCCATATCAGAAATGCAGCTTTCAGCTCTGATCCACTCTGTTCACTTCCACTGCGTTTACATGAAAGCTTAAAGTGAATCACAGAAAATCGAAGCTTCCCTGGTCATCAAATGAGTGAAACTGTCCTTCACTTATCTCCACTCTCATCTGTCCTCTACCACCCAGTCGACCCTTCAATAATCACCTGCTTTTGCACTCCCTATATTTTTAGAGGCATTCCCTGCCTTTTGCCAATTTCTGCCTTCATCCTTTCATCTGGCAAAATAAAATCAAGAAGAAAAAAAACAGATGGTCCCATTTAAAAGGTTGTTGGCTGAAGAAAAAATTCACCTATGGGGACAATTCACAATACTGTGTTTCCATTGATGGTTCAAGAAGAAAAATCGTATTTTTTTCGGTCAGTGTTTCATTCATGAAACCAACAAACTTTTAAAACAATGCTCAAAAATAAAAATCTTTGTTTTTAAATTCTCTCAAACATATTTCTCAGATGAACCCTTCCACTCAGTTTTCCCATCTTAACCCCCTGCCGTCCCTGTATATGGAGAAACAAGCTTGTTGCCCTGGAAACGATACAAAGAAGTCCACATAGGCCAATTACCAAGAAGCACAAATTACAGTTGGACTCGTTCCACTTAATGGGCTTCATCCTGTCTGCAGTTTGGATGCTGTTCTCATACAGGGGATCCACTTGACCATCCCTCTTGACCAACTACAGCAGTTGTTAACTCAGGAAGAGTCTTGTGTTCTTGCGCAGTGTTTGTAGTGCATGTGCATGATTGTGCTCTCTCTTGTGTTTGATGTGTGTGCTGAATGTTTTGCTCACAACCAATACCCCGTGTGAACACCATGCACTTACCAGCTGCTCCTCACGTCTTAGATGCCAAAGCGATTGGCCCAGTTCACTCCAGCCAGAGCAATCTCACCCCATGGAGGAAATAGGAGGGGTAAGGGAGCATGTGCCACTGAATCTATCCATCATGTGGAGTAAAATATCAGGTCGATTAAAGACACAATCCGGATTCTTTTTCTGTCGTCAGAGCATTTGTTATTTCCCTTCAGAGGAGACTGGAGGTTTCATTACTGACCCTGCACTGGTGTGTTGGTGTTTTTGTCCACCACTGCACTCTAATTTCACTTCAAAAAATGTTTCTTGTAGACACGTGTGTTTCAGCTACCTGTTACACACTCATTGATGTACCTGGATTTAGACTGTGTGCATGTTACTGCAGTAATAATGCTAGCTATCAGCTAGTGATGGCTGCATCCTGTCCAGACTAGAAAAAAAAAAAAAAAAACGTTAGATTTTAACGCTTTTGCAAATACAAACCCACATCAATGTACAACTTTTAAACATCTTATAGAGGGAATATTCTTTTCTAATACTGCGTTTCCACCCAAAGCGATTTGCATGGCAAATTCACATCCACCGCCTCTGTTTGGATGCACGATGAATTCGCTACTGGACGCTTGTCCAAAAATGTCTTCATAAACTTGACACTTCCTGCGCATGTGGGAGGAGCTACTGTCCAAAGTTTTTAGCATCATTGCTGCATGAAAGAAGTGACTGTGTATGTCATTTAAATCTCATGGCAGACAGTGATCAGGTTTATATATTTAAAGAGCTCTACAAAAGCATAAAAATTGTTTATTAATCACGTCTCTGTGACGGGGTTCTTCTTAGCAGTGAAATCACTCTAAAATAAGATGACCAAGCCAGCAGACTCCAAATTTCAAACAATGAGTTCAGAATCAGAATCTTTTATTGTCATTCTGCAGTGCACAATGAAATTTTTTCCAGCAACTCTCTTCTAACAATATATTTAAAAAAAGGATAAAATAAAATAAGAATAAAATAAGGATAAGGAGCTATATAAGGCATAAATACTGTACAATGGGGTGGGGTGAATATTGCACATATGAGAGGGTATTCCACATATAGAATGAATATTGCACATATAGAATGAATGTTGCACATATGGGATGAATATTGCGTAGTTTTTATTGATCCCAAAACAATAATCAAAGAAAGAATACAAAGTTTCTGGGAAAGCCTGCTGCCACCACTGCAAGCAGTACTGCTCTCCCCCAACTGGGAAAAGTTCACCCATTATAAAGGTTTAGCTCCTCCCACAGGTAACTTAACCGAACACATGGATGTGTGCTTCAAATCACACAATCCTTAATGGCAATGTGGCAAAAGCCCCACAATCCTGATACCAAAAAATGTAATAGAACTGCCATTCTTAACTTTGGTAAGATTTCTGTTTTTTTTGTGCAAACGAAGATCCAGTAAGTTTCTTGTTCCCTCGTGAACACACTTTTTCCAATCTAACAACTCAACTCCTTCTCCAACAGAGACACACACTCATCCCCAGTGTTACTCATCCTGTCAGCTCACAGCTTTCTGAAGTGTTGATTACAACCGCTACACTGCCGCTAAATCACAAAAAAGTGTTTGTAGATGTTAATGTGTGTGTGGGCGTACACATGCATGTAGACGTACGTGTGGGATTGCACTAATGCCTGCATTCAGAGATTCCCTGACTTTGAACAAATGTATGTTTTGGATTTTTGCAGGTCAAAGTTTAGTCAGCATGTGCACCGCTTTAAATATGTGCTGAATAATCTCACTTGTTTTTTTTGTTTTTTTTACACATTTTCATGTCTGACGGTGGTTTTTAAGCAGTTCTCACTTCGTCTTTCAGGCATGCGCACACTTCACACCCCTCTACCCCCTTCTGCTTCCCCATGACAGACCTGTGACAACCCCTCAGAATAGAGGCTTGTTACTAGGAAGATTTTAGGTGTTGTTTGAGTATCTAGGTAGAATGAGCTGGATTTGTTTTGTTAATTTTTAGCACTTTAGCTTCTACTTTGGTTCAGAAACATCTATTCAACTTCTGTGAAGTACTTTTAAAAGTCCCTTATTGCTCTTTAATTGTTGACACTTTTTTTTCAACACAGTTATTTTTAATTTTGTTTTTCAAATCAAATGCAGCTGCAATGTGAAGGAATCAGTTCCAAAGGTTAATATTAAACCCCCTCAGGGCTGCATGCACTCCCATAAAATAGAGAATATATACAGGCTGGGTGAAATGCTCAAGGGCATCACAGCAGTAGATAACGAAGGGCTATAGACAGTGTCTGTATGGCGCTTCTGGTGTGTTTTCGTGGTACTTCAGTGGTGATCTGGTATCCAAAACTTGTCTCATTGCTTTGACTGACATCGTCATAAAGATGCATTTTAACTTGGGACAAAACACGTGAAAATGGCACACTTGTAGTAAACAGGCATCAAGTATTGAAAGATAAACTGTCTCCCTAACACTTTTCAATGTAAATGCAGAAATCTCTCAGGTGTTTTTGCTTTGGTTTCAACTTCATACCTACAAAATAGGTTGGCTGACCTAACAAGTTATTAGGGATTCATTAAACTTTGTTCTCCCTTTAGTCGGTTTTCTCCAGCAGTGAACAGCACGAGTTTGTCTTTAACAAAAAGGTTTTCCTGCTCATGTTTTCACACATACAACACATTTTCATCATCTTTTCTCTAGGCTTTTAATTGATAGCCAGCTGTGACTTTACAGTGGTTTACAGGTAGGCAGTTTTAGACTAAGTTTAGAAATGCAGCATCGTATAGAAATTGATGTTAAACCAAACTAAAATCCACTTAAAACCTTTTTCTTTCTTCATCTTTAGAAAGCAAATGTAGCAGAAATAAAGTCTGTTTAAGAAATTACAGAATCCGGAACTAAAGTGAATTCAATCAAGGTAGATGTTCCAAAAACAAAAAAACCCCACAGAAGAATTATAACTCACATTTCAACAGAGCTGGTGGGTTTATTACATCCTTGAATTTTTTTTGGACATGTAACTTCCTCACAAAGAAAATTAAAGAACTGAAAAATAACAAGAGAATGAAAATTAGCAGTTAACCTTGTCAACTTGATATCTGTAACTAAAAACATTTGCCAAATTAAATGGACATTTGGTACTAGTTCATAAAAAACGTTGAAGTGACTTAATCTGAAACGCTACTGCAAATTTGCAGCTCAAACACTTTGAATCCAGTTTGCTCACAGGTCAAATATTAAATCCCCACTCCAATGAAAATGGTGTTTCTAACACATACTTACGGACATTTTCTAACGATGGAGGACATATTAAAAACACAAACTTAATTTGTCTATTAAATTTTGATAAATCAGTAGGGGTTAAAAAAATGACATTGGAAAAAGCTTGTGGGTGTGATGTAGAAGCTCCCTGCTCTTCTCCATTCCTCATTTTCTGAGCTGGCATCTGGTTAAAAACTGTACAGCTGAAAGGCTCCAGTATTACTTGTGATTATCGTTAGGAGTTAGGTAATGTTAGGTTGGGGTTGTGAGGGGTTGTAAGCTAGGAGTGTAAACAGATAGATGACGAGATGTAGAGGTCAAAGGTCCCGCGCACAGTTCAGAGGTTAATTTCTAATAAACTACAGGCGCTCTGCAGAATCTGTCAAGTTGTTTGATTTTGTCTAAAAAAGGCATAATTATAATTAAAGGAACACTTTCAAAAGATAATGGGACTTTAGGGAGATTGCTACTTCTGATAAAAGTTGCATGTGGGAAACACAATGAACCAAGTTTGAATGAGACTGCAACAGTTCATTCTCTATTCCATTTTACTATCTCGCACTTTATCAAACTGTCCATTCATAAACAGCGTGCTCCAGTGTTCCCTGCATACTTGCCATCAAAGTAGGTCTACAAAAGCATCTCATCCTAAGCCTCAGTTTTACTACCAAACCATTGATGTTTTATTATTTCATTTTTTAATCAAAACTGCCCTTGGGATTACTAATGTTTGCTTCTGCTTACACATGTTTACAAAAAGACAATGGATCTATGCAAAGCAATAACACTGGAAAGCATGGAAAAGGCATGAATTCTACAGAATGCATTAAGGATGATAAATAGATAATATCTGAAATTTGCAGGGTTTCTTTGAAATGGTGTAACAGTGAAAACAAAGTAAATCATAAGAAAGAGAAAACCCAACAATATTATTTCACAGGAGCATCTGAGCACACCTGTGTCCTAAGATTCCTTCTTAGAGGAACTTGCACTAGATTTACATGTGCAAATTTATGCCTGCAAAATATGACTTTTAAGTACATGGCAAAGTGGACAAACACAAATGACACTTTTTTAATCAAACAAAGTCACAAATGTATTAACATTGAATTTAGTATTCATTTTTATCTCTCTGAATTAATTAAAGAGTAATTCAAACTTAAAATAGAGAAATAAAACATACAGAAGGAACAGAGGGATCAGTTTAGCATTTAATGTTGTTTATGCTCTTTTTCCTGGTTGAAATAAGTGAATAATGGTACTTTCACAATAGCCGCTTTTGTTAAGTTTTTGTGTGTGTCAAATGTGATGCTTTTATTCAATCAGTGCAGACGCTCAGTATGATTATTTTACCGCTTTAATGACAGACTCTGATGGCCCACAAAAGAGCTGCATTGTTATCAGCCTGCATAATAACTGTCTTCTTAAAAAAAATCTAAATCCACTAAGCTGAACTGCAGCAACATATTTTAAACATTAATTGTCATTTAGATCATCAAGAGCTCTTATTTAATGAACAAAGGAAGCCTAAAGTTGATTTTAAAGTTATTTCTAGAATAAAAGAATCCAAACAAAACCTGTGTCATGTGTGTTGATTGATAGGAAGACAGCTAAATAGCAAATGTCTGTCAAACTGCCAAACTGAGCATGAAAAAGGCAGTATTTCAACATGTTTAAAGTTAAAATAGGAACTAAAATGAGATTTTTTTTTCCTCTTAAATTTTGAGAGAAAAAAGAATTCCTCTTAAGAGGTTTGTTTCGGTGTTCAACTGTTCTTGATTATTTCATAAAATAAATTATGGAGAAAAATGTGTCGATTAAATCGCTCTTTTTTTACTAACATTATTATTATACTCTAAATTCTATCTTTAAGAGTATGTGAAAAAAAATTAAGAGGATAACAGATGATTAGTTTGCAACAGTATTGTTGAAACAATCACAGTTTTACTGGAATCTATAAAACACAACTGAAGAGCTAATACAAATTTCTACGAAATTCTTTATGAGCTCAAAAATAAAAAGTTGCACCTTCCCGCAACCTTTGCTTATGTTGTAAATTCGTAGTCCCTCCCTCCATTGTGCAAAGCAATACGAGCCATACTTGACCTGAATTCAAACCAGCAGCTGCCACTTTGTGACATCATGTCAGTGGTGCATGTTCTTTCAGCATGATGAAGAGAACTCTTTGACAATTGCAGACGTCCTTCACACCAAGTTGCATGGTGGGTAAAATAAGCTCTTCTGGTTGGAGATGTTTGGCTTTTAGGCTATTGCAATTAACAGCAACTAGATGCAAAAAGTTCCAAAGATATCAGAAAAGAGCAGAGGTCGCATTTTTAATAGGCTGTTCTCAAAACCTAATATGGTCAGGTTAGTATAAAAAAGCTGCAGATTGAAGAATTCTTCAGTCAACATGCCCAAGAGAAAATGTTTGGTGACACGACGAATTGTGAAGCAACCAAACCCATAAACTCAGAAATTTGTCACAATAATGTGGACTTTGGGAAAAGTTTGACATTTTTTGTCGGTTATTTAAAACAGTGAGACTGGTATACCATATAAACCTATTACATTGATCGAAATAGAAAGTAAATGAGATGTCAAGTGGACGATGAAAGACACCAGACCCAACAATGCGGGTGACCAGAAGGCAACTAACAAAGCAACCTGGGCTTCCCCTTCACTGACACAGTACCAGAGGCTGATCCCCTCCACGCCACAGCAAAAAGGTTTTCTAACCAATGTGCTAAGCTAAAAAAACAAAACAAAAATGACAGGGATGACACAGTATGATTCGTCTGAAAATCAGAGAGCTCTAATGCTCTGCCTGCTAAGGGGGAAATCAGATTTAAGAGGCATCTGGATGAAAAGTGCTGTATTGACTTGCAATTTCTGCAGTCTGTTACTGGATACCTTATTTGTCCCCACATAAAAAAAGTTTGAAGAGTTTAATGCAGAAAGAATGTACTCCCTTAAGTGCACATTTGCTACTCGGCTCTGGAAAATGACAGCTTACTGGTATTAGCCGAATCAGTATATATCCAGCAGGTGAATTAAAAATCAATTTTTATGGAGCAACACATTAGCCAACACTCACATTACCATCCCTCACATAAAAGACATACTTTATAAAGATTCAGGAAAAAAAGAAGCGAGGATGCAGTTTATAACTTCAAGTAAATTAAGTCTTAATATAGTGCTGTATTATAGCCAAGACTCACATTATCATCTGCGCCGCTTAAAGCAGAAAGTAAATGGAGTGAGAGGAAAAGTCAGGAAAGATACTAAAGGAAGATTTAAAGACTTCCAATAATTCCAAAGACCATCTTCATAAGGTAACATATTTGCCAACGCTTACATTATCATCCTTCAGGTAAAACTATTATTGAGGAAAGATGAGAATAAAAAAGAAGTGAAAAGAACAAGTAGGGATTGTGTATGAACGTCTACAACAGCTGAAAAAAGGATATTATTGTAAAATGGATTCGAATCGCCATTTAAAATAATGGACAACTAAAACTCTGGATCAATGACGGAAAAGTTAAGTTAAGTAAGGGATACTGACCAACGAAGTGTCCATTATCGGAAATTATTGGACAAAGCGGAAGCCTCTGCTTCACGTCAGACGGTTGCTTTTGCAAAGTCAATTTCTGATTAAAGACATCTCGAAGACCATTATCCCACTTATACCATGGTCACAAAAGAAATAAATAATCAATTACTTTTTAGTACTTAATGCTTGTTGTTTTTTCGGTTTAGATCACTTTTTTTCACAAAAAAGTAGACATTTGTGAAAAATTGTCCGCTTTTTATGACACTTGGTGTCACAGTAGCATAGCAACGTGCTGACCTCAACTGCAGCGGCAAACGAAAGGCTGGTCTTCACGATACGTTACATGAAGCAGCAGTTCGGAGAGAAAGAGAAAGCGTTTTTCTGTGCTATTTAAAGCGCTAAACAAATAAAATTTATTATTATTATTGTTCAAGTTTACCTCCCACCGCTTGTTTTTGTCCAGATGATGAAGCAAAAGTTTGTTCTAATTAGCTGGCACAGTGATATAGAACATATAAGATATGTGAGTGGAACATCTTTTTTTGGTGCGCATTATCCCCATGGATGATCACTTTTTAATCCACACCCAGCAGCCAATCTGAATCAATCATTCACCCAGACCATGGGATAAAATAGGATAAGACTCAATTCAATATAATTCAATTCAATTGTATCTGTATAGCCCAAAATCACAACAATAGTCGTCTCGATGGGCTTTGAAGTAAAACATAAACTCAAAACTCATGAATACAAAGAAATCAATAGGAAAATACTAAAATCAACTAACTAACTGACCAAACTATACTGGCATCCATTTCACTTGGGAGATTTAAAGTAGTTATCTTCAATACATAAAACCAACTCCTAGCCCTGACCAAACCTTCACATAATAACTGTTTTCTTAAAATTGAAACAAAAAGAATAAAGCATTAACAAGTGCCTCTAGTCATTATTAGCTGGTAGTAGGGCTGGGCAATACAGTATGGCCCAAAAACAAAATCTCTGATTTTATTTTTGGCTTTTTTGGCTAGTTTTGGCACTCAGATAGCCGTCTCAATCGCACTATTGTTCATTGAATTAGTACAAGTCCAGATCGTGTAACTGCAAAATTAGCCCATATTTTTTTCCCTCCATCACCATGCCTGACAACTGGTGTGATATTGTGTTTTGTTTTTTTCTTTTTTGTAAGACCAAACAACATCTATTTACAGATGCATTTTTGGGCATCACCTTTATGTTTTTGTTATATTTTAAGACAGAAGAGCCTCCCCCAAGTGTTAAAACGCCCAAAGGTTGCAAGACTGAATACTGAATCCAATTTAAGTGCTTTCATAAAGGTTTGCATTCCTGTTGTTTATTGGCGATGCATGACTGCAAGCAACTAAAGCAAGTTAAAAAGAATAGTGATATACTTGAGGATTGCTTGTATGCTAAAACAAACTATAAGGATCTTGTATTAACACAATCAAGTTAGTGTGCAAAGACAGATTTTTGAGTGGAAAGTCATTTAAAATCAGTGACAGAAGGCACAAAAGTATGAAGGACACAAACACCCGACAGGTTAAAGGAGTGAGTGAACAACCAACCCGTTGAGTGTTATTTGCTGAAAAAGACATGGGCATAGAGAGAAATTACCCAAAAAGCAGCCAATCATAAATTGTTCAAAAACCTTGAAAAGTACAGAAAGAGTGAAAGACGGGAAGTGAAGAAAAACTCAAAGGGAACGTGTTGGGGTAGAAAAAATAGAGGGAGAGACAGAATGATGAAATCAATCATTATCAAGGCCATGTCCTCTCTGCAGACTGAGCAAAGAGGAGAGATTGTTTCGGCTCGCCGCTTCACTCTAATCTTCATGGAGTTTTCCAAAATGTTCCACGCTAGAGAAGGCAGGCAGCACCATGTCGTTGGTAAACTCCCAAGAGCCTCCAGTTTGTGTGAAAAGAGGGAAATAAGTCATTTTCAGCAAGTGACGGCCAGGTGCTGCATTGAGATGGACTTTGTAAAAATTTGGTGAAATTATTAAACTAATGCCATACTTCAAATAATGGTTCAAATTCAATGTTAATGGTTTGCTACTGTTGATGACTAATTGGTGATCTGTCAGTATTTTTAGCTTAACACTACATCAAATTAATGCGCTTTTAAAAAATGACACTTTGGCTTCAAGTTTGAAATTGCAGTTTTTGCACCTGTGTGCTCCACTAAAGGTGGCTTTTTTATTTGTTTGGTTTTTACTTTAGTATGTGGAGTCAAACTGTCAGAAAATTGTTTAAAGGATAAAAGGAGATGGACACTACTTGCTTCTATGTGTTGACTTTTGAAAAAACATCTCACATGAAATTGCACAAAACGTAGCAAAGATTTAGCTATTAATTGCAAAAACTTTAAAGAGCTAAACAGTAGGAACTTAATAAAAATTCTCAAATCTTTAAAAATCAACATTTGTACAGAATAACTACATCAATACAGCAGAAAAAGAAAGTGATTACCATGTTGAAATGGCTGCTCTAAACGGGTTTTCGGGCACGCTGGTGAGGTCTGAGCTGGGCCAGAGATGCTAACTTGAACAGACAGGTGAACACAGAAGGTGTGGAGACAAACACACAGCTGCCCACACACACCAGCAACCCCCAGTAGCCAGCAGGCTCTTGAACATCTGTCATACCTGCCTGCTCCAATCTCGTCACACACACTCAAACAAACACACATGCACAGATCGTGCAAATGGTTGTGACAGCTCAACGGTGTGCCACTAGCACAAAAACACATGTTTCTTTCTGCTGTGTGTTCCATACAAACACAGTGACCACATGCTCTGGTCTCTTTCACTTGAAATCAACTGCCTTTCACCCCCCGCTCAACATGTTTTCTTAAGGCCCAGCTTTCATGTCATTCATACTTTATTCTTTTCTGTCCCTCCTGTTTTGCATTCAACAATTGTATGTCTTCTTTATACTTTTTCTTTAAAGCACACAGTTTCGTAACATCTGATAACTGCAAGACATCGTTTTCATTTTAGATCTTTTTATACCAACAAGGAAGTGGGGAATGTTCGATCCTTTTTCATCTTTTAAGCGACACAAAAGCAGAAGAGTAGAAAACAGATTTTCAGAGTGCATTTAGGCAAAATTTATGCTTCTTTTTCCACATGAGTTTACTATCTAGTTCTGTTTCTGCTTCATCAATTGGTCAATTCAAAGCGACACCTCAGGGACATTAATGTCCTGTTCCTGTGTGCCCACTTATAGTCACCTACATCACATAGAACCAAGGATCAAGGGGGGGGGACTCTGATCCCTGGCAGAAAAACAAAGTAACAGACAAGGCTACACATCTGTTTTTAATTTTGATTCATGTTTGCTCAATAACAGGAGTTTCAATGGCCTTCTTCTATAGATTTGCCTTGGACACTACCTCTGGAGGCACATCAAAGGCAAACAAAACATTATTCTGTTGTGGAACGTGTCATTTCATAGTGTACAAAGGCCGTATTAAAGATGTGTCAGAGAATGCAAGGAACGTCACCATGTAGGAGGCTACAGATTACAAATGTACCCAGTACCCAGCCAGTTTGGTCTTAAAAGCTCACGAAGGCATGTAAGCTGATTCTGTTAAATATTTGTTTTTTTAAGGCTTTTAATGACTTCTCTATATATTTCTAGACCTAAACAAGAGGGTAGATTTCAAGTCCCTCTGTGTTACACACTGCCTAGTTCCTTTGAGTACTGGGACGATAAAATGTTGCTGATTGTATGCAAAACAAGTCCCAACGAGGTAAGAAATCCAAGCATGCACACACACACACACACACGCACAAACAAAAGAGGCTGCCTGGAATCTGATGGGCTGTCACTTAATCAAATGAACTGTCACTTGTGTCCTTACACCCCCGCTGGGATCCTCATTATCGGCCATGATTGCCCCCAGTTACCCCCTCCTTCGACTCCTGCACTTCAGGTCTCCCTCAGCTGTGGTTCTTGGCATCGTAATTATCATCAACGTTGATTTGTGCTTCTTTTCCATCAAGAAGTAAAAACATGTTGCTCCCTCCTTCTTTTTTGTTCATTTACTCATGATCCTCTTTATTTACTTGTTAGGCTTTTAGGACTTTGGCTTAATCTATTTAAACCCAAATAGCACGAACCTCTTGACTGTGAACAGATTTAATGTTTTAGGCCATCATCAATTGTAGAAACACACAATACAGTGGGGCAAAAAGGTATTGTGTATGCCCCAATTCTTCAACTTGTTCCAATCAAGCAAAAATTGAACTCTATAATGTTTATCAAATGTACACTTCAACAGTGAGAGGCAGTATGTAAAAAAGGGATCCAGAAGACTCACATGGAATGATTTTCAAATAATTTCTTTGTACAATTGTGAATTTTGTAATATAATTCTACTTACAATGACAAAGTAAAAGGTTTCATCTAGGTCTTCACCAGGTTTACAGACACTGTAGCAACCATTCCTTCATGCCGATGTTCTTAAGAGCTTCAATGTTTTGGGGCTGTTGCTGGGCAACACATCTTGTTCCCTCCGCATTTCAACTGGATTGATATTTGGAGACAGACTAGGCCACTCCAGAACCTTTAAATGCTTGTTACACTACCCGGTTAGTGTATTATTGTCATGCTGGAAGATTTAACCTTGTTTTGTCCTCATTTCCCATACTTATGGAAAGACGTTTTTACAAAATCTTACAATACATTCATTTATTCTCTTATTTATACACATCAGTTGTCCTTTTCGCTTTGAAAAGTAACCCCAAAGCATGACGTTTCTACCCTATGCTTCTCAGTTGGTGTGGTGTGCTTGGGATGCTGCTCAACATTCTCCCTAACTGAAATTATTTGTGTTGAGACAACACACAAAAAAGTAATGAAAATTCTACACACACAAAAATGGGTGCAACTATTTTACACTATTTAATTGTGTTAATCTTACAAAACATTGTTTTAAGTGCATAGAGTGACATTTACACTAATCCTCCTCTGGATTGCCACAATGGTTTCTGACTGGACATGTGCTGACCTGTACTTTTCTAGCAATGTGGGATCTGAATCCATGATTCAGTGTGTTACTAAATAAACATTTATTACTGCAGTCCCAGATTTCTATAGGTCATTGACCAGTTCCCCCATGTGGTTCTGGACTGTTTCCTCTCCATTGTCTAGATAATTTGTACCCCACCAGGTCAGATCTCACATGGAGCCCCAGGTGGAGGGATACTGTCAGTGATCTTGTTTTTCTTTTATTTTCTAATAACTCCTCCAACTGTTGATCTGTTCTCACCAAGCTGCTTGCTCCTTGTAGATTGGTTCATCCCATTCTTGTTCAGGTGAACAAACTTATCATTGGTTTCTAGACATCGCGTTGGTCTTGGTCATGGTGGAGAGGTTACAATCAAGTTTAAGGGTATGGTGAGGTGTCTTTTAAACGTTAACATGTTTAAACAGGTGTCATTAATACAGGTAATGACTGGAAAACAAATCTTAAAGTAAAGGTAACAGGTCTGTGAAGACCAGACTTGTTGCATGTTGGTAGGAACTAAATACTTATTTTACAAATACATTTTTTTGAAATCATAATGTGATTTTTCAGGTTCTTGTTTTTAGATTCTGTTTTTCACAGTTGAAGTGTACCAACGATGAACATTACAGATCTTTCATCTTTTTAGGTGGGATAACTTGCATCAAGATAAGCAAAAAGATAAGGTAACCGAAAATAAAAGCTAGAATAGAAAATGGAAAAAAACTCACCTGCACATTTAGTCCTGGTGACCAACGGTGGACCTGGGGGTCCGGTCCCTCCTTCTCCAGGTCTGGAAAGTAAGACTTTGATCTCATACTCCACATCTGGATCCAGATGGCCCAGTTTGTAAGTGGGGGAATCAACCACAGTGGGTCTCTGCCCAGTTCCCTGTAGTAGTACGATACTCGACTTCTTTCAGGATGATGGGCCCATCTCCAATGATGCTGTTGGCATTGGGTTTTATCCAAAGGTAGGTGGCGCCAACAGCAAGAAGCTCTGGTGGTGCGATGGGAGTTGGTGGAGCTGTGAAGTTGAACAAAAAGATCAGTCATTTTTTTTCCCCACTTATAATACTTCACTGTGCAAGTGACTCAAGCTTATGTGGTGGTAATGTATTTTAACTTTTAAAATTTTAACCTCATTTAAAAAACAAACATTTAACTCTCTTTTGACAGTAAACGCACACCCCTTTATATTCAAAGAATTCCTTAAAAAAGGAAAAAAAAACTTTCAGCCTATTCAATGGTACTGCAGTATATGACATTCATTCATTAATATGGTGCAACCCCACCCTCACCATGTTTTATAATGTGCATTGTACTTTTTCAGAGATCAATGGCTTTTTCTAAACACAAATACAACAAACTAATAAAACATTCCGTATGAATTTAAATTCTCAGTACCATCATCAGCATGACAGCAAATACCAGTGTTATTATTCAATTAATATCCAGCTGTGTTTCAAAATTATAGTAAACTTTTATCTTGTAAATTTGTTGTGTGTGCATAAAACCAACGATTCAAGACAAAAGCTGATGTTATCATCATGGGCACAGTGTTACTGTTACAGAAAGTGTATTATAAACAACGTTTTATCTTTCTCTAAACTGTAAAGATTTACAGCAATTAGCACATAAAGATGCCTCACCAAAAGAATATACCAGTATATTTAACAAAAATCCATTAATCTGTTGACACTTATTTTGCCATTTAACTTTTGTTGTTTTAGAATAATGGCCTCCGTCCGGTCACCCTCAGTAGCAAAAATCCTAAGTATACGAAGTAGTGAAGTTTTTTTTTTTAATCTTTAGTCATGCTTTGTTATCTGCTGTTAAGTTTTCCATCACAGCATTTTAGCTTCAAGAGTTCTTCTTGTCTTTAGTCTCTCTTTGAATTCATTGCACCTCAGTGAATTGAAATTTATGGCTTTAAGTTTTCCTCACCAGTCTTCACGTCTTTTGTCATAATACGTTTAGCTTTTCTTGGCATCATCTTTTAGGTTTATTTAGTAAATAAATTTCTGCCAACAAGCCGTGCCTCATGGATTTGAGTCCTTCACAAACCTCCATCCCCCACAAACATGTTATATTGAAGAGATGCAATTGAAGTCAATACTGTGTTTTTAATTTTGACACCAACCATGTGTCGGATTTACAAACATCTAAAAATATATGAACAACTTAACAAGAAAACATGCATTCTCATACAACCATATTTTGGAGAAGGGAGAAAACAATTTTTAGATTCTTCAGTACATTTTACAGAACAAATGCATTTGATCAACTTAAAGAGTTGGTGTGTTTAAAAGAATTTATGAAAACTTCAGCAGCAGATTGTCTATAAAAGTGACTTGTTGTACATGGTTTACAAGGCAGACATTAGGATGTAACTCTGATGAATAAACAAAGCTGTGCCTGCTCCGTGTCATAAATCTGAAGCAGACTCTGTTAAAGAGCAGCAGGAGCAGATGGAAACAATGACAAGAAAATTAATTGGATTCTTCCTGTTAGTCATCAGACTCGCAGTGCCACTGAGCATCCAGCTCATCAGAGTAAACTGTGGTGATTACCGCGGACAGCTCCTACTTCCCTGACAGCCTCAAAATCAGCACCTTGGACAGCAGTTGTTACACAGGGCTTTGCTAAGTGAGGAAAAAACTATCTGAAGACACATAGATGTATGTATATTTGAAAATAAAAGTGAACATTTTTATAAAGTCAACCTTTTTCCATTGAAATTTGCAAAGATACCTAAATTATCTAGCCTCTTGAATAAAAAAACAATACTTTTTCTCATCAGTTAATAATCCAAATGTAATGAAGAGTTAAAGATATATGTAATGTCTTAGACACAACAGTATGGTTTAACAAATAAATTGGTTTTCTTTTTTTCTTTCACTAGAGGGCATATGAACTTATTTTTTCTCAGAAGGCCTTTGGTTTTCAAAGAACTGATCACTATAATAAGTAGTAGGTTCATTTCCTTAAAAAAAAGGAAAACATATTACTGAGGATATCCTACGGTATTTTAAACTAGGGCAACTTAAAGTGTCATTAAGATTTTAAGTCTTGTTTCTCTCTGTGTGGGACGTATTTTCTTCTCTTCTGTGACGGGTGCTTTTTCAGCCGACAGCAGCACTTTGTCTGCTAAGAATAATGGTCGCCTGATATCTGAAAGCAAAGACCCTGATCTCACTCTGCAAGTATTTTACTTTCCTTCAAGGTTGCATTAGAATATGTATGGTGTCTGAGAGGCCAATGAATCAGCTGTCACTCACCAAACTCATACATCTTAACTATATGGAAGCTGCTCGTCTCTGATGTGTGTATTTGTGGGTTTAGAAGGAGGAGTACCGATTTTAAAAAGTGCAAAAATAAGTTTGTGAGGTTGGTTCTTTTTTTTAACCATTTTAAAATATTACTGATTAACTTTCACACATAAGTAGATTCATAGAATTCAAAACCATGTATCAAAGTAGGACCGAGAGTTTATCTGAAAAAAACATCGGGTTGACCTTTAGATGTGATTTAATCTTGTTATATGATTCTATATCTGAAGTTGATCCATTTCAGTCCCTTAAACTAAACTATATGTGTGGGGGGTGGAGTGATTGTGCGTGGGACTGTGGGAACTCAATTTGAGGTTTAGTACGTAGCCCCTTTTTTATTTTAACAAATGATTGCAATTTTTATTTCAGTTAAAAAAGAAAATAATTTTATAAGGTGGATTTTGGAGTACTTTACCTGGATTTTCTCCAGGACAGTTGCAACAAAACAATTTTGTGTCTAGATGGAAATTAAAGGTCTAAACATGCGTCCATGTCATATAATTTTATAACTCAATTGGGGATGAAACTGTAAGTTGTGTTTTTACATTTTTGCAATAAAAAGACCTGGAAAAAACCCTCATATTTTGTGGATGTTATAAATAATATATATATATACATATATATATATATATATATATATATATATATATATATATATATATATATATATATATATATATATATATATATATATATACATATATATATATACATATATACATATATACTAGCATCATCAAATAAGAACTGTAACAAATGCAAGTGAAATATTCATCTGAGTGTTGGAAAACAGACCAGACTCTTCATTAACATCATCATTTATATTCAACATCTTCTCCCGATGTTCCTCTGCAGGAGGAAGGAGCAAAATCAGTCAATCGCTGCCTCCACCCGCCTGTTTTTGGACCCCATTCCTCGTTCTCTCCCTCTGCCAACTCATTTACAGCGGCCCACCCTGTGGCACACAACCTGGCCCCCGTGATGTCACAATTTCTCCCAAACACATTTCTAATTTAAATTAGGAAGAGCTGGTGAGGGTGTGGGTGGGGGGTCACAAGTTTCCACATATCCAAGATACACTTAAAGGTTCACCATCATATGCTAAGGTTTTGAGACACATGCCCACATGATAAATCAACTTCAGTAGGCATTCACGTTTTGATGCAGCCTGACGCAAAGACAGTGAAGACACACTGAGGCTACCTATCGGCTACAGTCGGCCATCACACAGAGATGCTAATGAACTGTGAGAGTAGACAGGCACATGGAAAGAAGAAGAAAGGCCACTTGGAGAATAATTAAGGAAGAAACTGCCGTGCAAGAAAGATTTGCCCAATTAAACCCTGAAAAAGGTTCAAGGAAAAGAGAAAAAAATTGGCAAGAAAGAGGAAGAGAAGCTTGAACTGAAGCAAAAAGTGGTGAGCGGACAGTGTTTGAAAAATAGATGAACTTGGGTGAAGGAAGGAAGATCTGATCAGAGCTCTAATCTTTTTCGAAAAAGTAGCAGGGCAGTAAGACTCTGAAAACTGCTTTAAGCATGACAACGAAATGCGACTGCTGCCTCGGCTACAACTAGTTAGCTTTAAAGTCTGCACAAAATATATGAACATGTGCTTTACTCTGTGTTCTTTACCAGTTATATTACTTTTGGAATATTACTGCTCGTTTATCTTGTTAATTATCCCTAGACCAGATTTCTCTGTGTCAAAACCGATTCGATACATGCTTATCGCATCACCTTCCAAGGAGTTACAATGTGTCAAAGCTCATGTCTATGGCGTTAAAGGGTTAAAGGACATTTTAGAAAGAAAAATGTAAAAAAAATATCACTAGAAGAAAATCTGCTCCAATCAATCAAGATCTGGGAAATACAAATATCATCACCCAAAACCCACAAACAAGAGTTTTACCTTCACTTTGAAATTGTTCAGGAATTTTTTGGCCTGGGATTAAACTAAAACTCAGGGCCCCACATTGTGTTGCACGTTTACTGTTCATGAGAAACCGAAAAGTTCCACAAATAAGCACCTCTGTGCCCATAAAGGTCTGAACAAAAGATTCTGACTGTGTTCAAGCAGAAACCTGGCACCCGAAAAGATTTTACCCTATGCGTCTTGGGGCCTTGTTGTTGGATGATGCATTGCACAGTCAAAAGTGACTTGTGTTACAACACACAGAGGAAACAAAGTATATGCATTATCTTTTTTACTGCAGTGTGTTAGGATCCCTCCACGGTGCTTAAAGAGGGCTCCCTGTAATATGTGTATGTGAGTTTGTGTCTGTCCTGTAATGTAGGGCACAGAATTGTTTGCTGTCTGTATAAGCTGAGTTGGTCAGTTCTCTTTTTTTTCTTTTTTTTTTTTGTGCGTGATTTCTCCAAAGGTGGTGGAAAAGATGGAAAAATCAGTTGCAGTGAAATGCAATTACTTTGCCAAAACTAGTTTTTCCAGAGTTTAAACACTGCAGTGAGACAATAATGACATTCAAGATGATAACCGAGCAAAAAGGAGCCTGGAAGAGGGGTTTTAATTTTCCCCCTGAACTGCTCCCTCTTTGACCATCTGTCACAGAGGTATTTTTTGTTTTTGCTTTTTCCCCCATACTGTACATGACTGACTGAGTCGCTCATTCTCAAACCCTTCCAAATACTACATCTGATTAGTGAAAATTAAACACAGTAGCTGTTCAAAATGCATTTTGTCTTATTACAGCTGACTAGATGATTTTTTTTTTTTTTTTACAAATTTATTCTCATACTGTTGGATTTTGAGCCCTTCTTTCCAATGCCTTTCTGTGTCGTCAGTAACACATTTTAAGCCCATTTTGCAGATCCTTGAACTAAGCACTTTACTTCCCACTAAGCAGATGAGCAACACCCTCAAAAATACACAGATGTGTAAAACTGTATGAAATGATCAGAACTTAACCATAATGTCAGCATGCTGAGCAACAAAGAAACAAAAGGGCAACATTATTATTTCAAACTAAAATGTATCTGCCACCATGAAGATAAATTGATATTCTAGGCAAGGCAAGGCAAGTTTATTTGTATAGCACAATTCGTACACAAAGTAATTCAAGGTGCTTCACAAAACAGAAAAATGCATTAAAATCACAATACATCATAGAAATAATCAATGTAAAATTTACTTTCAAAGAAAAGAAAAAAAAAACAGAAAATTGATGTAAAAAAGAAAGGAAGGAAAGAAAAGTGCAGATAGGACCTTTCAGTCATATACACGGCTAAACAGAAATGTTTTTAGTCTAGATTTGAACATGAACACAGAAGAGGCCTGTCTTACGACTTCAGGGAGTCTGATCCAGATTTTAACTGCAGAATATTGAAACGCTGATTCCCCTTGTTTAGTTCTGACTCTGGGAATCAACAGGAGGCCGGACCCTGAGGTCCTCAGAGTACGAGATGGTTCATATGGTTCTATATATTTTCTGTATATTTGGTCCTGTTCTTGATGTCGATTTATCAATGTTTTGATTGACATTCCAAGTCTTTATCATTTTAATCTTTTTGTTTCTCTTACGTCTTGTTATAAGATTGTGGTATTTCAATTTTTGGGAAAATAATTAAAAAGAAGAAGTAAATTGGGTTTTATAATCAGCAAAATAAATTAATCTCTTTGCTCTTTCATTTCTGGATAGTATAGCATAAACAAAAATGCTATACTATCATATCCCAAACCTCATCCTCCAGTAAAAAGCTTAAAGGTTTTAGGTACTATTGCAGTTTTTCTTTCTTGTTTTGATTCTGTCAGGCACTGTTGGTGTTTTTTGCCACCTTGGGGTTTGTAATCGGTCTATTCAGGAATTTCTAACAACATCTTGACGCAGGACACGGCACTTGAATTTAAGATGATTTCTCAAAGCACAAGTTGTTTCTCTGAACTAGGTTGGTCCTGTCAACACGCTTGCTCTCTGCACCACAGAGAACAAAAAAAAAAAAAAAAAAAAAAAATCAGAGGGGTAAAAAGCCTGGAAAAGTCGACAGGCCAGAGAGCAGATACCTTGATTTGACTGTACTCAAAAAGACAAAAGAAGCACAAAAAAGTGAGACTAATACTGAAGCAACGCCTGAACTGACAAAGAACATATCTCTCCCCCTCACCCAGTGATTTTTGTGCTTAGCTTTTCTCAAACCATAAAAACTCTTAGATCAGTTTAACTATAAATGGATAGTCACTTAAACAGATCATATGGTATGACTCATTAGCTTTGAGCATCTTTCTCATTTAGTTTGTCTCTTCTTTGTCAGATTTGTTATGGTACTTCCAAGAGAATCCCCAGCTTCAAATATCTTTCCCTTCACAGGTCAGATTCCTGTCACCACATTCCTGTTTCCTCTGTTCTCTGTTGAGAAATTTCTTCTCACTTGGAGCATATTGCACCTTTGTTCTGCCCTTCTCTCTATGATTCCTTTCCTTTTAACTGCCTTACTCTCTCCTCTTCTTGTTCTTCATCTTTCTCTGATTCTCTCACCCTTCTTCTCTTCCTCACCTGTTCATGTATTAGTTATATTACTCCTCAAAATTTCTGTGTGAAGTTTCAAGATCCTCCAACACACTGGCTGATGCACATGAAAGAGCGATGGACATGGGATGGCAACAACATGACACAAACACACACACACATATACACAGACTAACACATGCACATTCCCCAAGGCAGGCCCTTAGGACCTGCTTAAAGAGAAAGGCCAAGTCCACACTGGCGTTTGCACTTCACACTCATGGTTTTATGGACACAAACACGACCCGTGATGGAGAGCATTTAACACACTTGCAAAACGTTTCCCTCATAGGTGTTGCTTTAAGTCCTTGACTTTTGCATTTAAGTAAATATATTCTATTTTACACAAGAAACACTCGTGGGTTTTTTGTTCAATGGCATCAACATCTCGAAATATTCAGCTTTAAAATGTAAAAAGAAAGTCTTTCAGTATACAGTGAAAAATACTGATGCAAATTTTTAGAAATGTATGGATATAGTATGTCACGGGGCCAAAGGCGGGGTACACCCTGAACAGGTCACCAGGTCACAAAGCACACGATCACTCCCACATGCACATCTGGGTACACATTGTAGCACACATTTAGATCAACATATGAAGCTTTTGGACTGTGAGAGGAAGCCGGAATGCCTGGAGAAAACCCTTACATGTATGGGGAGAGATACAAACTCCACACAGAATGGAGAAGGATTTGAACCAGGCCCTGGCTCTGAGGCAAGAGTGCTAACCACTCCACCACCATGCAGCCTACAATTATGTGATTCCATTTAAAACCCTTTACACCATTTAATGATAAAACATCTTTAGATTGTGAAAGGAAAACCCTCCACGTTAAGAGATTTTGACTACAATCTTTATTCAAAGATCCACTCTGATGAAAATCGTGTTCTTGGTGTTCTTAAACATATTCTTGTGGCATAGTTTTGATGATGGAGGACATATATAGGAAGAATAAACAAATGAATTGCGTTTCTGATTACAGATAAAAAAAAACTTGAAAAATAGATTGTTTTGTGATGCAGAAGGTGGGCGGGGTTACTCCATGCCAACGGTCCCACCAACAAATCAGAGGCAAATTTCTACTGAACAAGTGCCGCTCCCAGAAAATGACCAAGTTTTTTATTTGGGCTACAAATGACATAAGGCATTACAATGAAAAGACAACTCAGAACTCTTTGAAAATAGATCGGAGTGGGTCCTCAAGCGGTTTTCCATTACTAAAATGTTTAAGAAAGAAAAAAAAACACTTATTTATTACAAAAGTAATAATTAAAATAAATAATAAGCTATATTACAGACTCAAGGTCTATTTGCCTAAAAGACTTAAAGATAAAAATAGGACACTCAAACAAGTATAAACACAAAGACATAAAAAGTATTTTACAAAATGTCATAAAAGTATAAAAATCAAAGACATAGGAATATAAAAACAATGACATAAAAGTATAAGAACAGTAAAATAACCAGTTATAATTAACTTAACAAAAAGACTAAAACTGCTGCCTTAAAAAAATAAAAAAAATAAAAATTAAATTAAAAAAGAAAAAGATAAAAATACAATACAAGGCTACAACACAAAATTGCAAAACCGACTTTTTTTGCTTTCTTTTGTGGTTGTATTTTAACATGAGTAGAGAGAGGGTCAATATACCCTGTTTAAAAAAATGAGTGGCATTCTGAATGCAATTAATGAAATCAATGAAAAAACATAGACAAAAAATAATTTACCAATGAAACCCACTGTATTACAGTTTAAACATTTGGTTCATAGATCAAAAAGTAAACCTTAAATTGACAACCACAATTTGGGAAAAGACATTTTTATTTTAGGAAGAGTGGAAAAAGAATACCTGCCATCAATGGGCAACTAACTTAGGCTACATTTAGACATACATTTTAGTTTTAAAATGTAAATGTTTATTTCGCAAAAGCATCTGCTAACAGAGTCATGTTTTGACCTCCTTTTCAAGCAGTTGTGACGGCTGTCATTGAACAGCTATGCAACTGTGAACCAACGTTTAAAGGTTGGACATATTTTTTGACATATTGCACCAGAAATAACCAACTCATTTTGTGAATTTCAGGGCAGAAACCTGCTTGGTCTACAGTCCACTGTCACTTTATATGTGAACTGATTACCATCAGAGCAGAACTTCTCACTTGGAAGTCAAACGCACTTCTTAAGCAGTTACTTCCTTAAATTGAAGGTTTTGTTGTGCTCACACCCAGTAAAAGTTCACAGTGTCAGTCGGCCTCCAGAAATCTGACACGTACAGCAGAGCTGTCCACTCCGCT
This sequence comes from Oryzias curvinotus, assembly GCA_023969325.1. Lineage (NCBI taxonomy): Eukaryota > Metazoa > Chordata > Actinopteri > Beloniformes > Adrianichthyidae > Oryzias > Oryzias curvinotus. Next base: position 23,575,162 of record CM043710.1, read on the forward strand.
ATTGATTTCCTTATCAGGCAACAGACACACAGAAAATGCTGGGAATGAGCTTTGGGCCAACAGAAACCTCTGCGGACAGACCTTCACTCACAGGCGCAGCCACACTGTGCCAACTGTAATTTTTGGGGTGCAATCAGTTTTAAAATGACCCTGGGAGGCTTAGAAAAATGTGGTGGTTTATTGACACACACTCATGGTGTCCACAGAGCTCTGGCCGACAGTGACTCTCCTTTATTAACCTATGCCCAACCGATTCTTATCTGCAATACACAGGACACGCACACTTACACTCATGTGTCCAAACAAAAATATGTCTGTGCACAACACAAAACATTAACTAGTTATTAAAACGACGTGCATTTCAGAGCATGTTTACTATTTAACATGGGCGCACTGTGTCTTTGTTTGGCATCACTGTCATGATCCACACCTCAGCTTCGTCCTGAAGTCTGAATCACTACAGCAGTCGACCCAATACTTCCACTCACTTTATTTTAACCCTAAAAGCTTCACCTAACCTGTTCTGCTCTGAAAGATGCTGGACTGCACAAAATAAAAAATTTTTCCATTAAAATTGTATGTGAATAATTAATTCCATCTTAAAAATCCTGCTTGTCCTTTTTATGTATCTTTTATTACTTCTTTTTTTTAATTTTACTCAAATCATGCTACATTTGGGAGCAAATTTTCAAATTTCCTATATTTTTCTGTCTAGGCGGTCCTTATAAAGGCAGTTGCTGTGAATTACAAGCTCAGGCACACACGAGCACAGCCGGGGGGGTCGGTTGAAAACTTGTTGCCCTGGGGCTCTGACTGCATCTGTTCTACAAGAGCCATACAAATGAGAAAAGCATCCGAGCAGAGAGAAACATCTGCGCACACATGTGTGTGCCTGCATGCGTGTGCGCCTCTGCATACGCGCCTGTGTGTGTGACAGAGGTGTGTGGATGTGTGTCTGTATAAGTAATCTGTGAGCAGACATTCAGTCATCTTCAATGTCAGGCTTTTGTTGCCTGTGTGTGTGTGTGTGTGTGTGTGTGTGTGTGTGCGTATGATACCATGTTGTTAATGTCAACAGGTCTTATGGCTAAAACTTTTTCTATCTAAGGTTATATCCCATCCAAATCTGTTTTTTTTTTCTCTGTCCAGCAGCTAAGCTAGTCAGTAGTTACTTGAAGCCTAAAGCCTTCTATCCGTTTATGTCTAAGGAGGGAGAGGAAGGGATTTGGGGGGAGGGGATAGAAGTGCCCCTAAAGACTGTCCAAAGTTATGAGATGGGAAAACCCCAACACACACAAGTGGGTTGGGGTGTGTGGGAGGAGGGGGGGGTGGATTGCAGAGTCAAATTCACCCCCACCATTTAATTGTCTTTTATGAATAAAATAAAAAAAAAAAATTACTAAATAGCTAAATAAATAAATTCAGTCTCCTATAAAATTAGATTAGCTAAATATAAAATAATTGATGAGCAGAGACTTCAGGCACTGTTGAGCTAATATGCAACAAAGGAATTATGATGTGAATCTTTAAACTGCAGATGCACCAACCTCTTTGGGGTTTTTAAAAAAGGCTGATGGGCAAATTAACAGCTGCAGCCATAAATGCAGCTTTTTTGACTTCTTGTTGTTCTCGCCACGTGATAGCTGGCTGATTTCACAGATGAATTAACATGTTGTCAAGACACAAAAACATCTATTTTACCCCTGATAACTTTGTATATTTGTGTATAATGACAGGAGGAAAAAAAACACACACAAAAAATAAATAAATACCTAGAAGCAAATGTAAAATTATCTTCGTGGATGAATGTGATCTGCAGTCTAAATAAGCAATTCAAAGTACCTTTATAAAAACACTTAATTCCTATTTATCCGTTGTTTCTGCCGACAGAATCATGTCAGAATATAACTTTGCATGAATGAACACGTATGGGACACAGTCATGCAGCGTGCACGTGCAGACCTCCGTAATATGAGAAGCAGCTCTCTGTGTGCTCCCCTGCTCACACCTGGCTGAACAACCCAGTAATTAACCCTGATTTCACTTAGTGAGCATGGGGAATACACACACACACACACACACATTCATCATGTCACCATACACGCTGAAATACAAACTGAGAAGCACTGAGGTGCACAAATCCAAAGACAGGCGAGCTCCACAAAGGCGACACCACAGCATCTGACTGAAGTGACTCATAAACACATTAGTGTGTAAATCAAGGACAGTGATGCGCAAATGCAGCTACACACACTCTCGGCTCACAGGGCGTCAGGAAGGTGTGCCCATGCATGTGTGCCTGATTTTTCCCTTTGTTCACCACATTGGCAAAAGGTTATTCTCCTGGCATGAGGCAAAGCTGACTGCACCTGAGCTCCATGCACACACACACACAAACTCACGGCACTCACTTTCACTGGAATGTTTAGTGGGGTTAGGAGAACACGCACATTTAGGAGCTCCCGGGAGTTTCGTCTGCACTCCGCTAACAGATGGTAATGACATTTTCTTTCCCCTGGACGATCATCTAATCAAAACAGCAACGCATGCACACACTCCAGCCTCCCTTTAGATTAAAACACCCTTGAAACACCAATTGAGGTTAACCGTGCAATTCAAACCTTAGCTACAAGAGAACATCACTCAGGTCAGCACAGCTCAGCTCAAATTTTTGTTTGGAGTTTGTGGCATAAAAGCATCCATAACATAATGCAGTACGAGATACTGATGTTGATGATGTAACATGGTGATGCAAAATAAAATGTGAGGAAGAAACATTGTGAACTAAATCTCAGTTTATAACTTTATAGCAGAATCTTATTTGATTGATGTCTGCTTTCAGTCATCATCTCACTATGTTTATGTCAATTTTTCTTATAAAGTTTAGCAGAATAAAAAAAAAATTAAAATGAAATCAAGAAAAATATGGGGCTTAAAATTTACATGTTTAGTTGGAGTTTCTTGACTGCATTCTGTTAAAAAGTGAAATGTAGTGTTAACAATGTTTTTGCAACCTTGTTTCTGAGTGACTGAATGACTTGGCTGTTGTGTTTTGATTAAGGATGCTCGTTTCCTTCCCCACTGGGAAAATGATCTGAAAATGCTCGTTCATCAGCTTAAGCTGTGGGTTATTATGTAAAATTTTTAAAATCAAGAATTCTTAAGTGCCAATTAGACTTTAGATCATTATTGGGAAATTAAGCACAGTCTGGGGTAATATGCTAAAAAAAATACTTTGAGGGTTAAAACACGGTTTGGGGCATCTTGGCACCTTTTTCAAAGTAAATGGCAATTTCATCAGTGTTATGTCATCTTAAACTATAGGCGTTGTCATTAACTATTACCTCAGCAATTGTAAAGTTAACATAAAAAAGATAAAACTGTGTTATAATGGATACAGAGATCACCAGAAATCTTAAAACAGTTTATTTTTCCAGGTAAATGTAAGCTAAGGATGTGGTGTTCATAGAGTTCGGGAGAAGCATGAGGTCGAAATTCCACTACAATTCCCTGCTCCAACATGCACAGCTATTAGCCTCCCGTCCAAGTTCTTTCGATTTTTTTATCTAACAGGATGCTGTTAGAAGAGCAATTTAAACTCTTATTTTTTCATGTTTTTAAAAATTGACCTATAGTCTCCAAGTTTCAGGATGGACAGTCTACCACAAGGCCACTCACGTTGTGTACATTTGAGCACACTCCAGCAGAAACCACATATTGTGTAACATCAACGGTGATGCAAGGACAAATATGTGTTGCCTTTTATTTTTGCCTTTATTTCCTCTAGTTTGTCGTTTACACCTTAATCCTACTGAATATTATGTCTTCTTTGGACACTAGCCAGGGCGGCTTGGTGGGGGAGCGGTTAGCCCGCTCACCAGCTTCCTCCCACAGTCCGAAGTTGGTTACTTTGAATTCAACTCTTTGTGTGAATGTGAGTGTGTGTTGTTATGGGCCCTGCACTAGACAGGTGACCCATCCAGGGCGCACCCCGCCTATGCCCCACAATAGTCTGGATAGGCTCCAGCAACCTTGTGACCCCGAAAAGTCACGCGTCATCTCTGTTTTCCACCGTTCCTTTTTAGGAATTAAAATTGTTTTTGTTCATTTACTTGATGTCTGGTCACACCTGTGTTGCTCTGGTGTTGTCATTTAACTGCAATAGCAATCAAATGTCTTCTAGCCGTTACATCAACAAAACTGTGACCTGATATAAAACATCCAAATCTCGACTATTGTTAAAAACTCACACTGCACTTTGAATCCATTAACACGCAGTGGAAAAGGAACTTGACGGAGGGAATGCAACAAGTCGAAAGAAATGAGTCATAATTTTCTCTTCACTCGGATGCCTTTTAAGTCTGTAGTTTGAAACCGAGAACAAAGATAGTTATGACAAGATTGTGAACATATGGTGCAACGGAGCGAGACAAGAGGCAACAGAATGTAATCATGTCTGACAACAGCAGAATGCTGTGATGTTATAATTCTATCAAAGCCTTTATAATAAAATTAGCCAACCTCCTCTCTACTCTACTTCAATATCTTTCTCAGCAGGACAGAACAGTACATCTTATTGTGGGTGGAACTATGAGGTGGAAAGTAGGTGAATGAATCATTACTTCATATTTCTTCTCTGTGTTAGTGCAAATGTTCACTTATAATATTACAGAATTAAAATGACATTAAAAGTAGAATGCAACGACGCATTTGGGCAACACACATAATGATAAAACTATTGGATTGCTGTGAAAATTGACAAATTCATTTAAAATGATAAACTGTAAATTGTTTTCTGTGTGTGTAGTTCCTTTGTTCCCCTGCCAAGTGTAAAGCGTGCAAATAAGCTTAAATGTGCAACCGTTTTGTATGCAAGTGGAAAAATGGACCTGAAAAAGAAACTTTAAACCCACTGTGATACAACCATCAGTGTTTGTCAAACCTTTTTCACAGTGCAACCAGTAAAACTTCTGATACTACGGAAAGTGTTTTTCTTTGGCTACTTGGCTTAAAAATAACTGAATCACTCACAGGTTTAACTCATAAAATCTATTGAAATTTTCACTTTAAGGCTGCTGGAGCCTTTAGAAAGGGATTTTTGGTTTCAAAGTTGTAAGAACTAAGCATTTCAAATGTTTGGATCCATTTCACAGCTTGAAAGAATGAGAGAGAAAATGAACCAAAACCACTGGGAGGAGCATCGACTGAAAGAGCAGAGGCTCAGAGGGCTCATTGTGGGATCTGGTCACTTCTCTGAGGCTTACTCAGTATTCCCTACATGCTGTTGCCACACCACAAATAAGCAGAAGCAACAAACAGATTCACATGAACACAGAAGCCAGCCGTTTTGCACACATTCTAATGAACTGTCCCACTTTAGAGCATCTGCTGTTTACAAATAGGATATATATTCTAGCTGCAGTTTATGTGAAGACATGATCAGCAAACATTACCTTTAACAATGAGGTCAGCATAGTTGGATACCCCAGAACCTCCATCTGAGCGGATGACGCAGCGGTAGCGGCTGGTGCTGCGCTGAGATGTGTCACCAACGCTGACAGTTGCTGAAAAACGCCGGTGGTTCACCACTCTGGTCACCATCAGCGCTGTGTCTTTGCCGTTCCACTGCTGCAAGGTGGGAAGGCAAGAACAGTCTGTTAAAGCTTGCAGTATATCGATAGTCAATTCATTTAATTAATTAAATGATTGATAACTGATGACTGAGAATGCCATAAAGCTCATACGAAGATGTCTGTCAGCCTGGTCTACAAAATTTACACTGAATAGGTGGCATACCAGCAGTCAAATGATCTAATAAATATGGATTAATGGAGTTGAAACTATCTTAACAATTCACCCCATTCACCCATACACACACACACACACACTTCTGCTGAACACTGACCTACCACAACCTATAACCACCAGGAACAATGTGGGGTTTAGCGTTTTGCCCAAAGACACTTCAACACGTGGGCGTGCAAGGCGGGTACCTACAGAGGTCAATCGCCCCCTCTCTGCACCATGGCCAAAGGTTTTTATTTCAAAAGGGGTTTTTCAGTCTTACTCTTAATAGAGGGATTTATTCTGACCCAAAGAAAGCCTTACTGAAATGTAGTAACATTTTTTAAAGTACATCAAGAGTCTTTAAAAACTGTTTGATAAGTCTTGTGGCTGAATAAGAGGCAATGTTTGTTTGTTTTTTGTAGTTTGAGACATTGAACTGAGGGCTTTACTTAGGTTTCTCTTATTAAAACATGTACACTGATACTATTTGGAAAAAACAAAAGATGATTTCACTCTGGATTGATTGGTAAAGTATCTTTCCCCAGATAGTCTGCTTCATTTAGCAGGTGTGAAAGGTTACTTTAACCCTGGTGTAAACCAAACAAGCAAACCCTTGTCTGCCTGAAAACAAAGGTCTTGGCCCCCTGGTATATCAAGGATTGGTGTGGTTCATCAACATATGGTCAGTCAGAGAACTAGCAAGGCTAATGGTAAGGTTTTCATTTTTCTTCCAGGTCAGTGTTCTTTTCAAATGCTCCAACCCCAAAGACACTCCCTGTACAAATGTGTAAAAATGTGTTACTGAAAGATACACTAACTTTCCTGAACAAAACAGAATCTAAAAACTGTACCCGTACTATTATCTGCCTTTCCTACCTAGATCTAATTTATTCAACTACTCACTATCTTAAAAGTCAATTCAAAGAAAAAAAAACATTTTCCCTAAATGACCCAATAAAAGGGTCAATGCTCTCCATTGCAAATAACATTACTGTGCGGTACAGAGCTCTCAGGGTACATACCTACGTGCTGTGAAAACGTGAATGCAAGCAGAAACACACGGCTGTAAAGTGGAATGAATACAGTTGCATGGTTGCGCATAACACACACGCATAGACATATGACATTTGCAGAAATGGAATCACTGGTGCAAAGAAGAACAAGGGCTTTTAATCTTTCCTGAAATAGAGGCGGCACTGCTGTGAATGTACAAGAACGTAAATTAGAGAATGAAGTGGACAAAGATTTCATGACACTTTGTGACAACCATAGATATTTGGAGTGTCCTGCCCATCTCATCACATCAATGTACACATTTCCTGCTGCTGCCATTCATGCACAGCTGGACTGATTTGTTGTTGCTGACCTGCAGCCAGAGTTTATCCTGCTGAGACCACTTCCCTCCAGCTGTGCACTGAAATGTAGCATTCTGACCCACGTTGACCTCCACGTTCTGCAGGCGCAAGAAGTGTGGAGCTTTACCTGCAAGATGAACAGTAATGTTTGAGATGGAGAGTGCACAAAACTGAATAAAATCCACATTTAATGCATTGCAAAAGTAACATTTTAAAGGGAAATCTAAGAAAATTGGGGTGTTTCAGGCCCCTCAAAAACACCTATTTAAATAAGTTCTGCTTGAGTTTGTCCAGTGGCTGTCAGAATCAGTCAGTTAAATAAACATGCATTGAAAAACATGGCAGACTGTCAGAAACAGCATGCTTCTGACAGCATGCCAATGACCCACAAGACCAATCAGTCAATCAAACAGAAGCAGCTCGGTTCATTTAGGCATGAAGATATGTTCAGCATATCTGTGGAGGTTAAAACCTGGCATCAGATTGAGTTAAAAAATGAGGATTTAAGACACGTTTCATGTAGCTTGATAAAATTTTGACTAAGATCTTATGAGAGCATTTCTCCAACAAAACTGATTTCTGCTGCTGTCATAGAATGGGCAGACGGCTGGTTCCAATTGCAGCTGGGTTTTTTTAGTCCACAAAGCTAAATCAGGATTAGGCAGGCAGGGATCAATAACGACCATGGGAGCATCAGAGAAGAAACAGGAGTAGTCAAGATCAAGGTGAGATTCGGGGCAGGCAAATGTAGTCAGAGACGAAACGGGGTCAGGAAGATCAGATTCAGATATAACGCTTAGTAATGCAGGCAGAGTGGCACAAACAATACTTTGCACTGAGTGAGGCTCAGTGCAGTGCTTATATACTGTGAGTGATTGCGCATAAGAGTCAAGTGTATGGCATCCAGAAACTGTGTGCTGGGGTTACTGGCAAATGTGGTTTGTTTATGATGACCAGAGGAGGAAACAGAGCTCTGACTTCTGACAGCTGTACTGCTGATTTGGTGGGACAGTATGTAGTACAGAATCTGTCTCATGTTTTAGTCATGATATGAGACACCTGTCTAACTGTAATCCCTGAACTTTGACGAATTTTCTTAGTTTTAATGCCTGTTGTGGATTTTAAAGACATGCAGGTCATAGTAACCCAAAGAGTCTGAATGAAACTAAATTAGACGTAACCTCGGAATCCTTTAAATGTTGAGCTTTTAATCCAAAATCTTTCTATGATTGAGACCTTGAATAATTAAGCATTTTGTCTGAATTCCTTAGATCTATTGTGGTGGAAAAAGAAGGATTCCAAAGGCAAAGCTTCTCAGTTTACTATTAAACGTTCCTACCCTCAACTGTTGCCATGAGCTATGAATTTTAAACAAAAGATGGTGGCCACAGCTGGTGAAAAATTACTGCATTCTCCATTAAAGTTTGGGCTTAAGCTCATCTACTTTAGGAGGAGCAAGGTATCCCTCCACAGAGAGAAGCTAATTAAGACGTTTGGATGTCTGTCAAGAATGCTGCCTAAACACCTTTATAGTGAGACGATAGGAAAATAATGAATTCAAAGGAAGCCCGATGGTAGACCCTAGTCTGACTACTTTTAGATACATACCTGTCTGACACCAACAAGCATGATGCTTAATTAAATACTTTGACAGCTGGATCTAATAAAGGCTTCAGTGAACGCATACTGGTTTGATCCTATGCCACTTTATGGAAGTGTTGTCTGCAGAGAAGCAGAGAGAGTCATGGCAACCAGACAGACTAACAGTCTTTCAGTTGATCAGGCAGTCAGACGATGGGTGACTTTGGTCTGGCATTGAGACGATTCTGCGACTGTTTGATTTCATTTGACTGTCTGCAGACTCAGATAAGCCCAACGGAGTGTGCGCCGCTCATTTAGCGATGATAATTTGCCTTGACAGTAATGTTCTGACTGCTGCAAATGACGAAGACTTGCACGACAAGAAAAGGTTGTTCCCTCAAAACCTGTTTAAACTCCTCATTTCCTTCCTAATGCTATCACCTTTTTCTTTTATTGTTTTTTTTTTCTTTGTCTGTGTTCACAATTGCTCATATTCTTACTTTGTCAGGGAGGTCATGGTATATTTTTAAACCAAATAAACTGCATTTAAATATTTAGCAAACACAAATAACAAAAATGCCATGAGTGGGTTCTACAGTGATTTTTGGTAAACTTCTGTCAGATTTGAGTGATGGAGACCCTGAGTTTGACAATTATTCCTTTCAGCTTGTAATCCGTCTACAACTCTCACGATTTGTCCTTCAAACGGCATCTGTGTGCATTTGTCTGCACGCGTGAAACAGCCATAAAACAGCCGACACTCAGTAGGGCTGCCGATGTGCAGGGTCACATGTACAAAAGCAGGCAGTCTGTCTCACTCACGGCAGGGGTGAGCCAGTACTCGTATGTCGTCGATGGCGATGTAACCCGGATGGCCTTGGACTGAAACCGCTTCAAATATTACCTGAGAGCAGAGGAAGACAGGGAGAAACAAAGTAAGAAGATGACATGAAAAGGAGTCAGAAATCAAACTTTTTCTTCAGCTGTCTGCAGCATCTTGATGTCCCTGTGAAGCTCAGATGGGAAGCCTAGGGGAATTTTCCACTAAAAGTCAGCCACTATTTCTCTTTTCACTTCACCACTTCTGTCTTCATCGTTATGCCAACCACATATGTTGTCGGTTTTCTCCTATTTTTTTGTACTTCTTCTCCTTGTTCCATGCATTTTCGCACATTTTGCTTCTGTCCATCTCTTCCCTTGACCTTTTCTGATTGCCATGTTTTTAAACATACTGCATAAGCAGCCATTATTTCGTTTTTTGACCACTCCTTTGTGTCATTTCTGAATTCTCTCCTTCAGAGCAGTCTCTTTTTCTTTGCACAGCCTTTAACACACTGTGAGGGTGACAGGCAGTGAGCAGGGCTGCCACGGGGCCGTGCACTCCTGGCTCACATACACACACACACACACAAACATGGACGTACCTCTGTAGTGTGCTTGTCAGGCTCCTCTACTCAGTCTGAATACTAAAGACCTCTGGTAGTTCAGACATAAATTCCACTCTCCCTAGCAGAAATGTCACTCGTCAGAGGCAAATATGGATTTTATTTTATATTTTTCTTTAGTCAGAACCAAATTTCGCAGCATGTTGTTGGCTTCTGACTATCTGACCAGATATAAACTTACTTGAGAAAAGAAAGGAACTCTAACTTAAGGCAGAAATCTTTGGCTGCAGAAATATGAGTTTTTATATGACGATTGTCTTTGAAAATTGACATAAATCTTGTGCAGTAATTTGAAAAAAACTAAAGTGTTGGTTTGAACCGGATTCAATGGAGTTTCTGTATTAGTTTATCTAATATGTTCTATTTGTTGACGTTGTTGATGTTTAATTCTTAAATACTTTTTTTGTTGCTGAACATAAACATGTTTTTTTAGAAATTCAGTGATTTTTCCACTAAATCCCAACATTAAGCAACTTAATATAAGTGAGACAAATTTTCGTTGTGATAATGTGACACATTGTTATGTTAAACCACCCTCATATAATAATTGTAACTTAAAAAAAATAGAAAAAATGCTAAAGTAATGGTAATTTTTAAAGATTTGAGGTGTCTATGTTAAAACAGTTAGGGTTTGCATATGTTGTGAGGTGATAGAACTTCTGTGTGTTTTAAGACCACAGATCAGAGCTGCATGGAGAAAAAAAAAGAGGAAGAATATTGTTTTATCGTCTACCTCTGAACCAGCTCTGAAGCAATTCAAAGCAAAGTTCAAAGACAGTGCTACAAGTTTGTTGTTGCCCTTGGTGCCCAGCGGTAGTCTCTTCTTCAAAATGGCAATATTTTTGTCTTTGGAGAAAAGGAAAATGTCATCTCTCTGCAGGAGGTTTTGTGTAATTAGGGACAGAAGCCCACAGAGAGACACAAAAGCATTTAATTCACTTTGGTTACTATTGTCCGTGATATGTGTGTGTGCAGTGGAGGGGTGCCGTCACTTACTGAGCACAGCTCAGTCATTAGGTGGAACACAGTCACTGCAGAGCTGCTACCTCACTAAAACAACACAGCGGGAGGGAGGGGGTACCTCCACACCTTCAACAGGCCACCGCACAAATGAACAGACAAGTTGTTAGCAATTTAAGAAACTGTTTCTGTATGAATAACAGCATTTAAAGTCATGAAAAGGGAAGTGTTTGCATGTGAACACATTATCTGCTGAAAAAGACAATGCACTTTTAGATACAAGCTAACTTCATTCGGATTAATAAAGAACCTAGGGCTGGGCGATATAGCCTAAAAATAAAATCTCCGATTTTATTTTTTTTTAATTCGATTTCCAATTTTTTCCCGATTTTTTTTTCCCCCCTACACAGGCGTTGTAGAATGAGTATGTGTGTCAGGTCGCGTGTGTGTTAGGGCGCGTGCATGTGTAAGTAGACTGAGCGCGTGCCACGCGACCGCGCGTGAGAGCTTTTGACTCCGATGAGCTCCTTTAGGTAAATGTTGCAGCGTGGGGACTCTTCCTCCACGTCTGTGACAGTAAAGCCACACCAGTTCCACACAACAGATGAGTTTATTTCTTTCTTGGGAACAAACTGCCCACTCTCACCAGTAGCCATGCTGTCACGTGCTGTTTCGTGTGTTGTTTGTCGCGTGCCGTGTGAGACTAACGCTACGGAAGCTCTGAGGAGCCAAAAATGCGCCACATAAAAACTCGATTTAGTTATTTTTGAAATCGCCCGTAACAAAAAATTCGAATTAATTCATTTGATCGATTTATCGCCCAGGCCTAAAAGAACCTAATGCAAAATAAAAATATTTAGCTTAATGCATATAAATTTGAGAAAAAAAAAACCTTTAATCACCTCACATAACTAAACTTATCTTAATAATACCTTACACATATTTTGGCTGTTGCAGTTTTTCCCCATGAAAGTAAACGGCAGAATTACATTTAGGTCAAATAAAAGGGCTAAGGTAGAAATGTAGAACAAACACAAAATATTATTTGAAAGCATCAGTGAAAAGAAAACTCAATGTTCTTATAAGTTAAAGGCACAAAACTATTTTAAAGTTTGCTACCTGGTAAGAATTGGGCCAGAAAGTAGAAATAGCCAGCTCCGCTTTCACCCAGCCCTCAGTGACGGTGTCAGACGCGTTCCACACGGGGTTGCCCTGGGGCCCGCCGTTAACCTGCACAAAGTATCATCAAAACAGATTTACGTAATCTTAACATTTTGAAAAAACTCATGATGCAATTCAAACTTAAATCTAGACCAGAAGAGACCATCCTGAGCCCATACTACTTACCTTTCTCTTTTGTTTTGGTTTATTCATCAATTTCTTTTCAGTTTTCATTTTTGTCCTTTACATTTGGGTGCTCAACTGCACCATTTTAAGACTGGCTAATGTACAATTACTCAGTCAAAATGTAATATTTAATGCTAATGTTAAATTTGTGAAAGTATTCCTAAAATGTTTCAGCAGATTAATGGAACATTCTCATTCATCTGCTTTTATAGGAACACATGCTGAAGTAAAACGAATAAGCTAGGTCCCAAAGTATTGGGTCACTATTTGTGAGTTAAAAAAGATTTTTTATAAATGTTTAACATTTATGACCATATCAATCTGGTTTGGCTCAACACCAGTAACAGAGTAACCCCAAAATCTGCACAATTGATTGTGTTCAACGCTGTTTGGAAACTAGAGAAAAGAATAGAAAAACAGTAGACAAATGGTCTGCTTTGGCTTCTGATTATTTGTAAAAAGTGTCTACAAAAGGCTTTTATTTCATACTTACCTGGGAAATAAACAAACACTTCTATAAAAAAACAAAATACTAAAGCCAGTTTGCTTTTATACAGACATCACACATGCAAAGATTTTCTGTTCATAGCTTTCTTTTAAACAACCAGGCCGTGAAAGTCCCACGGTAAACTTTACAACTCCTCCACTCAGAGTAGAGGTCTGTTTATTTGCCCAGTCTATCATTCCCCGCCATTCACACAGACTCAACCGATGGACCCACACCTTGATGTAAACATTGAGAGTGCCGGGGCTGGCTCCGTCCCTGCTGGACAAAGAGTAAAGGAAGTCGATGCAGTGGGTGTCGTTCTCCTTCAGGACTGGCATGTACAGGTGAGCCTTCTGCCAAGAAGCACGGCCTGATGCGTTTACCACCATGTATGAACCTGCAGACACACAAACAGAAAAAAAAGAAATGATTAAAAAGAATCAGCTGACCTAAAAGCTTCCAGACGTTTAACCCTTGTGCTATCCTAGGCACTTTACCGTTGGGAGTTGGGTCATCTAGACCCACTAGACAGTGCGCTGAACCTTTTTTTTTTTCAATGATTTGTGATTTTTAGTGGTTCAATGGATTACATGAAATTTTTCCACCTTTATCCACCTTTGTCATGGTAGGGAGAGCACTTTAAAGTAAGGGTGGGGTCATCTAAGATAGCACAAGGGTTAAAGGCACAGAAAGAAAATTTACAAAGGTTATAGTGTCCTATTTATACAACAGCAAATAATTATGAATTTAACTTTTAAGCGAACCACAGACAAGAATTTTTTGTGAGCTGCATTGACCAAATAGTTTAGGGGTGGCATTGTAATTTCAAAATAGAGGCAAAACTTGCAACCTATCCAGAGTATGCCCCTCCTCTTAATCCATTTGAACAGTCCAGTTTCAAATGACCCAGATCAAGTTTTTGTGGAACCAGGTACCAAAGGCTCCCATCATCAGATAAGTACAGTGCAAAAGTATGAAACAAAAATTCTCACCATAAAAGATGTTTACAATAAAAACACATTTTATTTAGTATAATAGGTTCCCTTGATAAGAAGTGGATTACATTTAGTTTAACACAAAATATCGGTTCTCTGAAAAAGACAAATGAAAAAAGGTCAGATGTCAGTTGATAGAAGTTGCTACAATTGTAAGATTTTAAGTTAATATATGTGTTAAAAATCAATTGCAATCATTGTTTTCCTCATTATTCTTATCAGCTTTTAAGCATTGATGCCTGTGAGATGTTGATCATCTGTCCTAAGAGAATCTTTTCTTCCAGTTTCCCTTTTCTGTACCAAAAAACTGTCCTTATTTAATGTCCCCAGTGTCTTCACTTTTTTTTTTTTGTTTTACAGTTAAGGTTTTTTGCTTTCAGAAGTTTTCAGCAGTTCTCGATTCAAATAAAACTTAGCTTTCCTTTTATCCATCTCCATATGAATGTTCCAGCAACACAATACTGGAAGTGACTTTACATCTTTGTTGTTCTGAAAGTGACATTGTGTATAAAAAGAACAAAATAACTTTGTTTATGGATCTACAAGATAAAAAAATGTTTACTTTTGGTAAATGTTTTTTTTTTTTACACAAATCCATCATAAAATTTTCTGTGAATTTTCAGGGCTTTTAGAAATAAAGGTCAGAGAATTTCCGTTTTCAAACTGTGTTCTTTGTATGCAAAAAAACTGCAATCTTGTTATTTGTGTTTGTGAACTGAATAAACTTTTTTCCTCAGTGGAATAAAGCATAAATCTTCTGGAGACCTGATATCTGTGATGGTGATTGTATTGGAGCATCAGTGACATCAGTTCTGACTATATACCATCTAGATAACTATTGATTTCTAAGTACTTTGTGATGGAAAGCACCTTGTAAGTTTTGCCAGATCTCTGCCAGATGCTTAATACAACAGGAGAAGTAAAAAGGAACAACTCTTGAAGATCTTCAGGTCACTGGAACTATATATCAGCATCTTAATGTATCCAGACGCGCGGAAGGTTCTAAATCAGGGCATAAAACACATTTTCTCTGACAGCTTATAGTTTAAGTGTGTTATAGTCAGTGCTTTATGGCACAGGATGGAGTTTTTATGGGTTTGCCAGCTCCATTTGGATAACTGCCATCAGCTGCCCTGAGAGCTTAAAGTAACTGGGAGAGTCTGTAGCGAAAAGTACTGTAAAGAAATACTGAATCAAGCAGGTGTGACTGTGCAATTCTGACGGCAACCGTGAGCGCACTTGTTTTTTTGTCTTGTCAAAGAGCTGCTTTAAACAGAGCTGCATCATTCCGATACTCAAACAATAGTTGCGAATTGTTACACGTCTTTTACTATGACAAGCAGCTCAGCGGAGAAGCGGGAGGTGCTACGCTGCCTGCATTCACACAAAAATTCACACATATGTTTCTCAGCTATGAGGTCAGAGACAAGAAATCTGTTCAAGTGAGAAAGCTGGAAAATGTGCTTGCCATGTCAAAGCACGGTTCTTGTGAGCATGCACGTACATCAAAATAAGTGGGTCAGCTCAGTAGAACAAACACTGCAGCACGTGCTGCCACCAGAGACCCCCTGTTCTCACAAAGATTTTGTTTTTGTCATTGTTTTCTGCAGTTGTCAGGAGCAAAGAGCAGGCAGGATATATATCAAGCTGTGTCATTCAGTTGCTCTAGTGCCTCTGAGCCAAGCTTTTGACCCCCGCTTTAAAGATTGATCCGCAGTCTAATCCAATATTGTTTCAGATTACTTCAAGGGCGAGATTTTGGTTTAAATGCATCCTTTCCAAACACAAACAAACCAAAGGGCCAACAAGTGTCTATGTGATGCATCCACCAGTAACGTTCTTGATAAGTGAAGGTCTCCTATTGTTTTTTTACGTGGACTGGACATGAATCTAATAACCAACTCTGACAAAAGGGGATCATAAAAGCTGAACTTGCAACAGAAATCAACCTTTTTCTGCACAATAACTCATATTTCTAGAACAGTAAATTGGTGTAGTAAAGTAAATTGAATCACATATTTGAAACCACCTCATTTTAAACTGTTTGAATTATAAAGAAAGAAGTATTAGAAACAGAATCTGAAAAATGTACACATAAGACAGTTTCACAGTTTGCATTAGACAACCTGACCTTGTTAACATTTTTTTCAGCTTTAAATTAATTTATAAAAATCTACCATTCAGTTTGATTAATCCTGAATTGTTACAGAAATGCACGTCAGTAATATGTAACACAGGATTAAGAAAATTGAGTGGTATCTGTGGGTTTTGAGACAATTTGACAACAGAATTACATCAGCCTGTCTCTGCTGTTCTTATCTATGCAGAGGCAATGCATAAAAGGTAATGCTGGTTCCACTTATTATAATTGTATCAGTTTGTATTTCATTTAGATTTTTTGTCACACACAGATCTTATCATATTTCATTTTATAAATGTATATGTCAATTAGGTATCATTCTGTTACAAATCTTGACATGGACTTAGTGTAGATGTAGATATAAAAAGCATCTACTGTCAAAATGGGAGCCATCCACATGAGTGGAAACAAACATTCAATAGGACACTATGTTTAATGAACAACAAATGGCAGAAAAATAGATAGAAATTCAGAGATAAGCAAATTTCTTCATCTTTATGCTACCTTTTTGACTATCTAGACATACTGGACTGAAGAGCAGGCAGTGAAAGCTATGAGGGAACAAAAGAGGAGGAGGGATCAAAGAAAGAACAGAAAAAACTCATTTTGTGCTGTGTTGTTCTTTTCGCGTATCAGATACACTGTCAATGGTGAAAAAGACATAGTATCGCCATTACAAGGTACACAGCGAATAGAGCGAGCAGAGTCAAATAAAAAAAAATGGCGCTACCTCTCGGCCCATTTAGTACATTTAATTCCCCCTGCAGTGCTCACACACACACACACACACAAACACAAAGGCATACCTACACACACAAACACACAGTGTTGGAACCCATATGTTCTGTGTCCTGAATGGGTAATGGCCGTGCAGCATGGCTGTCATCGCACACACATATCAAGACTTGCAATAGATATGAACAGAAACTGGAAGGGTTTGTGGACTGTATGTAATGCATTCATCAGTCATTACCTTTTTTAATTTTGTTAATAAAGTAAAGATAAATCTTTATTTTAACTAACTGTTGCAAAATAGAAGCTGAGGCTCCAGTAATCCCACTTGTGTGAAGTTTGAAAATTAAAAAACATCCTTCCTATCTATATATAGTTATTCTGTTTATTTTAAATGTATTCTAGAAAAATTAGAATAAAAAAAAGTTGTGTTTAAATTAGGATTGTGCCGTTTTTGGGCAAACTCAACAAAACCTGTGTCATTGTCTAGGACAGAGCTTCTGGAGAGCGGTAGTTGTTCATTAGAAATTAACCTCTTAGTTGTAGGCAGGACTGTTGGCGCGGAGTAAGCCTGCGCATATTTCCCATGATCCCTTTGTTTACACCATTTCCCGCTAGCTCACAGCCCCTCACAATCCCAACCTCACATTACTAGTACACAGATCCATTTCTCTCCAAGTGGATGCATCAGAATGGAGCAGAGAAGGGAACCTGTGGCCAGCTGATTCCTATAAGCTACAAGCTTTTCCAACAGCATTTTTTTGTCTGATCCTGATTCACAACTATTAGAATATAGAAATTTTCAACACCCAAAACACAATTTTCATTGAATTGGGTCTTTAACAGTATATATTAGATTGCATTTTCATGGATAGTTCACAGTGCCCAATTATATTTTGTAAGTGTATTGGGTATTTTTCCAGTTCTTTTATGTGGTTAATTTCCAAAATATCAAATCTCTGATGGGGTTCATGCACTGCCCTGCTCTTCTGCGTCTCTGCACTTTGAAATAATCTGATAACCAGAAAGTCAATAATTGACAAGCCATCGACAGGGTGACAGGCTAAATTGTAACAACAGGGAACTTTTTGCTCTCAGGTTCTGTTTAGGCCAATTAACCCCGCAACCCTCCGTTTCTCATCTCATCTTTTTTGCCCCATTTTTCTTTTCTATTCTTATAAGAAAAGTCCCAATCCATGCTTCTTTTTCCTCACATTCAGCCTCACACCCTTTTTAACCCTCTCTTTTGCCGTCTGCAATCTCACATGCCATCAGCTGCTCTTCAACAAGACACCTCACTATCATGGTGAAATGTGCTTTCATAAGTTCAAAGAAAAAGCTTTTAAAGCATGAAAATATTTTTTTTTTCACTACTCCTTCAGTAAATGGAGCAGGTGCTGTGTCTGAAAAGGTGTGCATTTGTGGGCTATTTGTGCAAGTCTGGGGAATCTCAGTAAACCTTGTAAATAGCTTCCATAATGCTTTTAGATTGCTGTCGGCTGGCTCTCTTCATTTAACCTAAACACACAAGCTAAATGTTGACACATCACCAATACCTGAGGACAAAGAGTGGCTTGAGAGACAAGAAAAGATCTACAAAGATGAGGCAGATACAGGCGAATCTGCCCAACAACGAGGAGATGTGCTTAAAAAATCACAGCAGATCGGTGAGCTTTAAGTCCCAATGTCTTATGGGGTATCTTAATTTAAAACTACACAAGCAAGACTATTCACTGAATTTTCTTAATACTATATATTTTTTGCCTGTTTCCTATCTTCAACATGGAAGCATTAAAAATCCAGAGAAATAACCGAGAAATGAAATTTTTTTTCTGATCCCCATGAAAAACCTTTTGTTTTTTAAGTTTAAGATACAAAAGTAAAGAATAGCAGAGACTAAAACATCCTTTAACAGATCAATTAGATTCCAGATTTTCTATTGAAGCACTTTGTCGATACAAGACATGAACACAATGTGCTGGAATGGCTCCCTGGGGTCTGTGTTCAAAGCATGCTGGGCCTTTTTTCCCCCGTGCTCTTAAGTCTCTCTCATTCTTCTTATCTGCTGTTTATTGTCTGTCGCCTTTTGGATAAAGACATCCTCTGAGCCCCGAGCGAGTGATCTCTATCTTTGCTCACAGCATCTCAGGGCTCAGCATACATTTTTAATTTTGACTGGGATTTTGCAATCAGCCGTAGAGAAGTGACATGGAGCTGCAGCGAGGTAGATTGCGTCCACACGTGTCCTAAAAATGTCTATCAGGCAGCATCTGTGGCTGCTTTTGTACTGTCAACTTTTTCTCAGCTGAACATATTCCATTGTGTCTACGTCTGTCTTTCATGAGCTTTTTATGTATTCCTTTTGTTACATTGCAAAGACATAGAGCAGTGTACAAACATTTTCAAGTGCTGCATTTTCAAGTATTATGTGGAGTTGGTTATAGATTGAAGGTCCTCTTGCCTTTGCCGTCTCGTAGGTACACACAAAAAGCACAAAAAAGTCCTGGTTGTTTGCACAAATCGTCTAAAGTACTTAGGTCTTTTTCTTTTTTTTACTTAATGATGTGGGAAAGAAACAACAAAAAATGAATTTGTTAATTGCATTTGTTTGGCTTCTTGGTGTCCAGATCACTGTGATATTTTGCTATCTTAAACTTAACATTAATGCACCGCTTGAGTAAAATAGAGAATGCAGGAAGGTAAATTGTAGTTTTGTTGGAGATATTTACATTTAAGGAGCTGCATCACTTAAGATTTTGATTTGCTTTTATTAGATTTCTCTTAGCTTGCAACAGTAAATGTCAAAAAGCCCATATATCAAAATTAATGCTTTCATTAAAATGAATTTTATCATGCTTAACATGTAAAAAATATTCATCCCTAAATGGTAGCCTCAAAACGGACAAATTTCTTTACTACTCAGTGCGTTTGTCATTCTTTAGTGCTGTCTAAATCTACAATTCCAAAATGCAGTGCTCTAAAAATTCCCCACAAGTCTCTGCAAAAAAATCAGTGTACCTTGATGCTCACTATATTGGAGAAAATAGACCACAATGCATTAATTTTGAATGAAATTCTATTTGAAAAAAATGCATTTACATTTATTTTTTACAAACCATCCAAATTTTCATTTTTCTAACACAGTTGATTCATAAATAGTTTTTTAAAATGTGATTTCATATTTGCTGTTAAAAATAAAAAAAAAAAATGGTACCCATGGTGTCCAAATTGCTTTTACAATCTAGGGCACTAGAGAGTCCCACACTATATAGTTTTCTGGTATTAATGTAGTAAGAAGGGAATTCGAACACAGCCGAATATCTTGCCTTGAAAGCTTTTAACCACATTGAACAGCCATATTTAGTATTAAGGCAACACTGTGAGAGGACTAAGCATGCCTGAACAGTCATGCACAGAAAAATCACAGATGTGGAAATCTGCTTGCCCACACACTTATCTGCATTCAGAGAGGTGTTAGGGAGATTTTTGCTGTTTAATAAGACACCAATGAATTAGATCACATGGACACTTACATGTGCCCAGGCCTAATGAAGAGCTGCTGAAATCAGCATCTAATAAGGTGGTGGAGACAGAAGGGCTGCTGATATCGATCAGCCCTTCAGGGAAAACCTTTATGCGTCTAATAAAAAAGCTGATCAATAACTAACCTGTAAGTCAAACGCAGGCTGCATATATAGTTATAGACACGTGGAGTAAATCCTCGTGATGAGTTATCCCTTAGGGAACTCTAAATCCCAAAAGTCCTTGCTGCCTCCTATCCTAAATGGGATGACCTATAGGAGATCGAAGGGCAAGCATGTGACAACTGACACTAGAGACAATAGATGGAGGCATCCGTCTAACTGAACGTGTAAGAGATGATTTAGGCAACACTCAGACCAGGAGACGCTGCATTAGAAGCAGAGGGTGTCACATAAAAAGACAAGTCTTTTATTTTAGTATAAAAACAGAGAATGATAAGTTAGAAAGTGGATTATTTAAAAAAAAAAGTTATGTAATAAATAATTTAAGTCCATACTTAATATCAGAAAAAAAAGTTAGTTTAATTTAAATGAACTGAACCCTCTTTAAAGACCCACTCCAAAAAAAAGGGTTTTAAACTATTTTCCCCATAAAGGAGGACATAGATTTATTGTATCTGAGTATTTCTTTATCCAAATTGTAGGTAGCAGTCAGAAAAAGACTGGAAAAGCTTGCAGTCGTGACATAGAAGCTAATCGGCAGGCCACAAGCTCCCTGCTCCACTTCATTCCAATGCATCTGCTTGTAAACAAATAGATCCATGTACGTCTTTGTTGTCCGAGCTGGCATCTGGCTCCCAACTGTAGGGCTGGATAGATCCAATATTGCTTGCCATTTTTGTTGTACTGGTAATGTTAGGATGGGGGTGTGACGGACTTTTATGTAGTAAGAGGGAGTTTGAACAGAAGGATGTCGGGAAGCAAGGACAGGCTGACCCCGCGCCACAACTCAGGTGAATTTCTAATAAACTACTGCCACTCTACAGAAACTATGTCCTAGAAAACAACAGAGGTTTGTTTTTTCTCTACATGATTGCAATTTAAAGACCACTGGGAACGCTTTAAACATTACTCAAAAAATAATCGGAGTGGGACTTTAAGAACTGATTTGTTGGATGGACCCATAAAAACACAGCTACTGGCTCTTAACCCAATCCTGGATTTCATTCATTCATTCCCTTTTGTCCCTTTCAGAGTCACTGGGCTGCCAGAGCCTATCTTAGGCAGGGGCCAGTCTGTCGCAGGGCAACAATCACACACCCATGCACACTCACATTAACACCTAGGGGCAATTTAGAGTAAGAAATTAACCTTTTTGAAAGGTAGGAGTAAGAAAACCCATGCATGCACAAGGGTCCCTCAGTGTTACATCCCCCAGCCAGGACTTGAAATGGGGGCCTTCTTGCTCTGAGGCAAGGGCACTAACCACTGCGCCACCGTGCAGCCCAATCCTGGATTTATGGCATTGAATCTTCAAAAATTAAGTGAACAATGAGAAACAGAGTCTACATGATAAATGTGCAAATAATGTAACAAATGTATCGGTATTTATGAGAGGCTCATTAGAAAATGTTTCTGACCTTTTCAAAAATATTATAGTGTCAATAACGATGCAAGTTTAGATCACTATAAAATGAAACCAAGTTGTCATTAACTAGAAAAAGTCGCATAGATCAGAAGGATTTGGCACAAATGGGGGGATTTTATGAGCACCAGAAGAAGGGGGGGGGGTTGAATCCTTTGTTTTGAAGCTACAAGTTTTGTTGTCAGGCAAAAGTACAGCTGACAAATAAAAAAAAAACTGTAATAGTGTAATTAACCTGTCATTCTTTCTTACTTCAGCAATAAAGCTAAATAGTAATTACATAAAGATTGTGAAATGTGCACAAAATATACCATGTTTCTATTCAAGCTGACTTACGTGAGAAGGCCCCCTCATATTCATCTACCCATAAAGCATAGCTGTATGGTTTCCATATTTTGCTGAAATTACTGCTGCCCCACACCGCTGCTTCATCTTCTCCCTACAGCACTGAAGCTGTAGGGACCTCTCTAACCTATTAAGTGAAATTCAAACTCACCTTAACCTAAACCAAACTCTTCACCTTTAACCTGAATAAGTAAAGGGATTCCTTAATGTTATGATGGAATCTCATGTTAGGTGCAGTAAAAAGTTTTTGTCTTGCTTTTTGAAGCAGCTGGAGGTGTGAAAGCCTTAGGGCTGCTTCTGGAGAAAAGGGAGTTGTAATGGTGTTTTTAATGGCCTCTGCATTTCAACACATTTACCATCTTGTTTTTTTCTTTCTCAAGCTTGACTTGCGGAACCATGCTGAGACAGGATAGAGGGTTGAGAGAAGGTGATACATAAAACCTAAAAGACGGCAATGAGTTTTCTATCAACTCATTCTCATGCAACACTGACACATCAAATTTTAAAGCCAGAAGCGACTCAATTTTTATTTGTTCTGAGTGGAAACCACTCAAAATGATGCGGTTAAAGGCAAAGCAAATGCATTTGTAGAAAAAAATAATAATTTTAGCCTTGGGAGAACAGACTGATGACTCACACGGTTTTATGGAGAGACAACTCAGTGAGATGCCTGTTCACGATGTGCTACTGGTT
Organism: Oryzias curvinotus; assembly: GCA_023969325.1. Lineage (NCBI taxonomy): Eukaryota > Metazoa > Chordata > Actinopteri > Beloniformes > Adrianichthyidae > Oryzias > Oryzias curvinotus. The sequence continues at coordinate 23,598,156 of CM043710.1, forward strand.
CTCCTCTTGATTAGACTCATTCAGGGTTATTACCTGGAGAATTAAATTGTCAATAATAAATATTTCGCTTGCATCAATTCTCACTAGGGAGACGCTTTATACTCATGAGATCATATTTGTGAAGGCAGAAGACTGCTACAACTAATATATGTGAAAAAAAACTTAACAAAAACACTTCATATGTATGAAATTCTTGTAATGTTGTACCATTCCAGATTTTTTAATCTCTTAATAACTATTATCTAATTTCAAATTTTTTTTTTTCAGAGTTTGTTCACGTCTTTGTGCATTAAAGATGATGCAAGCACAAACATTTGCCTCTGAACGACATTGCATGGTGTGTCCATGTGAATAGAGTACTATTTGAACATTGTGATTCAGAAAAAAGACACAAAGAGCTACAATGTATTGTCTGGCAGAGAGAAGATTTATTTTTGGCCTAGTTAATGCAAGTAAACTATAACGCACTAGAAAATTAAATCAAAATGATGACAAATAATGGTTTGCCACCTCAGTAATTTTTTTAAAACTAAAAAAGTTCCCTGTGAAAAACAAGTTTCTCCACACTGTTTTCTACACACTTTTTCTAACCCTGCAGTCCAACAATCTGGGCTTTTTCTCTAACCTATTAAGTGAAATTCAAACTCACCTTAACCTAAATCAAATTCTTCACCTTTAACCTGAATAAGTAAAGGGATTCCTTAATATTATGATGGCATCTTATGTTAGGTGCAGTAAAAAGTTTTTTTCTTGCTTTTTGAAGCAGCTGGAGGTGTGAAAGCCTTAGGGCTGCTTCTGGAGAAAAGGGAGTTGCAGACCAATAGTGCAGATATTATTTTTTTCTAATATAGCTAGACTACCGCACTGGTTTCTTCTACAAAGTCAGCCACATGCCTCACCTCTAGCTACTCCAAAGTTAACAATGCTAGAATACTTTAAAAAAGTCAGCTTCATTAAACCAAAATTTCAGACTTTGGACAAAAAAAAAGAAAATCCCCTGATCATACCATTAACTGGCTAGAACAACATAGCATCCAAACACATCAACTTCAAAATGTAATTGTACATTGTCTTAAATAGGGGTGTCCAATGATTGCATTGATCTAGATTTATTCTATAACTATTATCTATCAAGTAAGGGTAATACTCGACAAGTTATCAGAAATTGCATGACAACGATCATGATAATAATAATAATAATTGATACTTTATTTATCCCACAATGGGAAAATTCTTCACATTTTGACCCATCCCCTGGGGGAGTGGTGAGCTGCAGACTAGCCGCGCTCGGGGGGTGACAGCTGCCTGGGGAGAGCGGGGATCGAACCGCCAACCCTTTGGTTGTTCGGTTGATCGAACCTGCTCTACCGCCTAAGCTAAACTGCAACCGAAACGATGGATGGTTACTTCCGCAATTTCCATTCATTTCTAATAACGGGCGCCTTGCAGGGCTTATACCATGGTCACTTACAGAATAAATAAATATTGAGTTATTAGTACTTTAGTTTTGTTATGGTTTACGTTTAAATTGTTTTTCACAAAAAGTGGAGTATGACGCATTGTCATAGTAACAGATAGAGCCTGAAATGACCTAGCTCTACCACAGCGGATGAAAGTTGTATATTTGCTGAACATCATAAGTGAAACAAAGCATCATTTCAGAGGGAAAGTGCATCTCTTCCAGCTTGTGTTTGTCCAGATGATGAACCAACTTCTTTCTTTGAAACAAAATGTAAAGTTTAAATAGTTCACTTCCCCCACCGTCACCTCCTTATATCATCTTCTCTCTTTCTCTTCTTCTGCATCCCAGTCTTCAGAATTATCTTGTTCACCAAACAGGTTAAATGACATTATAAAGTCACTCATGTTTTATCTTCTGTCTTGCTGTTATGATAAACTGGAAGAAGGTACTATGTCAACATGTGTATTATGATTTTAACAAGAAGTTCATGGTGAATATTTTTGGATTAGGCAGAAAGGTTTTCCCACTGTTTTTTTTATTTTTTAAATAAAAGCACTGAAGAATCTGGATCTGATGTTTTTTTTTTAATTATTTTTATTATTATTATTAAGTATTCAAGATTTAAAAAAATACCCCTTGATTGTGTAAAAGTAAGGGGTGGAATTCTGTGATAATCGCAAACTTTATAAAGCCACTTTTTAAATTGTATATGACATTTTTACTGTTCCAAAATATCACAAACTGGAATGGAAAATGCTTTAGAAGGAAGTTTGTAACAGCAAATATTAGGTTACATTACAAACAGTAATAATTACTTCCAAGTCATAAGTAATTTATTGTTAAAAAAATGTATTGGATGGCCGCACTACCTTTAAACTATAAAAAAAAAAGTTCATTTTACTGGCAGTGCTTTGCCATATTTTGTGATGAGTTCAGAACAAATCAGTGATTTGAACACCAACACTGGAGTAAAACACCTGTCTCACGATCTCACAATGAATTACAAAAATTTTCACTGGAGTTGAAGATGGTGGCTTTCCCATTGACTTTATTTCTTGATAAAGCTTTCTCAGGAACTGCTGAAATAGCAAAGGTCATTCCTCAAACTGCTGATTGAGTTAGAGTACAACATTAGGAAATTTTCTTAGAATGATAAAGCATCAGAAGTTTCCCTTTTTACTGCCTGAACAGAAAAGCATAATTCCTCTCTCTGCAAAAAGCCTCTTTGCTCCACAGTTTACAGTAGATAAGTGTTGAATCTAACAAGTTATGCTTGGCTAAGTGAGACTACAGAAATCGTTGTGCTTACATCACTGCCACTTCCAGAGTGACTCACACAACAAGCACATGAACGCTCTTTAATCAGTTTAATGGTCTTCTGCCATGGAACATTTGATTATCCATTGTGTGCATAGTTTGACAGATATTTGTCAAAAAAAAGGTCAAAGGTCCTAAGGAAAAAGGAGAATTTTGTTTTTACACCTTCAGCGTTACCTGATAAAAGCTGCTCTCAGTGAAGATGCTCAACAGTGTGAGTGGGGTATCTTTTGATTGCTGCTCCAAGACGTTTCATTTGGCTGGAGTTGTTAGAGCCTGCGCAGCGGCCGAGAGCAGAAATTATATCCATTGAAAGATAATAGTTTTAATGCGTCAGACATGTACACCTATTTTGAAACTAGAAGTTATTCCATCTTCATGCGCCTGGGGGAGAAAACCACTCAGGGAACATTATGGCTATTTTTATGAGCCCGCTTGGGAACTGCTTTGTGCAAGACACACATGCACACGCACTCAGACAAACACACATGCACAGTCCTGCACTCAAAGATACATTCGACTCACACACAGAGTAATGTGAAGCCCACAGCTGGGTGTAGGGTCTATAATCCAACCACTAACTGCAAATGAAGAAAGAAACACATCAGGGGCTCAGATTAGATGGAGCTGGCAGAAATGGAAAATGAAACTCTCTTTCTCCGTGTGTGGCTATCACAGTCTTCTCTTCCATGTTGTCTGTCATTTTCAGACATTATTGCCTTTCTCTCAGTGTTTGTCACATTGAGCTTACACCCCCTCCCCCCACCCCATCTACGCACAGTCACATATAAACAGAGAGTTATCACTAACCTACAGAGGCCCATTACTTCTGTGATCCAAGGCTTTTATATGGTATAGCTTGGTCTTAAAAATGAGCATTTACTGCTCCTTCTGATAAATCATGTAAGTGTGAGTCTATAATTCAATCTACTGCCTGCTGCTTAGAAAAACTAGTTTTATATTTCCATGTAATGTTAGTTTATGCACTGAAAAAAGGAGGACCGAGACAGAGTCTATACTATTTCTACAAACAACAATTCATAAAAGTGGCTTGAATTAGTTGTGTGTTGGTGAAATCACAAATTTACAACTGTAATGCTACATTCACACCGACCTCTGCAACGCAAGTTCAAATGACCACTTCCAAAGAAAAAGGTCTATAAACGCATATATGTGCATTTCGAGCTCCTGCAATCAAAACTCTGGAGTTCAAGCATCGCTAAACTGATTTTACGTCAGTTTTTGGGGATTACATAAAAAAAGCACTGCCACTAAACACTCATTGACAATTAAACCAGTGGTACTTGGATTTGGTTGTGACGTAGAGGAAGCATCCTTTATAATTAACGGAAGTGCTAAACATTTGTAAATTAATCATGAAGAAGAAATTAATGATTGTGGTTTGTGACTGGCCGGAATTATATGACACCAAGTTTTCAATTATCGGAATAGAGCTGTGAAAGAAAAAGAGCAGAATTTGCACCGCATTAACATTTTCCATCAAGCCTCTTCCATCTGTGAGTATATAAGCTAGTATCATAACCTTCATGCATTCTGTGATCTGATCTGAAATTGTCTTTTTAAATTTACATTTTAACATTTACTCCAATGAATCTTATGTAATCAGTGCAGGTCAGAAATGGCTCACAGAAAAATCAAATTGTAATAAGATAACTGCAAAGCATTTTTTGACAAAATACTTAAAAAGAAACACTTTTCTTCTAATTGCTTTTTCATGGGATCGTATCTCCTTTTCAACAAGCCATCGAACATTTGTCTTATTTCACTTCTGTTTTCATTCTCCAGGCTCTATTTCACACAAACTTTTCTCCTGCCTTCCTCACCTTCAGATCCAAAACTTTTCTGCGGTCAGCACCATCGTCTGGTCTCCAAGTGTTTCATCCCACTTAAATGCAGACTCGTCAGAGATGTGCCCTTTTGTTCTGAGGGTCCTACTGCTTAAGACTTTCACAGCATGTCAAAGACTGGTATATTCTTTCAGTCGTTGCTAAGCTTGTAACAATGCCTATATTTGTCATCCAAAGATCTCCCCTTATTAAAATAAATAGAATAACAGCATAAACGTGCAAAGCTTCATCTGTGGATGATTTTTCTGTCTTATCTTAATCGTCTCTTTCTCTTCAGCACCTCTCTATAAATTCTAATACATTCCTATCACACTGTTTTCAGAATAGATTATTTTTCATGTATTTCTTTCTTTCTTCTTACAACTTTAAGGTGGGTGTTATGTGTGGATATGAATTCTACCAGCCATGCATTTACAGCCCTTGTTCCCCCTCATTCCTTATGTCTTTCACTTACCAGCCCACCCTTCTCCTTCCTTCTTCGTGTTTCTCTTATCTCCTGATTCCATTTATACATTTGTCACAAACAGCTCTATCTGCTTCAGTCGGGGCCACAAAGGGATTTTACCTGTCAGGTAATCCATCTATCTTCATCTTGCCATCAATCTCTGAATGCTGCTATCATGGCTTCTCTGAGAAACAGTCTGACAGCTTCACGCAGCTCAGATTCATATTTCAGCTCAGCTTTATTACAGAATTTGTCACCTATTACAATGAAAAGCAGTAACTTCAAGCTTTACCCACTGGGTGCATTTTGTAAAACAAAAAAGTACATTTAAGTACTTTATCTAGTCAAAGACTCAGCCCATTCCATTTTAGACAGGTTTTAAAAAATGAATGACAATTTCTATTTACTTTTAAAAGTCAGAAATGTATTTGGTTTATGAAGGTTTCTTTTTATTTTAATATAAAAGACATTTTAGAGCAGACAGAGAGCGTACTAAAAAGCGACTTTCACACTTTTCGCTCATTTGCTTAAGAATATGAAGATACTGGCATGGTGTCTGTCACCCTGCCAATTTTCTGTCGTCACCTTTCTGCCATTTGTCATTTGTTCTACCCTCCTTCAGCGCTCTCTGTCCACCCACATTTCACAAATGCAATCAACTCGCCTGCAGAAAAGGACCCTCAAATCATCACTAGTGACCAAAAAAGCGAACAGGATATTTAACCTCAACAGTATGACTAGCTACTTGACAAACATACATACACATTTCAGAGTTTGCAGCTACGGCAAAGTGTAAGTATGAGGCCCTTAATGATGACAGTTTTAGCGAGTCATGATGTGTGTGTTTGTGTATATTTGCAGCATACATTTATTTCTGTTTCAAAGCTCAATTTTTGATTAGTACTGATTTGTTTTGAGCCTCTCAAAGAAAAAAAAATGACGCAGAAGGACCGATAAAGACGCACACAAAACATCTGAGTACTTGGAGATGTTTGCTGTGGTTCAAACATACCTCCTGTCATGCTGTCAAATGAAAGGCAATAGAAGAAAAACAAAGTGACAGAAAGTGAGAAGTAAATTTAGGACAAATATGATTCAGAAGGGATGAACTTGTGAGTATGAAAGTTTATGGAGAGGCAGAGGAAAGGAATGAAAAAAGAAAATGTTAAGTGAGCGACGCAAACACAGTTGGGGTCCTGATTTCGACAGTTAGGGCAAATGATGATAATAAAAACAACACACACAAACTCACATTTGCACTGACATCTGACACTCTAATGTGGCACTCAGGTACTTTCTCTGGTCCTGTTCCCTAAAATTTGATATCTGCACACCAATAACAAGATCATGTTCATTATCACAAGCTTTTCCAACGCCATATTTATGAGTATCAACTGTTTTTACCTTATTGATTCATGGATTAAAAAAAAATATTACTGGTAGATAAACTTGCATAACCCATTGTCATTGCACCATTTGGGAAATAGTTGTGTGCAAGTATGTGCATGGGTGCCCATTCAGAAAACTGGGACAGTGAGCTATTATTTACAGCTATCAGAGACAGATTACTAATGACTGTCAACTGTCAGAAAAAGTTACATTCTTCAAATTGTTAAAACTTGTGGTTTGAAAAATAATAAGATACATTTTTACCATTCCATGGCCCACAGGGCAAAACAGGTGCAAACGTATCCTAGTTTCCAAACCATTTGTCTGAATCCTAAGAGGCCAACTTTTTCTGGCAGCACCAACTATTGACCTTGAGTTGGAAAAGCTTGCTCATGTACAAGATCACCTCTATTGTTGCTGAAGTGCTTGCTTTGTCTGTTACACCTGATAGGGCTTGGTTCTACCACTGAACACAGTAGCAAAGCAAACAAGAGGCAGAGGTCTCCTTTACGTTTTTCAGGGTGTTAAGAATATGTAAAGACAGTAAAGGAGAGGAACTTTACATACTGTTCACTGTTAACATTCCAGCTGACTCTCAGCCAATTTAGACTTTAAATGCACTGAAATTGATCTGTTTAAAAACTGCACCAACCACTTATACATAAGACACGTGTTTTAATCTTTTCAAATATATTTTGTCTCTCATTGGAACAAAGAACACTGTATGTGCTGGTCTGTTTCAAAATTGCACAAGACCTAACCAAGAGTCGTACTACACATATGCATGCAAGTGTAGATGCAGAGACAGATTTATGTTGTGTATGGACAACAAGACCCCTTTCTAAAGATAGTTCCTTGAATTATATGTTATGGTCCCATGCAAAACTAGTGGGAAAATGTTTTTGAGTTGAATTTTTAGCATAGTGTTCTTAGGGAAACATTATCACTAAGTGTGCAGACTGTATTTTCAACAAGCACATTAAAAATTAATACATCAGCTTTACATACCAGCTCAGCTTAGGTGAGTATATGAAAGTGTATAAAAAATAAAAGCCAGATGAAGAATTTTTCATACACGTCAAGGAAGGTTTACAAGAACCCCTAAGGCATCACACAGTCTCAGTTGTCTATCCCTGAAATTGTATTTTTGAGACAGATCTTTGAGAAAAACAAAAAGTAATCCTCAGAGTTGACAGTAAAGAAAACAGTTTTTAGTAAATTTGCTCGATCGTTTCTTCTGGTCACTTTCTGTTTCTGTCTTCTCTCTAAAATGTACTAATGCCAATAAGCCCCCTTTGTGGTTATCTTAACCGCTATTAAAAAAATAAAACATTTGATTAAACTGTAACTATGAAACTTTGTCAGATTTTCTTGTCTTGCAAATTTTCATAACTTTATTGTTTGCTGTTCTCCATTTGTAAATAAAAAATATTCCCTGCAAACAGTCGTGCATCTGTAAGTTTCATGTCAATGTGAAGATGCACATTTTTTTCTTTTCATTTATGAGTGATAAATGTGATTATGTCTCAGGCTTGGTAACGCCTCGTGATTCCCCCAGAGGAGCTGGAGGGAAAGGAAAGTCTGGGTATCTTTGCTTAAATGGATACCTGCTTGCTTCTCAGCTAGCAGGTTTCCAACAACATTCAAAGAAGCAGAGATCAAATCATTACTGATAACCTCTCTTGTGGAAAACTCTTGTGTGCAACCGTTGTGTCAACCAATAAAGATAGTAATGGTTTCAAAGTAGTCAGACATTTCCCTTCTTTTTGTTTGGAATAACAACTAAAACTGTGGTACAGTTCTCTGATTTCCTCTTGCTAAATGTTTCTGCAGCCTTCAATAATTTTGAGAAGTAAATTCTCAGTAAATATATAGTTTATGAACTTGGGATCCCTGGCAGGTTTTAAAAAGGTTCCAAAGCCTTCCCTCTGGACAAACGTTTATAGTATCCTGGCAAGAGCAGAAATAGTGATCTCACTGTCTCTTCAATGGTGTTCCACTGGATGCCTCATACCTTAATGCTTATGGGGTTTTTTTTCTTACCAATACTATTGTCCTTGAGACACTGAGGTCAATGGATTTCTTTGCAACATAACCATAACATCACCTTCCAACCTGAACACCCATCCATGTCTACAAGTTTCTCTGCTCATGGTGCTCCACCAAAGAATACTGTAGTCCCTGCAGCATAAGGCAAAAGGTTACGAGCCAAATGTTTCTGTTCCGTGATGTCACAAAAGTGGAATGAGCTGTCCCACTCTAAAGCTGCTTTACTTCTGGCTTACTCCAAAAAATCCCAAGAATGGAACAATGACCTCTGCTGTAACTTTCAATTCACCTAATAATAATAAAAAATAAATAAGTTCTCCTAACATTTTTAGAGGCTAAGACATTGGTGCTGCAGCACTTGACTACAAATGTGTTGACTACGGGTTTGCTTGTTATTTACCCTTATTTCTAAGTCCTTTTGGATAAAAACATTGGCTAAATTCCTGAATGTGCAAATGCAGAAATGTCCCTCATTTGTTTAAGTTTTTTTCTCCTTCTCTGACATCCTCTAAATCCTTATCCTTGTGTTGTTCCCTTTAAGCTCTTTATCAAGACTCCTCAGTCTATCTCCTCCACTCTCGCTCTGTCTGCCTTGCTCTGATCATCGTTCACATTTCAGACTGTGGACATGTTGGTGGGAGCTAAAAACATCCATTTGCTTTGATGTTTCCTGTTTCCTGCTTGTTTGAGTTTGTCCCGCTCAGCAGGGAGTTTAAGTAAGACGCATGACGAGATATCAAAAATAGAAAAAGCCAAAAGGCCCCATTTTTTTTCCTGGTAATTTGATGGTTTTCGAAATGTTGACAAGAAGATGGATGCGCTGCAAAAGTGTGTGTGTCTGAAAAATGAAAGGTACTTTTGTGTTCTGTCATTCAAGCAGAGCACCAGATTATGACATAAAAAGAAAACCCTGTGAAACAAGAATGAAAGCAGACAAACTAAACATTTCTGATGCTGTTTGTATTTCACGCTCAATCATCCATCCCTCAATGGATTTGTGGGCCTATAAATCCCTCTATACATCCTTCCTGCATCAATCAACAAGCCATCTACCCAACACTTAGAATGTATGCCTAATACATCTGTCCATCCATTCATCCATAAGTTTCTTTGACCAACTCATACATGCATCCATCCCTAAACCATTTAATCTATCCATCGACCTTAAAAGATAAAATGAAAATTGCATTAGACAAAATATAAGTCATGCATTCATCGTACACCTGCCACTCCAGACTGATTTTCCACACATTTTATGAGCAGTGACTTGAGCAGAACACAATTTTAACATTTTTGTGCCTTTTGGTGCAAAATTTCCTTTTGTTAGAAGCTTAGAACAAAAACACGGGGCAGTGAGATCTTAAAATGCATTTTTGCATGGGATGCATCATAGTAAATATGCAGCTTGCTTGATGATTATCCTTTAAAAAGTGTATCAGTATATTTATAAACTACAAAGATCCCGAGATTAAGGTTTTAGATAATCAGAAATAAAATTATTTTATCCATTCTGAAAAGTTTGTCAGGGATGTGGATTACAGTTTGAATGCATCGATGATGCAGATGATTTCAAGCCAAATCTGGAATGGTTAACCTGGAGATTTGTGGGCTGGCAGCCCTATGAACTGCATCACTGCTATGGAAATGAGAGACTGACTGAAAGAAATGAAGAGAGAGCTGTGGAGCCAATCCAATTTTGTTGGAAGTACAAGCTGTCAAGTGTGGGTTATGCTCTATGACAACCGTATCACCCACATCGATATTATGGAGGTGAAGCGAGAAGGATTATGTGTTGGCAGTGTCTGTAATGGAGGGAAAGAGACAAATGCAAAAGGCATTTTTTTCTTCTAAATACATTTCCACAGACAGGATAACGTGGGGTTATCAGTTATGAAGCAGAAATCAAAATCAAAAGGGTTGGGTTAAAACCAGATGTTTTCCACGACGGTAGTCTTTTTTGCTTTGTTTTTTATTTTTGGACCGCAGTGGTTGAGCAAGTTGTCCAATGATCCAAGGGTCGGCGGTTGCCCTCCCCCCGTCAACTGTCATTGTGTCCTTGGGTGAGACACTTCACACCCTCCCTGCCTCCAGTGTTGCTCCACTGGTGTGTGAATGTATATGAATGTCCCGGAGATGGTCAGAGGGACACCTCTGTCTGTCTGCCCCAGGGCAGCTGTGGCTACAACAGTAGCTTACCATCACCAAGAATGAGGAGTGAATGAATAATGGACACATTGTAAGCGCTTTGAGCATCTGGAAAAGCACAGACAAATCTAATCCATTATTATTACTTTATTTTATGCCACTTCCAATGTTTTTATTGTTTTTATTCTTCTTTATTTCTGTTTTTCTGTTCATTTGTCTTTGCTCCAATGATATAAGTTACAAAGTTACATCTCACAAAGAGTGCCTATATTAAGGATAACCAGTAAAATAAATTCAAAGCTCAACAAAGAGAACTTTAGAATTTACATTTTTGAACATGTAGACTACTCTTGGATTTAAATATATATATGGCATCCCATTTCAAAGACATTCATCTTAGATACCAATTAATATTTTATTCTCTATTGTTCTCAGAGCAGCATAAGTGTCTGTCATTTTAACTAGTGTGCAGATTCACTTACCAGACTTGATGCTGCTGCATTTATTCTGATTTCATGTGAACAACCTCCTCTTTGTCTCTGATTATAATTGCTTGTGCGGAATCTTGATTCATAAACCTTTCTCTAAAAGGATACAGAAAACAGTCTATGGAACTCTTTGTGACCTTGTTAGAATCGTATGTCTATAGAGGTCGACAAAAAAAACAATGGAGTGTTTATGGAAGCTCAAAAGGATGATACACGCTTCTACACAAATTTAACCCAAACCATTTTACAGTGTATTACTTGTATAAAGTGGTTAGTATTGCACTTTTTTCAGACTGACTAGAAAGTTTATTGGACAGGAAATTTTCATTTTTGCATTTGTGATTATTTGTCCTTTTAAATTGCTGTCAATCAAACTATCGCAAAAACACTCTGAATTAATGACCCGCTGTGATGTCAGAATGGGGTACTCAGCTCAGCACCAATGGCCACGCCCATGCAGAGGAGATTTTGGAAACAGAGGCTTGAGATGAAATGTGGCTTTTTAAATACTTTTAGGTTGTGAAATTTTGGTTAAAAACTTCATAATCATAATTAGAAACACCACTGAGAACGTTTATACTTAAAAAAAAATGTCATAAGAGGACTTTAAGAAAAATGTTATATATATTTGGATTACAAAGTGTTCTGTTCTGACCCAAAGTAAAATGATGTGACCATATCTGTAGGTGACCTGGGTTGCTCCACAGTCAATATCCTGGCTCATCCACAAAGGAAAATAAGTAGCCAACAACAACGATATTAATAGCAACCAGTGCCAGGGCCATTTAGTTTGTAGAAAGTAAAGCCCATATTTAAGTACATATGTAAAGCTGTCATTTTACTGTTTTATTTGTTCCTTTTTTTCCTGTAATCTCACCTGCTGACTTGCTTTGACATTAAATAATCAAAAAGGGAGCATAGTAACTTTAGCTAGGCAAATAAACTAGTTTATTTCCAAATTGAGTTTTTGAATTTACATATTTTTCTGTATATTCTGTATAAAACATATAAAATGCTAAGCACAATGTATAATTTGAGGATGTTTGTACTGGCTAGAATACATTTGAGCAAAAACTGACTTTCAAAGACTTAAGTAAGCAAATAAAGAACTAAAAAACTTTTAAAGAAAGTATTTCAGCAATATTTAAACAGAGTGCATAAATGCAGTTTTATCTAGTTGTGATGTGTCCGATAGTCATTTTTTATATGAGTAATACATCTTTTGACTGTCTCGATGCTGTATCTGATGAAGGATTTTATTATTACAGTCACCTGCATAGTATCAGGCACTTAGAAATTCATAAGTCAAAAAGCTAAGAACAAAGACAGGGATGCTGACAAATAATTTGTTCCTGTCCGTCTTTATCAGATCTGCAGCTGTCAGGGCAGCAAGCAGTTCATCATTTGTCTCTAATGAGAAGGGCTCATAAGGCCTTGATGGCTATCAGGCCTGACAACCCCCACCCAGAGCCAGTAGATGAGACAGATGACTGACGTGATGACATGCACGGAGAGCGTTAGATGGACCGGCAGTCCAGCTGTCGTTACAGACATTCAAAGCGGTGAGGGAGACTGCAGCTGACAGATCTCCTTCAGCATCACTGACACATATCGGAGATAATGATGTGATAATGATGATCTATGATAGCTGTAAATGATATAACAAAGTTTAAAAAAATGTTTGATTGAGGCATGTCAGGTGTGGAAGAAGCATACAGTCTTGTGAAGTAGACATTTTACCCTACTTTTTGTCTAAGCCTTTATGGATGGTGATGCAGCAGGAAAAGCTTTTGTTCCTTTACGAGGTCTTTATATTAAAAGAAATTTAGCCTCAAATAAAAAAAACAACAAAGCTTGCTTGTAGTGGGGCCCAAAGGAAATCCCTTTTTCTGAGAAGTATATAACCTAATGATGAAATGTTTAATTCAAACTGGCAAAACATTTAAAAACGTTTAAAAAAAAAAAAAGGTTTCATGGCACTAAAATTTGGTTAGAAGCAAAGTGGTGGAGGGGTGATGATGTGGGGTTTAGGCTACAACAGGATTTAGAGATAAACCCCTGTTTGACAGCTACGCTTGGTTCAAAAGCGGTCATGAAACATGACAATACTCGCAGAAAACTCTGTACCAGAGTAGTTGACAGTAAAGGGAACGGACCAAAATAAAGCTCAAGCCCAACAGAAATGCTGCATAGTGCAGAGAATTCACTTTCTGGTTCTATGCTAAAGCATGTTTGCAATTACTAATGGTAATTGTCAAAGTATGCTTACTCTTCTGTTTCTATCTGTAGAATAAGAAGAAGAAAAAGTTTTAAGTGCTGTCCTAGGCACTAGGCATTGGGAGTTGGGTCATCTAGACCCACTAGACAGTGCGCTGAACCTTTTTTTTTTTTTCAATGATTTGTGATCTTCACTGGTGTCCATGGATTACATGAAATCCTCTTCATTTTTAGCTACCTTTGTCATGGTAGGGAGAACATGTCATTGTAAGGGTGGGGTCATAGGGTAGCACAAGGGTTAATAATCCCAAAGGAAATAAAAAAGTGGTCAACTGCTTGCATTCATCACATCCAATGAAATAATCAATAAAAAGAATAAAGCATTGAAAAACATTGATAGTAAAATCTTTTAGTTAAAAACAGTAAAATATTTAAAATATACAATAAATCCATAAAAATTTCAGAAATTAAAATCTACTACAATAAAAACATAATTTCAAAAATAAAATTCAATATTTGGTTATTTTAAACTATTTAAACAATTTGGGAAGCATAGACAAGTATGGTTTTTTTGTGGGGCAGTACAATAAATTAAAACTAAAAGAAAGTGCTTTTATTCTATTTTATTTTTTTATTTCCAAATACAATAGCATCTATTTCAGCTTGGGCCTTCAAGTTGGTTCTGATCAAAAACCCTTTTGTTATTTCACTGTTATAGATCTCTTTTTCTTTTTAGACTACAACAATTATGCCCTCAAACAATTATTAAACAGAAGTGACCCCAGTCCCCTTTAATTACAATAACATTGCCTTTCTAGACTGCTTATGTCACCCACACAAAGCAGCTCATTTTATTCCCTGCATGGGTATATCTCTAAATTTAAGCCATGGCTAAGGTATTGACAGATTCATAAAGTTTGACTAAGAACTATAACAGACAAAGAAAGAAAGTGTCGGGTGGAGAGCACTTGTATTTAAAGGTGTGAGACACTTAGAAAGAACAGAAGTACTTAAAATAATGAGATGGATTAATGGCTTGTGGAGATGGGAAAAAAGAAAGGTGTTCCAGCTGGTTTCACGTCACACAACTCAGTCTGCCAAGGCACACGGTATAAAGAATTGGGTTCCAAATGCAAAAAGGTGAGTTTTTCAGCAGCTTTGATGCTTCAATCTAGAAAAATTGTGGGAGTACTCGGCCCCCGTTTGCAAGGCAAATGTCCAAGCTGAGCCACAACTGCTGTCTTTGGAGAAAAAGCGTAGGTTGTCCTTGCCTTTGTAGTTTCTGATGGTGGATGATGAAATAAGTACCTTTACTTCAAAGATGCATTCAGTCAATAAAGAAAATGCTGTCTTTGATTTGATTCAATTTGATTTGATTTGTCCTAAAAGTTATTAAGCAAAAGTTTCCTGAAATGCAAATCTGAAATGCATAATCTCACTTTATCCCAAAAAACTTTAGATGACGCACAAAAGTTTTTCACTTTTCTTTGCACCAGATTTTCCACAACAGGTTGTACTGGATAATAAGGCATAAGAATAAGGTCATGGAACAGTCTAATTTAAACATATGTCATATATAAGGTGCAATGAGCTATAATGCATATTAAGAAAGACAAAAGACAGTCTGTCAGTCAGTCAGACTTTACAACTGCATTCACAGTCATTCTAGAACTTGTTTGTAACACGCTACACCTTAGCCACGTTAGCTTATTCACAATACCCGTTCCCGACCTTGTTAGCAAAAATTAAAAAAAAAAAAAAAAACAGAATGGTAGCCTACTGCTAAAACAAATGTTATTGTGACTACGCTAACTCCCAACCTTCTTAGTAACAAAAAAAAAAAATACAGTCCGACACCGCTTTACATAATAGCTCATTTACAATAACACCCAACCTTATTTGCAACTCGTAAATAAATCAATAAATAAATAAAACGACTGACATTTTGACAGAGTGCCCCAAATTGCTTCAACATCAGCAAGGACAGCCAGAATTAATACGTTTTAGGCCCTTTGGATTATAAAGTGCACTGTCGTTCTTTGAAACACATTAGGTTTTTTTTAAGTGTGCATTATAGTGCAGAATATACAATAGTTATGTATCTCATTACATAAGTATATAAATGCTGATGTATTTATATCCTTAACTTGAGAACAATGCTACTCTGCTGTACAAATCTTCTTTAAAAATGGAAGTGAAAGACTATACTTGTAAAATCTTACCAGTTGGCAGGGCAGGGTCCAAGGTTGTTTTTTCCCAGGAGTTCACTTGCTCCCAAGTAAATCCATTGGTTCCCAGAGACACGCTGTACCCACAGCTGCTATACGACTCCTCAAATGTACAGCCACCTAACAGAAAAAAAGAATGAAGATTCAGAATGTAGATGTGGCAGATGACAAAAGGGCGAGTGTTGCGGAAAATGAGAATACAAAGAATGCAAAACTAGTTTATCAACGTCTACTTTTCTGCTTTCCCTTTGTATGAAAAGCTAAAACTGTAAAATTTCCAAGCCAAATGTTCATCGTTTGTCTACAACTATAATAACCTGTTCCTGTGATTCAAAAATTTTAAAAAAAGTCGGAAAACATCACAATTTAACAGATTCTGCAATTACAGGTGTTCATTTTCACAATAACAATTTAATCACTACATTTTGGATTTGGCAATTTTAGAAGAACACATTTTTAAAAGTAGACCAACATACACAAGAAAGAAGGAAATAGAAGGACAGTGGCATTGACAGAAAGTACAAGGCCAATTTGTTTTTCCAAGTGGCCAGATATTTTTATAAAATAGAAAACTGGTGTGAGCCTCAGTTCTCCAAACTCAGTTCTCCAAAACTCTCTCTAGTTTTAATATTTGTGTGTTTTTATGTAGGCACTACTGTGACACTGCCTTATCTGTTCATGAGTTTATGTCGATTAGTGTTAAAAAACAGCAGTATAATAGGAACCACGCTGAAACCATTTCTTCCAGAAAGACTTTTGTAAAAAGTTCAATATTTCATTGCCATAAATGAACCGTGTTTCTAGTGTTTAATCAAATGTTCCACTTATAAACCATAGCAGAAAACAATCTTAAAACCTTGATGAAATATGTTTTAAAACATTATCTTTAAACACTTCAATTATGTTTGAATTCCTGTTGAAAAAAAAGTACATTCAGAAGCTGCTTTGGTAATAATAACAGTATAATTCTAATTAAGCTCTCAGCAGGATGTGAAAGAGCTGCTTAAGACAGACGCTGCAAGTTTATCAGAAGAAGAAAAAGAGCAGAGAGGGGCTCTGAAGAAAAGAGTGAGTGAAAGAGAAAGCACTTTCCAATGAAAGAGTGCGAGTGGGGGCTGGAAGAAGAGGAAGCTCTATGTGTCAACATGATTAAGTCACAGTGTCTCATCATTATTTCATGGCCCAGCTAAGACATATTTTCCACTACATTAGCTTTTCTGCTAGCCTTGAGCACTGCCCACACACATTCACACTCACAAACACACTAATTAGACATATGCCTCGACACACAACCATTTTAATTTGTTTTGAAGCATATGAAATTGGGAATTAAGATTGTTTTATTCATAAAAAAAATCACTTAATGTCTATTCTCTTCTGGTCGCTCTATGTTTACATCATTTTCAAATAGGATCTATCAGAACTGACTCATTAATACACAAAAAGAAATAATTTTTTATTTTATTTAAAGACCGAAGACTGAAGAATTAAGCAAATACTTCCAAGATTTCATGAATTAATTTATGATATTAAATTGTCCCTTGGGAATCTGAGTGAGCTTGTGTCTACACATGTGGCCCCGAGACAATCAAAACAGCTGTAATGTTTTTCTAGCAAGGACTCTTTTTTTTTTTTTTTAAGAACACACTGTAAATAATAAGAGATTCATTGGCTTATTAGTTTGTTAGTTGTTGGTTACAGATAGTTGTTTTTTTTGGCCAACAGGTCTGATAGTGTGCAAACATTAGCATTAGCTTGCTGCAAGACGAAGATGGATGTATGAAAACACCAGCGGGCTCTATGCACAAGATTTGATAGTAATTATACAGTAAACGATTACACTTTAAGAAAACAGAAGATGTTTAGACTAAAATAAATGGAGGAGCTATAGTTTTACAGAAAACAGCACTTCTAAACAGATGAGTTTGGAGATTTCACTTAAAAACAAGAAGGGAATAAATGTTTCAGATGCCTGATGGGAGTGAATTCCAAAGTAGAGAAAAAGAGCAACAGAAAGCTGTGCCCTCTGGCACTGGACGGGCAGAGGGTACAGTGAGGCAGATGGACGAGGAAAATCTGAGTGGGTTGAAGGTGCGATATGAAGGAGGTCACAAAAATATGGAAGGGAGAGGTGGTGAATGAAGCTTTGGTGTCATTTTAATGAGGAAGGTTTACCTTACTCCCTGGTAATTTTCGTTCTTACGTTACTCACTCCAGATGCGTTTTCTCAATTACGCCGTCGCTCTATGAATTCCCTGCCTTATCTTCACAGCCAATCCTAACCTTATTTTGTGCTTTTAATTTCATTATCTCTTTAATACATAATTTATGGTTTTGCCAACCCTCCTCCACCCCGTCCTCCACCGGGACCAATGCTTTTGTCATGGACTGGCCCTCAACCACCATCAGTGTCTGGGCTCTGGGGTTTGTTCATCTGTGGTCCGAGTAGGGCTGGGAATCACTGGGTACCTCACGATACGATACGATAACGATACTTTGCTCACGATAACGATACTATCACGATATGGCGATAATGCGATAATCGATATATCTCGTCTCTAACAACTCACGATATATCAAACTTTAAGAAAGAAGAACTTTTAAAAACAGCTTTTTGGAAAATATTTCCCCATTTATTTTTTATTTTTTAAACACAATGATAATAAACAACTTGTGTCCTATTTGGTGTAATGAATAACAGACTTTTGTGTAACATTGCTGAAATCAGTAATACTCTGTCTTTGACAAACAATGACTATTTTCATTTGGAAATATCTGTAAAATTCAGTTTAAACAATAGTGAACATGAACAGCAGTGCCATTATTTAGTACAAAATTGCTGTAAACAGGATAAAAAATGAATGAGTCAAGTAGCTGCCAGACACATTGGTATTAACTTCAGAAAAACAAAACCATAGCCATCGCTTAATTTAAAAAATAGCTGTAAATCAGATATTAATTCTGTGAACAAATTATATTGTCTTTGTTAAAAAATAAATGACACCATTTAGTGCAAATGTGGTGTAAACAAAAATATAATTCTCACAGAAAAATAAAAATCAAGTATCAAGGAACTTTCCTGTAAGTTATTAAGACATAAACTGCTTTCAAAATAAATAACCAGGGATAAAATACATAAAGAACTTGAAGTGCATCTAAAAGTTAACGTCTTTGTGAACAACACGTTTGGGGAAAAGCTGCATATGATGTATGTTTATGTTCATGTTTTTCTGGAGAACCACAGACTTTTTAGCGTCAGAGGAGAAGGGGGGTCTAAGGGCAGGGATGCCTCTCTTTTGTTCCGTTTCCATCTCAGCCGTAGCTCTGGTCTGGCCGTACAGTACAGGGATCCTTTTTTCAGTATTTCCGAGAGGGAATGTCAAAGCGTGGCTCTACTGCATTCAATAAAAACCCAAATCCCTCGTTCTCCACCGCGCTGCAGGGACCGTTTTCCGTTTGTTATTGCCGCTGCTCTGTCTCTCAGAAGACGGCGGTAGCTTCGTCTGAAAAAAAGTATCCGCGTCGGGCTGTGTCGGCTTCAGGCCAGCAACAGCCACAGCTTTCTCACACAACTCCGGGTGATGCAGCTTCAATGCTGCTGCCGGCGCGTCTTTTAACTTACTGCCGTCGCCTCTCATTGTTTTCCCGCTCCGCCATCTTTGTTTGAATGTGTGTTCTTCTTCGTCCGCCCGCAACAGCCAATCTCGCAACGAGCGCCCCCTATCGACTCTCCAAGGAATTGTCTTACCAAAGGATGGTTAATATAACGTTTTACAGGGTTTTTAAACGTAAATAAAAGGTCGATACTTGATGAAGACGTATCGATAATCGATCGCGGGACTAAATATCGCGATATATCACCATATCGATATTTTGGCACACCCCTAGGTCCGAGCTTATCCCACCAGCATCGGTCCAGACAGAACCTAACCGCCAACGACTATGGACTCATTTCGTGCACGTCTTTTGTATCACAAATCTATTTTATTCGCATTCCTAAGATCTCTTCCTATTGAAATGGCCTTAAAAATGCAAAGTGGCTTATGCATACTGCCCTGTTTTAATTAAAATACAAATGCAAAAGTGAAGAAAACATGCCTTTCAGAGGAAAACCTAGAAGATAATGTTGGAATGCACAAAGAAGCAGAGGAAATTCAGCACATATGTAACAGAGACCAAGTCAGGTTCTCTTGAGGGAAATGGCCACAGTGAGCGCAGTATTCAAAGATTGATGTTTCCACTTCTCACCTTGTTTTTGGTGATGAATAAAATAAAAAAAACTGCAATGGTAATCTTGGCAAGAGCTTCTTACTACATAGTGCACAAAATATGTGATGTAGCTTTTGATTATTCTGCTTCAAGCAGCATTTACTTCAACTGGGAAATGAAATGAAAAAGAAATCTCCCATTCTCTGTCAGTTTTCTTGTTGAAAAACAACCTCAAGCAAAAGGGGAAACTGGTAAAACACATTTTTCTTTAGGATATGAAAATAACAGTAATAAATTAATCAATTCTGAGATAATTAGCGTTTATTGCCCCCTCGTTGTTCGGGAGTCTCATTAGAAATGAAAAGAAATCAAAGTGATCTCAGAAGAACTGAGCTATAAACAGGCAAGGGGTGGGGGGCTGTGGGGGATCTATCAATATTCAGTATCAGATGTGCAATTTTAACAGCGCCATCAGGGGATAAGCACGAGAAGTGACTCACAGCGGTAGGCAAGTGTATTTGTGTGAGTGTGCAAAAAGGAGTCTCAGCGCCCCTGATCTAGTTTTCAGATTCAGAACAACACGTTCATTTTTCTGCATGCAAACATGATTACACACATATTCTGTGTCACAAACTAGATTTCATTAATGAAACCGCAACACAGCTTCTCCATGGGATGCAAGTTTTTGGTTTTGTGAACCTCTGTGTGCTAGTGAAAAAATATGCAAACAAGTGTGATGGGACAGAAAAGAAGTCTTACTCAAATATGCCTCTTCAACTCTTATGCAAAATTGGTGCTTGTCTGTGCACTAAATACAGCTTATTGAACTTATAACCTTTTTAAATTCTAATAAACCTTGAGATTGTGGCACACTGGGTGGCTGCAGCTTTAAACTGATCACAGACACAAAATGCCACAAAATTAAGTAAGAATGATCAAAATTTACATTTTTATTTTGGATTTAATATTGTGCAAATCGCCACTTCTTTATGTCAAGCCTGTTACAATCTAGCTTTAGGGATTTCCTTTTCTGTCACAGTTTTCTACACCCTTAGATTTACAGACACTAAGAGTGTATCAGTCCGACACCTTGATTGTATTGTTTTGTTTAAACGGAAAAAAAACAACAATTTGAAGTAAAAAAAAGAATGAGTGCGTGCCAGTTAGTAACAGGCTTTAGTTTATTTCTGGTAAAATAGACAAATAACATAGCTTGACTAACCTGATACGATACAGCTTTTTGTGTTGAGCTCAGAAGTTCCGCATACTAGGCTTCATCATGTGGTTTTTAAAAATGCAAAAAACAAAAACCTCCACACAGCTACTTGTGAAATTCAAGAGAATTTTCAGAAATTTGTGACAGACATTCTTAAAAAGTCAGTAAGTATCCTACGATATGCAGCACAGAAACCTCTTGGACTGTTTTTCTGAAGTTGCACTGCCTAATCCTCATGATTTCTAGCAAATAATACAGCGATAGTCTGCTTTTACTAGCAATAACGAATACAAACCACTTGACCAAAAGAGACTTTGACCATAGAACTTCAACAAAAAGTCAATTTGGTCAAGGAAGCTGTCAAACATCCTTGAAATAAAAAAACAATAAATAAAAAGTTGAGTAGGTCATTAATTCCAATCTTAAATGTTTATTTCATGTCTGTCATTGATCAATATTACTCAAAGTAATTCGAGTAGTTTTAGACCATTTTCAACTGATAATTCTAATAATATTGTTTTATAGTTGGCAAATCAGCCAGAATCAAATTATCCAAGTTGTTTGAAAAGTAAAAGTACTTTCTGCCAGTAAATGCAAATATTTTGGATTGTTTCATTTGGAACACAACAACAAGAGAATTAATGCCAATATTATTTTTTATATTTAGGGGGTTCATTTCTGATTTGTTAACATCTCATGGTCTTCCTGGTTGATTTTCCTTTCTTTTGTGAATACTGTTAACAACAACAACAATAATAGTAATAATAATGATAACAATAAATAACAATATATTACAACAATTAAGATATTGTTGTAATAACAATATATTACAACAATTAAGATATTGTGTTGTAACCTGCATCAGACTGGCAACCTGTCTAAGGGGTACCTGGCCTTTGCCCATGAGTGGCTGGATATAGGCTCCAGCAACCCTGTGACCCCAAAAGGGACAAAACTTGGATGGATGGATGGATGGATGGATGGATGGATGGATGGATGGATGGATGGATGGATGGATCTGTTCACTGCACAGTAACATGAAAAACGGATTTGTATTGCATTATACAATTACAAAAAGTAATTTAATACTATGAAACACTTTTTTTGTTCATGTGTTACTTTTAACATTGCACAAGAACACCATCTGCAATTTGCATTAAGCTGTCAGTGTCACCACAGTGACATACAGCCTTGGGGTGGATTATTCTTCTCAGTACCAGTTTGCTTTTAACGTGAACATTGTCATCACTCCATAACAATGTAACACCAACTAGTTAAAATCTGTTGCAGTTCAGTGAAATACCACCTACTTTGAAATCAGAATGAATAAATAAAGCAGTTTCCAGTGCTTTGATAATAAGCAGCCTAATGACTGTGCTTTATTTTGCAATATGTACTTTGTCTTGCCTTTTTATTGGGAAAAGGGGGAATTTTACATTTTTCATTAGTTGGGATGCAAAGTAACAGTGAGAGAAACTGACTTCATGTACATTTTGATGTTGGTTAACCCTGATTCAAGGGTTGACTGACACTCATAATTTTTACTCAGATTGCCTAAAATAACATTTTTGGCCCTGCTGGAGAATCTGCTAGGTCCACCCCCTCCTTAAGTTCTCCAAGGACAGTTTTTAGTTTACAGCATAGTAGGCCAAATGTACAGGGCCCATTCAAAAAACAAAGTAAAAGTTAACTTAAAAGTTGAGTTTGTTTGTTTGTTCCATTTGTGTCTGTATGAATGTTAACACTGAAGAGTAAACTACTGAAAACCTTTGGCAAGTGTCATTTAGTGGCATGTACAATTTTAAGAAACAAACTCCTTCTGAGTGTCTTTAAAGTCTAATTAAATAACAGCATTCTCAGTGCAACAAGGATTCATCATCAGAAGTGCAGCATGCTTCATAATCCCATTACAGGCTGCCTACTTTGAAAAAAGATCTCATATTTAAGTCATGAATATTAACTTTTTTAATAAGCAGCTGGACCAAATTTGCATTTATATCTTGATATTCTGCTTGATTTCACATCTGACCATTTTGGAGTCAATAGCGGATGACACAGGTCAGATTAGCTCAAAACAACAGCACTATCCATACAGGCTTTAAGCAACTGGCTACCATCCACAAACACTCTCATCCATGCAAATCCAGGAAAGTGTACCCTCCTCACCAGAGCAGTTCAGTTAGCTCAGTGGCCTGAAATACCCACATCCGTGATAACACTTATTTAAGACGAACCCCCTGTCTTTCTCATGTTAAGATTTTCTTTCCTCCGAGGAACAAATAGCAGCCATTAGAGGTTTTCATGTCAGCTAGAGCTAACACGGTGCGACAGGACCCACAGAGCCACAAACCAGAGGGACGCACCCCAGGGCCACAGGCTTTAAAGAGTCTGTTTACTGCTCACTTAGATAACATCTACCATTACTGGGTGCCACTGTGTGCATTCAGCTGTATGTGTGAGCAAACAGAGTCCAGAGCTTCTTTTTAGTATAAAATTTACAACAAAAAAAAGTTTTTTTTTCCCATTAAGTTAATTTCATAAACTTGGAGGTGAGTATAGCCAGGAAGCAGAGTTAACAGAAAAATCCTCAGATTACAGCAACAAAAAAAATGTCAAAAATTCTCCTGGATTAAAACTTAACTAAATCTTTTACAATTGATTAACATAAGGGTTGTGTTTTTGAGAATAGTTGATTTTTTTCCTTTTTTTATTTTTATTTATTTATTTATTATTTATTTTACATCAGACTAGTATTTTTCAAAGGATATCAATATCTAGCCTGTGGATCATTTGTAATCAGTTAACATCTTGGAGCAAACTAACCCCAACCTAAAACACAGATTGGCTCTCTGAAGCCTTAACTTAACTTTTTAACAAGTTTTAACCCACTTATAAAAATAAAAGGAAAAAAAAGATATACCGAAATTTACTTAAAAATTTTCCCAACTGTAGGTCAGATGCTGAGGGGCTTTAAGCTGCTTCAGGTCAATATTGGTGTTATCAACAGTTGAAATCTCAGCCAAACATTTGTGTTCTGCATCAAAAATCTTTATATTCTGTTTACCCACTAACTACCTTAAACAGTTACATTTAGGTTTGTGTAAGGACATGTGGGTGTCAATCTTTTTAGATAAAAGCTGATAAGTTTTACATTTTCAGTGATTTCACTTATTAAATAATTATTTACTGGATGATTGAAAAAATGAAATTTTTAAACAATCTTTAGCTTTATTTTAAACTGAAACTATTTATTTAAAGAAAAAGGGAAAAACAGGACATTCACACAAGGTTAGCACATCTCAGTCCTTTCAGTTCATCTCTCCACCCACCAAGTTCCCCCAAAATGACCCTTATATAAAAAACTGAGCAAAGACTTAAGAACTTCAGCTGTCAACAGAAGACTCTGAACTGCTTTGCGGAAACAGTATTATGGGGATCCATTTATTCCAGGGCCCAGCCCCCAAAAATGGGGGTCATCACCACAGCGCCCACCCAACACTTGGAGCATGGGGTCCACTCCACAGCTATAAGAGCAGGTCACCAGCCGCTCCAGTGAGAACAAGCACTGCAGCAACATCCCCCCAAAGGCGTAGCCAGTAGTGTCCCAGACCAATAAGGAAGCGTCAGAAATAGAAATGCAATAAAAGTATTAAGACATAGACTTAAATAATGTGAATATTAATAGTAACATGAGTAGTATTAATAAAATAATCATGTATTTGATAAAAACAACAGTAAAATAAAAATAAAAAGTTGCTTAGCATCCAAGCCCTAGTATTTCTGAAAGTCAATGCATAAATGGCCTCTTGTATGAGTCAAACTTCTCGCTTGTTTCAAATGTGATCATAGCTTTCTTATATCTTGTTTAACTCTCATTAAATCTACTGTCAGCTTGCATGTCAACTTCCCTGAACATTTTCATTTCATCATTTAAAACCATATGCCATGTGCTCCTTGCTCAAACTCACCCTAAGGCTAACACTGACTAAATATCTAAATGTCATTATGACCACTCCAGTAAGCATGAATGAAAAAAGGGGAAACTGTTCATCAGTGGAACACAGAGCTGGAGCTGGAAGCCATCGTAAAAAATGTTGACAGTATGACTATATGTATAAAAGACAATTTACCACTAAAAACTAAAAATTTGACATCAAGCTGAAAGCTGAAGTGGCTAAAAGTGAGAACTTATTTGTGTTTTCTGATGATGAAACTGTAACGGAAAATTGAAGTTCAAAAGACAAAAACTTATCATTAAGAACAGTTGTACGCTGTTGTTTGCAAAACATCGCTCGCTTGAACATCACTTCTATGAACCTGAAAGTGAAGACAAAATGAAGGAACAATTAAATCTAGAGGTCGTGTCGAGTAGTTTTTCCGAGTTCCTTCCAATGCAACAATAGTAACACCCAATGCAGGTATTGCCAATTGTTTTGGAGTAATTGTAAAAAATGTTTGGTTAAAGTCCATTAGCTTGTGTGGTTTTAATCATTTGTGGTACAAATTGTGTTCTTATGCTTAAGTCTTAAAGTGAAATGTGTTTTCTTTGTTGTGACCCTAATTCTTCACAAAGGAAATCAATGTGGCCGTTGCTTTGCGACTTTTACATTTGTTTGAAAAAGGACCGACAGACAAGACCAATCAAACAATAACTTTCAGTGGCCGTCACAGACACACACAGCTCACTAACACACCATTTCATCCAAAACACTATCAACAGGGGCAAAATGTAACCTATTGTAAAACTGGACCATAAATCTTTCTCAATCAAGACAAATGTACTTCTTTTGAGGGTGACAAAGTAAAGTGGAAAGTCTGGTTTGTGTAAAAAAAACTAAATAAATAAAAACAAAAACAATATTCTACACTTCTAGTTCAAAATGGCAAGTTTACGGAGCAACTATTTTTTTTCTTTTCAGATTCATTTTAAATGGTTTAGCCTTAAATATGTAGTAAGTTGTAGTGAGTTGTCTGTTCTTAGATAGTAAACATTTAAATAACATAAAGTGGTTTTAATTCTGTGGTACAATTGAAATTAATCAAACTTAAAATCTCAGACTAATGGTCTGTAATACCACTGTATTGTATTTTTGGATGTTGACACAAAATTCTTGCTCTGATTGGCATAATGTTCACTCTACATGCATCTTCTTCCCTTTGACCTTCATGAATTTGCAGTAGTTCTTTTATTTCCACCCAGAAAATGCAATCTTTAAACCAGGTCTATGCTATTTGTTTGACCTGAATGTTTTTATGCCCAGTTATGCCTTCTGGCATAACGACACGTTATGGTACAAAACCAGCCGATGGTGCGTTTGGTTTGCACAGTTTATTAAATTAATGTAAAGAAATCCAATGCATTTAATATTTAGTGATGGTAAATGTGTTGTAACAGCAACATCAGCATAGAATTTGATTATCTTTTTAATGAAAAGAATTAGAGCCCTAGCCAACACCATTATTTTAAACAGTGTTCTATCAAACACAACATTTTATTTTCATTAGGTTTGTTAAGTCTCTGTTGTTTGGTAAAATTGAAATTAAAAAGCTCCTGTTACAGAGAATGGCTATAAAAGGCCGCATTATAGATGTAAAAGTTAAAAAAAAACTAAAGAGAATATATGTGTGTGTGTCATTTAAGCATTTGTTTATAAAGAACTAAAGACCCACCTCAATGAAAATAGCATTTTGGGTGTATTAACATGTTCTTGTGGCATTTTTCCTGATAGAAGACATATGTAAATAAAATTAAGCTTAAAATTGTGGTTACAAGCTCCCTGCTCTGCTCCATTCTGATGAATCTGCTTGCAGACAAATAGATCCATGTACGTCTTTGTTTTCCTGGTCCGAGCTGCCATCACAACTCACAAGCAAATTATGTCCAAGAAAAATACTTTTTTACATTTTGGCTAAAGAAATGGCATAATTATACTTAAAATAGATCTGAATGTAGTGGAACTTTAATACTTAGAGTTGGAAAAAAATTTTTTTACCAACTTAGTTCTGCTATGTTTGCACCACAGAAATGTAGCAAAGCTTCAGGCTCACAAGATCAAATTTTGTCCAATCGGTGAATTTTTTTGGCTCTTCATTAAAACATCAGTTATAATGCTTTACCTAACAGCAAAATCATGTTTTCATGTTATTAAAGGAGATTTTTGCCTCTTTTGACCACAGGGCTTTGTCACACCAGGATGTAAGACATAAAGAAAAAGTTGTAAAAAAAAAGAGAAATGTTCTTCGCTCTCGCTTTTACCAAACTTACCTCACAGCTTGGCACTTCCAAGCACAGCAGAGCAGCAGCAGCACACATATCCAAGCTCCTACAGTCATGGGAATTAACCCACTCATGCACACATTTCAAACCATGTAAAGACAGAAGCAACCAGACAGAAAGACAGATATCCGCCGACAAACAAGCTCAAGTACGGCTCTAAAAACCTCTGCAATGCTCATTAGGGGAGACAGCAGGTCCAGACCTCCCCCCAGCAAAACCACAGGGGTGACCAAGCACCTCGTGTCCTTTCCTTTCCACTGATCCTCTGCTCATCATTTAAAGCTGTCAAATTCTGTTTTTCCTCACTTACCCTCCTTTCTTTTGTCTTTTATCTTCCTGTTATATTTGGTCCTTTTTTGGTTCTTTTCTGACTTTTTTTTTTTCGCCCTGCAGGTTATGCATGTGCGTAAATATGTAGCACAGCTTTAAGTCCTGTTTTTAATTTAATCTCAAAAAGAATCCAGTTCCTTGAAATTATATTTATTATAAATAAATTTATCATTATCATTATCATAAAAATCAGATCATAATGTAATAATTACATTTTATTGTTTCTTGATATTTTGCACTCATCCTAAAAGACCTACTGTCTGTCTTTACTTTTTCCTCTGTTCTGAATTTAGAGCAAGGCATAAGACAAAAGAAATACATATAATAGACTCACATTCAGTGTTGGCAAAGGCACAGCAGATTATAATCTGAAATAAACAAGCATTTTTTCATAAAGATTATGAGATGGCTCAATCTTTGTTATCTGTCATGATCTGTATTGCCATAAATCCTAACTGATCATCAGCTAAAGAGATTAACTTTCTTTTATTACTGGTTTCTTTATTGTTGTCATCATGGAAACATTTAAGCACTTTATTTGAAAAACAGTGTAATCTCTATTCAATCATAATAAAACATTTATGACATCTCTGTCACCATCCTTTCTATTTGTATTGAGACCATGTGCCGCTTCGGCTCTGATCTACCCTAATAATAACCTCCACTATTTTTGCCAAACTGAGTTGAAAGAAAAACTTCTTGACTTTTGGATTTCACGTGAACATGCTTAATTCTAATCCGAACTATGGCAAAAACTGTTTGAGTGGATGAAGTCTAATGTAGTTAACCTTCAGTCGGATGACTAAATAAACAAGCAACCAAGCCTTACTTTAATTTTGCAAAAATTATAACAAATTCCTCTAGGCTTTAGTTGGTTTCAAAACAAGGATCCAACCCAAAAATAAATATATTTATCCACACAAGGTTAAAGTATAATGTCATATGAGTCTGTAGTTTTTTGCATTTTTATTACCAACACACAAAAAAGCTGCCAGCAGAAGCCCTGTCAAAGGGCAGCTGCTCATACATAGGTTTCCCTGGAGCAAAAGTCACAATCCCTGTGAATATTCAGAGTAGGAACGTGTAGGTTGATGTGGCCTTCAGTCCACACTTTCAGCAGGCTTACTGTACACTTAATTTCAATTAGCTAAAAAAAAAAAGAATGGGATCCTAGCTATGCTTTGGGTCAGGGCTACGAGTGAGTGTTCAGCCTCCGCTTTACAAACAAACTTAGTTAAGGAGTTTAGTTATTTCCATCCTTTTGTTGCAGCCAGCGTTTTTTCCTCCATGCAATCCTGGTTTGACTGATACCACATTTGACCGACTTTAGTAAAATTCTCATTTGTTAGATTGAAAGGATTTTTCTGTTTAAGCATTCATAAAGTTAATCTGAGCCAAGCACTGACCTTCCATTCATTTGCATTTAGTGCGCGTTCAAATCCACTTTATGCAAAAAGAAATTCTCATTGAGTATAAAAAACTGTTGGAAAGTTCTTTGAAATGTTATGAACCCCAAATTTAAACTGTCCAACATCTGAACGTTAAGTATCTTTTCAACTTCTATGGCATAATAAGGCTTCTGCTTTGAAGAACTGCTGAGCATAGCATGTCTTACTTTTTAATAGATACACACATGGGCATTGCAGGAAACACATTTAAAAGAAGAAAAACGTACAGAATTTAACACTTAATCTGTTTATTAGTCCCAAAAAAAGTCATTTGGATATGTCACAGTTTTGCTCGGTTCAAATGAAGCAGCAGGTTTCAGAATTATTGTTGTTCTAATTGTGTTCCAGGAAAAACTAAGTTGATTCAATTGAAACTTGTTTAAAAAAAATGCAGCACAGCCCCATAAAAAAAAACCTCCAACCTATGGTATTCTAAAGCTCCCCCACTGAACAGAAACTTAACCCGATGAACTCAAAGAAAATTGTTCCACTACAGTTATGTCAGTAAGAATCTAATTTGTTGGTTTGTGTCCAGAAAAGCCAAAATCAACTAAATACTAGGACAAAAAATGTGATTATAATAAACCAGTGGTTAATATCGACAGTTTCTTTTGTTTGGACACTGATATTCTTTGGTGCTCAGATGGATTTTTCGTTGTTACATATCCAAATATGAAGTTACTGAAAATGAAAACTGAATTACTGATGATGAAATGATGTCTTATGATTTAATGAAAGATTAGAGTTTGACAGTACACATTTTTTCAAGCAAATCAGCATAAGCTTTTTTTGTCATTAATCAGAGGAGCTGCATTCATTTAAACAAAAATAATCATCTAAACCTTCAATAACGACTAGAGATGCCACAATTCTTAGTTAAGGCTGAACTATATTCTACACCACTGAACCAAAAACTGAATCATTGCATCCCTATACCACAAACCATTAGGTGTCAAACACACAGTGTACTAAATTTAAGAAGGATTTTTTATTTATGGTTTTATCACATGACACCAGGCTTAGTATGAGCCAACTGAAAAGGTGTTCTTAATAGTTACAAGCCTATAAGCAAAATGAAACAAGGAATTTCTAAATTTTGGAGGGGTTGTCATTTTGTTATACACAAATAATATATGGAAATGAGACAAAGCCGTGACCCAAAAATTGTGAGGTTTGAACCATATCATTAAGAAAGTGTATTGTTGCATCCCTAGAGACGGGATACTCCTCATTTGAAGACTCTCACACACAAAACAATGTGTTTATGAGCAAGTGAGCCCTGTGTTTCAAATGACTTAATATAAGCCAATATCTGCTGTCTAAATGTCCAGCTTGGTAAAAAATTACAAAGTTATGCGGTAGTTTTGGAGCTCGATCACAGGCCCACACAGTTCAGCACAAACTTATGCATCAATCTGCAAGACCTGTCTGGGTGAAGCTTCCCCCCTACTCACATATTGATTATCTGTCCTTAGAGTGATGTAAAACACAGAATTTATTCTCTCTCTCTGGATGGTTTTCAGGAAATGTGTGGCTGGACTGAGCCAAGCATCTTCTTATACAGCTGTGCGACAGTTTGTCTGCTTGTTTTTAGTTATGTAGGGATGTTAATCTGCCACTAAGGCAACATGCTGTTGGAAAATCCAGCCAAAACTGTAAATCTGGAATGAAAATTAGGTTTAAGGTAATCCTGGTGGATTTTTTTTTGAGGTTAATAAAAATGAAAATATTTAAAAATTATAGTAAAAAATGTAAGGCAACAAAAGCAACGTTTCGACAGCAACTGCACTTGATAAGTTGTTTTTGAATGACTTTGTACAACCTAAGGTCATATGTTTGAAATCAGGTCAGCCGGTCTTACCTGACCAGAGAGCAAGAACGTGCGTACTTAAAGGCTGCAGGTTATTTATGTGTGTATTAATGATTTCAGACAGGTGAACAAGCCCCCCACCCCTGTAGTCCGACTAATCTGCCATTGACTTTGAGCTTGCAGAGGCAGCCTGCAGCTAAAGGCAGCTTTTGCACAAAATGTAACAGCATAAATAAACAAAATAATACAAATATGATTAATAAACATTAAAGCTAAATGTTTTGGGGACAGAATGGTAATAGTTTTAGAAGTATAAAAGCTGAGAATTCCTTTTGCAGAAGCATTTCACATAGAACTTTAATTTAAATAACTACTCTTCAGTCCTCCTGCTTTTTTCTAAGAAATGTTTATATTACTAAAAATATTTTAAAACTTTTGCGTGCATTACTTTAAGAGAAACGTTGACTCTTTATTCTTCTAACAGAGTTGTTTTAATTGGCTTGTGTGCAGCTGAACATATGGCATTTTTTATGTACTTTTTTCATCATTTTAGGAAAATAGTTTTAAATCTACATAAGAAAAAGCAGCAAAACCCAAATGTTGCAAACATTGACTAAAAACTTTCCTAAGATGTCTTGTTGCAGACCTTCTCTGGTGTTTTTGTGATTTTTATTGTGAATTTGGCCTTGTACAACGTGTAAAACTGTATTTAAATGTTTCACAGAGATCAGGCTTCTCTTCACTGTGGACCCACACCACACATGATCTTTGAAATCCTACATTTGACTAAAAGTATTTTCCCTCCAGCAGCAGAGGTGTGTCCTTTCTCTACTTCTCTAATGAAAGCCAACATTTTATTCTTCAGGAAAACATTTTTTTCAAGTTTTCACAAGTCAGGATTTGCAAACAGGTTTGATTGGGGTGAAAAAATATTCAGTTCATTGGCAAAAGTTTAATTTTTTGGAAGGTTATGTTCACAATGTGCACTAAAGCCCATTTTTCCTGAGCCATAAAGAATGACCTTTACAAATGCAGCTTCCTGCAGACACCTGCAACCAATCTCCAAAGCAAAACTAAATATCTGTAACCATGAAAATATACTACAAGTAAAAGTTTGGACAGACTTAAAAGTTTTTTTAAAAATTACTTATCAAAAATCAAGAAAAAATTGACATACATTTCTTTTTGCACTCATCGATACAATAAATTGTAGGGCACTCCACACCTGGGTATAACAACTATTTCATTAGACCTTCACCTTGAATTTAGTTTATACACAGAATATTTTATTCTACAAGTGTCCAAGCTTAAATAAAAAAAATATAAATAATCTAATAAATGCCATCTCAAACACATAATTTTTGGGATTAATTAAAGAAAAATTAAAACAGTCAAGTTTAAACTTTTACTCAGCTGAGAGTCCCTTAAGTTTCCAAATAAATCTTAAACTTTTGAAAATATATGTGAATATAATTCATTTAGCTTATGTCTTTTCTTTTTGGTGGAGGACATTCCATTACCTTCTGCAGGAGAGAAGCTGCTTAGGGAGTCACAAAATTAAACAAGCTAAATAATGGCTACAGAGGGAACAGCAGCAAGATGTTATTCAATAAAAATTATTTAGCTTAAGGTTTCTTATAATGTCAAAATCAGAACTTCTTTAGGAGCCATCCTTTTAAAATATGAAGTTATACTTTTGATATCTCCATGAAGTTGTGCATGTCTTTTGCTTTCGTTTGTTTTGGGATCTTTGTTTTTTTTCGTAATTTTTGGGGTTTTTGCGCGTGCATGTGTGTACGGGAGAATAAAGTGGTCGGTCTGGGACAGTGGGGCAAAATGATTGACAGCTGGTCTGGACTGGGGTGGTCGAGTGGAACAGAGCTTCAACACAACCCACAAGACACAGCCTTTCCCCTCAACACACACATGCATCGAACACCCGCATGAGCCTAATCACACGGACTTGGAATCCCTTCTTCCTCCATTCAAAGACAGACACACACCACACACAGACACCACAGGAACCTCTCCTCATCCCAACTTGTCTGCCTTTGACAGCTTTCAGCAGTGGTCAACACATGCACACACACAGACTCACGCAGACACACAAACACTCCACACTGAACTCTTGACAGCGACATCCTCCCACTTTCCACCTGTCACAGTACTGGCTGCCTTGCTACCTATGACACAACATAACACACACTTAGAGACTCGCACCCACAAAAGAACAGTGAAGGACATTGGGGCTCTTGGTCATGGCAACAGTTTGCCTCAGAGACACTAACTTTTACAAGCTACAGAAGAACTTTCAGGTCTAACACTCCGCTCACTTGCCTCATGTTAGAGTCTCTTCCTCTCTACTGCTGACTGTTTTCCACAAAATGACCTTTACCATAAAAAACAACTGAATACAACCATTTTAAGCATTTTTTTTAGTAAGTTTTTCTCTTTTGCTTTCCATATATTATAAATATGGGGTTCAAATCAAACCTTCCAGGGGATTGATGCTTTATTGGCATGCATTCACCAAATTATGTTCCAAAATAGAAGCTCAAACAGAGTAAGTGCATCAGTTTTCTTGTTTCCCGAAGATATTCAATTTGTCTTAAATCAAATTTTTAATTAAAGAACTTGAATAGTACTGTTTTTTTCCCCATTACTTTTACTGTTATTCTTTTCTACTTAACTTTATTCTCTTCAAGTTCAGTTCCAACAGGCGTATTTGAAAGTTAACCAAGAAAGAAAGTTAATAAAGTACTTTTAGTTTGAAAACCCCAGTTCCTGCCTGTAAAGAAGCAGGTGGGCACTTTACAGTAAATAACTATTATATTTGCGTCATCATTTACATAAACAAAAACTCCAGCCTTTCAAATAATTACAGTTCCAGGCTATAATCTGTGAAGGAAACCACATTTTATTCTCTTCATTATGTAATCTAACTATTCATTCTTGACAATAATATGGTTTTATAGAATATTTTTTTAAACATATTTTTCTAGTATCATAGCAACATTCTGATTTTTTGCAGCTCTGTTTTTAATTTGATACTGTATTGTTATTCTTTGTTTCTCTTGGGGGTTTTATTCAAACTTCATGGATTCCTGATTTATTTTCAAAGTTCAAGTTTGATGTCATTTATTTCAATCTTATTTTTATTGTAATTAAATAGCTAATAAGACATGGAACAGATGCTAAATATATCCAGATATACTTTTGTTTTAAATTAAAAAAATAATTGAACAGTTTTTTATAAAAGGTAGAGCTCTTCAGACGTATTGAAATGCACAATATAATAATGATATTTAAGTTGTTTGGTAGTTTGTAGCATATATGTAGTGAGCATCATCCTAGGTTTTATGAGGAAAAAATACAAATAGAAAATCCAAGTTTTTTAAGCAGATCCTCCCTTGAGTTTAACAGAAAGAGATATTGAAAAAGGAAATTGGAAAGTTGAACCACAACAATAACAGCTTGAAGGAGTAGTCCTCAATCTACAACTACTTTTTTCACTAATGAAAATCATTTAATATGTACTTTAGAACAGCTTTATAGCAAAAGTAACTGTTTTTGGGGGACTTTTGCTTTTTTAAAAATCAGGCTGTGACTCATGGTAAAGAGCCTTGTCTGTTTTCCTACACCTCAACCGTCTAATCTTAACATCAGCGATGTGGAATAAAGATAGGGGCTCGTGCACATGCTCGCCTTTGTTGCTTTACAGTGTGTGGGCTTGTTTTCAGCTTCATTAAACTTTCCTCACTCAAGGCCGTGGACTGCAATGACTTCCTTTTAACAGATGTTTTTACAGTCATTACCTGATAAACATCAGAGCATGCTAGCATGTTAACAGCATGGTAGTGATAGCATTTTGACGTGCTAAACACTATGTTTTGTTTAAAATTTCCTTTAAATGTGTCATTCTTTGAAGCACTTCACTAACGGAACATGCAATTGTGCCTGTCCTATGTGTCTACATGGTGTTTCATCAAAATACATAATTTCAGGCATGACACGCTGCTATACTCATTAGTGAAATCACTCCGATAATTAGATTAAAGTAGATCTTGAAGACAGTAACATTAAACTCATATATATATATATATAAAATACAGAATTTAGAGCTGATCTGTGCCAAAACACATGTAGCCGTGCTTCACAGCTGCAGGCACCGCAGGAGACATTCACTGCTGTATTGCTAATCCATCCCACTCTGTGTCCAAATTTAATGAGGCATTTTGGTCCTAAATGACACAAACAACAAAGAACTGAACAACAAGAACTGCACACACATATGCCACTGTTAGTTGATCCTAAATTAGGAATGCATTTAAAGAGTCCCTTCTTCTTCTTTCTCTTTCGGCTTTTCCCATCAGGGGTCGCCACAGCGAATCATCCTTTTCCACCTCACTCTATCATGGACATCTTCTACCCTAACATTAGCCAACTTCATGTCCTCTGTTAAGACATCCATATATCTCCTCTTTGGCCGTCCTCTTGCCCTCCTGCCAGGCAGCTCCATCTCCAACATCCTTCTACCAATATATCCACTATCCCTCCTCTGAACATGTCCAAACCATCTCAGTCTTGCTTCTCTGACTTTGTCGCTAACGCAGGCAACATGAGCCGTCCCTCTGATGTACTCGTTCCTTATCCTGTCTAACCTGGTCACTCCTAAGGAGAACCTCAACATCTTCATCTCCGCTACCTCCATTTCAGCCTCTTGTCTCTGTCTCACTGCTACCGTCTCTAATCCATAGAGCAGAGCTGGTCTCACCACTGTCTTGTACACCTTTCCTTTGAGTCTTGCTGACACTCTTCTGTCACACAATACTCCTGACACTTTCCTCCACCCGCTCCAACCTGCCTGCACTCGCCTCTTCACCTCTTTTCCACACTCCCCATCACACTGAACTGTTGACCCCAAGTACTTAAACTCCTGCACCTTCTTCACCTCAGCCCCCTGTAACCTAACGCTTCTTCCTTGATCCTTCTCGTTCAGACACATGTATTCTGTCTTACTACGACTGACCTTCATGCCTCTTCTTTCCAGAGCAAACCTCCACCTCTCTAGCTCTTCCTCCACCTGCTCTCTACTCTCACTGCAAATTACAATGTCATCCGCAAACATCATTGTCCATGGAGATTCCTGTCTTACCTCGTCTGTCAGCCTGTCCATCAACATAGCAAACAAGAAGGGACTCAAAGCTGATCCTTGGTGTAGTCCCACCTCCACCTTGAACTCCTCTGTCTGACCTACAGCACATCTCACCACCGTCATACTTCTCTCATACATGTCCTGAACTACTCTGACATACTTTTCTGCCACTCCAGACGACCTCATACAGTACCACAGCTCCTCCCTTGGCACCCTGTCATACGCCTTCTCTAAATCTACGAACACACAATGCAGCTCCTTCTGACCATCTCTGTACTTTTCCAACAACATTCTCAAAGCAAATATGGCATCAGTGGTGCTCTTACGGGGCATGAAACCATACTGCTGCTCACAAATCTCCACCTTCTTCCTAAGCCTGGCTTCTACTACTCTTTCCCACAGCTTCATTGTGTGGCTCATCAACTTTATTCCTCTATAGTTGCTGCAGTTCTGCGTGTCACCTTTGTTCTTAAAGATCGGGACCAGAACGCTTCTCCTCCATTCCTCAGGCATCTTTTCACTCTCTAAAATCCTATTGAACAACTTCGTTAGAAATTCCACTGCTGTCTCTCCTAAGCACTTCCATACCTCCACAGGTACGTCATCAGGACCAATGGCCTTTCCGCTCTTCATCCTTTTCAGGGCCTTCCTAACCTCATCCTTTCCAATCTCTGCTACTTCCTGCTCCACAACAACCACATCTTCCTCCCTTCTTTCCCTGTTATTTTCCTCGTTCATCAGCTCCTCAAAATACTCCTTCCATCTTTTCTGTACACTCTCCTGGGTTGTTAGCACCTTTCCATCTCTGTCCTTAATCACCCTTATCTGTTGCACGTCCTTCCCATCTCTGTCTCTCTGTCTGGCTAGCCTGTACAAGTCCTTCTCTCCTTCCTTTGTGTCTAACCTGTCATATAGCTCATCGTAAGCTTTCTGTTTGGCCTTTGCCACCTCTCTCTTCACTCTACGCTGCGCTTCCTTGTACTCCTGTCTACCTTCCTCAGTCCTTTCTACATCCCACTTCCTTTTAGCCAACCTCTTCCTCTGGACGCATTCCTGTACTTCCCCATTCCACCACCAAGTGTCTTTACCGTCTTTCCTCTTTCCAGATGACACCCCTAGCACCTTCCTACCTGTTTCCCTGATAATCTCTGCTGTAGTTTCCCAGTCATCTGGAAGCTCATCCTGACCACCCAGGACCTGTCCCAACTTCTGCCTAAATTCCTCACAAGTTTCTTTATTCTGTAGCTTCCACCACTTGGTCTTCTTTTCTGTTTTCCCTCTCTTCTTCTTCCTGACCTCCAGAGTCATCTTACACACCACCATGCGGTGCTGTCTGGCTACACTCTCTCCCACCAACACTTTGCAGTCATTAACCTCTCTCAAATGACCTCGTCTACATAGGATGTAGTCCACCTGAGTACTCCTACCTCCACTTCTGTATGTCACTCTATGTTCCTCTTTCTTCTGGAAGTAAGTGTTGACTACAGCCATTTCCATCCTCTTTGCAAAGTCCACCACCATCTGTCCCTCCAGATTCCTTTCCTTCACACCAAACCTGCCCATCACCCCCTCATCACCTCTGTTGCCCTCACCAACATGCCCATTAAAGTCTGCTCCAATAACAACTCTCTCTCCTCTGGGAAAACTCTCTATGACCTCATCCAACTCACTCCAGAATCTCTCCTTCACTTCTAACTCACAGCCAACCTGTGGCGCATACCCACTGACTACATTCACCATCACCCCTTCAATTTCTAACTTTAGGCTCATCACCCTGTCTGAGACTCTTTTCACCTCTAGAACACTGTTTACAAACTCCCCCTTCAGAATCACTCCTACCCCGTTTCTCTTCCTATCAACACCATGATAGAACAGTTTGTATCCTCCTCCAATACTACGTGCCTTGCTGCCCTTCCACCTTGTCTCCTGCACACACAGTACATCTACCTTCCTTCTCTCCATCATGTCTGCCAGCTCTCTGCCTTTCCCTGTCATTGTGCCAACGTTAAGAGTCCCTATTCTCAAACCTATGTTCCTGCCTTTTCCCTTCTCTCTCTGGCCACGGACCCTTCTACCTCCCCTCTTTCTTCGACCAACAGTAGTCAAATTTCCACCGACACCCTGTAGGTTAACAGCATCGGTGGCGGTCGTTGTTAACCCGGGCCTCGACCGATCCGGTATGTCTAAAGTGTTGTGAATGATTCG
Source organism: Oryzias curvinotus (assembly GCA_023969325.1). Classification (NCBI taxonomy): domain Eukaryota; kingdom Metazoa; phylum Chordata; class Actinopteri; order Beloniformes; family Adrianichthyidae; genus Oryzias; species Oryzias curvinotus. The sequence continues at coordinate 23,636,414 of CM043710.1, forward strand.
CATGGTTGTTTTGGCAATTTTTACGCCGGATGCCCTTCCTGACGCAACCCTCTCTATTTATCCGGGCTTGGGACCGGCACAGAAGTAACTGGCTTGCAACCCCTGTGGCTAGATTATTTAAAGAGTCCCTGTTTTATTTAAATACTATACAGATATGATACAGAAAGTAAAACCAGATCAAAAAGTCAAAATTTCAGTTTTTTATATTTAAAATATGTCTGTATATGATGAGTTGTATAACTTGCTTTTTATTATACTATTGTTTTCAATTTGCCTTCAATTGTTTTGCACATTTTATTTTTCCTTGCACCTTGATGTCTGTTCCCCAGAACTGCTGCACCAACTGAATTTCTTCACGATGGAATCAATAAAGTTCATCTTATCTGTGCAATAAAAATTTTGATTATAAGAAGATAATTATTTAGGATTTAGAGTTCCCAAAAACTGTCTTAAAATTATTTTTGTTTATTGTTCATCTTGTGCCTGGGATTGCTTAATAGAATACAGAAACAAAATAAAAGTTAAAAAAAAAAATTTTCAGATGCTTTTATACAGAAAACAGTGTTTGTAAGTATTTTTGTACGATGTTTCCTTTGTCAAACATGTACAATTTAACCCTGATTTAAAATAAAATACAAATGATTGAAATTTTAAATTCAGTAAGTAACAGCAGGACGGAGTTCTGATTTAGTCTTCTAGTGGGTTTGACAATAAGTGGACCCTATTCAGTTATGACAGCTTGCAATAAGTATAGGAACATAACTTTGGGGGAAAAAAAGCATATTAGCAACAATTTTTAACTTAGACTCAAATTATTTGATGTTAAATATAATCTCTGCTAAACAAGAATTTGCTTTTAGATCACACATCACTTGTGTGAGAACATTGGAGTAAACATCCATCTTCAGAATCCATTGTAGGATTCTGAAGATGGATGGAAGATGGATTCTCCATTGTAAGGCTGCTGGAGCCAACCCAGCTACTCTTGCACGAACCCTGAACACGTCTCCATTCTTTTGCAGGATCACTGAACAAAAACAACCTTTATTTTATTTTTTTTCTTTTCACTGGGTAATCGTGTATTTTTATTATGTTTTGGTTTTTCCCCTGAGACAAAGTTGTCTAATAATCCTCAGACTTTCTGATTACCGGTAGTCATGGAAAAACTTAAATGTAAATCAAGCACAAATTAAAAAAGAGAGGCAAGAATGTGTGTGTTTTGATCTTTTTTACTAGAATGCCAAGTCCGGTGTATTTGGTGTCCTGGAGGATTTCCAAAATGCAGTGCTTTGATGACGTATTAATCTGTGGTGTTAAAGGGCCTAGATCATGCACAATATGCACGGCCATCTTTGCAAAAGTTTGGATGTTCTTTGTTTTCGTTTTCATAAAAAATGTGTTCTTTAGTGTGCTTTAGGTTATATATTAGCATATATATGGACATAGTTTATGCTGAAAAGCTTAAGAATAGCATGATATAGGCCCTTTACAATTGAAATGTATTATATTCAATGTGTAGATTCCAGGGCACTGCATTTTAAACGCTTTTTTTCTTTTTTGGTCTTTCAAAGTGATCTTCAACTGGAGTTAGGCTTCCAGAACACTCTAAAGATTTTCTTTGAACATTGGGAACGTATTGACTCATGCTAGCTGCTATTAACGTCTTTTTTTATGAACATCACTTTCAAGTCACTCAATACTGTTCAGTGATTCATCCAGGAATAAAAAAGGCTCAACTGACCCGCCGGAGGGTTACCATTTCTTTGCTCCTATGCTCTGTGTTCCTTTGACTCTACCCTCTGCTGTTTCTTTTGTTTTCTGTATTGGTTTTCTTCTTGCGTGAAAAGAACTGAACAAAATTAAGTAAACAACTGAACCATTATCAAGTGACAGGGAAACACACAGAGGAAAAACCAGCTAATGAAAGGGGAAAAAAGGATAAACATGAAAAGATTGAAGGCACAGTGAGTAAAGCGGCGATCAATAAGTCAGGTCTGGTTTATCAGTTTGAATAAAGGGAATTAGTCTTTGACCTGCACTCTAAATTACATGTTCACAAACACAAATCCACAGCCAGTCCTCCTATTGTAAATGTCATGTATCTGCAAGCTGTGTGTGAGTCTGTGGGTGTGTGTGTTTGTTGTAATGTTGGTCCCCGATTAACACTTACAGAGGGGTCTATCCATGTTTTCATAAAACATTTGATCAGACTGAAAATTTCCCAATGTACCAAGCAGTCAGAAAGGCTTGTTTCTACAAAACGTTGGAGAACTATACCTACTTTTACTATTTCCTTGTATTTTGTGTTTAGTTTCAAGTTTTGTAGAAATCAAGGAAGAATTGTGTTTTTATCATTTTTTAAAATAAGCAAACAAAAATCATTTTAAGTGTTGAGGGGGACAAAAATATGTGACTTGTGTCAGTAGTATTTGGTTAAATGCATGTAAATTGATTAGCAGAAAGTGCTTTTCTCATTTCCTTCACAAAGTATAGCATGTACACACTATACAATCCTGTGTGGTAACTATGGGTGTGTGGAAAGAAATAAAAATCGATTCAGGCATATGTCGCGATATTTCATTTGGCAATAAGTGTATTGATTCAAAATGCTGTCAAAACGATATTTAAACATTTATAAGTGTCCTTCAACGGCTGACTCTTGTTTTCCACTTAAACCCCTGACCGCTTTGGCAGCACCGCCCACTGAGCCTCTTTGAGCAGCTCTACATCGCACAAAACTACCAGATCTCAGTGAGAAGCGGCTTGTTGTGCTATAAGACATGCACTATTTAGTTTTTACCTGGGATGGGTAGCGAACCGAAACTCTGTGCCATGTTGTTGCCAGTATCATAGAAAAACGCAGATTGTAGTGTTTTTTAGCGGGTTCAGATAACAACAAATGAAGAGCTGCAGATGCACAGCGACTCAAGCAAAGAGCACCAGCCAAATGCCATAGGCAAAGTGAGCCAAAGTTCCGCTGAACCTCACAGCAATAGATTCTAGTTTAGCAACCTGATGGATCAGAGTGATGTGTACAACGCTCTGAAAACAGGCCAACGTCGTGGCGATGAGCGGTGAAATCCGTGTTTACTTCTGCGCGTGACACAACGGAGCTGCAGCTGCAGTGCAGACCATCATAGAAATAAAGCATCTTAGCCACATTACAGCGCTCTCATAGACCCTGTCATGCTGCTTCATCACACTTTGTTTCTAGAAAGAATTGGCTTCTTTTTTTCCCCCTTCATTTTTGAATCACCTGCTCACTGTTCAGGCCCCTGCGCCGTTTCAAAGTACTGGAGGAGCTACATGAAGCAATGTTTATTTCCTCAATCATACTTTTTGAACCTTATTGGTTAAGGCACATTCATTCTAGCTTCTTTTTTCTTATGCTGAGAAATATTTGTTGTAAAAAACAGACAATGTTGTCTGTTCCCTTTAAAAACAGTCATTCGTTCATTCATTTTCTATACCGTTTATTCCTTTCCGGGGTCACGGGGCTGCCGGAGCCTATCCCTTTTACTTGGGCGAAGGCAGGGGATGCCCTGGACAGGTTTTGGACATAACATAACCAAAAAGATAAGTCAAACAAACAATTACAGGTCTCTGTACTTTTTTTCTGATGGAAGAAGGCAGCAATGATCAACCAACCCAGTTAGAAATTTATATATATATATATATATATAGATATAGATATAGATATATAGATATAGATAGATATAGATATAGATAGATAGATATAGATATATATATAGTAAAACAAATTACAGGTGTGAATGTGAGAGTGCATGGGTGTGTGTAGAGCTGTGAGAATTGTTGACCACTGCAATGATGAAGCAGCAAGAGTTGTGGTGTCGGGACTCTTGCAACCCCCCCCCAACACAAAATCCTCCGGCAGACGGCTGTGTCACGCACTCAAGAATGCACGCAGCTTGTAATGGAATTAAATACAATGGAAATTCCCCAGAAGCCCTTCAAGTTTGAACACAGGACTCGCAGGAAAAGTGAATTATTAGCAAAGATGAATGTAATGTGTTTATTATAGTTAAAGTCACGCACCATATGCAGAACTTTCAACAACAACAAAATAAGGTGATGAGATGATCAGTGATGCGATGATGCGGTTATCGTCACACCCCTAGGTGTGTGATTGTCACCCTGTGACAGACTGGTGACCTGTGCAGGGAGTTCCCTGCCTGTCACCCGCAAGTGGCCAGGATAGGCTCCAGCAGTCCCGTGACCCCAAAAAGGATAAAACAGAATAAAATATGTATTAATTAATGAATCAATCAATGAACAAATTACAACAAAAATACAATTCATTTTTATTTAGTCAAAAATATTATAACAGTATTTATAGAAAAAGGTAGTCAAGGGCATTCCTGATGACTGTGCTTGGCAAGAATTTGTATTATTTTATTTTATTTTTTTAATGCTTTCTTTTTGTTTTTATTTTCTTGACATTTTGTTTTTCTTGGCAATGGTTTGTCAGCCAACAGAAAGTGTAAACAGAGCAGGTGAGCTCTGGCTCCCACCTATACGACGTTCAGGCAGGTTTGTGATTGTTTTTTTTTTTCAAATATATTGTAAATTTAATGACTAAACAAACAAATCTTTGATTAGTTTTCCAAGTAGATAAATATGGTGGATAGTTTGGTGTTCATGTGAGATTTGAATCCTCAGGTGTTTGCTGACTTTGTTAGTTTTCACATTTCCTCTGTAGTAACACACTTCTACAGCAAAGGAGTTGTAACTTTAATGCATGGGTGCTTCCACATGTCCTCTGCTAGATGATAGAGTCAAAAGTTGGAAAAAAATATAAAACATTATTAGCTGCCAGCATGACTGTGTGTTTGGCTTCCAAAGACAAAACCTTTGCAGTTTGTTTCTGTAACAGAGATTTGACGAGTTCTTGGTGTATGGGCTCAGTGTGTGTTTTAGGACTGCATGTCAACATTCAGTCCAAGAAGCTACTATCAGTATTCTATGAGAGTATTTATTCACTGTTTTCTTCTACCATCTAGACACCAATTACTGCTGCCAATCATACAGATTCACAAACACACACATCCACTCACAGTCAGACACAGGCAAAAACTCAAGCACGCTTGGGATGTCCGGAGGTGAAAAACTCAACTAAAGTAATTCACCCCTTTTGTAATAAAAAATGCAGACGCATTGATATTAATGGCCATCTATTTCATTTATTAGGTATTCATAAATTAATAATAACATCAATGTGTCAGCGGATAAAGAGGGATTGTGTTTCTACTGGAAGATGCGGCAGATAGTCACCGCCCAGGTTGATGACCTTGTAATCCTGCCTCCAGTCCGAGCTGACCCACAATCACACACACACACACCACACACACACACAGACAAACACAGCTACACCCTCCAGACCAGGTGTCAGCTTAATTTATCCCCACAAACACTGTGATCCTGTTTCATGTTCTCTTTCCAGGGGTAGCCCGGACTACAGTTAGTTTACATTCAAAACCACAGACACTGCCTCACAGGAGAAAAGACGAGGCGGCAGATGCTGTCCTCGTTGGCAAACCCCACACCGAAGCCACAGGGGAAAACCAAGGGAGCACGAGCAGCGAGAACCAGGAGGCCAACGACCTTCCTACCTTAGCGGAGCATCAGTGGGTAATGAATTAGCAGGATGTTTTTCAATTCTCCAAAATTTACAATCCAGCAAACACACAGCTGTATACACATTGATGATACTTATCTGGAATTTTTTGAGGGTTCTCTTTTTTTGCTGAAAAAAAAAGGAAAAGCTTGTTTTTGGCACCTGCCTGTTTGTTCTGCACCTGATAAGGGCTGGAACCAAATCTTCACAGTTTTAATTAACTTCTGTTGACTCCAAAGCTCGTAAGTCTCTTTGCTTTATTAGCATAAAATTATAATCTAAACATTCAGGCCAGTCTTACTATCAGAGTTGGACTCATTTGCATATCATTTGTATTCCATTTAAATTTTTAACCTGCTGCCTTATAATTGCCTTAAAGCTTCTATGTGTTTCAATATCTGACATTGCTGACATTAAAATGGAAAGACTTGAGAACAACAATAAAGAGTTAGGCGTTCTTTATTCTGGGCAAGAAGAGAAGTCTAAAAAAATAAAACCCACCAAACAGTGTACACGTGTAAAGGATTTTTACTGGAGAAAAAATAAAAACCTTGTGAATTATTGTATAGCCAATTGAAAGAGACATTAAATGTATTTTGGGCCAGGAAATATTTTTTAATAATGTACAAAACTGTACTAACTCATTGTTTCTTTCAAACGTATTTTTGATGGGTTTTTCTAAACTACCTTGGATGTTTGGCATTATGTCTAAACTGATGAAGTGATGAAGGACGAACAAAAAGGGGGTTTTGATTCAAGACCATTGATTGGACTTTAAGACTCAAGGACCGAACCAAAACATTAAATTCCGAAAGACTGAAGAACACAGTCACAAGCAAGAACCAAAAAGCTGTAAAATCATCTCCCTTTGACAGATGTTGGAGAATGTGTAGCAATTTTGCCCTGTGTGATGCAGAAAAATGAGTACAAATGCATCCATTCCTGTTTTATAAGCCAATTATTAATATCATTATTTAGATAGTGAGATCTGCCAGTAACAATTTTCACTATATCATTTCAATGAAGAACTATAATTTAAGTTGAATGTTTATCTTACAACAAACAAAACTTTAAAGTCGCAATACTTTTTACGGAAGCTGAAAACGGCCTGCCTTACTTTTCTTTACTTTTCGTGATAACGAGATAATGACGAATATACTGCAATGTCGCTCTCTCCCTTTCCTGCACTGAGATCCAGAGACTTTACCTCTATACTTAATTGAAATCTTACTTTTAGAATTAGACATTTTTATATTATTATTAGTAGAGAAGCTGATTTTGCCTGAAAATTACATAAGACATTTGTTTTTAGGATTGAGTATTTATATTAGTAGGAAGAGTAGGAAGAGTAGGAAGAGTATTTATATTTTCTTTCCAGCTCATATCAAAATGTAATGACATTTTTTCTACAGCTTTATAAATATTGGTAAAATTAAAAAAGTTTGGAACCAACAAGATTCCACTGAAGCCAGCTCATCTATTGTTTTTTTGGATCTCATGTTTGAGATCCAATCAATGACAAAAGAAGACCCTAGCCACAACTCTTTTGATAAAAGTAGTACCAGTAGTAAAAAAAAAAGTTCAAAAATATATAGTGTACATGAACAGAGAGTGAGGATATTTGAAAAAAAAAAAAAACATCAGCGTTTCCCCAAAGACAAGCCTGGTGTTAACTAAAAGCTGAAATTAGCAATACTGTGCATCTATTTAAACAAAACTCGATAGTGACCGATAAAGCACATTTAATTAATTAGCCATCCCAGACCATAAGTCTGACCAGGATCCCAGCCGTAAAGTCTTGTTCAGGCTGGTCTTTGAAGTCCATAAAGTCAGCAACAAGGTCGGTAACTGCAGCAGAAAAGCCATAATGAGGTAACAAAATCAACTGGAAAAACTCGCATGCATTTAGACCAATCAAGCCTCAGTGAACCCCTCCATGGGGGGGCCACGGATGGTGGTGACATTAACTTTCAACAGGAAGTCAGCCTCAGCCAACCAATTAACCAGCTCTTAAATCTCCTTAGAGAGTGCAGTGTGTGCGCACGTGTGCCTTTGTGTGTGAGAGCAAAAGAAAATGTGAGTATGTGTGTGTTTGAGTGTGACAGGAAGTGAATGTGTGAATGTTGAGTAAAGGTTAATAGGACCTCAAGAGGGATAAGACGAAGAGCTGTTACTGTCCCAAAGCTGCCCCCTCCTCCTCGTCCTCCTCCTTTTTCTCATCCTCCAAACACACATACACACACACACACTCTTGCACACACATAAGGGGCTCAGTGCCAGAGCTGCTGGCCTACAGAGCAGCAGGGTAGTTCATTACTGCCCATGGCAAGCACTTGCACTAATGCTTCTTAATACCCAACATTCTCTCCCTATTACACCTCTCCATGTCTATCACTTCTCTTTCTAGTTTCCTTTCATTTGTTTTGTCTCCTCCTCCTGCAGCTTTCTCCTCTCCCTCAGCACTTGCACAGCAGACAAGCATGGATCCCACAAGAAACAAACACTTCTTTGCATCACAGATTTGACCGCTTGACTACGTTCTTCCTTCAAAACTTCTCTTGAAGCTCAAGAACAACTGAACGCCAATCACAAATGAGCCTATCAGTGGTTTGCATTTGAAAAAAAGTAGGAAAAAACATTTTTGGGCAACTGCAAACTAAGCGAGTTACTTTCATTGATTTTGGTGTTTCCCAGTTTTAACTTGCAGTTCACGTGACAACCTCTGACTGCTTGTTACATATAAAACTTAGCTCAGCTCTGCAGTCCTTCCACAGGACAAGTCACAAACCACTGAATAACACTAAGATGATGGTTAATAACTGCAAAGATGTAATCATTTAAAGTCTAACAGGGTAGTGAAGGAAGTGCATGTATGCTTTGTACACACATAATGCTATTTTTGGTAATTATTACAGCATTACCTCCAGGCATTTTGCAACGCTTGGGTGAGACAGGTGCTTACCTAATCTTTCAAATATCTTAAGTAAAATAAGTAAATAAGTCCCATTTCAATCATTTGAGCTATTTTAAAAGCATTATTTTAATGATGATTATAGCGTTTCTAGCCAAAAAACATTTGTTGTTTTCCAGGACATAGTCTCTGCAGAACGGCAGGAGTTCAGTAGAAATTAACCTCTGAGTTGCGGGACTGTTGCAGTGAAGCATCCATCCCACCCCCCTTCCTGTCACCCATCTGTTAACACACTTTTGCGCTAGCTTACACCCCCTCAAACCCAGATGCTACCATTACTGGTACAACAAAAAGTAGCGATCAATATTGGAGCAATTCAGCTGTCCAGTTTTGAGCTAGATACCAGCTCAGACGAAGACGTACATGGATCTAGTCATGTACAAGTTGAAACATCAGAATGGAGTGCAGCAGGGAGCTTGTTGCCCGTCTGTAGTAGTTGTGCGTTTTTTTTTAAACGTCATATTTTTTCTACACCCGTTTACAATGATTTGATTAAAGAAATACTCAGAAATGCAATTTTGAGCTTATTTTTCTTTATAAATGCCCTCCATCACCAGGAAAATGCCACAAGAATATGTTAAAAACACCAAAAACAACAACATTTTCCTCAGTGGGTCTTTAAATACTATAAGAACAATATCCTTTGGTCTGATGAATAGTTTTTCTTACACCTGGGTTTTAGACACATTTTTCCTCCAGTTGACATCATCTCATTGACCTTTCTCTCCCTCCGTTAAGCTGAAAACATTTTTATTCTTTGCTCTTCCCACATTCTCTCCATCCATACTCTTTGGTCTCCTGCCCAGTGACTTTCACTTGCTCCCTCCCCTGATCTGCCTCCTTGTTAGATCAAATGCCGTCACTCTTTCTCCCTGCTCCACCTCCATCCATCCTCAGAGCTCTCACTTTCCAATCATTGGCTTTATTCCTTTTCTTATTTACGCTTCCCGTCTTTAATCTTTGGGAATGGAAAGGCCAGCTCTTATGGCACAGTTAGTATCTGCGCTTAAATACAGACAGACTTGACACAGTTGGCTGCTGCTGCTGGTACAGCTTTCTTGGTTTTGCTTGAGGTTGTGTTGCTCCTTTGTCAGTCATGCTACTCTGGGTTACAGACTTACAGCTTTAAAGAAGGAGACTACATTTTTCAGGCGGCTACATCTGTTGCTTTGAAAGGAATGAAGCTACAATTGTCAAAGTTGCTTCTGATCTTACTCAAAGGTGGATTTGACTATCCAAAAATCGCTACTTCACATTTCATTCCATCACATTTTTCCAAGTAAAACTTCTGTTTCTACACCTCTTTCCAAAATGTGTTCTTTTTGCCTGTTTTAAATGATGACTTACTTAAAATGAACAGTACTTGGATTTGATCAAATGATGTAAATCTCTAACATTGTCATTTTAAGTGTTATTAATATAAACAATGTTTTCTTAACTTTGTTTAGTTTAAGAAAATTTCTCAGGAAAGTTGGTGGTGTGTTTCTACAAGGTTGAACTATTTGGACACAGATACTATAAATTTTAACGTTATCTTAAAATCAAAACAATTGTGTGTTTCATCACACTGTCCTACACTAGTAACACATCCCACCATTTTTATATAAGAACATTTCACTCATGTCTGAAGCCCAAAGAACTGTCTAAAAATGGGCAGTTGGACAGGACATAATACAGTGAGCCGTGTTGTCTTCACTCATATGTCCACCCACCTGCCAGTCTTTGACATCTGATTAGCAATAAAAAAAATTGAAAATTTGTCTTTATTTAAAAAATGTCTTCTCTTTCAAGCAGCATGAATGATGGATTACGATACTTCTAACTCATCATATAGGCCTGTAATAATGACCTGTTCTAAAAAAAGGATCCTCATCACCTCATGAATCCTCAAAAAAGGTTTTGTGAGGTTTACTGTGTAAAGTAAGCTTTCAGTGTATTGCATGAGGTTATGCCCAGCGGCTGTTAAAGGTTTTTGTTTCACATTTAATTGGATGAAAAAAAGTGTTCAAACTTTTTTGAGGAAAATACTGAGTTATTTATCTGAAATACTGAAGCTCCCAAACTTCTGTCTCTGGCTCTTCAATAGGCTTTCCCAGGTCATCCCAGCTATTTAGCTTTCAAAGTCTTGCCCCTTACCAATAGCCCCATATGTCCTTTTATTAGGTGCATTTATGTGCTGACTTGTGGGTGTCCAAAATTTTTTGCTGTAAAATAGCAGGAAGAGTTTTAGGTCTAATTAGCCGTTATAACACTTCAAGGGCAAAAATCAACTAGATGATCAGAATGTGTCACCAATGTCACTAGAACAGCATGGGTCCATCTTGGGACATCTTTTTAGTGGGATAAGCCTATGATGATGACAGCCTGACGATCCAGCCAAATAAATCTACACAGAGCTCCTTCCTATTACTTCCTACTTTTGAGAGATTCCACCCTGATAAGGGTCATTTTGGTCGTGTTCACAAGTGTCTTTACATTTTTCTTCTACAGTCCTTAAAAGATCAAAGATAGATCTAGTGAAGTGGTAAACTGTTATTTTTTTTTCCAATAATAGCTCAGTCTTTATCACAGCTGACTGTTTTACTTAGTCAGAGGACATACTTAACCCTGCATTTGACAGTAACCTGAGGAAATCCCTCTATTCTGTTCTAACTGGGGATATTGGCCACAGAATGAAGCTGCCAGTTCCAATGCAAGCCACTTAACACTGAACAATGTCTCTAGTGGCTGCTGTAGTTTTCCACTCCCTCAAAGAAACAGGTGCACGTCATAATAAAAACAAAGATTTAACATATTGCTGACAAACAGGAATCTTTCGGTCTAGAAAGACCTTTTTGTGGAGACTGGCAGCTGTGAAACAGCACAATAGAGAACATTAATTTCAACTTCTATTCATGTGACAAGATAAGATGTTGATATCCATCTTGACAGAAGCGTTCTCTGAAATTCATTGAGAAATGGAGATAATCGGAAAAATCCAAGCCCAGTTCAGGAACGAAGCCTTCTTGAGGCATGCTTCTTCTTAAACTTTTTAATCTCCTGCATTCCAAGTGTTCTAGTCCACTATCCTCCTTGTAAAGCTCACCCACTCATTCTCCCATCATTTGTCATTTCTGCCCTTCGTCTTCCACTCCTAATCGTTTTCCCTGATCTCAAATCTGTTTTTCTCACTCACTCCTGCTCCTCTTCCTCTCCATCTCTACCACTCATTTGTATATTTCCATCACTCCTATTCCCCCTGCTTCTGCTGTGACTGACAGGTAAAAGCTGCTGCCCGGCTAGGCAAAAGGTATGCGTGTCTTTTGGTTCGTCCACCTGTCGCCATAGCCCTCCTGCTGCTCTACATCATTTAACTAAGTGGCATTCCTGCTGCTGTAAATGACAGAGGTAATCATCTGTTCATCCGTATTTATTCTGAGCTGACTTTTGCAAGTTTGGACACCAACAATACACGCTTGTGTGTGAGGAAGTTCAGTTTGCAATCAACCTGTAACATTTTTACCAGGCAAATGATGTCTGAAATTATCAGCGGTCCAGTTCTACGTGTCATTGGTTTAAAAAGACAGCCGAAAGAGTGAAAAATGCGCATAGCTCTGCAGACATATTTAGATTTTAAAGCGTGGTAAAAGACAGGGGAGCAGATGCTGGATTACAACTGTGTACCTTTGGCAGCACATGAGCCAAGTGTGTGCTGTTTGTACAGATAAAAGTAAACAGCTAGATGATACGACTTTGTATGGTTAACTTTGAGTAAACATGGGAAGCAAAATTCCAGAGCTGAGCAATTATTGTGAGGTTTGCACAAGTCTGTCTTTTGTTTTTTCCATCTTTCACAACTCAGACCTCAGAGAGGTCAAATGCAGTGTCAACAAACAAAGTCAACAGCTGTTTTTCCATCCTAGTCACCTTTTAGGCTCCACTAGCAATGCTTTTGCAATTTAACTCAACCTACTGCAATACAACCAATGACATGTACATTTAAAAGATGACCTCTGACATTACCCATTGGTAAATAGTAAATGGAGTACTTATATAATACTTTTCTGCCGTGAGTCACCCATTCACCCTTACAGACACACGTTTACACACTGATGGCAGCTCTGCTGCCTCGTCAACCTCAACCACCAGGAACACCGTGAGGTTCAGTGCCTTCCCCAATGAACACTTTAACACATGGGCAAACCAGGCAGAAACTGAACTTACAATCCTCAGATCAGTGATTGACCACTAACTCTGCACCATAATCCTATAGATTTTGAATGGCAAAGTGAAGCCCAGAGTTTGCTCCACCCTCCTCAATAATGTTCTGAAACAGCCACTGTGTGGGGCACTGCAAAGTATTGGCTTCACACATTTGATTGTAAATAAGAACTGAGTGAGTGAGTTTGACGTCACCTATGATAAATAGCATACTTCTGGCTCCAACTAAATCAGGTCAATGCAGTCGCCATTTTTTTCGCAATATGGTAGCAATCATGTAGGAGCCAGACGTCGTCAATAAGCAGTGATTTGTCCAAGTTGGTCTCAGTCATTGTTATTTTTTATATATATATATATAATATTATTGTTTTAATTTTTTTCTTTCTTTGTTCAAAGTTGGACTCTTTACCATGAAGGTCAAAAGATAAATGTTCCCTTTAGTAACATGCCTCTAGCGGTGGTTGGAGGAACTACAACCTTTTGCACTTCCTGGTCCGAATCAATTTAGGAGACCAAAGGGGGGGGTTGAAGAAAAACCTGAACACAGCTGTGCTTTTAGGTTTTCCCTTATTATTTAGATTTAATTCATCAATTAGAAAGATACATTCTGAAATTAATCAGGAACGGAATGACAGTCATATATATCAGTGGAAATATTCTACTGTTGAGGCTTTTTTTGTCGCATTTTAAAGTTGGTGTGATTATCGATCATGTAGGTTAGACATCCCACACCTTTAGATGCAATAGATTTTTAAGAAAAAGTGGGAGATGCAGAGGTCATCCAATTTGTTTACCTCCTTTCATTTTACAGCACTCTTTATCAAATTCCCACTGACACCTACATTTATTTAACTCATTTGTCCTCTTATTCTCTGTCATCCACAGCCCTTCTGCACCCCCCCCCCACCTCCTGCATGCTTGTTGATTCATCTAACTAAGCAGCCTCTCAGTCTTGCTCGCCTCAGATCATTTATTAAATATGGATTAATTACAGCGAAACCTTGTTATGCTTCGTTAGGACTTCTTGCATTAATAGGCAGTTGTTTTAATTAGAGGAAAAGAAGGTTTCAATGTGCCGCATGTTTTACACCTCCAACATTATAATTAGTTTAAACACAACTTCATTTGTCTCCAGCTGGGTTCCACCATGTAAGACATGCATCCTCATCTTCATCACTGCCTTGATAAATTCATTCAGGCAGTTTTTGCCCCACCACACCAAAACCAGTTAGGGACCATCCCAACTTCTCTGTTTGTTAATCTATAACTATAAGCTTATGTTATGAAGGAAAGTAACCCCTTCAAAAATGTATCCCCTTTACATCCAGAAGCACATGTTCTGAACGTGTTGATCTACGTGTTAGTCAGCCGACTCTTCAAATATGTATAAGCAGATACACTTTTATCTCGTTTCCACTGAGAATATGTCATACATAATCTTTTCCTCTGACTTTTTGAAGTTAGCATTTCACCAAAAAAATGAATTTAAAAAAAAATCCCGTTTAGGAGAGCATTTCTGCCTAAATGTGGGGTCATAACACATGAGAGATAAGAATCCGCAACATCCCAGGACTGAAGCCCACAGCTTTTGAAGAAAAAAAAAACACATTTCCAAGCTTACATCTGTTAACTTGCATTAAGCTGCTGAACATTAAAAGAAAGCTGTCATCCCAAACTGAGGCTAAAGTTTCTCATCAGGAAAAAGAAAAAACACAATTATTTATGATTGCTGCATTACTCACTTTGTGGTATAAGATGTTTCCTAAAAAAAAATGTCCATTAGGGATTATTAGGGCGTCATAAAATTAATTAGTACTATTGAGATGCCTGAAAATTTAAGAATATAGAATACAAAAAGATGGGTGCATGCGTGGGTTCTCTCCGGGATCTCCGGCTTCCTCCCACCATTCAAAAACATGCTTTATAGGTTAATTGGCAACTCTACATTGTCCATAGGTGTGAGGGTGAGAGTGAATGGATGTGTGATTGGGGACATTCTACCCTGTGGCAGACTGGCGACCTGTCCAGGGCATCCCCTGCCTTCGCCCACAAGTGGCCGAGATAGGCTCCGGCAGCCCCGTGACCCCGAAAGGGAATAAACGGTATAGAAAATAAATGAAAAAAGAATGACTGAATGAATAATCCAGTGCTTTAAATACAGTGCTGGATTTTTCAAGACATGACACCGTAATCGTTCAAAAATCCAGCCGATCACTGGATTAGATTATTGAACTTGATCCGAATTTGTGCAAAAACCTTGGTAATCTAAGTGAAGGGCAAACTTTGGAAAAGTGTTGAAGTTTTATTTTAAACTATGATAGCAAAAATGCTACAGTGTTGCACAAAATGGTTACATACTGACTAATAAATGTACCATAATTGCCATTAAACATGAAGGAATAAGTCTTGACTTGAAGACTTTATCAATTTAACTTTAGAGCAATTTATTTAAATTTTTAAGGCATAAAACAGAGCTTCTTTTCTGTTCAATAATGAAATTAAAACTTTGATGCGGTTAACATAACTCCTTCACTTAAACAAAAGCAAACTTCAGGAACAATAACTGAAAACACAAGTCAACGTTTGTTTGATTTACGTCAAATTATAAATCAAGTGGATTGTGAATTTCTAAACTGAATTCAGTTTAGTATTTTGGCAGTAACATTTAGACCTAATAATTTAACGTATTCACATTAGATCCTGTGTGAATTGAAGCAGCTCAGATGCAGCTGTTCAGAGAAATAGAACCAGGGCAGATCGCTTGCGTCATAGCTGGCACTTAGCTCCTGGAACACTGTGTTGTGGGACCAGGGATTATTTTGGTTTCTATTTAAGAGGACTGTCATGTATGAGTGGTGTAGGTGGTTTATAGAGGACCGGAAATGGAAACCAAGCTAGACAAATCTAAAACTTTAGTAAATAAAAGTGAATTTTAAAAAAAGACAATTAAGATAATGACAATAAGAAACAGCTGAGTAATGCCAGTGTAAACTAGGTTTGCTGTGATGGGGGGGGGGCACTAGGCACCAATCTTCACCATGACACCGTCTTCAAGCAACGTCATGTCTGATCCACTTCACTTTTTGTCAGAACGGAACTTTAGTTTGGGTTCAAAACTATTTGTAAAAAAAATGTCATGAGAAATCCGCCCAAAACGTTCGTCAGGCAACTAAAATACTGAGACTAATTTTGCTCAATAAAAACCCAAGTAGACTTTAAGGGGAAGTTTTCTTGATTGCTTCTCAGTTTGAGACTTCTTTACTTTTAAAAATACTTTTGAATTTATGTCCTCCTTTAAACTTGGTTAAACAAGAACCTATCAGAGAATGTTTCCTCTTATTTTTCAGAAAGTGACACTACATCTAGATTTTTGTGGGTAAAAAGAAACAAAAATAGACCCAAACTTAATAGATATTGGGATGCTTATGTGCAATAGAAGCAAATGCAGAGATAACAACTTAAAGCAAAAGACTAAACCATTGGCGCCTCACTTCGATTTTTGCCCATCAGTGCAAAATCTGTGTCTCTGATTACAGCAGGAAACTTTCAGTCATTGACAGTGTGCAGTTGCCACAACAATCAATTATAATGAAATTTATGTTCTCTAAATGACTACCAGAAAAAATTAGGCTCCACATCCAAGCATCATTGATTTGAAACTTTCAGATTTAAAAGGTAAGTGACATCATGAGGAAAGAAAAAGAGAAAACACTAGATAATCGCCAAGAAGGAAGTCATCTTTCTGCAAGAAAAAGGATTGCAGACATGCTTTGCTCAGTGCATTACCCAGTAGGATTGGCAAAAATGATGCATGTTTTTCTTCATCCTCAAAGGTTTTTACAAACTATTGACCACGACTAATATACTTTTGCACAAACAATGACACAATCCAGACAGTGGACTTTCACTGTTCTTTTAAGCACCCACAGAATTCACTCTGACTGTATGTCCCTACCACACACACACACACATACAGACCAGCACTTAACATGGCCTGCCATTAGGCTGTCAGTTAGTCGGGCCAATAGAATAAGTGCCATGGATTAGGCTGAGACAGACACACACAGAGAGGAAGAATGGACAGCATACTAAACAGAGCGTGGCATGAGGTGACAGACATCCTGTCATGAAGCTGTCTCCCTCCTTAGGACACACACACACACACACAGTAGACAACTATTATAACCACTCAGGCAATCAATAACAGTGAAACATGATTAACTTAATGTTTTTTCTTCCTTTCTTGGACCTTCTAGACATTTCTTTAAACGCCTTCATGCTTTTTTCTTCTAAAATAAAGGGCAAAAACATTAGATCATCTCGTTCACAGGTTGTTTTTTTTGTCATTTCCCCTCCTTTTCTTTTTTCTTTCACACCCATTCCTCCTCGCTCCATCTTTTCCAGGTCTTTTTTCCTCCCTCTTTCTGCTCCTCTTTTTTCTCTCGGGAAATCACCCCTTACCTGGATATGCATTCTGCCCTTCTTCCTTCAACTTCCTACGTCTTTGTTTTAACCCTCATTCTTTGCTGCATCTTCCACTCTCTACTCAGAAAGCCCTCTTCATCTTTGTTCCTTCTGCATCCCGCCTTCCTCTGTGTCACCCATTCCTCACTAATCATGTAAAAGCTTCTCTAATTGAACAACCAAAAGATGTGACTTGATGATCTCAGCCACAGACTTGTCCTCGTCCCCTCCATGTCTCCACATCAAACAACTCAAGGAGAAAATGAGACAGTGATGCACGGTCACTCCTTTGTCTCCTTCAGCCTCTTTCTGCTGCTCTCTCCTCTTTTTGTCCTTGCTGTAGAAGAAATCCGATTAAGTAGAACGTAAATTGTAAACGTGTTTCCTCTAAAACGCACTTGAATGCTCATCACCTTCACATCAAGGCAGAGCGATTAGTGGCCGCTGTAACTCAAAGAGCACAGCTGCTCTGAGCACACAAGATTAGAAGGACGGCTTCAAACACAGATGCAGCACCTTCAACAGGATCTCCTCACTGTAGGTTTTAGAGAAAACTAGACTTCTGGCTAAAGATTGCAAGACAATCTTGACGTGAAGCCTAAAATATCAAAATATATGAAGTTTAACTTTTTAAACAGTAAATCCCACTTGCACAACATGAGGATGAATTAGAGGACAGCCAACTTTATAAGACAGACAGTGGTTGAAAAGCCACAGTCAGGCTGCTCCTGCTGCGGCTGAGTGGAAATTCATGCTCTCTAAAGCCAAAACCAGGCAGGTCAAAATGGGGAAGGAAGAATCCTGATCCGGAACACTGCTCTGTCTGCTTGAGCCCTAACTTCAAGCGCGCTGGTGACTGTGGGATCAGGCGCACAGACATCGCCCTCTAACGGCACAGAGCAGAACAGCAGTCTGGGGAAATAAAATATTCGAGGCTCTTTGCTCCAGACGCGCACGCTCTCACCCACTTTAACAGTAACTTTGACCCCAAAAAAAAGCTGTTGGGACTTAAAACAAATTATTTTAGAACATATTTTTACTTCTATCTATTTTGCTGATTATTTTGAGATTGAATATTTACTTCCGTTTTATTGTAGGACTGATCAGAGTGGTTCTTTCATCACTTTAGTGCGAACATACCACGAAATTCAAACGTTTTAAAAGATTTTTTTTACCAAGTTTTCTGTTTTGTAAAATATAACTGCTGTTATATACTTGTTATTTTAGAGTAAGAACGATGGGACGTTTAGATTTATTTTTTCGTTCCTGCGCCATGACGCAAGAAACACAGTCTGCTGCTCCGGAGGAAGGGCTTCGGTCATAAGGGACAGTCTCTCCGTCAAAGCAGCCTCTTTTTGGAGCCTTACGCACTCTGAATACCAAGCAGACCAAGAGTGTGGATCTCCAGCCTCAAGAGATTCTTTTAAATCTAGCAAACCTTAACAGACGCGGCAGCAGGAAGGATTTCACCCC
Organism: Oryzias curvinotus; assembly: GCA_023969325.1. Classification (NCBI taxonomy): domain Eukaryota; kingdom Metazoa; phylum Chordata; class Actinopteri; order Beloniformes; family Adrianichthyidae; genus Oryzias; species Oryzias curvinotus. The sequence goes on from CM043710.1 coordinate 23,655,157, forward strand.
TTTGATAGTTATGTTTTTACTGACTTTAGATGAACAATAAGAATAGGAATATAGTTGCAGCAACAGGGTGAAAGAGAAGTAATGACTACTTAAACGCGTGAGGATGCGGTTGATGCATCTTTTTTTTAAATGGCATCTTGAATGTAGAGTTTGCTTGACGTTCGAGAGCGATCTGACCTGATCCATTCCATGCATTTAAACTATGGGTTTTCAACTCCAGCTTCTGACTTTGTTTATAACCGTTTCGGTTACATTCAATAAATTGACACTTTTTGAAGCCCTCTTCGCGTAACAAGTGCTAGAGTTCCGTCTGAAGCGCGCAGACCCAGCTGAGGACTGCGTGGGTCCGTGGCTTGACAGCCTGCGTCTTGTATGCTCTTACAGGATTGTGTTGGTTTTGAGGGACAAATAGTGTGCAGCGCAAGGTCAGAAATAAAAAACAAAAATGAACCCGAAAAGCAAAGGTTGGAAAAAGTCAAATTAGTAGGTAATGTGTCAGAGTAAACGGACTCAGACTTAGTTGTTCCCGTACGCAAATATCTACCCATCCATGAGTTTTCTATCCACTGCTGCTTTGACAACTTCCACAACGTTTTAATTTTTTTTCTTTTGTTTGTTTTTGGCGCCCAGACGGCGCGTCGCCGTCGGTCACCTGCGTCCAGCGCGGAGAAGTATGTAAAATAACCCGCCAGAACAGCAAACCGAGTCACGGGTAAACAGATTCCATCGCCAAAAAAAAGACTTCCTTCGGAACCTCCAGCTCACAACAAAATTAGACGGAGAACCTGAACCAAGAATTCACCAAATCTGTCCAAACCCGCAGCGCCTCTCGGCTGTACTCTTTGCGCACATATAACAGCTGACTTTGGCGGCATTTTACCAAACACGCATCTGCTCTGGACTCTCGAGTCCTTCTCATGAGTTAATATTTGTATACAAAGCATCTCAAAGGCTGAAACGAAATATTGCACGCTTACCTGGAAAGAATTGTCCTTCAGTAAATCCCAAAAGTAAGTAGAAAGCCGTCAGTATAACGCAAGAATAACTCCGTTCATCCATCTTTCTTTCTTTGCCTCCCTTCTTCTCTTTACGCGGGATAAATATATGGAACAAACTATTTAAGAGACTCCAGTCTGTTCATCAAAGTGGTTCTCCTCAGTTTAGGACGGGGGAAAAACAAACGTGAATAAAAATCCGCAGGCTGTTGCAGAACAGCAAGCCGCAAGTCAAGTTGGAGCGCACGGAGAAGTTAGAGCGCGCTCCACACCTTTCCTCTCCTCTCCTTTTTTCGGGTCTGATAACGTGAGTGCGCGTGGCTGCGCGCGTGAACCATGAGGCGAGTGAAGGGAGGCGCGGTGTGCACGTGTGCGTGCTCAGTCGCTCTCTGACTGGCTTACACGGAGTTGGAGAGGAATGGAGAGCGGTGCGCACTACTCCTGGGTGCCAAACAAAAGTGGGGCTACGCGCACGGATCTTCCGGTGACGAGTTTCAAAGTAAGGTTCGTTACTGCCGAGATTTAACAAAGGATCACCTTTAAGAAAGGTTCATTTAGACTCCAAAAAATGAGTCGCTATAGAGCTAAGGAGCGCTGTCCTTTTTATATCTTTAACCTTAGAAGGATTTCAGCTGTTTACTTTTGTTTTTGGTGCAACTCGTTAAAAAAGTTTAGTTTGTGTTTTCATGGAAAAATGACTGTAACATTCCCAATAGTGTTTGTTTGTTTGTTTGTTTGTTTGTTTTGTCTAAAAAGAAAATGAAAAAATATGACCAAAACCAGCTGAGATCAAATGTGATGATAAATAAGCCCTCCATCACAAGGACTTGTCCAACTTTACTTTCACCTTTATAGACCTCTGTTGTTTTGACATAATTTCAATGAGGATAAAATAGGGAGTACAGAATATTTCCAGTATAGTCATAAATCAAGCTATTTTTAAAAAATAATCACATTCTCATGACTACTGACTCTAGAGGAAGACCCATCTGGATTTTAAAATCCATCCATCCAATCTTCCTCAGCTTGGACCGGGTCTAAGCAGTCTAAGCAAAGGTGCCCAGACTTCCCACTCCCTGGCCACTTCCTCCAGCTCCTCTGGGGGGACCCCAAGGCGTTCCCAGGCCACCCAAGAGACATAGTCTCTCCAGCGTGTCCAGGGTCTTCCCCGGGGCCTCCGTCCAGTGGGACATGCCCGGAACACCTCCTCAGGGAGGCGTCTAGGAGGCCCAAGCCACCTCAACTGACTCTCGATATGGAGGAGAAGTGGTTGTACTCAGAGCTCTCTGCGGGTGACCGAGCTTCCCACCCTATTTCTAAGGTAGCGCCCAGCCACCCTACGGAGGAAGCTCATTTCAGCCGCTTGTATTCGGATTTAAAAATCCAATTTATAATTTTCAGTCATGTGGATTAAGATTTCTGCTTCTGAGTTCCAATTTCCTGACTGTTCGTTCAATAATGAGTGAGTTTATTTTGTAGACCCTAACACCGTCTTCTCCCTGCTGTCTACTTTCAGCTTGACCGTCCTGCAGCCCATTTTTCCGGCTTCCCCCGGGTCCCCCCGCCTGCGCTCTCCGCTAAAGGACAGCTTTCGCCCTCGGTGTTGTGTGCGCGCGCGCGCACTCTGTCCGTCATCAGATCCGTCTCACTGCACTCATTTTACGGTCAAGGGGTATCCGTTTTCAGGGTTACCTCGATCACCTCACCACATGCACGAACGCACGCGCACCCTCAGATACCTGTACTCTGCAAGGACTGGGCCGGCCCGTCCAGCTGACCTTTGGGCACGAGGAGCTTTGCAGAGCCGCACGCTGTCACAAATGAATATTTACTGCATGTAATCTGAACTTCTGTCTTCTTTTTAGGGTGTTAGACTCCAAAGCTCAGAGGAAAACGTTCCAAGGTAAACACTCCTGGATTGCGCATGCTCAGTTTGAAACTTTTTTTTTAATATTGCTGCAATTTTCTGCAGTAAATCAATTTACAAGCGTTTTTTTACCCTAGAGAAGCTGATTAGCAAGTTAAGGATATGCAGATTGTGTTATGGAAGGATTTCCGCCTGTTTGCCAATCAAATAACACAACATTAAACAATGTTAGCTGCAAAATCCCTTTACTCCTAGATCCTGTTTGAGGATAAATGTTCATGCCCTCAACTTTGTCCTGTTAAATATTATGGACTGGTTCCTCCCAATAGAGCCAGGAGTATGAACCTTAAGGAAATCCAAGCTTGATCCTTGCATTGAAAGGAGAGTTTTGCAAATCATCTTGAAAAGCATTTTTGTCTGACACAAATGAAATCTAAAAAAAAATTTTAAATTTCCTTAGGGATTATTAAAGACTTATTCTGATAAAGCTGGTAGATTTTGTGCAACATTGGACAAAAACTGTCCTGTTAAAAAGTGACGTTTCATTTTAGAACATATGGGACACAACTGCAAAAACACAAATGTAGTTTTATTAAACTGAAATAAAGTATTTTTATCTGAATTTTGCAGCTTCATGTTAACTAGGGTCAACCCTTTGACTCCTCCCTAAAGCTTTTCTGCATCCAAACACACCACTGCAGCTTACGTTACCCAACTGATAAACTCATTAGAATCAGACCCTGCATTCGTACCAGGGCTAGAACATTCACAACTGATCCACACAGGACTTCTTAAAGGGCGTAGTTAAAATAAAGAGGAACAATTTGTATCCCTCACTTCGTGTCTGTTCTGTAAGAGAGACGGGTTTGTGCAGCGCACTATTGGAATAAGTCTTAAAGATGGTAATCTGCCACCCTGAAGCTGTCACTTTCGGACTGTTCCAGCTCTTTTTCTGCTGGATTCAGTAACAGATTCTCAGGCTGTGAGATCACAAACTCTCCCAGCATTCACTTGTCTGCACTGTTCATGAACTTTTCTTTATCAGGAAACCTATTGAGGGAGCTCCTGAAAACATATTTGAAATGGCCACAAATACAATTACCCTGTTATCCTTTCCAGTCTGCAGTGTTTGCTTTCTCTATTGATTTACATTGCTCCTCAAATGTCATCATTCAGAAACTGTCTTGATGTGGGCTTGCAGGTTTAGATGATGGGGTAGGCTCTACAACTGCATGAAGTTCAAAGATTTTAGTTTAAAAAAAAAACAACATAATTTTCTGGTCCAACAGAGTCTCCCCCACCCCCACCACAACTACCTATAGGCGCTTTTAAAACTAAAGTATTGTGTTAAAAATGTAAAGCAATTACAGCAAGAGATTTTGTACTCTTTAAAGTCAGAAAGTAGAAAATATGTCTTCCACTGCCTTTTTAACAGAACAAAAAAAGTGTACACGCTTTTTTTCACTAATCCAAAAACTGCTGTGACACTGTTTGTAATCAAAAGGTTTTTAATTATAAGAACCATAGAACTTTAATCTTATCAACTGGGGGTTCCACCATCTATCTAGGTATGAAATGTTACAAATATCCCAGCAAAGGAAGAAAATGAGAAAGGTCACATTTTTTTTTGACAGTTATTTGAAATTACTCATAATCCAGCCTTAAACTGCTTCCATCTGTATGATCTCGCTGAAAATGAACATCCATTTCTAGATAATGCTGTTACATCCAGACTTTTTGTCTTTAGAATGTTTTGGTCTGGAATGGAATAGACAACCACAGCTGATGTCTACCTCTCCCTGCACTCCTTGCTGCTGATTAGCTGAGTCAGGTGATTTCACATTCTGATTGACTGAACATCCAGGTAATTAGCAGCAAGCGGTGCGAGGAGAGCTGGAAAACAAGCTCTCGAGGATCAGGGTTAGCCAACCCTGAGTTACAACAGCTTTAGGTTGAAATTGTTGTTTCTGCTTTGAGGGTTTTTTTCTGCTCTTCCTCTTTATGGTGTCTGGGGATGATTTTGGCTGCGAACTGTCACAGAATCAAGCAGATGAAAAATGCTATATATAAAAAAACTCTCAGTTGGGATGTAGAAACTTTGATGGGTGGGCCAACGTCGCACTTTCTTCGCTCCATCCACTTGAAGACAAATAGATTCGTCTGTTTTCCTCGACCGTGTTGAAAAAATGAAACACACCAGAGGCTGTAACATTCTGCTTTCAGATAAGATGTGTCATTTTTCAGGAAAATATCCCTACATTAGGTGTCATTTAGCAAGCTCCTGTCAAAGTGTAACACATCATTACAGGAAAATCTGATGAAGCCTTGTTTTCCATGATAAGTTAGTAGCTTGGTTGTGTTTTTTGTAAACCTCAATTCATAGTAGTAGGTTTAGGGGCTGTCATCTGGACTTAGTTTTTAAAGTTAGAAGATGTTTCACGTCTTATCCAAGAGGCTTTGTCAATTTTAAACCTCAATTGCACACTAACATGTGATCCCCATTCCATTCATTGATGGAGAAATACTTAACAGGCAGTATGAAAATTTGAAAAACTTTGGTAGATAAAAATTAGAAAAAATAATCTCTTTTCCTCTTGACAGTTTTCCATGAATTCTAAATGTTGTTTTTAGGAAACACTAAATTAAGTGGACTAAGTAATCAAAACCAATCTCCTGCATTTTTGGAGAACTTAAATGCAGAGGACTAGAAACCTGAATTATTTATCGAATAAACCTAAACAGGACTAACTAAATTCAGTAGCTTAGCATGAAGCAAACTGTGACAAAAATAAAGCAAGACGTGCTTGGATCACCCGGGAACAAAAAGTGACAAAACAATGGACCTGATGGTAGAAAATCATGAATTTAAGATTAATTATTGAACAGAAATCAATACATTGAAACCTCAAGCAAAAACAGATATCACAGAACACAACCCAAAGACAAAACATGACTTAAATAGAGTGAAAAAAATTCCAAGAATAGGGAAATTAAGCCAATAATCATCACCCGGCAATACAGCATACTGAAATATTGTTATCTGTACTTATCCTCTCTGACCCGTGATGTACAATCTAGGACCACATCTCATTGACCTTGTACCTTTTTTCTGCCCCACCTCTATTATGAATATTTACGCTGACAGCTAATGAATATTTCCATTATTCAGTGATGTCGACATCTCATTAAGACGAGGCTGTGTTTTTCAGAGCCATGGCGTGTATCTTCTTCACCTCTCCATCATCACTTATTCATGTAAATTTACTATGCAGAGTTGAAGCAGATTATTTGTTTGACTGCCTTAGTATCACTTGATATCAGAGAAATTGTGTTCCTAAAATTGATCAAGTCTCATCAATTGAGTGTAAAAAAGTCAGTCTCAGTCTAAATAGTAGACATCACCTGGATCATGATCATTATTGTTTGTTTTTTTGCTGCGTTTTTTTTGTTCTTTTGCTCATTATTCTGCCATCTTAAATCAAATATAATATCAATGTAACTTTTTTCAAAGCAATCCACCCTTATAATCAAACACATTTACATCGAACATTGTGAATCACAACATGTGTCACATTGCATATGCGTGGAGGCAGACTTGTTTATTATTTATATGATCAGGGATCTAGGGTGCCATCTATTGTGGAGTTTCCTTGGCTGCTTATTGCTAATGTTGATTATTTCCTCTTTTATTCAGAAAAAACATTTCTCAAATAGATGATAACCAATAAAAAACGTTATCTGCATGGTCTGAATAATCTGCACTTATGCTGAAATAGTATTAACACCTTAAATAGATGTTACAAACTGGATTATGACAACTATGTAAAAATAAATGGGTAAATGTCGTATGCTACTACGGCACTTTACTGTCTTCTTAGAAGGCCCAAAGCACTTTGCGGCCACAGTTCCATTCACCTATTCCCACACTGATGCCGGCCCTGCTGCCAAACACTGGCAACAACCTATAACCACCATGGGGTTCAGTGTCTTGCCCAAGGACATTTCAACACATGGGTGGGCAGAGCGAGAACCGAACCTGCAATCTTCCAATCAGAGAGGAAGTGTTTTACCTCTGCACCAGTGGTAAAGTTGAGTAAATCATAATAAAAGTGGGATTATATAGTATGCTTCATCCCACTCCCTTTCAAGCAATTAATCTAACTCTATGACAACCATTCAATGGATTCATTGTTACATATTTGTGTGCAGCATGTATGAGTGTAAATATGTCTATTTGTAATTTGGAGAATTTATAATGTCAAGAAGATAGAATTTTTAATGTATTTTCTTTTCTAATCAATTTATGAATTAATATCTGAAATATAGTAGAGATTTATTTTTATTTTAATTGTCTTTTTTTGTAATTGCTTGAAATAAACATTTCAATCAATAAATCAATCAATCCAACATATTAAATTAAAAAAACACATTTAAAAATCACAGTAATTAAGTACTTGACATTAAAAATGCTCCTAATTTATCTGTCCTTCCATTTTTTTTAACATACTGTATCCCTTTTGAGGTCACGTGGCTGCCAGAGCCCAATCCAGCTGCTGTTAGGGCAAAGGTAGTGTTACACCCTGGACAGGTCACCAATCTGTTGTAGGACCACACAATCACACACCCATACACACTCACACCTAGGGACAATTTAGAGTAATCAATTAACCTTATAATCATGTTATGGGACTGTGAGAAAAAGCCTGAAGAAAACCCTTGCATGAACAGGGAGAACATGCAAGCTCCGCACAGAAAGCTCTCAGCTGGGACTTGAACCTTCTCCCTATGAGGCAAGGGCGCTAACCACTGCCCCACTGTGCAGACCACACCAAATTTAAAAATTTTAAGTGACTGTTTACATTCATTCCTTAGTCCTGTATAGGCAATGTAATTACGGTAGTAACATTTGGGGTATCTGTTTTAGGACGGTGAAATTATTTTATATACATAAAATATAGAATGTTTCTATAGAATATGATTTTGTACATTACAGCTACATCAGAGTGCTGTTGATGCAGCTTGATGATGATATTGTATTTTTCTTTAATCCAGCCAAAAAGTAATAATTTCTTTGCTTGTTTTGCTGGCTCAGCATTGTTGCGGCACATAGATGTAGCACGAGCTGCAGCAAGCAGCAATGACAGTAAGCAATACTGTGAAGATTAAATTATTAAGTGGTTCCACTGAACCCCAATATTCTTCCAGAAGGCACTACATAAATCAAGCTGTCCATCCAGTAAATAATACATTTACAGGAATTTGTGTGTCCTGGAAGTGGATGTATGCAACAAAGGAAGTAACTAGGCTGTTGTGTAAAATCCTAATCATTTTCCTTCAACAAGTAACATATAACTTATAGATATTTCATTAGGAAAGTCCTCAGCATACTGGATGAATACAATGCCCAACTCCAAACTTAACTTCCCACCATTTTTGGCTTCAGACAGATTTAGAAAATCTTCCGTTTTTACTCAAAAGCTTAAAATTTTCATTATTCGTAAATGAAAATGAAAGAACTGTGCTGAAACTAATTGTCATTGTTAAACCAGAATTAAATGGATAGCCATACTTTACATTTAAGTATTTAGGTTTTTAAATTAGATTTGCATGTTGTCATGAAAATAAATACATGTTTTTTTCTATCTAACAAACCATAAATTAACCCTAAATCATGTATTTTCAAACTTCTTTAGCTAACTCTGTCTCCTGAGTTTTACTGACTGAGTCAATGTATCCATTTACATCCTGATAAACTTCATGTCCTTCAATCAGAGGAAGCGTGCTGTGAAAAGGAACTGAAAACAATCAGGAAAAATAGATTAACAGCAGCATTGGCTGTAATTGAAGGCATCTAATATCCAATTCTCTGTGTGCAAGTTGAAGCCTCAGGGGCTGATAGGTAATTCAAATCAAAGCTAGCATTTCACCTTCACGTGAAACACCCAGATACCCTGGAGACATAAGTGGCATTCTAGCACAATACTTACTAAATTGCTTTAAAAAACAAATGTTTCTTATAAAGCCATGGGTATGGTTAACTTCTTAATTTAAATAGTTGTATTATTTTTTTTCAATTCATTTAATCCAAGTCATTACTTTGTTTTTCCATTGTTGAGTGTTTTCGGCACAGAATAGATCAAGGTGAGACATTACAATTTTTAACCTTAAAAATTTTGTGGATTGTGGAGGGTCACATGCAAGCCTTGAATGTTTTGACACCTGAAATTTTTGATTGTCACTTTCGTTTAATCAGACTCAATATAGCCTTGTAGCTATCAAAACTCATACAAAAATGAGGCATTTATCATCATGAAATATTGAATTTTGATCGATTTTTTCAGAGTAGTGTTTCAGAAAAGTTGTTTCGAACAATGTTTTAACAGTTTTAACTAAGGAATTGGCATCAAAATGACACTGTGGCTCATGATTGTTGAAGAATAGTTGAGAGGCAAAAAGCAAGAAGGCTGAAAGAGGAAAATGAACGAAGGAAACTGGGTTAAAAAAAGGAAAATTAAAAAAATGGTGTCATGGACAAAATTAAATTGAGCAAAGGAGAGAACATTTTATGAAAGAAGCCAAGAAAAAGCAAGAGAATGATATGATGCAGGGGGACATTTTTCAGGCCAAACATTGAGTAAATTATTTTTTTAAATGACGAAGAAACCACCTGATAGAATCTGAAGAAAGCACAAGCCTACAGTAAATGCTAATGCGGGAGCAGGATGTGGAAAGGACATTATCACAGCGCCAGCAGGATATTATCATTGACATAGCAGTAAATCAGAAGGTGCGTAGACTTCATGACCTCCAGTTGGCTCCCATTTCGACACAAAACACCATCAATTCAAACAAAGTTCATCTAATTTTAAGAATATTCACTTGCTTGAAAAAGAAAAACCCACCCACATCAAGTCAATATGAAACATTACTGCCAAATCCATGGGTAAAACGGAAACTCTGACATTAGCACGATAACAGAGGGGAGAAGAGTTGACCATAACACCACGTTTTTAGCCTATTGTGCATATGGCTTCCAACTGCTTTGTCGATACTACTTAGCCTTCATTGTCTTGATACATTCAAAGGTCAACGTGATTGAACTTGATTTCATTTTTACTTTTTTTGCTTGTTTGTATTTTACTTGTCTTGTAAACAAACGGTTAAAGACTGGGGCCCATTTGCGTTGGACTGATTCTACTATTACAATAGGGGAATACATAGTTGAGGACACACAAGTTGTTTACTTGCATTAACTTCTTTTGTATTTTAGGGTAAACTTTATTTTCATCATATTTGTATGAATTTTTTTATGAACCGGACAGAAGATTGAGGGATTTTGGGCTAGTATAGATGGGGGACAAGGGTCCAAAAAAGAAAAAAGGGGGTAACAGTTGGAAGATGACTTAAAAAACACATAGGAGGGGCGTACACTTCCAAACAAAAATAGACATCTGGTTACTCAAGTCTAATCATTATAGGTGTTTACCAAAAGGTTAAATTTTAATTTTTGGTTTTCTTGAAACTTTTAGTAATTAACAGGAACATCTACATGAGCAATGTTTGAGGTAACAGTAGTAGGTAACCGGTAATAGTTCATGCCTTAGTCACATTCACCTGTATGGACATTGAGGCATGGGGTGTGCAGGTGAGTGCTGGTAGGATGCCCTACACAAATTACACTCTGATTGTCTAATTTCCTCATTTTTAACACCCATGCTGCATCCAAGGAATGCATAAGAGGCACGTACTGTTCACTTGAACATTACTAACAGGCTCTGTGCAGGGGGTTTGTGCATGCCTGTGTCTCACCTACTTCACTCTTACTACTTTGCATGTGGTAAAGTGTTTGCCACGACCAGACGTCTGCAGCATGCCCGTAGAGAAAAATGTGCATGAACATTTCCCCCCAGTGGGTTAAGTCCACCCCACCCCATTCTCCACCTCTTTCTGGTCTTTGGATACATCATGACTTCTACAGTTACCAGGTGCAGAGCTATGGGGGGGCAAGGGTGGGCACCCCACATACACACAAACACCCATACACACACACACACTGTCCTCCCTCATTTTTGAGCCAATAATAATATTATAATTAAGACATATTAAGAAATCATCAATACAAGCAAGCGTTAAGGATTGCAAAAGCAACCATTAAAATGAAATATTAAATTAACAACACATTAATTCACATTAAATTAAAATAATACATTCTGATCTGCCACCCTTTCTTTGTTTGCTGCCCCCTTCTGACCCCCTATTTAATGTTCTAGCTCAGCCACCGATGGTCAATAGCCTGATCGGAGCTTGTCGGGTTTCTTTCCAGAGACTGACCACCAAAAGACTTATATTGTTGGAATGCATTTCACATTCAATATCCAACTGTTCAAATACCCCTTGTTTCATTCCTCTAAGATCTCTCCTTAATGAACTGAGAAGGTAATTAGTCCAAAGAAACCTGAAATCGGTGGAGCGATTTCCATCAACTCACAGTTCAGTCATCATGCTTAAAATATCCTCACAACATGTCTCCTCCCTGCTACCTGCAGCTAAAACTACTTTCACAATTGTACTCTGCCCAAAATTGTATAATCAGTTATTCTGAACATTATAACATAATACTTTTAACTTTGCCTTCCTGGTCATGCCAGAATTCCAAAAGAAACTTTCTGACATGTTTTGCTGAAGAAGCAAGTGTTCTCAGTGACATGCTGAATGTCCAGCCCCCATGTGTCTCCTCCAAGGGCGTTAAGAGGTTGTGCTGCAGAGAGGGATATGCGGTCTAAGGTGAGATTGTCGACATTTCAGCAGGAACAAGCCATTTTCCAAACGTATGAACCTCCAGTTTGTCTTTGTGATTTATAGCCAGCTAGCTGTGGGTGTACACTCCGCATCGCTCATGTGGGCGAGCAGAGCGTTAAAGGACAAACAGAAAGAAAAACATGCAAACTGCAACAAAAAAGGGGCAGGCAAACCAAATTATTAGTGTGGAATACTTAAAGAAAAACATCACCAGCTTTAATGAACACAAAGATAAATACACAAAATCCCACTCCCAAACAGATGATGGGGACCTGCCTCAGATGCGTCCAAAACTGTGCGTGACAGTATATGCTTGTAAAAAGAATTCTACACAATGAATATTTTTTGAATGCGTTCACAGAAGCTTTGACTACATCCTTGTGGCAGAAGGAGTTTTTTTAAATTAATTTTGGTTGATTTTGGAAAAAGTGTTGGAAGAATTGTGACATTTATTTAGAGGTCAACTGAAGCAAAAGGCAGTAGTCTGGCTTTTTGTCAATTGTCCTTCAGAGCTGTTTAAAAAACATGTCTGATAACTTTTGGAGTATCATTTTATTCATGAACGCTCCACCTTTGTTCAGTTTGAATCAGTTATGTGGAAACAGCTTTTCATAACCTAGCCAAGTGCAGTTAAATTAGTGCTGAATCAACTTGCGTTAAATCCAAACGAATTTAAAAATTAAATTGATTTTCTTTTGCAGTGATACTCGGCTCTAATGTTCAATTTTACCTATTAATCTTTTTTTCTAATGTCTTTAGAGTGGTGCTGGCCACTAATCTCGTTTCAACCATCTCCTCTCTTTTGTTTGCCTCATCCCTCCATACACTTGCAGTCATTCCTCACATCCTGTTCTGTTCAATTGTTGCCTTTGTCTCTACAGTAGTTCTGCCCTAAATTGCAGAGTAATGTCTTCATCAAAAATTTATGGTCTTACAAAATTGCTTTAACTAGATTCAAACAACCTCTTCTTTGCCCATTAGTAGCTGGGATAGGCTCCAGCAACTATTTGACCCTGACAAGATGGATGGATGGATGATGGATGGATGAACTTACGGATGGACGGACAGCTGGACGGATGGATGGATGGACGGCTGGACAGATGGACGGATGGATGGACGGATGGACGGACGGACGGACGGATGGATGGACGGATGGACGGATGGACGGACGGATGGACGGACGGATGGACGGATGGATGGATGGATGGATGGATGGTTGGTTGGATGGATGGATGGATGGATGGATGGATGGATGGACTTACGGATGGACGGACGGATGGACGGATGGACGGATGGACGGCTGGACGGATGGACGGATGGATGGACGGATGGACGGACGGATGGATGGATGGACGGACGGATGGATGGATGGATGGATGGATGGATGGATGGATGGATGGTTGGATGGATGGACGAATGGATGGATGGACAGATTTAGACATGAATAAAAATTCACTAGTTAATTGGAGGTTAAAAAAAATAAAGAGATAATCAAAGAAAAGGTTGTCATATACTAACAAACGAGGTAACAAATCCCGCTTGAATGATAAACCAGTTTGTTAAACTCCAGGCATGTGTAACCCAGGTGGTCAGTAGCACAACAGAAACACAGCAGAAACATTTCTGCCATTTGGCTGTGGAAAAATTCTGTTCAAAGTCTTGAACAGAATGTGAGACAAAGTCAAATAATTCTCAAGTCACCTGCTGTCCAAAAGTAATTAACTTACCAACACACACTGTCTGAGAACACATACACACGACTTTGTGGCACAATTAAATATTTTGACTGACAGAGTCATTCTTGCGTGTAAAGATAACCCTACATCCAAACACATTCACACACATCATTAATATTCAGGATCTTATAGCTGTATACACTGTCTCTTGCTCCTGCTCTATTACACACCCAGATAAACTGTAAGCCATCCCAGAGTCTTGAATGTAAATTTAATTATAGTGTGTTAGTTTTAATGAGGCTAAAGTCCCTGGAATCCTTCATTAAGCTCACACAGAAGCATAAAGTAACATGACAAAATAAAACACATTAAAGCAATATTTAAAACAAGCCATGTGGATAAACCCACAAACAAATATATCATAAACTCTTAGTAGTTACAGTTTTTCCTGAGTTGTGATCCTACTCTTTAAACAAGAGCAATGTTTTTGTTTGTTTTTTCAGATTGAGAACAAACTTTAACAATATTAATAACATATATTGGGGATCCTCTGAAAACCCTTCAGTCGCAATAAAAATGTCCACTTCTTGCATCTTTTAAGTTACCACAACCGCTTCTATCCCCACTGATCTATTTCTGCAGCATGTCCATATACAGCATGTGGCCACACCCCTCCACAACTGCAAAAGCAATGAAAGCATAACTATTCAGACAGAAACACCCGCCTGTCTCCTCTTAAATGTAGAAAGGAGCAGCTTGTAAATTCCTCTTGAATTCTGCTGAAGCTGGCTGTCATCACAACAAGAAGGTGGAATAGGTTTTGCTGCCTTGCTGGTAAAACAGTCTTACTGCTGACAATTACATTTGAAATCTGACTGGAAAACTAAATCAGGAAGACAAAACTAAACAAGCCTTTTTTTTACACACCATAGTCAGCAGGTGATCACTCACACAAGGGTTAGAGGTTAAAATGGCTGTGGTTTCCTTACATAGTAAACAAAGAGCTTAAATCTTCTCAAGAAAAATGTCAATTTGCTTAATGAAAACAGTACCTATCATGTCAACATAAGTTCTGCTTGATGAAGAGTATGGCTTTGCAACTATTCTCTATACAAATATAATGGGGCAAAGAGAGTCACAATTATGTAAATTTTCCCATCTTTAAAAATGTGAAATGTGAGATGTGAGAGGTCTGTTATGTTCATCAAAGATAGACTTCAACTATGGAAGACAGAAGGTAACAAATATAATTCAGGAATATAATCAACTAACTCAGGTGTCTGCAAGCTGAGGCTTCTGAGCCACATGTGGCTCTTTTACCCTCTCCATTGTGGCTCTCTGGTTAAAGAAAAATAAATAGTTTTTAATTTAAAAAAGTAACTGTAAAGTAAAAGTATAAGTAAGTAAAGTAAAGAAAAGGAAAGTAAACCAGTTCAAACTTTATTTAACTAATTCACAAAAAGTTGAAGAACCTGTTTTTAAACACCGGTTAAAAAGAAGGCATATATAAGACCTATGGTTTAACAGTGAAAGTACTAGGTACAACAGCTAGCCCTCCTATAAGACCATTCATTGTATGACTTATGTGCAGCTTTTTGTAGCTTCAGAAAATTTGAATTCCAAACTGAATGGGTTTCAAATATAGGCCTATAGTTTACAAAAAAAAAAAACAACTGTTATGAAGAATTTATAGAAATGTGTGTTTTCAGAGCAGAAAGTGAAGGACTCAGGTTACAGAGTCTTCAGTTGATATTTCTACCCACCATTTTCTAAGCAAAGAGTTGAGGGTAAACGCAAGTGCACGAGGACTATGTTTTAAGGAAAAATTCTCGGTCAAGTCTGGACCAAAATCAAACAAACCAACAGTGTTTGAAAACAGCCCGTTTAAATATTCATTCAATTTCATCCAAGAAGATTCTCCGGAATCTTTCACATCAGATGCAGATTAAAGTTTCTGCATAAATACTGTATAATTCATGAGTCCCTGTACTATTTCAATGCATAATTCATGAAATGTAACCCACTACTAATGACTGGATTAACTTAGATCAATAAATATCTTATTTTTGATGTGAATAGAACTCAAAAGTCTGTTTGAGCCTTTTTGATCCTACAAAGTTAACGCCGCTTGGAGGTGAAACCACTTCATACTGTGAAAGTTTGGTTTGATGACTGCACCTTTGACATTGTGACAGAACTATTTCCATGAAATTTGCAGAAAATCTTAAATTGCTGGGATTAAGAGTAAACAGAAAGCACAGTGCATTAATCTATTTTCCTCAAGAAATCAGTCAGAAACGTCGAGACTGGACCATTCTAAGTGGACCAACAAAACCTACAAATTTTGGCTTTTTTACTCTTCAGTCCATCTCTATTGAAACTATTTTCTTCAATATTCGTAAACTCAAACAAAATGAGGGAATACAGAGAAATGGAAAATCAACCTCCAAAAATAATTAACTAAAACATTCCTGTCTTCTTTGCATTAGGATCAATGATAATATCAGTTTAGTTTTTCATTTTTGGAAGTCTTTATTCATCCAAGGGAAATCCACCAAGACTTCAACATCTTTTAATCAAGTAATCTAAAAGTATCCAAAAAGTTTATTTCTTGTGATAAGTGTCTCAATATTTATCCATTTTAAGCTTAGTTCAATCTTACAAAATACTGTTTTTTTTGTGTAAAACAAAAAAAGCGGTTTCACATTGACATATCCCACTTTACAGCTGTCAAGTACTTATGTAGCCTAATCAATGGCTAACGTTGCACTGCAGATATGCAAAGACGCTTTTCTCCACCACAGAATCAGCCTTCATGATTTTTAAAGAGGTAACAAACCTCTTCAAAAAGAGGTAATAAAAGAACTGACAAAAACTCAAAACATTAAATGTGCAAATAACTAATAATAAGCAATGTAAAAGCACTTTCAAAAAATATTACAACTCATGTCAGTTTCCTGCACTTGTTTTCATTGTCAAGATAATCTCCAAAAATATCTCTTTGTCTAACCTTCAACTTTTGAACTGCATATTGACTTCCAAATGGTCATGGACAAACATCCAAAGTGGGAGACAAAGTCAGCACGTCACGTTTGTCCAGAGTTAGTCTCCAATCGATGGACGCAAAATCTTTAAAAGCAGTCGGTTAAAAGCGCTGCCATTTAACTGATGGAAACACTTGTATACTTTTAGAGCTCATCAAAAAATGTCTTCCTTTTCAACAGAAAAATAAAATTTTGAGAATTTTTTTAAACAGTATTTATGCTATTAATTTTTTGATTTATTTATATAAAGCTTATTTGCAGAGGTTGTCTTCTTCTAAAGTTGTCTTATAATGGAAAACATCAAAACAGGAAGTCTCAAATTTGACTAAAAAGAAGACTGTGTTTCCATCCCAAATATATTTCTATTACAGTTTTTCCCAATTGCTTAAACGCATTTTCTGAAACATTAGACCAATTTAACCAAACACCAAAGACAATTTTCAAAATATCTATATCTATCTATATACCCAGGCTGTGTCCCACCAAGGTGGGGCAGCCTAGACAGGGCACACAATTTTAACTCCCTCCTTCTCTTCCCCAAACCCTCCTCCTTCAGTGTGTGTGTGTGTGTGTGTGTGTGTGACTGGTCTAAGGCCTGGTCTAAGCCACACCACACTGCACCAGGGTCAGCTGCACAGTCCAGTGTGGGCACCTCCACAGCAGGGCCTCAGCCAAAGCTGGTTTCCCCTTGCCGCTTCATCCCAAGACCAGGGGCCTCATTTATAAAACCTTGCGTAGGATTTGCGTCAGAAGTGGCGTACGGATGAAACATAGGACGTGCGTACGCACAGAAATATTCGGATTTATAAAACCGTGCGCACGCACATCCTACGCATCCTTCCCTTAATAAATCACAACCAATTCTAAATGCTGCGCAGCTTTTGCGGCTTCATGACACGCCCATAGTTGCCCATAAATAGTCCGTGAAACGCCCACAAATGAATATTCATTGATAGCGAAACCATGGCAAACACAGAGAGGAAATCAAAAGAACGGAACTTCACTCGATGTGAAGTAGAAGTTATCGTCGGCGAGGTGGAAAAGAGGAGAAAAATGTTGTTTGGAGGGAACAGTGTGGGCATTACTAATGCCGAAAAGGCACGTGAATGGCCGGGCCGCGGACCGCGGCCGAAATAAAAAAGAAATGGTCGGACATCAAAGTCGCGGCAGAAAAACGTCTGGCGCTGCATCGCTAGAGTGTGTCTGCCACAGGTGGGGAACAGGGGACAACGGAGCTGACCCCTCTTGATGAGAGACTGGCGGCAATTATTGGGGAATCCCTTTTACGTGGAGTGGTGACTGAGGCGGGGGGGGGGCCACGACGCACCTGATGCACCGGGTGACACACCCCCAAAAGCTCCAACAGGACGGCTGGAGGAAGTCGGAACCGGCTCATAAGCCACTCGTCCTCGTTTACCAGCAAGTCTTCTTGCTGTCTAAAGACTCGTTCACTCTGAATTCTTCCATTTGCCACATCTTCTAAGAGCGCAAGATCAGCCATTGTGCGTCATTACGCATTGACGCATTGTGATGGGGCATTTTATTTCCATCCATTTAATTGCATCTGACAAGCTACAGATGTCGGTAATAATCCACGTGGAAATGGGAAATTGTTCAGCGCAAATGTAATTTCTTGTTGCTTTCTGAATGGTTGAGACATACGCCATACATTGTTTTATCAGAAATAAAACAAACTAAAGGCATATGCATGAATACCATAATTCCATAGCTTATGAAGAAATGTTTTACTATGAAAACAACTTTCCCCAGTGGACAATTAATACGTCTGTCTGTCTGTCTGTCTGTCTGATTCGCACGTCTGGCGGCGCGTGCACACGCAGCGGCTCTATCGGCTTTATTGTTTTTAAAAGAATGTATTTTTAAGTCGTTTATTTATTATTTTATATGCTGCTTGCACTGTGGGGTGAGAGGAAAGTAATTTCATCTGTGCTGTATGTCTTACGGATGCAGCATATTTGACAATAAAGCTGACTTTGACTTTGACTTTGACTAAATCTGCTCCTCCAGACGGACACATTGACGAGAATATCAGTTTTGTACATTATTTCGTTCTGTTAACTATAATATTTATGAGGATGAATTGCAAAACATGCCAATATTGCAGAACATATTTCACTTTTCTTTTTGCAAATATGTGTTCATTTGAATTTCTGTTATAATTTTCGTTTGATTGTTTTTGTTTGTTTCACTGCTGATTGATCATACGGGTGTTTGTGTAGCTGTTAATTGTGAGACTTGCTTTATGAAGTCTTCATGTTATTTATGAGAGGCAGTATTGTCATTCTCACTTTCACGTGTTTCTTCCATCTGCCGACGGTGTCGCCGTTTCTCATTTCACCCGTTTTTGTGCGTACGCCTGGGTCAGAGCTTGCGTGAAGGACCGCACATTTTCCCGTCAAGTTTGCTTTTTATAAATCTCAACTATTGCGTAGAGAGTGGCGTACGCCTTCTTTTGTGCGTACGCAACGTTTATAAATGAGGCCCCAGACCTCTACCACACCCATCCAATCATTCATACACAAACTCTCTCCACCCATTCCTGTCCTGAGCAGCCTCTCTCCCCTGCACCACAGTCATCCCTCTTGCATTTAGCGCTCTTTTTACACCCTCTGTCCATCCCATTCGCGGTCTTCCTCTCATTCTCACTCCACTCATATCAGATTCATAAACCTTTTTCACCAGACGCTCCCTTTCCATTCTTTCAACATGTCCAAACCATCCCAGTGCCTTTTGCTCTGCTCTATAAGCCAACTCTCGCATCACACCAGTTCTCTCTCGGATAACTTCATTTCTCACACGATCCATACGCGTCACACCACACATACTCCTCAAACATCTCATCTCCACTACATTCAGCTTCCTCTTTTCTGCCACTTTCAGACTCCATGTTTCAGCCCCATATAACGCTGCAGGCACCACCACACCCTCATACAATCTCCTTTTCGCATCCTTTCCCAGTGACCTACATTCAAACACTCTCTTCATTCCCCCCCATATCTTTCGTACTTCATTCATTCTAAACTCTACCTCTCCCCCCATTCCACCATCCACACAGACACACGACCCCAAATACCGAAAGCACTCTACCTCTTCCAACAACTCCCCATTTAATGCCACATTCAATCTACGTTCACCCTTTAACCTCGTACACCTTATCACTTTACTCTTTTCCACATTCACTCTCAACTTCCTTCTGTCGCACACCCTTCCAAACTCCTCAACCAGACGTGCTAAGCTCTCTTCTGAGTCAGCCACTAGTGCAGTATCATCCGCAAACAGCAACTGATTCACACTCCATTCGCTGCCGTCAGTATTCACCATGCTCACACCTGTACCCAACACCCTTTCATTCACCTCTTTTACCACGCCATCCATATACACGTTAAACAACCACGGAGACATCACGCATCCCTGACGCAGACCAACCCTCACAGGAAACCACTCACTCATGCTATTTCCCACTCTCACACACGCTCTACTGTTTCTATAAAAACTATTCACACCGTCCAACAATCTACCATCAATACCATACATACTCAACACAACCCACAATGCCTCTCTATCAATCCTATCATACGCCTTCTCTAAATCCATGAATGCCCAAAACACCTCCCTCCCCTTAGCCAAATACTTTTCACACACCTGTCTCACAACAAACACCTGATCCACACACCCTCTACCTCTCCTGAAACCACACTGCTCTTCACCAATCATACACTCAGTCCCCTCCACTATCCTATTAATCAGCACTCTCCCATACACTTTGCCTACAACACTCAGCAGACTAATACCCCTAAAACTACCACATTCATACTTATCACCCTTACCCTTGTACAGGGGAACCACACATGCACTCATCCAATCAAGCGGCACCTGCCCGTTTGCAAAACACACATTCAACAATCTCACTAACCACTCGATCACGATCGCTCCACCACACTTCAGGCATTCCACAGCACACCCATCCACACCTGCAGCCTTTCCTACTTTCAACTTTCCCACAGCTTGCTCAACTTCCTCTCCCGTGATCAATGCTTCATTCAACTCTCCCAACACATTTAGTCTACTTTCCCTTCCATCCATCCCAATCACAGCATCCCGATCGTCCTCCGCATTCAACAGCCTCTCAAAATACTCCGCCCATCTTTTCCTTACTGCATTCCCCTCATTCAGCATCCTTCCATCCTCTGTTTTCACTTTCTCCTCCCTCCCCGACACTCCCTTTCGCACCCTTTTCACCTCCTTCCAAAACATTTTCTTGTTCTCTCGAAAGTTATCAGTCAACTGTCTGCCCCACCTTTCGTCTGCAGCCACTCTTGCCTCACGCACAGCTCTCTTAGCATCCCTTTTCTTCTCCTTATAACACTCATATGACTCCCTGTCCTTTCTCTGTAGCCATACTTCGTACGCACATCTCTTCTCAGCTACAGCCAACCTTACATCCTCACACCACCATTCACTTCCCTTTCTTACACCACCCCCAACACGTCTCACACCACACACTTCCTCTGCACATCCAACCACTGCACTCTTGAACTGTTGCCATTCTTCCTCCACTCCAACAACCATTTGCTCCTTCACCATATTCCACTTGCCACCTAATTCCTTCTGATACTCACACATTTTCTCTGTGTTCTTCAAAACACTCACTCTCAGAACTTCTCTTGCATCCCCACTCTTTCTCGATGACCATGGCATACCCACACGCAACCTTCCTTCCACCAAATAGTGATCAGACATACCTCCACTCTCTCCCCTCCTCACACTTACATCCAGCAATCTACTACATGCAACCTTTGAAACCACCACATAATCCATCAGTGCTTTATCAATCACTCTTCCACCACTCTGCCTCACCCATGTATACTTATGGATCTCCTTCTTTCTGAACCATGTATTCCCAATCACCATCTCTCTTTCAGTGCACATTCCTATTAGTCTCTCACCATTATCATTCTTTCCAGGAACGCCATGCCCGCCAACAACACCCTCAATTTTCTCATCACCCACTCTAGCATTCAGATCTCCCATCAGCACTACATTCACATTTGCTCCAAATCCTTGCAAGCACTCATCCAAGTCGTTCCAGAAGGTCGCTCTCTCCTCTTCATTCCTCTCACTGCCAGGACCATATGCACTCACGAACGCCCACAACTCCTTCAGAAATTTCACTTTCACCCACATCAGTCTTGGTGAAACTTCCTTCCATTCAACCACACATCGTCTCACCTCACAGCTCACTAGCAAAGCCACACCTTCTCTTGCTCTCCCGCTATCTACACCAGACATTCTCCCACTCACACTTCCAAACACACACTCACCCTTCCCTTTCATCTTTGTCTCACTCAGTGCTAACACGCTCATTCCCCTCCTTCCAAACATCCTTCCAATCAGATCTCTTTTGCTTCCATCCGTACTACACCCCCGCACATTCAAGGACCCAATCTTAAGGGTTTGGGGAGGTAACCTCCCCTTCCCACCTCTGCCCTGTCCGTATTTAGGAATCTAGTTACAAAAGGAGAGGATTCCCAGTCCTCTCGCCCAGTCCTAATTTTCAAAATAAAAGCTAAATATACAAAATACTTAACTCTTGAGTCAAAAGCTCAATTTGAGGTCAATATGAAGACTCTTCTAGCCATCTGGCAAATTGGGGATTTGTGTTGAACTCATGTCTGATGAGCAAACTTTTGTGAAAACTGACATTGTCACAGAAAGATGTTTCTGTTGACTGATTATTTAAATCATGCCAATTAACAACTTGAACCTGCTAAGTTAAGGGCTGACCTTTTGACCTGCGTCCCTCATGGCCATTTCATATATCAGCATATGGACAATAACTATGGCCTGGATCTAATCAGAAATTCTTGTCCTCTGTCTGGATCCAGGTCTTGGTGCAGGTTCAGGTCTTAGTGTGGGTCTTGCTCTGTTATTCATCTCTGAAAAGCTGTTCAGTTGTTCCAGAACTGTCCTTATATTTATGTCTTCAGTTTTGATCAGCTGTGTTGATGGTGACTGTTGTGTTGAAACAGAGTTTGAGTTTTTTCTGTAGATATTGCTTGTAAATCCCAACTGTGTCTTAACAGTAAGAATATGTCATATGTTCAGCAAAGAGTAGAGTTTTGCAAATTGTGTGTTAACTACAAATTGTGTTTAAGCTTAGACCAAAGAGTGCTGTTTTCCAGAAAATAGTTAAAGCAATCGATTGGGTGGTTTTGAGAATGGAACTTCGTGTTGTAGCTAATGGGAAAAACTGTAAATCCTTTCACCTATCTTGAGCAGAACAGTTCAAGTTAATTTCTTGTATCATTTTCAAACATCCCTGAACAATAAACACTATTGAATTTCAGCTTTGCCCTGCTGGGACACCATCACTCCCTCAGCTCTGTATACCTGCTTACTGGAATAAACACATTTCCACACATTTTATCTGCCTCTGTCTCTCCCTTTCTCAGACACATAAGCACACACGCCAAAATGATCAACAAAATAACAGTTAGAGGGCAGAAAGTGATTACTCAGTGCTTTTTTTCTTCTCAGCGCTTTTCATCTGCTTTCCCCCTTTTTTTTAAACTGCAAAAAGCGGCTGTCACAGAAATATTGCTTGCTCCTTTTGCTTAAATGGATATTGGGAAGAAATCAGATAGAAATGCAATTTATTTCTTATATCTGCTGATTTAATGTTGACTTGCACAAAGAGACAACAGAGAAATAACAAAAAATCCTCAACAAACTTAGGACAATTGCACACAAAAAAACTGTCAAAATGTGTGCTACAAAATCTAAATATAAAAGGTCAATTTAAATTTAAATTTAACATTTTAGCAAAATGCAAAGTAAGTTAAAGGTGTAATCTTAAAAATTTCAACACCCACTCAATAAATAAATTATCATGAATATCTACTCCACCACATTAAAGGATATATTACCAAAAAATTAGCAGAAGACCTTTCAAGTTAGTTTAGTTAGAAATGGGGGTTTCATGGAACAGCACATCTTTGTTCAGATTGTTCCAGAGAGACTTCTTTGAATTAAGATCTGATGATGTCACATCAGTCTAGCTATTGTGGTCCATAAAGAACTCTTGAACCATTTTAGTCTTGTTCCAGGACATATTATCCTGCAGAAAGAATCCATCAGGGACCAAAAATCAGTGAATGGTAATGGTCCGTCACAAAGTTTAAATAGGTGATCAATGTACCATTACATGCATGGCTAGACTAAAGGTTTCCAGGAGAAAACTGCTTAACCCTTTAACACCGGAGATGTAATTGTCGAAATCTAAATAACACACGCTCTGACATACCGTACGTCCTCGACAATTCACGCCATCCATGTGAATCAGCTGATTCCAACAAGGAAAGAAGTAGCTTTTCATATGGGCTTTGCACCGATGTGAAACACATTTCTAATGCAAAGTGGTGCAAAGCCACTTTTCTCTGTTTCAGAATCCATTGGAATTGCATTGATAGCGTAAACAGTTGAAGTGTTGCAATAGTCAAAAGAATGTCAACACAGGAGCTAAACCTCGAACGCTAAAGGGTTAAGCATCACACCACCTCCAGGGGCGTGCCTTCTTCCCATGATGCATTCTGGAACTATAAGCTTCATGGTAAGAAACAACCATGAACCCTGCCTTTTGAATGAGAAAGAAAACATGTTTCATCTGTGAGGTTGTCTTCTGCTGTCACTCAGTGGTATAATTATTTAACATTTGTGTAGGTTTTTATTGCATTTGTGTATTCCTTCTTAAACCTGTGCAATTTAGTGATGTGCACAAGATGTAAGCGTGAATGAGTGGCATTTGAAAAAAGAAGTTCTATGTGAATTTTTCTGTGAAGGACCAGGCAGCAACGTGATTAAGGTTTCTTGTGTCTGGCCTTTAAAACTCTTATGTTCTTTGGTCAAGCCTTATTGGATCAGTTTGCTGGCCAGCGTGACGTGACTCAAAAGGTCAATCCATTTATCTGGCCATCAGCTGACTGTCACACAAACCCTCGCTTGCTTCTTCAAAGAGGTGTTGCACTTACATCACATTAGAAACAACAGTCCAAGCATTCCAACTTAGTTTCTGACAACAATGGGAATTGAAAAGAAATCACAGAGACCAAAGAGTCAAAAGGCGATTGCCCATTAACATGCTTTGTCTTCTGATCCTGCTAACATAGAGGTGTTGATCCTTTTAGTAACCCTGTGGCTTAGTGTCAACAGCAGTTTACTGACCAATTTGTCATGACTGTTGTTTGTAATTACAAGTAACATTTTGGCTGATCTTTCTCCATTCAAAAGTGTTCTAATCTGCAGCATCAGCTGACCCAGACAACAAGAACTTGAACTTGGTTTACCCATCGTCTGTGGCCTGACATAACTGTTGAGTAAACACTAACTATTCTATTAACTGGGTCAAAGAGTCAAAGTTGTTAAAGAATACAAAAATGTATATTTAATAGCTAATTTAATTACTTTGATCAGGGATTCATTAGGGGTGTCAAACGTCAGGCCTTGAGGGCCGACCTGCTGCTGGTTTTTCAGAAATCCTGCCTCGTCTGCTGTTGATTACCTGGATCAGGTGTGTTTAGCCAATAAGGAGCTTCAATGGCAGAAAACATGCACGACAACGGTCCTTGAGGCATGGGGGGTATTCCAGGAAGCATGTTTAAACTACCCTGACTTTAACCCTGAACTCTGGCTGAAATCCACCTGAACTTGCTTACTCAGGGTATGTCGGTTCCAAAAGACCGGATATAAGTTGGTGTAATTACGCTTGACTTGGTAACCCTGGGTTAATGCACGTGCACGGCGAGTACATAAAGACATTCTCAACGGATCGCCGATTTCCGGAGTCACCATGGAAACACGTGGTGAAAAAAAGAGACGCTACACTTCAGTGAGACGGAATCAACACATTGAGATTTTAATGACGGCGTATAAAGATTATACGCCCATCAAAAAAGTAACACGGCTGCATCATCATAAAGAGTTTCTGCTTGTAGTAGAACAGACAAAGTAAACGCACGAGTTGCTGATCTTATTTCCATTTTCCTTGTGACGTATATATATATATATATATAACTTATCCAATTTTGCCAACTTAAATGAATTACTTCTATTGGTAACAAGTAATTTAGATACATTAATTTAACCTTATTTCTTACGTCTACAAAACTTAATTAGTGTTTCAGTCAGACAACTCTTGCAGTAAGAAATATTTATTTGACATTTTCCACATACTTTAGTTGGCATTCACATCTTTTGGTTTGGCATAAGGCTCCGTTCAATTCCATGAGAGATTTCCATAAAACTTTTGGGTAACAAAACCCCCTTTACGGAGCCCACAGGTGGAAGCCGGGGAGGAGGGTGGGGCGACGAATGAGCGCTGAAGGTAAGAAAGAGAATGAACGCCTGCGCACCTGGCTTAAATAGGACGCTGAGCAGGTGAGTTAATTGACTGAACCGCCCTAGGGTATTAGCTGTACACTGCTACGAGTATCTGCCCGAAACACGATTAAAATCGTCATTTATACAACTCAAATTTACATATTTATCTAACTAAATGTCATATTACTCCAATTCAACTATTCTTTTTTCCATCTTAATTCATTATAATTCTTGAACTCTCATATGTCTAAGTTTGAGCCAGCAGATATACTCATTTGTATAATAATAAA
Organism: Oryzias curvinotus; assembly: GCA_023969325.1. Taxonomy (NCBI): domain Eukaryota; kingdom Metazoa; phylum Chordata; class Actinopteri; order Beloniformes; family Adrianichthyidae; genus Oryzias; species Oryzias curvinotus. The sequence continues at coordinate 23,681,224 of CM043710.1, forward strand.
AAGAATGAAATAATATGCCCAATGGACTTACTTTCATTTCAGAATTTTCCAACATGGTCCATATTGATTAATGTGGTAGGGGTGCTATATAAACTCATCATCCTCTCCTACCCACTCACTCATGGTGCAGAGACTTAAGCATAGTGGGATAAATAACTCGGTAAAACACGGCAAAACACAGTAAAATAGCTAAACAACTAAACACATTTGGTCAAAAACCCACACTTAAACCCCAATCCGTTCAGACAGGCAAAGGGAATGGTATCCCACAATCCCTTGCGGTGCCGATCTAACAGCAGCACCAAAGTTACACTTAATTGAATTATTTGAATTAAAGTAAAATAACTGTCTGAAAATACGTGTTATTTTTAAGCTGACTTAACAAAAAAAAGATTTATCTTCACTGAAGCAAATAATAAAGTTAGATTAATGTAAAAAAGTTTATTTTTCACCCTCACGGTGGAAAAAGTATTATCTGAGCTTCTTGACATACCCTGAAACATACCTCCATTTCTGGAACCGAAAGCTGAGGTTATCAACTTCCTTAGCCTCAAACTTACCGTGGGAGCTAGCATAACCTGCTTTCTGGAATACCCCCGTGGAGTTTTACACCTGTGATAGATGAATGTGGAGGGATTGTTGTTGGCCCCAACCAGTAATGGAAAGACGTGATGACAAAAGAGCAAAATGTGAATAGATTATGATACAAAACTTCTTATGCTTCTATAGTAGGAAAGGACATTCTTCAAGTTTGAGTGTTTACCATGTTCCTCAGTCGAACTCTCTTCTACATTCTCCATTCTTTTCTTTAGTACAATTGTTTCTTAACATCAGAGGGGAGCATTGTCAATCATAATAGACACTGGAACTGACATCCTACAAGGATGTCAAACTAAAGACAGAAAATGGCTCTTAATGTGCTTAGGTTTTACTTTCAAGAGTTTGGATTTTTGAGATTTCAATAAACAGTTTCTAAGTATGGGCTTAGTTGCTACTTACTTGTTTGTCTGGGGATGGGTTAAATACAGACAACAAATTTGGCACATTCTAATGTAAATAGCGGAACTATACATATCAGCAAATCCCCTGGGTCCTCACTGCCTTTGCCACTTTTGATAGGCTGGACACACCTGGTCCAAGTTATCAACAGTAGAGCAAGAATATTTGGAAAGCAATCAGTGTCTCCAAAGCTCTTCATCTTGCTGAAGTTCAGATGGAGCAAAATCTTTCAGGATGGACTCCATCTAAACCCTAGCAGTCTCCTGCAATGGCTTCACCTTAAAACGATCACCACAGATTAGCAAGTCAAGCTTAGATCTGGAGTTGATAAATACTAAATTTAGTGAAGCTGCAAACACTTGCAATACAAAATGACTGGAGGAGCCACATTACGCAGTGCAGGTAAAATGTTACAGAAAATCTTCGGGTTCACAGTCATTATAGATGTTTCTTCTCTTTCATAACTTTCTAAAACGGACTTTCTCACAGCCATTTTTAACTGACCTCCCTATAAAGGTCAGCGGTTACAGTCTCTCATGGACAAAATGCAACCAAAATATTTGTTTTGTTTCCCACACAACACTGATCATCTCAACTGAGCAGAAAAAGAGCCCAACTCTGCCCTTCCTCAACCAGCTGACAGACTGGAGGTTAATGGGGGTCAGGTGCTGCTTGTTCTCTTGTTGAGCCTTGCCTTATCCTCATCAGGAGTAGGAACAAAACTGCATTTGACTGACTCCATTAGATAAGTCAACATACTCAGTGACATTAACTATTTGTAATTAATTTTAAAAACGTTGCACAAAAACATAATTCCTTCTTGATTTTATTGAACTTGTTTACATGTGGTTCTCTTTAGAGTGTTTAACCATCATTTACAGACTGAGTACTCATTGTCCTCCATTTCTGCAATGACTACTTAACAGTTAATCCCAAAAGGAACATTAAGGTTGAAAGACTAAAGGTTATTTTAAAAAAGACACAATTTCATAGTCATTCTCCATCATAACTATCCCGAAAGTCTGGATGAGATCACAAGCAGCAAAGAGCACATGGTTTTAGGAGCAGTGTTCCAATTTGGTTCCGACACATACCTGTTAATGATTGCAGTGATGAAGGGCTGGGATTTTTTTGCTCCGGTTTATGTACATGAGGTCTTAACTCCCCCCAAAATATTTGATTTTGTATTTTTTATGCAATCTACTTGGGAGTGAAGAAAATAAAACTAAAGTAAAATGTCACTTTAGTATTAAGATTTAATATTTTTATTTTATTTATTTAAATTACATACATAGAGGCCAAACAATTATGCAATGCAATTTTTGTTCCAACCTCACTTCTCTTCCCCTAAAAATTCTTGAATATAAAATATGTTTTTGGTTGCCATCTTTAAGATTGTGAATTATTTCCATAAAGGCACAATCATTTAACACTTTATTTGATTTGCTTTTTCATAGTTTTATAGGACAAATTCCCTCGGAGGGTCAAAAGAGCAACTGTGCTACATCTATATAGTATAAACGACAGCTTGAAGGAAAAAAGAGCCACAGCAATGCCAGAAGGATCAGGATCATTTTGTGCAGAGACAGATCTTCGGTGTCCTTTCCAGAGCCTGGACAACCAATGCAAAGGGTAGACTTGGCACAACATCGGGAAACATCTAAAAGCAAAAGCATTAAGGAACAAAATCCAAAGAAAAGACAACCAAATAAAATAAGAAAGATGAAAACATTCTAGACAAGAAGAAAACTTTTAATGTGAAATATTGAAATTAAAATCAAGCCACAAAATACAAACAACAGAAGTCCCAACAAGCTAAAAAACAAAATTTAAAGAACTTCCCTTCTGTTATGTTGCTCTTGATCAAACACATTTGTCTGTGTCTACCTCCTGTTCCCGTCATTGTTTGTTCAGTTTTGCTGTGTGTAAAGTAATGTCAGTAAAATCTGGGCCACCGTAGTCATGTCATAAAGGGAATGTTTTTGCATCCAAAATGAGAAAATGCAATGATCTAAAAAACTGTGCTGATGCTTCTGCACGGACACAAGCCTCTCACTAATCTAAATATGTCACAGTCTGTAACAGCCACACTATAGTGGTTCTAATGTGACATAAGTGAATAAATAAAAAGAAACAAACAGTGGAGCAAAAAACTTAAAGACTACTTAACAGATTTTCTGTTTGTAAAGGGCCCCTAACGTGTTCATGAATGTAAGATTGTTTCTTTGTGAAAATCTGAAAGAAACTCAAAACTCATCCATTTGCACAAACAAGTTAAACCAGACTTCCTCGTGAGACTTTTTTTAGTGATTAGAGATTGCAGCTTCAGTCAGAGTTAACTGTGAAAATGAGCAGACCAGCCATTATCAGCAATGTGTTGATTCTTAAAGCAGTTTGACCCCAGCGAGACCGAGTCACAGAAGGACAATCCCATTAGTGACAAGTCAACCGAATTCACCAAACAGGAGGTCAGAAAAATACCCATAGATGCCAATCTAGTAAAAAACTGCTTTTGTTTTCATTTTACTGCAGCTTTGGCTTTACTGTTCGTATAAAAGGAGTTGCAAAAGTATAAACTTTGAGGAATGACACAAGATGTATTATAACAAAAAGTGGCGGAATGTTAAATGAACGCTAATGATAAAAAAAAAAAAATGTTGTTAAACTCTGCAAGGGACATTGACAGACACGAATCAGGCTCAGAATCTTGAATATCTTGAATCAGAATACTGATTTGCTGGAAACAACATTGAGGTAGACCAGGAGAATGAAATAATGAAAGAGTATAAGAGTGAAAGTGACAGCAGCCCAAGTTGTTGTGAAAACCGCAACAACAGATCCTTCTTATTGAAATTACGCCAAGGCTTTACTTCTTTTCTTCTTCTTGCCAATATTGGATATATCCATCTCATGGCTATAATTTAATTTAAGGTGAGCTGATGTTCATTAAGTGGTACTGTGATTCTCTTAATGTGTAAATACAGAAGCCCAACGGAATAACTATTAAGCCAACACTGTTCACACTATGACCTGGTGTGGCCACACAATCCCCGTGGTGACCTGTTGGGTGGAGCTGATGAAAACCTTCTGAAAGGGAACAACAACAGAACGCAATCAACACAGCCTACACTTTCCAGACATCCAGATAAGACCTGAAGCTACTGAGAAAAAGAGCTAATAGAAGTTGATGTCCATCTTCTTTTTATGCATGTAAATTAGAAGAGGATTGTATATGTTTACATTTCTTATTCTGTAAGCACTTACATACACTTTATTTTTGTGCAATTTTCCTCACTTTTCCTGAAGTTTATTCAAATTGGTACAATGGAACAAAACAACAACTTACAGGGAGCGATAGCACTGACTTTCAACTCATTCTGCCAGCACTAGATGTCACTTTACGAAAGTCACCCAAATGGTGGATTCATTAATAATCAGAACTTCCAAGGAGTTTGAAAGTTTAGATCTTAACAGATGAAACAAAAAAATTGAAAAAAATTTGCTATTCTACAAGGAAAATAACTTGGAAATGTTTAAACCCTAGAAAGTTGCATTTATTTTTAGCAATAAAAACATTTCACTTATGTTTTTTTCTTTCAACCAGATGCTAAATTATGGTAATTTTGAAGTTGAAGTGGTTTGATGCACATTTGCATCAATAGCCGTCAAGGGGTTAAGAAGATTAATTATATAAATAATGTCAGATTACCCATGTGTCCCACACAGCATCCCATTGTAGGGTAATCTATTTAAAAGCTTTGACAGCTTGAACGCAACAACCTTTTTAGCCTAATAGATGCACCCATTGCTGATCTTGCTGCCATTAACGGCTGAATACTTTTTGTCAGATTTTTTAGCTATAAAGGAATAATGATGATGAAGTTAGTGCTATTTTTTGTTGTTTGTTTTTTAAAGTACAAGGTGAGACATATGACCTCTTTGAAGCAAAAAAAAATAATAATTCAGTGTTTTCTGTTGTTTGGTTTCAGATGCAGCAACCTCTGTAAAATGCGAGGTAAACATTGTAAAAACAGCCCATGGGATTTTTTTTTTCCCAGACAGCTCCATTAGACCCTTCTTTGTTCCTGCATTTGTGTGTCATGGGAGGTGAATCATTTTGAGATGCCACTGAGAGCCCGGACATGCAGAAGTACACAAAGTGTCAGTGTCAGAAGTTAAGCCAGAGGAGGATCACAAGGTGTCTAAGCCTGTTAACTGCAGAGGGAAGCATGCCAACATTTTACATAAGCTTATATGACAGCAAAGCATGGTGCAGCTGGCAAAATGGAGAGCAGAAATAACCAAAGGGTGCAGCAGCTTTTATGTCCTTTGCGTCTTTTTATGCTGATCAGCTAAGCTGTTGCTGCTGTGGGCTGACATGAATAGTATTTGTGGTTTTGATTTGTTACAGAAGCAAAGGAGAAGCACAGGAAGGTGTTCAGAAAAAGAAAGAAAGAAATTATGCTGGAAAGGAATAAGAGAAAAAGTAAAGTTCAAGAGGGAAATGTCTTGTAAGAAGATGGGGAATGCAGAAGCAATGATAATGACAGTATGAGGCGTGTCTGCAGAAGGGGGTGGGCGGGGTGTGAACCTGCCACAGATGAAGATGTGTGTTTAAATGAATTTTCCACAATTGGTATTTCTTTTTATCATCCTAAAACCTCTTCAGTGATGGAGGACAGACAGACAAAGAGAAGCACTTCCAGACAGGCACTTCCTTCCACTGGATTATCCTCTCCTCTAATACTAATCTCTGTTCACACATCCGTACCCTCTCACTTAGTTCCACTAACACATCTCTTTTCCAGTCCTTTCATCAGTGTGTGTGTTTTGCTACGACAGAAAACAGTAATGTACACCTGAGCCGATCACAAACAACAACAAACACTGAAAAAAAATGTAATAATATGAGCTTTTTGTGGGTCCGTCATTCACTGAGGTGTCCTTGGGTAATGCACTGAATCTATGTTGCCTTCAATGTCTTTATTAGACTTTTAGAACCTGTAAATATCTTTAAAGGTTTCTTTTTTAATACCTATTTTTTATTTTTGCCAATGCAATTTCACAAAGCAATAAAACATAAGTAGATTTTCTTGTGTAAAAACACAATGACTGCCTTGAGGACAATAAGTTACATTTTGTAATTTATCTGTCTAAAACTCTTCATCAATTTATCCACACTAAAGTCTTATAAAAATTGAAATCTATTTCTTTGCTCTCGGTTTTTTTATCCCTGATTCTGTTTCCCTGCATAAGTGTCCTGGACATGTTTCCACATAAATCAAGCAGCTGCCCAGCAATGCCACAAGTAACATGTGACAAGCCTAAAGTGTGAAGATGTACAGTGACAACACTCACCACATGTTGTCCATCCACCCATCCATCCATCCACCCACTGTCTTAACTTGCTATATCCCTTTTGGGGTCACTGGGTTGCTGGAGCCTGTCCCTGCTACTGTTGGGTGAAGGTGGGGCACACCCAGAACAAGTTGCCAGTCTGTCGCAGGATACACCTGCACTAGGTAATCAGCTATGAATAAGGCAAGGATATCTGGATATCATGCAGACACACTGACCCTTGAGGCCTGGTACTACCCGCCCCTGCTCTAGAACATACTCGTGCTAAGGATTGAGGATGGCATCATAATGTCTTAGTCATACGTACCTGTATGGGTTTGACCCGTACGGTTGCTACTGGTTTCTGGGTTCTTCAGGGCTGTGAAGGGTTGTTGACAGGTGCTACCCACATCTTAAGGGGAGCACAGGTGTGTCTTGCAGTTCCCTTGTGGCTCGTGCGGCCACCTTAAGGGACATCGTAAAAATAGAATGTACCATTGTTGGTAAATGTATAGTAAAACGTTTGTAAGGATAATGTAAGTTACATGCAGTTATGACATACGCATGATGTTCTTGCATGGTGCTCTTTACACAGGACTCTTGTCATTAGTAAGGTGTGCGCACCGGCTCTTTACTTACTGCCCGCAAATGCTGCTCGCACGGGGTGAGCGGGTAATACATAAGTGCCTGTAGGATGCCCAGACAAATGACGCTCTGATTGTCTCATTTCCTCATTTCCTAACAGTCAGGCTGCAAGCGCGGAATGCACAACAAGTGCGAAAAGGAGCACCTACTGATCACTTGAACAGTACTAATGGGCGCACGTTTCAGTGGAGTTGAAAAAATTAAAAACCTGTAGAACACTCTTACCCTTCCATGTTGCTTAAGTGTTCACTAATGGCCTGTGACCTGCAGCATGCCCGTAGAAAAAATGTACATCAGCATTTTGGCTCTTCAGGGCTCACAAGTGGTCTACAATCTTAAAATTTCCTGCGGGCCACCTGTGTGCCTCATACAGGTCAGCTCATTTTTAACCCACTGACAGCCCATATCCACTCATAAGAGCTGTTGTGACTAAAACATTAAATACTTTGAATTGAATCCAGATGGAATTAAATAAAAAGTAGTGAAACCTTTTCCTTAGTCTTCAAACTTTAAAATACATTTATAAATTGGTTAAATAACTGAATCCTTGTCACTCAGTTTTTAGTTCCCAGTTAAAGTGACCTTGAATGAGACTAGCAATGTGAAAGATCAGAAGCAATAATGCATAACAGAGGAAGACAAGTGTGAATGCATAACTGTATATAGATGGTTTGAACATTTAAGTAAACGGTATATCGTCCAGCTCAAGGTTACTACTCAAAAATATAACACACGCAGCAGAATTAAGGTCACATGGTCAATGAAGTCAGAGGCCAGAACCTTTTCAGAGTGATACATGACAACACACTCTCACCAGGTCATGGGATATTTTGTCCTTTTATGTACAAACCTCTTAAAACTTAGCCAGCTCTGCCTTTTTTTTCTAAAACTACTTTGTTATAATAATTCAGTTTTGTTTTTGACAAAGTATGTAACTTGAAGGTGGAAAAATAAATATCCTAATCTGGGCCATATATAGGGAAATCCTTTAAAAGTCCCAGCTCATCAGAACCTGACAGATTCCTCGACAGCCTGCATCGCATCAGTTACAACGTCTCGGTAAAAGCCTCATGAGCTGGAACATCCGATGAGAAGAAATGAAGAGAGCAGGAGTGTGTTCACGTTTTAGGAGGTTAATAGAGCATCTCCCACTCTCTGAGCTCCCAAGAGTCATTAATTAAGTCATGCACCCACACACAGAAAGACACATACACACTTAGACACACACACACAAAAGCTGCTGCATGAGCCGCAATCTTTCAAGTTCATGCAAACGCACACACTGCCACCTCCATGGCTAAGGAGATAAAGGATTAGCAGCTGATCCTGTTTGAGCCGGGCTGTTTGGCTGAGCTGACTTTCACACTACTGGGTTTACACTCAGGAAAACACACTCCAGAATGTGAGACACAGGCAGGAAGTGTGCCATACAGAAGGTAATACAGTCAGAAATGGATGATTTCCCATTATATCGTGAAATGGTTTTAGCCCCTTTAAAGGTCATTTAACGTTCACAAACAACTCGTGAAAACAGGCATAAGGGTGTCAAAATTTGGGCAAGATTTAAAAAGAAAAAAGTTTTGGGAAATGGGCTTTGTATGTTGGCTGCTCATGATAAACTGGCAGGGAGAACCAAAGTATAGCATTTAATATTTAAATAGTTTTATTTGATCAAAACCTTTGAATTTAACCCAAAGAAAAATCTGCTTTAACCCAAAGTTAAAAAATGTGAAAATGATAAGAATTCAGCATCCATCCTCTGAAGTATCACAAGGAATTCATTATCACTGTAGCTTTAGTGCTACTTCTGTACACGATAACATCCCTGTAGCCAATTGAGTTGTTTTCACACCTCTAATCACCTTGCTGTAAACAAACCCAATGGTTTCTACTGTTTTTCTTTCGAAGATCTAAGGTGCTTGGACTTCTTAGGCTGTGCACTTTGCTGAAGAACACTTTATACGAGTTGTTTGTCCATTTTCTGCCCATTGGTAGCACTACTGATCTTTTGCAATCACTCTCTCAGCACAACAGCTGAAGAAGTTGGTCTGCTTCAGCATTTTCTAAAGCTGATTAAATTCAAACGTGCTCTACACTGCAATCCACTTCAAAATAGGTTTAAAACCTAAACGTTTTTTATTAAAAGTCCAGTTTGTTGGTCAGTTTGCGAGCAGATATGAAGCTGAAGGTCGAGGCAATGAATCACTGTCAATGAATAAGAATCCAGTTGTATGGGTTTTTTTCTGTGTAACATATGGTAGCAGAGTGGAGAGCCAGTCTTTTGATCACTGATTTGTCCTGTAAGCAAACTGGTTTTAGCCAGAAGAGAGTAAAATGGAGTTCTTAACACAAAAAAAGTTCATCACCAATTGGTGTCAGGGAAAGTGGCAGGTGGTCTTCAAGTGTCTAACTCACAGTTTGCTTCACAGCGTAACTGACTTCAGGTAGACGTGGACGATGGCCTGATCCAAGAGGCTGTTGCCATGGTACACGCTGCCTTGCATAAAGATGTTTAGACCAGTGTTTTTCAACCAGTGTGCCGCGGCACACTAGTGTGCCGTGGGAGATGGTCAAGTGTGCCGTGGGAAATTCCCCTCATAAACTGATCTAAAAACATTTCCCATCTCCAGGATTTCAGCCCTGTGTTCATCCAAACAGGCCCTGATAAAACACTGAGTAGTTAGGAATATAAAAGATCATAAAATTATTTTTTCTTTGTTTTTATTTTATTTTATTAAAGACATTTTGATAAGGATGACGGTAACGCGATTTAGCTGCAGCTTCGGCTGCATTCAGGAAAAGTCACGCCCCTTTAACTGTCTTGAAGGATTAATCACATGTCATCAGTCTGACCAATCAGAAGTGGTTAAAGTCTTAACTTCCTTGTCCCGATTTAGCTCGTAAAGTCGCTCAGTTTTAGCAAAAATACCAGCTAAAGCTCGTCTTTAGTGGTGTAGCTTTCCACAGAATCCAGTGTCAGACCGTGGAACAAGAGAACAAAACAATGAAGCTCTGAAAAGCGGTCTCGCGGCCGTTTTATGCACTACATCTCCCATGATGCATTGGGGTAAAACGTCAGCGCACAAGGAGATCTGTTGTTAAACGTCTTATAACCAACGAACACACCTCAAACTGTTTTTAAATCTTCTAACTTAACTTTTATTAAATCTTTTAGAAAAAAAAACAGCTGCAGCTTCCAGCTTTTTCTCCCACAATTATCTCAAAAATGCACGTGAGATTGTGGAGGGGCTGTAGAATACAGACTATGAGTTCCTCCTTTTTTTTTTTTTTTTTTTTAGATGCTGGTGTGCCGCGGGATTGTTTTTAAGGTTAAAGTGTGCCGTGGCTCAAAAAAGGTTGAAAAACACTGGTTTAGACCCACTCTGGCCCTCCATCTGATCCATCTTTGAGCAGGTTGATGTTTCTCATCAACATGTTTCTTCATTTATGTTCAGGAGGTGAATTTTCCTACATGCTTTCCACTCCACAGCCTTAATCTTCTAAGGAAAAGGTCAAATGTTAAAGGACTTGTCAATCATTTTTTAATGGACTGTGTGATGCACTCTGCTTGAAGTGTGGTCTTGCAGGATCGTAGTACCTGTACTTAGCCTTTGCTGAAAGCTATAAAACTAAAAGTAAAGAAAAACCTGATTGAAGAAGTTTAAATGTTAAGGAGCAGCTAAACAAATTTTGGGTAGAGATGTCCAGCTTGACAGCTCCTTCTCGACACGGCATCCTTTTTTTAAACCGGAAGTGTCGCTCAGTAGTGATTCAAGTAGACTCCAAATCACGTAACCGATGGAAACGAGGCCTTGTTACATCACATCACTTGTGAAGCACATTGACAGTCTGTCAATGATCGAGCTGTTTGATGCGCAATTTGAACAGAATAATGGACCGAAACATTCTTGCCAGAGTGGGTTTATTGTTGTGATGGAAAAGAGTCTCTTTCGACTCCCAAACAGCTCTTTAGCTTTTTTTTGTTGCTTTATTTAATTTATTATTGACAATATAACAATGTGCACAAAATGAATAACTAGTGTAAAAAAGTTAGTTGTTATTCATGAAAGGGCATAATATGTATGATGTTGGTAAATGGCGTATACTTACATATCGCTTTTTTACCTTCCTCGAAGGTCCAAAGCGCTTTACAATCACAGCACCATTCACACACACACACATTGGCGCCAACCTTCCACCAGAGGCAAGGTGGGGTTCAGTGTCTTGCCCAAGGACACTTTGAGACATAGGGGATCGAGACTGTAGTCTTCCGATCGGAGATCGACCGCCATACCACTGCACCACAGCTGCCTCATAGTATTTATTCCTTCCAGGTGAAATGAACATAATAAACAATAAAAACAAAATCAGCTGTTTAAAATTAAATTTTAAAGTATGTAGATTTTTATCTTTCTCCTTTTAAACAAAAACGACTTTCATTCACTCTAAAGATTGGCATTTAGAAATACCAAATGTCTCAGCTTTGAGGAGCTGATCTGGTTTCTTCTGTATTGATCTTCCCTGTACTGGAGAAGATTCTCACAGGTCTCTGTACAGGTTGGTTGTGCAGCTGCTTTTCTCTGGAATTATTGCAGACTCTACTTTATTTTATGATCTTTTATCAATAAAAGTAAATAAGTACAATAAGTAGTAAATAAGCAAGTATTTTGCTTCTTTTCCCGGTACTGTCACCGATTCTCTTTACTTTATGCTGTTGTGTTGCTTTGGTTTCTTGTTGTTTCCCCATTGCGCTCTCTCCGTCTCTCTCTTATACTCTGTTCAAGTGCTGCTGAGGGAGAGTCCCTTAAATTCACTCCACAGGATCCACAGCTGCATGGGCGGAGTCACAGACAGCCTTCACAGAAACCCAAGAAAAGGACAAAAGTGAAGAAAACTAATCAAGCAAATTCTAACAAAATATTTTTGTTAGTGTTTTTTTCTTCATTTTTTTGGATTAGTAGCTTTTTACCTGACAGGAGAGAATAACTATGAAAATATAGGGAGGCTGGGGCTTGGATTTAGAGCAGTCATCTCCCAGCAGAATGGTTGATGGTTTGATTCCAGGTGATCCCACATGTCGAGGGGTCCTTTGGTGGGTTAGATGTGTGAAGGTGTTTGCATGAGGGAATATGGGATGTGAAGCAGTACAAAGGCGCCACCCAAGTGCTAGCTTTTTAACACGCGGGTGAGTGAACATTATGACATCCACAATACCATTGGTATTTTAGTTCCTCCAGTACTGGAAGCAATCTTTTAAACATGCAAAGACGAGGTAAAATATAGCTCAACAGCTGCTGTCAAGTTTCTTTTACCTGCTTCAAAAAAACAATGAAATCTCATTTAATCCTTTAATACTGTGGTAGGCAAAAAAAAAAAAAAAAAGTAATGAGATTAAAATATGTGAATGACTCCCACATGTGTGCATTTGTGTCTGTGTGTGTTTCTGTTTGCATACTAGGATAACATGACCTGCTTCCAAGAAGTTCAGTGGAGTGTGAAATACAGACTGTTGCACAGTTAATGAAGACTTCACCTGCCTGCAGTTTTCTCCATTTCATTTATGTACGTGCCTTCTTGTTGCTTGTTTCCCCCATAATCATCATGGAATACCTAAAATACCTATTAAATCTGCCCGGAAAGAGTACGTGCAACTATTTTTCTCTAGTGTAGCTGCATGTTGACTGATCTAATGTAAAGCTGCCCAACCATACTCATTTTTGTAAAGCCTGTGCATTTGCTGAGTGTGTGGTTAGTGTGCATGTCTAAATGTGTTGCCTCTTGCTAGTCCCATCTCTATTGCCCCCCAACACACACATCTCCACAGTTCTGTCTCCCTTGCCAATAGATAATTGATTTGGTTCCAATCTGCTTGCTCTACTTACTCAAGTAGTTAATTAACTTAACATTAATTTACTTTCACGCGCAGAACTCAAGTAGAAACAAAAGCTCAGTGGCTCCATGTTACCACTTTTTTTTGTTTTTTGTCTAAAAGACATCCTAGAAATCTCATCTGTCCATGATGCTTTGCTTTTGTTCTTGTGTATTTTGGGCTGCTTTGACTTTTGGACTGCTCTATTTCTGTTTTTCAACTCAGTTTTTGCTTTTTTATTTAATCAGTGTGCAATAAAAATGACTATTGACTGCAACTGCATGGGGTTAATGGGGTTCTTGAGGAATAACAATGACCATGAAATGACTTCACCTGGTGCAAAGATCTCTTATCTTTCAAAAACAAAATGGAGGAAACATAACATTGGACTCATTTACAACTTTCTACATTTGAGCAGTTTCACAAAAACAACAGAACCAAATAATTCTGAAGTCCTGAAGTTTAAAAAAAACACAAATTACTTAAAATATGATAGGAAGAAATCCTGCTATAATGGAGGATGCCGTCAGCAGTTTAACACGGGCTACATTAACATGAAAAGAACAGAGGATAAGCAATATCTTCTTTTTTTATGTAAAGAGTTTGTAATACGGTACTCATTCATATTAAAAGTGCTTTTTTTCCTAAATAGGTTTACTTTTATTCATGTCATAATTTGTGCTTGATGATCCAATTCACAATCAATATTGCTTTATTTTGAATGATCAAATTCCCTGTCCTAAAATCAATCCATCAATCCATCATTAGCCAAAGAATCAACCAATGTGACTCAGAGATATTCCTAGGTACTGAATAATGCAGGTGAAGTTTTCTAGTTTCCTTGTATTTCTTGTAAAAATAATCAAGTGTAATAATCAAGGTTTCTTGGTTTTGGCCACGGTTCTGCAGAACGGGTCGATGAAGGTCAGGTTCTGTTCTGTTATGTGTACAGACATACAAGTAAACAAGAATTAATGGCAAATCCATTAACAATTTAGATTTAAAAATTCAGCTCATTGTTGTTTTTCTACATCAAAACAATCCAAAGAAAACATTATTACAACATTCCACCAGACTGTGTGGTCACATCTTTTTGCTAAATTCAAAGTGTTTCCACACATTGAAATGTAATTGTTTGAATGACTGGAAATTAAAGAAAAATCTTCCAACACCACATGGATGCTAAAGCAGCGTCCCCAAACTTTAAAGTGGAGGTGTTAATTTGATACCTGCAAATTGAAATTTCATTTTATGCTTATGGATTTATATAATCATAAATGTCTGCAATGCATCTTACACAGTGATTCATCTCAACATCAACAAAGATTAAAGGGCTTTGGAGTTTCTGTCACAAAAATGTGGACTTAACACAAAAATTCCTCCCATGCAAAACAGAGGGTGGATGAGGATTGACAGTTGAAGACAGGAGGTCCCAGAAGAATGAATGTAACTCAGTGTTGGAGCGGTGCAATATTCAAAAAAACACTGCCATCTGCAGGACAGCTTCACTGTTGCTTTGTGTTATGTGCAAAAAGTATGTCAGTTAGGTATTCAAAGACATTGTCTAAGATAAAGATTCTCTTTTCTCTTCCCTTTATCTCTTTTAAAACATTTTTTAAGTTATCTTCCCACTCCTTTTCAAGCAATAAATAAAGCTCTACTTGACTTTAGTTAATGATCACTGTATATAATTAAGCAAATGTGACTTAAGCATCTCTTTATTTTGGATTGTCTGTTTTTTAATCTATGCATTTCATCATTTCTGTAATATGTTTGATAAATCTGTGTGAATTTTTTTATTGTATTGTATAATACGTGCTTGAAACAAAACAAAAACAAAAACAAAATAAATATTTATGTTTTCCCTCTTAGAAATTTAAGTAGTATGTAGAAAATCTTCAAATGTTGATGTGTTCTTGACTGTAAATTAAAAAACTTTAAATTAATGTCAGACAGAGGCACTTGAACCATTTCCTTTATATCTTTACACATTGTTTTGAGGTTTTGCATCTTGAGAGTAAATGGTGGTTTTGTCTTGCACCTTGTGTTGTTGAGCAGCAGAGGTCAGCATCACTTAGTTTTCATTTTTGCATTGTAATTATGGCTGTCCATTTCTTTGAGTTGGACAGCATACTTATAGTTGATCTAACAAAAAACTACTGTCATTTAGGTGGGCATTGCAATTACAAAACACAGACTATTCTTCTTTTTTTTTCATTATTTATAACTTTTATTTATCCAGGCAAGACAGGTTAAGAATAAGAAAATTATATTTTCAACTGTGGCCTGTCAAAAGGCAAGACATTTTGAGAAACAAAAAAAGTATAATAATAATAAAAATACGAGTTACAGGAGAGACATAGAACAAAAATCAGGGTGAAACAGCAGTATCATCAGACAACCATATAAATAATTAAAATAATAAAACTATTACAAGCATTAAAGTTATGAAACTAAGTTAAAGAAACATTCTTCTTTAAAATGATCACTAAGATTCCTTTTAAAAACTGTCTTTGAAATAAAAGTGTCCATTCTAAGGGGTTTTTTGTAAACTATTCCGGTTTCTAGGTGCTGCAGACTGAAAGGATGACGAACCCAAAGAGGAGTTTGATTTAGGGACTGTTAACAGAATCACTATTGCAGACCGGGTGTTGTGCACGGGAGATGTAGTGTGCAAAAGCTGGCTCAACAAAGAAGGAGAAAGGCCAAGGAGAGTTTTATAAATTAACAGCAACCAGTAGATTTGATGTCAAGTGAATAAAGAAGTCCAATTTAATGAAGAGTATAGGGAACTGCTGGTAGGTTTTGAAGGGAGCATTTGGTATAAATCGAATGGCAGAATGGTAAAGAGGGTCCAATTATTTCCGCAAATGTTTATTTGCTGATCTGTAAATGACATCACAATAATCAAACAAGGGTAGAATGGTCATTTGGACCAATGTTTTTCTTTCTGGAGTACCGGTAAGTGAGAGTGGAACACATTCTATAAAGAATTTCTGATTTCTAAAAGGAAAAAAAACTCAAAACATTTTTTAGAATTGAAAAAAAAAAGATTATTTTCTTTACTTTAGAATTATTCTAAAACCTTCTAATAATTATAGATAAATGATGTGTGGCCCTGTGACAGGCTGGCGTACTGTCCAGGGTGCACCACACCTTTGCCCAACAGTAGACTCTGGCAGCCCTGTGACCCCAAAAGAGGCACATTGAGAAAAGAGGTGAATGCATATTTTATATTATCAGATAAACTTACCATATCAATGATGTCTCTGGATCTCATCCACACCAGAGGCACTAAATACCTGGCAACCTTCATCTAGCTAACTTTCCCCAACGCAACAACCCAAGAGCCGGATAATACTGGGAAGCCACTGTCATGTCTATTTCAGCAGAATAATAACATTGATGTTCAAAGTTTGTGTAGGTCTGGGCGGGTTATTTTTAAAGTGCCTTCACCTTGACCAAGCGTTTTTCCCACACTTACAGCTGGGTTTCTCCAACAAACTGAGATTAAATGCAGGACTGCTTGTGGTTCCTAGAATTAGTAAAAGTACGGTTGGAGGTAGAGCGTTTAGCCACCAAGCCCCTGTTTTATGGAGTAAACTCCCAGCTTATGTAAGAGAGGCCGACACAGTTTCTACATTCAAAGTTAGACTGAAAACATTCCTCTTTGGACAGGCTTATTATCAGACTAGTTAGTATTCAGAGATTATTTAACTTAATGTTAATGTGTTTAAATTAAACTTAATAACAATAACTATGTGTTTTGAAAGGCTGCTAGAAGTTGAAGCTGGGGTAACTATGGTGCACTGGGGTTCTGTCCTCTTTTCTCATCTGCTTCTACCCTTCCTCTCTTCTCTATTTTTGATCATTATTCATCATTTAGTTCTCCATGCATCAGTTTGGTGCAGTGCGATTCATGCATTGTCCCTCTTTCCCTCTCCCCTCCTGGGGAGTGTGAGTGCTTCCAGATTCCAGTTGGCCCATCCGCGCTCCTGTACCTGACTGTGTACCTCGCCTTTGCTCCCGCTCCCACACCTGGCTGTGGTTTCTGTCTCTGGCTCGTCTCTGCTCTGTATCTGGCCGTGTACCTCGTCTCTGCTCCTGCTCCCACACCTGGCTGTGGTTCCTGTCTCCGGCTTGACTCGTGCCCCTGACTGTCCCCCCAACCCCGGCTGGATGAAGCTTGTCTGCTGGACTTTAAATATGTAGTGGTAGAGTTAGATAAGTTAATTCTTCTCTACAAGTTCTGGTAATCACCTGTCCGTCCTGGGGGGGATCCCTCCTTCATGTGGGCACCCCTGAGGTTTCTTCGTTTTTTCTGGAATCCGGTTTTTTAGGAGTTTTTCCTTACCGCGAAGGGGGGTCTAAGGGCAGGGATGCCAGTATAGCTCAGTCAGTTTGTTAGTTCAATTTAGTATTTTCCTATTGAACTCTTTGTATTCATGATCCTTTTGAGTTCATGTTTCACTTCGAAGCCCATCGAGACGACTGTTGTTGTGATTTTGGGCTATACAAATAAAATTGAATTGAATTGAATAGATTCTGCTAACATGCAGCCTGAGCCAGCTGCAGGTCTTCTAGTGCATAGTCAATGTGACATTTTTTTACAGGCCCATAAGACAGGAAGAAGATAATGCTATAGCGACCATCCAACGGGTGCTGAAGTTGTGGCGGATCAGGTGTCAACCCCCAACCACGATCTAGAACCCATAAGAATGCAAGGCTCTGCTAATAATCCCACAAACCTCACTAGATGTTCCACATAGTTTGTCTGCTCACATAAGATGTGCAAGCCTTCCCTTAGCAAAATGTTGTCCACTTGAAGTTTGATCAGGTATAATTGAATATAAGTATGGCAAGTATGCTATGTACCAAGTACTAACTAAATACTTCTTCGAACTAAATTTGAGCTATTTAAGTTTATAAAAAGGAAACTTTAAGAATCCTGCCTCACTTTATAGTATAGACTAAGTATACTTGTAGTACACTTCAATAAACTACATTTTGCTAAGAGCTGGGCAGAAATGTACTCATGGCCCAAGCATTGCAATAACCTGAGTTGCTTTTTAACAGGCTCAAGACTGAAAATAAAGATTCAATAAACAGAATTTTACAGAAAAGCTGAAACTGTCCAAAAAAAAAAAAAACAGCTACAGTAATAAAGAAAACTTAAATAGTTGTTGTGAACTAGCAAACTACATGTCTTACCATGAAATTCCAGTAGAAAAAAAGGATTAAAAAGGCATTTATTGCAAATTAAAATGTATTAATATGCTTAAAGACGTTTTACATTCATGTATTATTTATTTATTTTAAAAACGTTGAAAAATAAGTTGCAGTCAACTCCAACTGTGTACAAAGCAAGTAAATGCCCATTTAGAAAAAAAAGTAAAAGAAAAGAAAAAGCCAAATATAAATTATTTATTTGTGATTTGTTATATTATTAAATATGGCACTCTACAAACAATATGACTGACAAAAAAAAACGAAAAAAGTTTTGTTTTCTTTAACACACAGTACCATAACACACTGAAGGGTTCAGAAATAGCTGAGTGTCATTTAGTTGTAAACAAAGCATAATTAGATTTTTCGATCGCTTCAAACGACTCAGCGTGAAACCACAACCTTAACTGAACTGAAAACAACATTATGCTCAACAAGACTGACCATAGTGTAAAAGACATTATTCTGAAAAACTTTGTGTGTGTGTATCCACAAGTCCTTCCTTTGTTGGTAGTTGGTAAATCAATAAAAAAAAAAAAGTGCATACCGCCACCTGCTGTCTGGGACCTGGAACAGCAGCATCCTTGCTCATGGTCAGCTTATTTTTGACAAAGTGAGTGCAGGAGAGGGAAGAGTCGGGACAGCGGGACAATAGTTTCAAAAGTCATCATTTTGTTCTTGTTCTTCAGTACACATATGATCATGCAAATAAATGTCCTCACACAGCATCAAAGCTCACTACCTGTTCAAATTGTGTCACATCTGCTGGATAAACGTTTTCACTGTATTTTGAAGGCAGACAAAAGAAGAAGTATGGAGTTGATGGATTTTAAACTGGATCATTTCTATTAAATACCACTAATCTCATGTTCCTGGTTTATTTTGAAAGTAGGACTGATACCTCCTGATGTCCTTCTCCAGCCAAGTCTCAGAATTTGTAGCAGTTGGATTAAACTCACTGTGCTCAAGAACACCCTGAACACAGCATGTGAACCATTGCATGTTTCAGAACATGCTGACCTGGTACTTACAAAGTGTTTCTTCACTCTGTGCTTTCTGATCCTACACCTCTTTTTTTTCATTTGTGGACCTTCATTAGCATAAGTACTCTGAATATGGGTACCATCAGAGCTTCAACCACTGATTCCAGTTCAGCCTCAGGTCTGCTTCTCTCTTCAGACTGTTCCACTCAATGTGGAGCGTACTTGATCTACTCCAAGAATCTCGATTTGTCAGTTTGAAGTCTGCACAGCTCACCTGAAGCACACATAACCATGTCCTGTGGTTTCACATCATCAAATGTTTTTGTATGGAGAATCAAACTGCTGATGGTGTTTCTCTAAACTTACAGTTTAGTTCAAGGATGTAGTCATCCATGGTTGATCAGTCTCTGATCAGCAGCCTCTACCCTCTCTCTGATTGTCTTGTAGGCACAGTGTTGGTGTCTCCAGCTCTGTCTGTGCTCCTCATCTTGCCAGCATGTCCTCAGAGTCTCCTCACACCGTGAGCCTGAGGAGCATATCTTCTTCACTTGCTGCTCCTCATCACAGTCCTCTCTCAGTGTGTTAGTGGCCTGTTAACTCATCATGTCCACGGGTGGACATCTTCTGTGTCTGCTAGACCTCCTTCTCCTCTTTGCCATGACAGGACGTCCGTCTCAGGTTCTCCCTGACTTTGACGAACTCTGGAGCTTTTAGGTTTTCCTGCTGCTGCTGCTCCTGCTGTCGTTCCAGCTGCAGAGACAGATCACAGCAAGAACCTAAAAAAACCTCCTCAGGGGCTGATGCTGTGAGTTGTTGTTTTGTGAGCTTTTATTGAGCTATTGTTAAGTCTGTCAGTTCGATTTATTATTCTCATTTTTATGGACTAAACTTTCTCTTCGTTCATGAAAAAAGAAAAAATTGTGTATTTTTGTTCATTTTGCTGTGTGCTGGTAGTGTGTAAATGTGTGTCTGTGCTTTTATTGCATGTCTTATTTTGTATCATTGTTCTTTGCTGTGTTTGGTGTTAGTGTGTGTATTGTTGTCTATCTCTGTTGTGTGTCATTTTGCTGTTACTCTGTCATTGGTTATTGTGTGGTTTTGGATTGTTGTTCTGCCACTGTATTATTGTTTGTATGTTGTGAATCATTGTTGCGTTGTTGGGTGTTCTAGTTGTGTTTATAATTTCTAAAATCATTGTGCTGTTGTGCATTCTTGTTTGTTTTGTGTGTGGCCGTGTGTCCTTCGTGTTAAATTGTTGTTAAATGCTGAGCGTTGTCTTGTAATTGGTGGTTTGTTGTGTTTAGCTGCTGTTGTGCAACAGTGTGAAGCTCCAGTAACTGTGTTGTAAATAGTGTGTGTTATTGTGCTTTGTTTGGGGTTGTTGCTATTGTGTGCTGTTGTGTGTTGTAATTCTTTGATGTTGTGTTTCATCGTAGTGTTGTGTGTCAGTTTTGTGTGTCGTTGTGTGACCTCCTCCAGCTTCTTGTGTCTCTTCAGCAGCTCAGCCTCCAGAGGGGAAACCTTGCGGTGGGCTTCTTCCTCCTGCTTTCTCTGTCGGATCAGCTGCTCTCTCTTCCTGGACTCCAGAACTCTCTGCAGCTCCGGCTTTGTCTCCACACTCGTCCCACTGCTACACAAAAACACACATTGTGTATATTAGCATGTAAGCTCTGTGAGTGTGTTTTGTCAGAATTATTAAAATGTTTTTTCTTCTGCTGCTTCTCTGGTTTTTAGGCCTTTGACCTGAATTTTTGTGAGTAAATCAGTGTTTCATCCAGCAGAGGGCGCTGTTTCACACAGGTCATTTACTCTATGTGTCTTATCAGTTTGTGTGAATAGGTTTTTAACTATTATGTGACTTTGACTCAAAACTTGCTAAACTGGATTTATAGGGTTTCCAACCTATGAAAGTACACTACAGAAGCTTTCTTGCAGGGGTTTTAGTAAATACAAGATTCAAACATAATACATTATGGGAGTTTAAGCACTGAATTTTGACAGGATGCCCATAGACTTCAATGCAATTAAGACATAGGAGTCATGTCCTCATGGTGGTGGTGAATCTCCTTAGAATCACACAAACTTTATTCAGTGAACTTCTATAAAAACTCATGACAGTAAATCACCCCATCCTCCCTGGAAATTCCAGTTAATGATCATACATTTTGCAGGACAATTTCAGGCTCCTTTTCTGTCTAAATTTAGATTGTTTTTGGAGGTAGATGCTGCTCACTGACTGAAGGTTGTCTGAGTCACAGATAAATTATTTATTTGAACTGTTATCTGTCTGCTCTTTATGTCGATTTGGTCAGAATTAAAAAATGTTCAGAGAGTTTTGCTTCACATTTCTACTGATTAAGCAGCAGAGACAAATGTGAGGGGGTGAAAGAGTGGGGGTAAAAAGCTACCCAGCTCTCCTCTGAGCTGAATTCCTCAGAGGCGGGAAGATGTAGCTTAGCAGCGGGTTTCAGTCTCTTCTCGTGTTTTGAATAGTCCATTGAATCCAACGTCTGAGTCTTAACATGTTTTCCTCAAAGACATGAAACTCTCAGAGTGTCTAATTTTTAAAACTAAAAAACGTCTCTTTAAGAAAACAACATTATCTGCCACGTGATGGCTTTCTAACCAGGCTGTGGGTGATTGCAGAGAAAAGGTGGCTCTGCAGTGTCTCAAGTCTAACTCTCCTCACCGTTTGCAGCTGCTTAGTAGTTCGCGATGAAGCTCCTGGTGGCTTCTGGAGGACTTTACTGGATTTACCAGCTTCCTGGGTTTGATCAGCTCTCCATCCTCGTCTCTGTCCAGGTAATCAGGTGGGGGAATCCCGCTGGAGACCGGAGCCGCCCTCTCTGAGTGGTGCTGGTGCAGCTCTGCATGTGCCGAGGCTAAAACAGGAGGACAGAAGATAGAGCCATGAAGACGTCAACCTCAAAAATCTCAGATGAAACCTCCTTCTCCTGCAGGGGGCGCCGCTTAGGCATTCAGTCACTAAACCCTGGTCTTCAGCATACACTGTCCTATTCATTTTCTAACCTACTTTCCCCAAACACAGCTGGCTTTAATGACTATCATTGTAAAGCCTCTACAAAGGTTAATGATGAGCTAAATGAAGTGCGTTTTAGCAGAGTAGCTTTGAAAACAGCATGATAGTGAGCCTCAAGGACCAGCATAGGGAAACACTGTGCCGGAGGACAGATTATTGGTTATGTGATCTTCTCCCTCAGATATTCTGGGACACAGATCGAATGTCTCCAGTCATTTTCACACAATAACTTCTTTCCTCTGTGGTGCAACCAGAGACCCACATGCACGCCTGCGTCATATTTCGGAAAAATGAAATGAGCTGCTGCAGGGCTTAACTGCTTTGTTCTGAGGTCAGTCACACTCAAATGATTTAGGCCTTGTTGCAAATTTTATAATCACACACTAAAACACATTTTCCTAATATTACGGTGAACAGTGAGCCATTCTGCCACGTGAAGCCCAAACTCATACTCTAAGTGAATCATTTTTGGACCTGCTAAATCCAGACGTTGCATCAACAGGTTTCTGAAAGCATCTGAAGTTGATCTGAAACTGAAACTCTTCATGCTGCTTAAAAAAAAACTCAACACATTTTTGCAGCTGTGGGGCTCCAGAGAACCTCACTAAGGCTCATTGTCCACACGGGCAGAAAACTGATAAGTGGAGAACCTCCATGGATTTAGAAAACAAAATAAAACTTATCACTCAAGGACTCATTCAAGGTCATTTAAAAGAAAGCAGAGAAACATAAAGAAGTATATGCTTCAATTGTTTAGAGACCCAGTCTGATGAAAATTGTATTTTTGGTGTTTTTAACATGTTTTTAACATGTTCTTTTTCTCATGATAGAAGACATATGTAAAGAAAATTAAGCTCAAATTTGTATTTTTGAGTATTTCTTTATTCCAATTTTTTTGAATCAAGAACAGACAAAAAAAATGCCATTTTAAAAAAAGCTTCCAGCCCCGCTCCATTCAGATGCATCCACTTGCAAACAAATTGATCCATGTACGTCTTAATTTTCCTCGTCTGAGCTGGTATCTTTAACTTTACCTGTACTTCTTTTAAGGCTCAATAGCTCCAATATTGCTTTTGTTGCACTGCTAATGTTAGGTTTTGGGTGTGAGGGCCTGTAAAGAGAAAGTGAGCGTTGCTCTGACGAATGTTAGACGAATTTTTGATGAACTCCTGCTGCTCTGCAGAAACTATGTCCTAGAAAATAAAACAGGGTTTTTGATTTTTGCTGAAAACAAAATAATCATAATTAAAAGACCACTAAGAATGCTTTTAAAATCAAAAGATGATCGAAGTCGAAGGGACTCTTCTAATTACTGTTAAAATTTATGATATACCAATCAGAAGGGACTCAACAAATCTAATTCAATGGGAGATTTTAAGAAAAAAGATACTGGGGAGCAAAAGTAATACAGACTTTTCTCACATTTTACTAAATGTGGTTTATCCCCAAAAACATTTGACAAATATTGTGTGGACTAATCAGACAAAAGAGGGGTTGTCTGGAAGATGTTCCTGCGGTCACCCACTAATAGGGAACGTGAGCTTGGATTAGACCGTCTGTAGTTTTACCCTACTGATGATGTGTTGTTGCAATGGTAATGCTGCTCTGCTACAGACTTTCTGAAAAAGAACACGACAGCGAAAGTCAAACATGGAAATGCTGTTGGTTGGCTTACATCTGACCTTAAACAGACATTTGTGCTGAAAAACTGAAAATTTGTCTGAATTGAAACATTTCTGAAGAAGAGAAGAACTAAGCTCCCACCTTGATTTCAGTTGTTGCTGCCATAGGTGAAATACATGTTACTGCAGTTTAGTTTTACTTTACTAGTCATTTAAAATAAATATGTAGAGTATGTATTTATACTCTGAAATATTAACCTTAAACTAGTTTGATGATCTAAATCTTTTAAAAGAAAAAGTAAGAAGCTAGAAAAAACTGCATTTCAGTGAAACTGCTTCAAAACATTGACAGCTGTGAAAGCTTAAGATAGTCTGATAAAAGAATTAAACAACAATGTCTAAAAGAGATAAATAAAGTCTTGACAAACCTATACAATACCTGACAGAATTGTTTAAAAAACACTAGACACAGTCACAGTAAAGTTTAAAAAATCTGAATGTTCCTCTGACTTAAAAAAGAAAGAGATACTTCCAACCCATTTCAAAGTTCAGAAATGATTTTAGAAAACAGGTGATCTTCTCAGGTTTATGTTTATGTCTTAGGAACCTGGGACTGACATCTGACCTAAATGATCACTCCAGAGTTTAAAAAAAGAACGTATTTAAAACCTTAAAACCAAATAGTACAATCATAAAATCAAGTGTTGGTTCCTAGTAGAAGATAAGCGATCCATAGAATATAAAATACGACTCTCAACTGACTTCTCATTGGTTGGGGGTCAAAGGATGATGGCTGCACTGGTTCTCCCATGTCCAGGAAACCTTGAGATTTCATATCGACCCAAACTGTGTCTGAGTCTTCATCGACGTCTCTGAGAGCCTGTTCTCTGGTTACATGAGGAGGCTGAAGACATCAGTCTGACTCCACCTCAGAGGTAGGAAACGTGATCATGTGGCACAGAATCGCCCATCTCCCACCATCCTGTTATCCTAAAGTTAACCTTCCAGGTTATTGAGTGGGATCAAATCTGCTGCTGTGGAGGCGCTCCGACTACAACCATGCAACATGAAAAACTTCAAGTCCCTATCATTAGAAGGTCTGACTCCAGTCATCTGCTGAAATGTCCACATAGCAAAATTAAGAAAGGTATCACAATGTTATGCAAAGCTTCAGCAACACTGATGCAGGATTTAGCTTATCAAACATTTACAAAGACAGCAGAAGGTCAGCTGAAGAACTGTCAACTCCTAAACAAACCAGCATGAAGATGTTCTCTCCTTTTCTTGACATCTGAAGGAGGGACCAGCTGCTCCTGTCAGAGTATGCTGTGGAGTGAACACACTGATTTTAAGCGTCAAAGGTCATCCCAGTGAGCTTCTGCAGGATTTAAGGATCTTTGCATAGAAGGTAAGGAGATGCCTGCTCTGCAGCAGACTGAACTTTTTTTTTAAGTAGGCGTTTATTAGAGATGGTCAAAAAGCCAGTTAATTATAGTACCACCTGACCATAGATAAGTATAAACATATCACGCCCTGACTGGTTTTAGTAAAATGGAAAATTACCGTTATGCACAATTGTTGTAATATATGAGTTTTTTTTAGGTTTAATTTCAATATATATAGCTAAAATATATTTGTAGCCCAAAATAAACAGTAAGGAAAACTTGGCCTAAGATAGAAACAATTGAGATAAATGTAGATAAAACACTAAATGCTTGTTAATAGTGTATTTTCTATTGAGGCGCCACCTAGAGGTGAAAGGTTCAGATCAGATCTAAATTATGCTCATAAACTTCTGCCAAACCGTCAATTGAGACACGTCAGAACTGGTTAACATTTTAAAAGACTAAAACTCATTACTATTTAATATGTAAAATAAGTCTTATATAAAAGGTCATGAAGTTTCTTAGGAAACATTTTTCAGGGCCTTTTGTGGGTAGAGTTCCTGCAGTGACCTGTGACAGGAGTCCTTTTATAAACTATTCTTGTGTGGTTGAAAAAAAGGCAAGAATGAAGCAGCACATCAACAACTGCCTCAGAAAAGACCCCAACATCAGCGTCAGCTTTTGGGTCTCTGGTTTTTGGCTTTAGAATGATTAAAAGGTTAATGGAGTGGTCAGTTTCTCAGATCCTCACAGCTTTGGACCATTAGTTACAAAAAAAAAATCTTCATTCTGCATTAAAGATCTTTGGTCCTCTTAAGCACAGACAAATAATTCTCTGTAATTTTCTTATAGATTTGTCAAATGCTTGGGGCAGATGCAACTTTAAGACATAAGTTTTTATTAGTAAGCTTTGACTTGGACAATTTAATTATTAATTTTTAACTAATATCTGTGGTTTGTGATCCAAGTGGTAGACAGATTTTGATGGTTAGGATGAAGTCTAAATATTCAATGAGCAGGTCACATTTACTATGTGTAATTTTGTGCAGTTTTATCCACAATAAATTAATTATTGAGTTTAACTATGTTGGGTTTTTTGATTTCATATAAAGTTTTGTGTTGCAGGCAGCTCAATACCCTTATCCCTACTGTTAGCAGTTAATAGTCCTGATGCTGATGGCCAATAAGTGTCACCAAAAATCAGTAACTACAGCCAGAAACAAGAATTTTTACTCTCATCAATGTCAAGGAATTCACTGAGGCTAATTTTAAACTGTTCAGTGGTTTGTGCAGAGCAAAACATAGGCATTATCTCATCTTTTTTTAGTTAATGTTAAATGTTAACCTTTCCAAGATGGCGATGACAATGACAGACAATCCAGTAGCTTATGATACAGTTAATCTTTCTACATATCTATGCCTTCTACAATAAAGATAAAAATCAACTCTGGTGCAGGTGCACCTTAAAACACCTGAGAAATGGACCTAACGACTGAACAAAACGGAGGTGGCATTTAAAAAAAAACAAGACCAAACTGGGATCCTGGAAGCAATCAACCAGACAAAAATGATTAAAGCTTCTACTGACGACTGGACAGAACAAAAAATGTACATTTGCTATTTTTCTGGCATTGGTTATGCAACATCACAGCATCATTCACGATCTGCGCTCCCACTCCGAGTAGGTGCTCGTGCCAGCAGTGACTTCATCTCCATCATCCCACGCTCACTTTGTCCAGAACAACTTGAAGCTGCTTTAATAACAGTTAGCCACTCTTCAGTTTATGACTCACATCCTGAATAATTCATGGGTTAAAAGGTGTGAAAATGAGAGAGGCTTCATCGACAGGTGCTGCAGCAGCAACAAAAAGGGAGTTTATGCACTGAAATCCAGAATGTGTTAGTTTTTTTATCTTTACTGTGCTACTGAACAAAATAAACACACATCACCTGCTATACACAGCTTCAGTTATCTGGTTCAAGGCTGTAAAAGTTCAACTGTCTCTATGATAAACAATCATTCCAGCTGGTCTTTTTTTAAATCTGCAGAAATTTTTGTCCAAAAGAGAATTTTATTTGTGCGTTTTCAGGTTTTAGTGACAAACCACAGTTCAACAAAAGTTTATTCTCAAAGCAGATTTATAAAACAGTGTACAGTCATTTTGTGCAGAAGATGAAACTGAAGACAGCTGCTTCACAGCTGCACAGTGTCTGACAGGATTTGCGAACACCACAACTGAACAAACTGCAGGCAACAGCCGAAAAACACACAACAGCTCAGATGAGTGGAGACTGCACAAGCTTCAACCTTACCAGACTTCAGCATCCTTTCACTGGTGGTGGTGTGATGTGGGGGGCGCCTGGGCATCCTGTGGTCCATGTAGTCCATCAGATCGCCTTATGATGTGTTCAGCTCCTGTTGTATTTCAGTATGTGGGGACTTTCATGCTCCCTGCAGCAGCAATGTTCACCTCCTCCTGCCTCAGTCATGTCAAATGTAAAACAGCGATCACATGATCCTCTGTGCTCCCCTTCCTCCTCCTCCTTTTCTTTGTGAAGTGCCAGCCCCCCTTCAGTTCACAGCTTTTTCCCACGCTGCCTCACTTTTTTCACCACATTCATCAGCAAGAAACAAAACCTGAACTACACAGTAGTGAAGTCCAGGTTTCCAGTAAACAGTCATGGTATCATGGTGGTAGCATGGTAGCTGAATCGTCATCTTTTCATCCTTTTCTGACCAAAAATGCTGAAGTGAGCTCAGACGTAAATAATCTGAGCTTTATCTCAGGCCACAGGAGCAGCTCCACAATCTGCAGATGAAACTCATTCTGGGTCAAAAACAAACCTAAATTGATTCTGCGTGCTGCAGCAGGGCATTATGGGTAAAGCAGTGTCAATCCATTGAGGTGGAACCGGTTTCTGAATGATTCAAACATAAATCTGCCAGAAGTTCATGTTGTCTGGAAGAGTGGGGAATAACAGCAAGGTCCGATGTGGAAACTTGTCCGTGTCAGAAACATATTTCTCCATGTGATCCGAGTCCAGCTGGCAGGATTAACGGAGCCTAATCTCACAAGATTACGGTCGAGCAACATCATGGCACTGGCCGGCAGGAAGTGAACTCCTGTTCTATAAATTACAGCACTGAACAGTTGTTTGCTTTAAAAGCAACATCAAAACAAGCATTAACTATGGTGCCGACAAGGTGGAAGGCCTCCCCTTTAGAGTTTAATCTGCAGCCCTGATGGTGAACGATCACTCCCACTGAGGCTGGAAGAGGGACAATGCCTCTCTTTGATAAATCTTTCTAGAGTAACTGGTTATGACATTAAATCTTTGCCTTATTCTATAAGGTTCTTCTGTTGCTGACATTAGGAGCAGATACTCTGCAAAAAATCAATGTTTTTGTTCAAAAAATGACAAATTCATGGATGTTTCATGCAAAATATCAGCATCTTCTGAAGGGGTGTTCATAATTGCTTAAAAACCTTCTGGAAACTCCTCGAATTACTTCTGTGTCTCAGTCATGATTAGCTGATGGACCAAAACATCAGTTTAAATGTGAACCTCCAGTCTTTTCCAACAGAAACAGGTTTCAATAAAAGCGTAGCTTCCAGTTTCAGATACAACAAAAAATCCACCCAGAAAGATTAATCTTTCCCTTTACTTCTCTTTGTTTCCTCTTGAAATCCTTCATTAAAGCTTTTTCTAACTTTTTTATCAGAGGTGGTTGCACATTGCTTATCGGCATCGTCAGCCTGAAACTTACAAATAAATAATAAAGAAATAAATAATACAAATAAGAACCTAAACTTACAAATATACATAAATAAAATGCTGTCTTTTTGGTGTAAAATTTACTAACAATGCTGTGATTATATATTTGTTTAAAAATTGCTCTTATAAAAAATAAGTCACCATTTAGAAAAATCTTTATTTTATTTGGCTTTTGTAAGGTTACATGAAATTGCATTTTGATAAATGGGAGGAAAAAACAACTACCTTGGCAATTTTTCAACTAATTTGTTTGAAAATGATCATTGAAAACTATCGCAACTTTTAGGAAAAACAGCTGCAACTTCAAATGTTTGTGCCTCAATTATTACAAAAAGTGCAAGCGAGGTCGTAGAGTCACTGTAGATCAATACAGACAACAGTTTCTCTTTTTTCAAATCTCTAGTTCCTACTGTGCCATGGGATTTTTGTCCAAATTAAAGTGTACCTTGGCTGAAAAGAGGTAGAAAAACACTTTTTTAGAGCACTAACAAAATTTCCATTTTTGTAAATTCAATGAAAATAAAATAAAAGCCCATGACAGGCTGGCGACCTCTTCTAGATCCACTTTGCCTTTGCCCGACAGAAGCTTGGATAGGCTCCAGCAACACCATGAAATCCAAAGGGATTGTGTAGATGTGGAAAATGGATGAATAAATTAAAAGCCTAGTCTGTAATTTTGACTTTAAAAATGGGTTTAATGGGTGTGACATATCATCTCAGATCTGCTGTGGACCAAATATAAAAATAGCTGGAACCACATAATTTAACAGGGTCCACATCAACTGGTTTATTAAGCATGTCAAGCTCTGTTCCATTTCATGTAAAAATTGTTTATCAGAAATAAAAAATCTGGTTAAAATGCTTTAATTGTTGTAGATATGCATAATCACATAAGAATGGTCTACACAATGAAGCCCATAATTAGCTATTGTTTGAAATCAAAATTATCTTTTAACAGACGTGTATTTTATTAATAGGTTACAGTCAAATCTTTATTTCTTGTGCAGGTTTAATGGCCATGTTCCAACAACTGTCAAGCTCATTTCACCTGTTGGCCCATTTGAGAAAAGACATGGGGTCTTTGATGTTATGGAAAGTAGAGATGTGACAACCCAAAAAGTATGAGTATTTTTTTAGGAACAAATACCAGAAGTCAATTAAGGCCAAAACTTAGGTTTTTTTGCCATCTCAGACAGACAAAGAGATTCAGAAATCTCTTGTCCGAAATTGGAGAATCCTCCCTAACATGACAAAGGTGGATAAAGGTGAAGAGGATTTCATGTAATCCATGGATACCATGGAAGATCACAAATCCTTGAAGAAAAAAAGGTTCAGCGCACTGTCTACTGGGTCTAGATGGCCCACCTCCCAGTGTTAAAGTGCCTAGGATAGCACAAGGGTTACAAATAAATAAATAAACAAAAAAAACAAGACTGCATTTCAAGGACTGACAACATAATACTCCGAGATCCTTAACACTGACCCTCTCCCGGTGGTCCACAAACCCAGCAGGACAGAGATGCAGAAAGCACTTAGCTGTTGGAGCCTAAAGTCAAAATTTAACAAGGTGAAGCTGCTTTTAGCAACACAGATGGAAGCATCTTCCTCATAAGGTCAGATATTCCTCAACAGTTTCTATAGATAAGTCCAAGCAGTTACAGTTCTGTACATAACAGCTGGTTTTCTTTCATGAAAACATCATAGGTCAAGAGTTCTTCTATTGTCATCTGGATCTGTAGTGTCACAGAAGTTATGTGGTACTTTTAGGGGTTGATTTCATGTGTGAAATAAATGTTTTGAGACAAAAGTCAATTGGAATACTAATATTTATGCTCCTAGACTGTAAAAGGTTTTTTTTTATGTATGTTGCCTAAAGGTCACCTAACTGCTCTGCAGCTTGGATCCGGTCTGATTTCAGAGCTTTTATCTGCTCCTGTGGTGCAATAAGAGCAATCAGCCATGTCAGAGCTGGTCTCTAGAAAACAGGCCCATTACAGGCTGTTACACACCAACTGTAGCGTTCACAGGTCAGAGCTTCTTTGTTTTCAGGAACCTGAGAAACCTACCTCTGCCCTTTGCATGCTTCCCGTTCTTCACACACTGCTGCTTCGGTGGAGGCTCGTGATCAATGCTGTACGACTTCTGAAAACAGACAGTAATGTTATGGTGAGACACCGAGTTTCAGACTAACAAGTTGAACAAATTCTGGCAGATTCAAGATTTTTAAGTTTGTCTCTGTCCAAGTCTGACATCAAACCTTGAAAATAGACCTAGCATGAGGCTCCATGTGCATCTTCAGGGCAAATGTAAGCCTCTTGGGAAGCATGGCGATCTGGTTGCGACGTGTCTTTAGAGACCAAGCTATTGCAAAGAATAGGCATCTCATTTACAGTGACTTCTGAGGGAAAACTCTCATTCCAGGAGAAGTTCAGAAAGGATAAGATTCAGATCATTTTCCTCTGCAACAGAACCAAAAGAAATTCAAGGAGTTCTGCTTTTTAGAATTCAATCATTGATTAACTCAAATAATATCAAGAGAGTTTTTTACTAATTCATTCATCTATCTATTATTTAACCTTTTCCGAGGGTTTGGGTTGTGGGGGCACCAGTCTCCATATTTATGCAGAAGCTCTTTTTTATGAAATAATGAATGATTATATCTATGTAATACAGAGGAAATTCAAAAAGTAGCTAAACATGTTGCATGTGACATAGAAGAGATGTGTTGTTGTTGTTCACCTTACATACAGCCTATCCCTTTTGGGGTTGCCACAGCAAATCAGCTTTTACTGATTCGCACAGGTGGTTTTGCACAGAGTTTTACCCCTGATGCTCCCCCTGACGAAATCCTTGATTTTATCAGGGCTGGGGACCCAGACTTGGGCCCCTTGTGGCTACATAGTTACAAATAGTTAGGCAGTAGTGTGACGGGTCTTGCCCAAGGACCCACACTGGATGAAGCTCATTGCACCGACTGAGAAACAAACCCTGATTTCCCATGCACAAGTCCTACATGGAGGCCACTGAGCCATCTAGCTACTATAGAGAAGACATATGTGTTTTATTTATGTTTTATTTTAAAATATAATCTGCTGCTAGTAAGACTGATTATGTATGACAGTTTACCTCCTTCTAGGCTCGTGGTTCATTCCTGAAGCTCAAATCTATGTGAAAGCTGAATGCAGATCATACTTAAAGCAGCAGTTTCCATCCTGTAAACAACATTCATCTGCACCACCAAAGAAAAAAGAGGGGGGCATGCAGTGTGGTCTAGAGACAGTGGCAGCCTTGTCACCATGCTGCCACCGGATGAAGTCGCTCCTAGCAACTAAAACAGAGTCCTTTGAGTGTGAAAAAGGAAGAAAAGGAGGAGACAAGGGCATATCTGGCTTGGGGGGAAAAAATGAAGGAAGGAAGTGAGAGCGGACTTCTATCTGTAAGACACGAAGGGTGGGACCTCCTGACCCTTCTGCTTGAAAACTGAAGGACATGGATGTCTTGAAAACAGTTCAACAGTCTGATCTTCAGTCAGATGTTCAGATTTGAGAAACCTCCATTGAGGCTTCCTCTCTTCAACGGTAGACTGATGCTGCATGATGAGCACCTCAAAAACAGACAGCAGAAAGTTGCTGCCACCTTCTGTGGGCTTGCCTGTTACTGCAGTCTGCCACCTGAAACCATGAATCCAGGCTCTCTGCAGTTTATCTCCTTTAGATTATTGTTGAAACTCCTTTTAACTGCCCCTTTAAACGGGACCTCAGATACTGTAATATAAATGTTGGCTTCATTAAACTTTGATTATATTAAATTCAACCCCAACTTACTGTATTTATCTGAACAATAACAAGAAAATATTGATATTACCAAGTTCCTGTCACAGTAACATAATGTGATCTCATTTGACTGGTGTTCTTGGATATATCAACTCATGTTGCATGAAGTGTTTTGGCTGTGAACTTCAGGAATGCCTACAGTTTTACAACATCATCTGTTATTTCTGCCTCTTTGGCTGCTTCAGCGCCTTGTATTCCTTTATCTGGCTTCAATCTGCTAACAACGGTCACGACACACAGACCCACAGCAGAGATGGGTTAAACACACCAACCACAAACCAGTGACCTGTCAGCAATCTGAGCCTGGGTCACAAATCCTCCTAGTTAATGAGGGCTGTTGCATAAGTGCAGCTGAAAATACTGTTTGGTTCCACAGGCCTCATTCCCACTCTGGTTCATGAACTTGTTCACAGAAAGAGAATCTGAGCTGTGATTGGTCAGCGGCAGGCCCCGATTGTGTCTACTCAAAGACGCTGAGAGGCTCATGCTGGCCTTCTCAGCAGCTCTGACTGAAACAACACACTCTTGTTTCTGTGTGAATGGCACAAACAACAAACTCCACTCGCTTCACTGCTCAGACATTTACTGGAAGATTATTTTCTCTTCTTAATACAACTGAAGCTGTTTGTTCTCTTTTTCGTCCTGGGGTTTTGTACATTTCCATGAACAGTACAATAGGTTTCACTGACACACTCACACTATTTCAGGGGCACAACTGACAGCCATTTTGTTGCCTCACTTTAACTTTAAGATAAAACTTTGAGTTCTTTTTGTTTTCTACTTGCAACATTTACCTCTGCTTCTTCTCACTCTGTCTTAGTTTTTCCTGGTCACCTGTAGGTTGCTCTGCCCTTGCATGTGTTTTTGTTGCAATTTTTTTGTTCTATTCTGAAGTTGTCTTCACACCAGCCTGCTCCTTGTGTTTGAGTCTTATTTCTAAATCCCACTGTGACTAGCTTAACTCAAGCTTTAGCCCGTGTGTCAGACGCTAAGCTCCTGGGTCAGACAAAAGACCATAAAACGGAAGTTTTCCTGTTGTGGATGTGTTACTGTGCTTGGATAAAACTAGGTCATGCAACAAGACAATGACAACAACACATCTGACCAAAAAATATCAAAATCTTGTAACTGTAAAACAAACCCATATCATAAAACTTCCACCACCATGTTTAACAGTTGATATTAAATGTTTACATCTTCGTTTGTTACCTCATTTGTCCAGATGTCATTTTGTGAACATCAGTCATTGTAAATGTGTTGTTACGTCCGTAGTGTGGAAGTAGAGCGGTCGACCTCTGATTGGAAGACTGCAGGTTTGGTTCCCTCCCTGCCCGCCTGTGTGGTGAGGTGTCCTTGAGCAAGACACTGAGCCCCAAATTGGTCCCGGTGCCAGTGTTGGGCAGTTTACATCCAGACAAGCTTCATAACGGAGGCTTGTGAAGACTACAGTTTCTACTCCTGCCCTAAACTTCCTTTGAAGTTCAACAAAATGGTCCTAAAATTCTTTCACTTGTGTTTGAACCAAAAAACTGAGGAAGACTTTGTTCTAAGTAGGATTACCGGAGGTTTATCTTAATTGTTTCTTTCAGTACATCACTTTAGGCATAAACAAACAAGCTCTTTATATTAAATTCTAGCTATTTTTTAAGCATGCTGCCAGTCTTATATTCATTGGTTGTTTTAAAGAGAAATTGTGACCAAAAAAAACTTACAATAAGACCAGAGACCACAGACGTGTCACTTTGACTAAGGCTCACAAAAAGTGAGCATATGAGACTTGTGAGCATCTCTAATAATCAACAACCCAAAGGTGTCCTCTGGCTGTGGTTCAACTCACCTGTTTCTATGGGGGGGGGCTTTTCACCCCAGATCTGTTTACAGACATTCCTCTGTGTCTCAGGCTTATGTAAGACTTGCATGCTTCTGGTGTGAGATAACACTGACGGGAAACTCAAAATAACCCTCTCAGCACATGAGGCTACATTCCTGGCTAGCCTCCTGTCAGCTGCTGGTTGCTGTAGAAACAGGCGCACCCCAACACAACCCCTCCCCACACCCCCACCCAGCAGGTGCACCTCAGGCGCACCTCATAGCTCAAATATTTGTCTGCACTCAGGTTTCCAACGCTAGGTTGAAACTCCAAGGGAGGCAATGAAACCACTTTCCTCTTTAAAAACAAAAAATAAAATACATCACCATGACCAGCAGATGAAGCCTTTCACATCTACTTTAACAATTGGAGCCACTGTGGTTTCACTATAAACATTGACAAAGATGGAAGAGAATGAATGCAGGGAAAATGATGGCTCATAGTCTCAATCGGACTTCAAATCAGAGTATACCATTTTCTCCATCTTTTCACAGCTAAGTAAAGCTTAGGGACCAACAATCCACTTTTCCCTCAGCTGCATCAGTGAGTCCAGATTCTAATATCCTGAAAACCTCTGACCCTTGTAATAATAATTTAACAAACATTTAGTAACAACATTTTACACTGAAAAGGGAGAGGAACGTGGTTGAAGTGCCCTGCCATGCAATGTTCTACCTCAGAAACTTTTGAGGCAAGTTTCTGAGGCTACCTTATAGTGGCAGCAAAGACCCCAGATATGTTGTTTCATTGACACATTTTGGTGTAGTATCTCTGGTTTCTCCTGCTCCACTAAAGGCTTCAGGAGGCAGACATCCTCTCAAATCCTAAAAAATGGACTTCAGTTTTTTTTTCATGAGGGTTACAGCTAGACAGCCTTAAATTAAAGAAAGCTTGAGAGTAGTTCACTTTACAAGCATCAAATGACAAACGAGCAACAGTTGAGGCCATTGGAAACAGAATTCACCTGTGAAACAGACAGGAAGCAGAACTCTGCACAACAAGCAGCTTCAAAATAAAAGAAAAAGTGGAGTTCATTTAAACCACAATTTGATCAACTGAGCACGATAGACTTTGGATGTGCTTCACATGTTTTCTCTGTCAATGTTTGACTCCCCATGAAAACTAAGTCTAGTTTTAGCACAAACTGGTCATGGATGTACAAGTAATGATCATCTGTGAGGGACCATTCAAGTCTATCAAAGGCATACTCTTGATGTTTCTCTGTCGGGCCTCCTGAGCAAGCAAAGGTCATCAGGCTTGTTGGAGCAGAATGTCATCCGGTGTGTTCTGTGATTTATCAGTCTGGTGAAGTCTGACAACCCCAGGCTCAGATTTTTGCTTCAATGGGTTCTGATATAAAAACCAAACAGGGCAGGAAGCAGAAAAGTAAAATATTTGTGATTCCTGCCTGAACCTGAGTCCAGCAGCAGGTGAACCCACATTTACATCATCACCTGACAATTCAGGAACAAACCAAAACCTTAATAGAAGCACCCATTGTAAAAAACCACAACAGAGCAGTAAGGCTGAGAAACAATAAGCACTGACCTTCTTTCCATAAGAAGCTCCCATTCTGCCTTTGCTGGGCCTCCCTGGTTTGTTTGTGGCAGCAGGTTCACAGTCCAGCAACCTTCCTGTCCTAATTTCCTGTTCAAGACTTCAAGATCAGCAGAGGTGTCCCCTTTCTTCTGCTCTTCCCCCTTGTCCCCCTCCTGAAGCTTGACAGTCCACTTTCTGGGATTTATTTTAGTTCAGCGCACAGTCCGCGCAACCCCAGCAGCCAGGCCAGCTCCACACCAGCTAAACAAAAAACAGAGCAGCCGGTGCGACCTGACACAGTCCGGGAATCCAACTGTGAGGAGGAAAGGGAAAAGGAGGAGGAGGAGGAGGCGTCTCTGCCACCTGTTCCAGCCTGACTCTCAGCTCTCAACAGCGAAGAGTTAAGGTGATCTGAAGGGATTAATCTGACTGAAGGTGACACGTAGCCGGAGAGCAGAGAGAGAATGCCGGAAGGATGAAAAAGCAAAGAAAAGGTTTCAACTTCAAACATCTTTTGATAACAAATGATGAATTCCCAGTAACCAATAACAGAAATGACACAGTCTAGGTTAAGACACAATCCTTGAATTGGATTTGGTTCTCTTCTTCCACACTGAGAATTGGTCTCCCATGAAAAAACAGATGTTCAATTTATTCACTCGTGACAACAAAAGGGATGTGTCCAATGCCAGGATTGAGGTGCACCAGACACCTGTTTGCAGCCATAAACCCATTCACAACGCCACTGGAGATCAACAAAGGAACTCTGCGACGCCACCCTGAGCAGACAAATCAGTCCACCTCAACATACCTGACCTCTAAGAGGATAAACTCAAAATCTTCATGCTAACAAAACATGAAGTCTTTATGTGAAGCTTCTTAAAAACATAAAAGGTAGAAAACATCAGAGTTAAAAGTCATTCTCCTGCTACTTTCCAAAGGCAGTAAACAAGGAACAATCCTATTTAATTACTTAGTCTACGTTTGCTTTATCGCAAAGTCTCAAAAGCATCCCGGCAGTGAAACACAATCCTCCTTCACACACCTTTTAAAGAGATTAATTGAGTTTAGAAGGTGGATGGATGGATGGATGGATGGATGGATGGATGGATGGATGGATGGATGGATGGATGGATGGATGGATGGATGGATGGATGTGGAATTGAGGGAAGTTAAAGGAAAATTTTGTTTTAAATGGGTGTAAATAAAGGTTGTGTTATGTCATGTGATTTCCAAATGACAGTTTGTGTTCAATTGTTGTAGCGGTGGGTGACATGCTAGTGTCAATGTCAGCTGCTTACTTTCATTCTTCTTAACCCTTGTGCTATCCTAGGCACTTTACCATTGGGAGTTGGGTCATCTAGACCCACTAGACAGTGCGCTGAACCTTTTTTTCTTCAATGATCTGTGGTCTTCACTGGTGTCCATGGATTACAGGAAATCCTCTCCACCTTTATCCACCTTTGTCATTGTAGGGAGATCACATCAATGTAAGAGTGGGGTCATAGGATAGCACAAGGGTTATTTGTTTGAGAACTGACCTCCGAAATGAACTTTTCAAACTTCAAAAACTAAACAGGTTGCATGAAGGTTTTATTTGATTTAGATCAATCATGAAACAATAAATGGAGGGTTGTCAAACAAACCAGTCAGTGACTATATATGAGTCAATTCTTTTTTCTTGATGGTATTTTCTGTCTCTGTTTATTTATTATTTTCTGTAGTAGTGGGAGGTCGTCTGTCTGTTTCTCTTGGTCGATTTTTCCTTAATTGTCTGGAGCACCTGATTGTGTAAAGATCTGCAAGGCAACATGCAAATGTTGAGCATTTTCTGTTGGAACACACCCCCAGCAAGCAGCAAAAGAACAGAGAACTGGTTTTTCTATACAGTTTATATAGGCCAAATAGTTTGTTCTGCTTTGTTTTTCTTTTTTGGAATATTTATTACTAATAACTTTTATTCCTGGGATTATTGTGAGAGTTTTTGAACCATTGAGGCATTTAATTTGTTTTTCTTTCCATCATGTTACATCCATTTAAAATTCTCCAGACTGGGGTGTATCTCTATAGCTGACCTGCATTTACAGATTTGTTTTATCTCCATGTTTAGGAGTACCTGAATAATACATGTCCCACATTTGAAATTCCCTTTTTTTCCTCCTAAGTCCATTTTAAGGACTCTGAAAAACTTTTATTGCTGCAGACTTTGCAGAGTCAAGCACAAGGAAGATGAACAGTGACGGTGAAAAGGTACATTCCATTTCTTTTTACAGTTTCAGCAGTCAGGTTGTTCAAACAGAAGCTATATTTAAAATACACCATTAAACTGTGGGTAAATAAGCTTGAAAGTACAGATGGTGAACCACAAATAAATCAAATGGGTTCTTAAAAATGTTCTATAACTCGTGATTTTTTTATTTTTATTATCCTCTCAAAGGTGCTTTAGCTTCATGTCCTAAAACATAATTGCCAGTCAACAGTAGATCTCATGTCATGGAGCATGATGTGTTTGTCTGGTGCAATCAGAGAAAAAAAATCTAATTTGACAAAGGGGAGAGAAAAGATGCTAACTGCAACGGTAACAATGCAATGACTAAACTGGGGATCTGACCCTGAATTTGAAATGTCCCACCACATTCTAGGATCATTCCAAATCTCTGTCCAGAAGTTAATACTGCTGACATGAAAACCTGCCCAGATGTTTCTGGTTCTTCTCATCAGATCAAATATCAAAACATAGTTTAAAGACTTCAGGATATGCTGGTGGTTTGTGAAGCTAAAATGAAAAAAAATTGTGCATGAAAAAAAAAAGTGCCCCTCTCCTGGCAAACATAAACTAGCTTCTGGTTGTTAACTGGTTCCAGTTTACAGCTCCTGTTGACCAAACGGGTATGGAGTGGTTTTTGCCTTGACCCAGCAAATGGCTGGTGCTAGGAGAAAGCCAGTTTAATGAGCTAAGAAGGTGGTTGACTAAAAACTGGTCCTGATTCTGAATCTACACCAGAACTGAAACCAGTATGGTGGAAAAGGTGTGATAATGTATTATTATTCGGGTATTTCTTCATCTTTTCAGATATTCACATTCAGATTCATCACTATCCTATGTGGCCAGATGGTGGAACTGCTGCAAATGTTTCTTCTAGAGCCACAAGGGGCAGTAAGGAGCTACTCAAGTGAACATCAATGCTGTCTGAAAGATAAATTAATAAACAGGTGGCTGCAGCATGGTTGTGCTCACTGCACTTGTTGCAGGTACAGCTTTCACTCAGGCATGGGAATAAATGTATAAATTTCACACCAAAGTCCCACGGCACAATGATTTTGTGTTAACTTGTATGTACAATACATAAAACATTGTATGTCATAAACTAGTTCACACAGCCACATATTTTAAAGCATTAGTCCTGATGTGCCACAGGTTTCCATGGTGACAAGGAAAGGCAGCCTTTACTGGTGTGCTGTGGGTGGAGGGTCTGGTCCCTCCTGGCCTGGCCCTGACATCTGCATGAAAAGCTCTTGCAGCTCAGCGATGTCATCATCCATGGGGGGCAAAGGCGGGCCTGAATGCTGTTCGCGCTCCTCGATGAAATCCCACAGGCGGACGTTATTCATGAACTAAACACAAGAAACCAAAGCTACATTAATAAACTACAAACCCCAGAAGCTAAGAGCACACAGGAGCAGCTTGTTACCCGGATGTTCCCTTCAGAGCTCAGCTGCTTCCGAGGCCGATCCGGTTCTGCTCGGGTTCCGTCTGGGAAAGCGTGAAGATACAAGCACTTTCCCCCAAAGGGACACGAGCCGCGGCCCTGATCAAAGTACTTACAGGCCTTTTTGCTGCAAAGACACAGTCATCAAAGATCAATGGCTTACATGAAGTGAGCGTGGCACAGGCAGGAAGCTTACCTGACACCAGACTTGAAGAGCTCTATTAGGTGATCCTTCTCGTCTTGATCTTCCACCCAGTACACCGAAGGAATTACAAACTCTGAGACCACCCGACATTCTGGACAGGATCTAATGTGCAGAGTGAAGCAATGGTCAAAACATCCAAACATCTCAAGACCTCAATACACCTTGTAGTTCTGAAAGGCTGATGAAGCTATGAGTGATTATTTAGAACCAGGACTTTACTTAGATCCACAACTTGAATGAGACCCAGAACCCATCAGAAGAGGTCAAGATCACATCAAACCACTGCTGCAACAGAGACATGATGATGGGCCATGTTTGAAAATGTAGCTTTGTCAGCTGGTTGAAATTGTAGGATACACTTGTGTTGATACTTCCAAGTTATGACTGATCAAACACATTCGAAAAGAGTATTTAGCAGTGATTGAAGCAGGAAGAAGTGGGTAACAATCAAGGTGGTAGTTGTAATTAACTAAGGTTGGGCAGCCATACTTCTGTCAAGATTGAAAAGTTGTAAGACCCAACTAATCAAATCACCTCCTGAACTCCAGCCTCAGATCTAGGACCATGCTAACAGTCTAGTACCAGTTAAGAGTAAAAGATTCAAACAAACACAATCATGACAACATGACAACTAGAAAGTCCAATGAGTGGGCTTCTCATCAAAGTCAAATTGACCTAATGTATCTGCTTCTGAAGATAGCACAACAGACTTCGTCGTTGTAACTGTAGCTGGTGTAGCGCCTGGTGGACTTAGCATGCCATCATAAATGTTCTCAGGGGTTTCTTCATTATTTTAGATTTTTTTAAACTTCAAACTTTAACAAGTGTGTTTCTTTCACACAAGGATAGACCCTCTCACCTTGGTTCAGATGTGCAGGTAATGCAATAAAGTTGCGTATTAATGGATTTAATGTAGTGTATTAATTCATACCCGTATCTCTTAGCTACACCCTACTTACCGAGCAGAAGTTGCAGGATGTGATCCAAAGCCACAGAGAGGACGGACCAATCACATTGTTTGCTTCTATGTGAAGACCCCTTTCTATCCCTTTCAAGCACAAATAGTACTACAATGGAGGCTGCAAGACTCGTATAAAGTCCTCAACTGATAAGTTTGGTGTTCCAGACTATAAACATAAGATTTTTTTGTTTAAAAGGTGAAACAATTTCAATAATAAATACACTAAATATTTGATTAGAACTCATTAGAACCTAGGTAGAATAGGGGGCTGAATGTCATTCTCAATTTTCTTTCCAGTTCAGTTTAGATTCATATAGTCATGGTTTTACCTTCATATAGTATTCAGGTCCAAATTAAAATTTAAAAGCAATTTTATTTTGTTATAATAAAACAAGTTTGACTTTTTTAAATCAAATTATTAAAACAATCGTGGACTATCATTTACAAAACAAAATGTAACTGAATCTACTTTAAAATTATTTGGATCTATAGGTTTCACAAATAAATACTGTACATTGTAAACTAGTATATATTTTCTCAGTTTTACTGTGAATCCGACCCCAGACCCTTTCCTGAACTCTGGATGCCATTCTCACTTTATGATCTTGTTACAGAAGCTTCTGGTGCAGCGCCACTGTCGGATGCAAGCCAGGCAGAAGACGTGACAGCAGGAGGACAAGATGCCGAACCTCCGGTCTGACGGATTCGCCTTCTGTACCACCACCTCCATGCAGATCGAGCACACCTGGGCAAAAACAGCGAGGGTCAGGGCTGCCACCACCACAGAAAGCATTTCTGGGACTGAGTGCACCCACCTTGTCCTGGCTAAGCTGAGCTGCAAAGGCTTTTTCCATGTCAGCCTCAAATGCGAGGAGACATGTCTGCAGACAGGAACAAAAATTGAAGCAGCTTCAACACAGACAGTCAGACAGGATGAAGAAAATCAAAAACTAACATGCACACCTTCTCGTGTGCTCTCCTCTGCTCGGGGTCATAGGGATGTAGCACCTGCAGTCCACACACGTCACACTGGTCGCCATGGAGATACGTACAAGTATCTTCATAAAAGCAATGTCCATTAGCGGCATATGGGCACAGAGGGGCAAATTCTTGCAAAGCATTAGCCGTTGTCGGCTGAGGCGCTAAAAACACAGAAAAAAATCTGTTACTGATGGCATTGCACAAAACCACCAGACAAATGAGTGTTTGTCCCTCACCTTGATCCTGTGTGGAGGCGTCAAGCCCAGTTCTGATAGCATCCACGTAAGACTGTGGAGCTGCTGCTGCTGCCAAGAAATCTAGACCGTCTGCTGAGCCTCCGAACGCACCATCAGGACCCAGAGCTGCAGGAAGAGGTGGCATTTGAGGTGAGGAAGATGTCTGCACCCAGAGTTCATCTGTTTGTGTTTTAAGTCAAAGCAGCTAGCACCCCACCTCTGTCCCTTAGGACAAGCGTCCTCCTCCCTTCTCCTCGGCCAGCTCTGCTTCCACTGGGGGTCTCCTCTGTAGTACTCCCCCCTCTGGATGAAGGTTTGATGTGATCATACCTAAAAATAAAACACACAAATTTTGCTTGTGTCCCGAAGATGATCTTTGGCGTGCCGGCTGAACAGAACTTTTTAGAAAAAACAGGTGGGCGCGGTCTCACCTGCAGCGCTCCCCATAGGCACAAACTCCTCTCTGGTAGAACTTGCAGATGGTGGAGGGTTTACTGTTGGTTAAGTCATG
Organism: Oryzias curvinotus; assembly: GCA_023969325.1. Lineage (NCBI taxonomy): Eukaryota > Metazoa > Chordata > Actinopteri > Beloniformes > Adrianichthyidae > Oryzias > Oryzias curvinotus. The sequence goes on from CM043710.1 coordinate 23,723,953, forward strand.
AGAAAACAGACACCTGCTGCCCTCTCTGCATACACCATGGATAAAATACCTGCAACAAAAAACAACAGTGAACCCTGCTGACATGTCCTACTCTTTAGTTTAGCAGCAAGTAACCATAGCGATGAATCATCTTCTTCATCTTTTTGATCCTCTATTCTTTTGCTCTCTAAGGAAGGGTTACGATTAGGGTCAGGTTAATACCTTCAACCAACCACAGCATTTAGCCTTGGTCTCACTAATAATACGTGCAGGCAATGCATGTGCATCTTCCATCAGTTTTTGCGCTTGGTCGCATGTAAACACATGTGAATAACATCTGCTTTTTTTCTATACATCTGTCAGAACAATTTGAGTTTCTGAAAAAAGCGATCAGATCAAACCAAGCAGTTTGTCTTTTTCTTCTTGAAAACATACTGTATTTTGCTAAAAATCAGATGTATCCTTGTCTTTCTCACTGTCTTTATATTATGGCTTTTTCACCCAGTTAATGTTTTGCTTTGTTTTTTGCTCTGTGAAAGCTCCTATGATTACTTTCAGGATCAACCGACATGAGTTTTTTTTTTTACAGTGTTTTTTTACAGTGTTTATTTTGTGCCATATATTAAAAGTAAACATTCACATTTGTTTGTTTGCAATGATTGTCTCCAGAAAAAATAAATACATTTCTATTTTACACCTGTGGGGAGGATTTTTTGCAATTAAAAGCTGTTTCAGGCAGGGTAGGTTGTGTCAGGAAGGGCTTCCCGCGTAAAAAATCGTCCAAAACACCAGTTTTATTAAGCCAAAGCTGATTCACTGTGACGACCCCTGAGGGGACATACCAAAATGTGACCAACAACAAATAAAGTTCTATTGAAAATCAAGTAAAGTTAAAGAGTTTACAAAAAAATGTGGTTACAGATCTAAATCTGTCTTGCTTTGACTCACAGGAATGATATTGTGAGCAATGATATTACACTGTTTTCAGTTTTCATAAATTAGAAACTTGTTATTTATAACATGTAACAGGATTTTCAGACTTTCCAGACTTTTTCAGTCTGGTAAAACCCATTTCTTCCTTGGGTTCACCTAAATATTTTTTGGACTGTTGACTGTCGTTAATTACTGGGGGTTTCATTCACTGTAGTCATAATAATAGTGGACCATTGATGTATACATTTGAACCTCCAGAACAGCGCCTCACCTGCTGACCGTTGCCATGGTAACAAGTGAGCCTCACCCTGCTAAAACCTCACAAAAACTGGCATCATCACCAATAGATTCGTGAAGTGTCCTCTCACTTGAGCTGTGGCGCTCCTCTGATTTATCAGGTCAGCCAACCAGGTGAGTCCAAACCTGTTTGAACCTTAGCTAACAGCTAAAAACATTAGCACGAAGAAAGCGCGAGCGCAGTACCCTGAGTCAGGTCCGGACAGCAAAACGAACGGACGGGTGTACGACAGACGGGCAGAGAACCGCACACTTACCTACATGTCACCTGTCTGGTGCTCATCTTCCTCGCGGACTTGAGACTTTGCAGTCGGAGTTGTGTTTGGTGTTCCCCTCTAAACACTCCGATAGGGAGCAGCAGACCACGAAGATCAGTTCCGGTTGCCATGGAGCATCAGCACCCCATGTGGACGACCAGGCCATGGAAATGATGTCATTGTGTGACAGAGTCATTCAGAGAGACAAAAAAATACTATGGACAATAAAGAAGACCAAAATATGCTCAACAAAACCTTTTTTCTCATTGTGCCAATTTCTGTGAGATCAGTGACATTTGGAATCAGAAAACACTTTTTGTCTATTATTGTTTAATATGCCCTGTCCTATTTTATTGTTTTGTAATGTTTCTTGCTGACCAGAATAATGAGAAGAAAAACGATGAGTGAGAGGAGTTTCGTGGCCAAATAGATGCTCTGTTTAGCTGAAAAGATCTATATGTACAACACCTGCATAAAATGTGCATGGTATGTGTGAAAATCTGTTTAAAGGAAGAGGCTCAAGACCCACCTTTTTAGTCTGGCTTTTATATGACTTTGATAATTCCTTATGTCTTTTATTATTCATCTATTTATTAATTAATGTATTTATTTACGTATTTTTTTTGTAATTCAAGTATTTTATTGAGTTTTCACAGTTAACATGTATGACAAATCCCCCCAATAAAAACAAAAAACACTAAAATAAAAATAAAAATAAAATAAAATAAAAACAGAACATAAACATAAACAAGTGAGGATTACCGATAACAATTTGCAATACATAGTGTATTAACGTGTCATCATTAAGGCATCATTGATAAGTAAAGACAAAAGCTGTCCCATTTTTCAGCCACATATATATTTTTGCAACTCACTCTTCCTAACATCTTTTCACAGGCGCTATTTTCTATCATTTTTTCTTTCCACATTTTTAGCGTTGGGATTTGGGGTTCCTTCCATAATTTCAAAATCAGACGAGCACATGTCACCAGTCCAGTATTCAATACTCTGAAAGTAGTTTTGCTTAGTAGCGGCACCTCTTTTCTATCCCCTAAGAGACATAGTCTTGCTGATTTGGGAAGTTCACATGCTATCCAGCCCTGTATGCATTCCAACACTTTACTCCAAAGTCTAGAAATAAGTGGGCACTCCCATATTGCATGAATAAAGGTACCTCTCTCCTTATGACACTTCCAACACAGGTCATTTTCACTGATTCCCATCACATGAAGTCTAGATGGAGTGTGGTAATACCTGTTAAAGTGTGGATGCCATGCTTTGAACAACTTTGTCAAATAAAAAAGCCCTTTAAACGCTGATTCTATTGATACCAATAGTTCGCGTCGACAAAAATCCGAAGCATATGAATAATAGACATCTTTCGAAGGAATCAGAGATTTGAATTTGCCGCTAAGAGCGCAGGCTGGAAGTGACCCCGATATGACCTGTGACGTCACGAAAGGCATTGACTTCCGTAGTTCCGCTTCGGACAGCATGTAAACAAAGCAGGTAGTCTTCGTTTCTCTCGTTAATCATCGTTAATTCTCGTTAATTCTCTGTTAATCATCAACATGCCAAGTCGTTGTGTGGCAGCTGGATGTAGCAATACTTCTAGTGAAAGTGTATCTGTGTATAAATTCCCAAACCAAGAAACGCTGCTGAAACAATGGACAAAACAAGTTCAGCGCACGTCCGAAAAACAGAAACGCCCAGTACCAGCACTGGCAGGAGCCAGTACAAAAAGAGAAAATCTGTGACCGAAAAGCTGGCACAAAAGAGAGTGAGTTTAACGTTTATTACATAATGTATTTATTACAAAAGAGAGTGAGTTTAACGTTCAGTGATGAAAGTCTTCCGGGAATTCCCGGAAATCCGGGTTTTTGAGCAAACCGAACGTACTTTCCTGGAAATAAAGACCTGATCTCTATGGACAAATCGCTTTCCGGATGAAAAAATTGTCTGAAATCGGCGAATTTTAGCTTTATTTTCTATATTTCTCTGCGGATCACTTCCTCTATGGTCGCGGCTATCTCTCGTCTACCCGGCCTAATTGACCAATGACGGGACGTTTTAGTTGCTTTCGGATGCGTCGACGGCTCTGATTGGCTCTGTCTGTACCACGTGGTCAGCGTGACGGATCCCTAGAGACCAAAACTGGGGACACGCTAAACTTTCACAAACAAATCTGAAGAGTTTGCGATCAATAATGCGGGCATCGTCATTATTGAGCGTGGTCACGACCTCAGTTGTGAGAAGACGATAAAAAAAAACAAATTTAAGTGGTCTTGGCTGGAAGACGGTAGCATCACTCTGTGCTTCGCTATGGGTGCTAGCCATGTTGTCTGCCTTTCGTTACGTCACAAACAGGGCGGCGCGAATTCGGCGGAATGCGTGAAGCCGGCGGCCGTCCTCGTTGTTTATATCGTGTTTTTCGTTATTTATTCTTTTTCGAAAAATATTAAAAACAATCGCAACATGAAATAGAGATTATTTACTATATATTGGCTGATTAAAATAGGCCATGTCACCCACACTTTAAGTATTTTATATTGAATAAATTTGCCTCTGGCTTCCCTGATGTAAATTCCATTGTCAGAAAGAATTGTTTGCCATGAATCATCATCGATTATACAACGCAGGTCTCTTTCCCATATTGTTTTAAGTCCTTTGCTTGTGTTTATTTTAGCCCATGGGCAGATTTTATACCATTTGGATGCCTTGCTTAGCAGTGTGGGTAGTCTTAGAAAGTTTTCTATTGGATTCCCATCTTGCGACAGTCCGACTTTCCCTTTCAAGCAATCTCTAAGTTGTAAATACCTCCAAAAGTTACCATGTCCTTCCAAATTATATTTCATCTTAATGTCATCATATGACATGAAAATGTCCCCTTGGAATACATCCCCAATTGTTCTAATACCTTTTTGCAACCACTGTGCCCAGTAGATAGATCGCTTACCAATCTTAATTTTAGGGTTGTGCCATAAAGATGCATACTTTTGCAGGTGTGGAGAAAGCTTATACTTTTTATGCATCTCCAACCACACCATCTTTGAGAATTCCAAGATTGGGTTATTGGTCCTGCCTCTCTGCTCACCTGGCTTTTGCACTAATATCTCCATCGGTGTAAATGGGAACGTAATGCCCCGTTCCACTAGGACCCAGTCTGCGTCCAGCTCTCTACCAACCCAGTGCTTTGTCAGTCTTGACATCTCAAAGGAGATGCTGTAGTGTTCTATATTAGGTAGAGCTAATCCACCATCTTTTTTTGGTTGGCAAAGCCGGTCCATACTGATTCTGGGTTTCCCGCCTGTTAGGAATAATTAGAAATAGAATAGTTAGAAACTCTCTTTTTACTTTTATTACATTTACTTGTACCTTTTATTACACTAATGGTTTAAACTTAATTCACTGAGCATGTATTATCATCTCAAAATTATATTGCATCCTAAGACAGCACAACCAAGCTATTGTCCTCACAGTTCCTCCTCATCCTCCCTTTTTACTTTTTGTGTGTTCTGGTGTTTGTGCTCTGGCAAATGTCTGTGGGAACATCAGAGAGATCTGATACTTGAAGCTTTATGACCTTCAAGTATCCAGCCTGCAACAGCATGTGGGTGGGTTTTTCACACCATAGACCCTCGGACCATCTTCTGAATATGTAAATGCCAGGTATATAAACCAAGCCCTTTTCTGAGGGTCTTTGTTCAGACTTTGTGATCCTGCTCCTCTGTCTGTAACCCTGCGTACAAATCTGTGCTGTTTTGTGCGGAGTAAATCTTCACTGAAGCTAAGTATTGTCTCTGTGTCCTCATTCATTCATTTCTGTGTGCTGGAAACTGAAGGGAACGAACCAACCTAATATTTTTTTTATTAATACAGTCCTTTATAGAAAATCCAGTTTCCTCACATTTGGTCCTTCGAGTCCGGCCGACGAGAGCCCTGGACATCGCTGGAACCCCTTGGGGGGGGTTTACCCGAAAACCGCTAGCGGTCTGAGACAGACTCAGCATTGATCCATCCGCCTTCAGGATCGGTGGCCCTGCCCTTTGGATCCGGTGGTGCCCTCGGCGTCGTCGGACCCTCATCAAATAACGGGGTTATTTGATCGAAGTGAGTATGCAACACAGAAAGTCTGTCCTCTCTTTACTTGTTAGGGTCTTATGTTGACTGTGTCTGTGTCTTGAGTGTGTGTGCATCATCTCTTGGGGAAGAACAGAGAGACGGGTGCTGCGCGTGCACGTTGACCACAGGAGCGCCTGCAGTCAGCCTGCTGCGGGTGTATGTGTCCTCCTTCACGGGAGAGGAGAGAGAGAAGTTTAAGAGCTTAAGAGGAAAGAAGTGTTAGCAGCACGCGAGGCTGCTAGTGTAGGTCCTTCCCTTCGCGGTGGAAGAGAACTTTAGGGACAGATTCGGTTGCGGAGGGCCGCAGGCTGTGTGCGCGGCCTAGGGACAGATTCGGTTGCGGAGGGCCGCAGGCTGTGTGCGCGGCCTAGGGACAGATTCGGTTGCGGAGGGCCGCAGGCTGTGTGCGCGGCCTAGGGACAGATTCGGTTGCGGAGGGCCGCAGGCTGTGTGCGCGGCCTAGGGACAGATTCGGTTGCGGAGGGCCGCAGGCTGTGTGCGCGGCCTAGGGACAGATTCGGTTGCGGTGTGCCGCAGGCTGTGTGCGCGGCCTAGGGACAGATTCGGCTGCAGATTGTCGCAGGCTCTGTGCGCGACTTTTGGGAATAAACGGAGCTCCGGGGAATTCATGTGTGTGTGACGTTTCTTATGTCTCTGTCTGTGTCTGACTGTGCTTTCTGCGACAGCTTCTGTGGTGTATGCTCGCTTTGATTAATGCCTCATGATCGCTTTGATTAATGTCTTTTTTCTAAATAAATGAATGATGAATGTGGGGACTCAGTTGACAAATAATTAGGCTTCTTTTCTGATTCTCCAAGCTTTTTCTGCTGATTAGAGTCAGCGCTGGAGAATCCATAAAAAGGGTTACTTGGGTGGGAGCTTTGGTTTGTGATTGAAATTGAGAAGCTGGTTCTCAGGACAGCCACATCCGTGAGGGACCTAGCCTTCGTAGAAGCTTGATGTGGTCGATGACTTCCTGAGTACGTTGTGGCTGATCGTCCATCACAAACTTTAACAAAACATGGGGGGGGCTCATTCGCAAAATCTCACTAAAAAAAAAAAAAGAAAGCACATTGCTCTGGTCCGAAAAACTTTTCATGGGTTTGGAAGTATGTGGAAAATCAGGACCGTACATTAATCAAGCATTTGGATAAATGGGTAAAAAATTATGGATTTAATGGAAAGTTAAACACTCAGAGAATAACTGCATTGCAGAATGTGAATAAAGAAATTAAAGAAAAAACAGGAAAAGTTCAGAATAAAACGCAGAAGGCAGGATTCGGTTGAGAGGGGCAGAGGAAAGAAAAAAAAAAAAAGGCAGAGCAGCCTCAGAGTGCAGGAAAGAGCAGAAGGAGGGGGGAGCAGCTTCACAGCTCAGAGTGCGCGTGCCCGAGGAGGATGAAAACTTGCAGAGTGGAGGGGTAATTTCTCCATTGTAAGCAGATGTAACGGCTTTCTGTGCTCTCAGAATAATAACAGGATGTATTTTAGTGTGTATTTTAGTGTTTACGACATGGACAAGGGTAGATGTCCAGAAAAAGCTATAGAAAGTATCATTTCTTACTTAGCAGATGTGAATCAGTTTGTGCAGGACACACCTCCCTCTTGAATAAACATGCTCAGACTCGGATGGCGGATGCCGCCTTCCCTTTTTTGGTTAACTCTCCCCTACTCATAAAAAGTTTGACTGCAGCTTTCTGACCCCACTGATCAGGACCTTTGATTTCTGCTTGTAAATTAGGAATGACCCCTTTAAAAGCATTCCTGAGGATCTCTGGTTGAGGATCTCTGGTTCACTTACTCACATTGCATTTTTTTTAATGGACATGTATGCAAATCTTTCTAAGTTTCAACCTCCTGGAGGGTCTCAACTTTTGCTTTACTTTGATGACATCTTGTTAGCCTCGCCTCATGGAGACACTTGTCTTTTCTACACTCTCAAGACCATAAGTGCAGTAAATCTAAACTCCAGCTGGCCCAAACACAGGTTACATTTTTGGGACATTTAGTTTCTGCTTCTGGCAAAATTATTTCTCCCCCCCGGACCTCGCCATCTTATCTAATCAGCCCCCACCCCACCCCACCTCCCATCCTTACTCACTCGCTGCAGCTGCTTGTGCGGCTGATGGTTGAAACAATGAGACCTGTGATTCTCTCGTGCGAATTCTCCAGAAGATGCTACACTCCCTTCCGTCCAAACTTTCCCATTAGTCAAACTGTTAGCCTGCTCATGGTGCTATTGAAATGAGATGCGGTTCTTGTCTGTTTCCCTTTGAATGTGTTTTTCACAATTTTTATTTTATTTTTTATTTTTATTTATTATTTTTTTTGCCTAATTTTTCCTACTTTCATGCCTGACTCTAATGCAACCATTGATGATTTACATGATTATTTGAAGAAAGCTGTGACAACAAAGGAACACATTGAGTCTGCCTCCAGCTCTCTCCTCCCCACAGACTCCGAATCCCAGACTGACCGGAAGATCTCTGTCGGTGATCTGGTTTTTCCTGAAGCCCATTCAACGGACTGATTGGTCACACCCGAGGTGGACAGGACCCTTCAAGGTTCTCCTCACCACGCCAACTGCAGTACAAATTGCTGACTGACCCTCCTGGATTCACGTAAGCCACTGTACATTGCTGAGAGCCTACGAGACTGACATTTTGAGACACATCCCTGGTTGAAGTCCAACTACGAAGCCGCCACAGTGTGACACTACTCCTGGCGAGAGGAGATCCCAGGAGTGTTTCCTCTGGTACTGCTCTCTTTCCAGCTACAGTGAGCTTCGAACCAGCTAACATGGGTCCAGCTGTTCGTCGTGGTTTCATCTTGTACTTTTATGCCATCTTCCTCTGGAAATCTCACTCACACCATCAGTGAGGTCAAGGTCCTTAAGTCACACATCTCTCCTCAGATGACTGACACCTACTGGTCTGGGTCCCCACTTTATTGGTTTACTTCTGGTGGAGTGTACTGATAAAACTAGTCACTCCGGTCCTCTCTGTGTTGTTTTTCTTTTTTCCTTTTCATCACCTGTGTGGTTCTCTGTCTTAGATCACTGATTGACAGGATGTTTTCAGGCCAACTTTATCAGCACTATGCCTACTATTCTCCTGGTTAGCATCCGCTCGAGGTTGAAACTAGTCTTTGAAAAGTTATTTTTATTTTTTATGTTTTATTTATTTATTTATTTTCCTTTTTAGGTGTTATTTTTTCCTTTTTATTGGGTTTGAATTTCTTTTGTTGGGTTTGGATTTCTTTATTTTCTTTATTTCCTACTTTGTTTCTTGTTTTATGTAACTTTTATTAAAGATTTTGTGCCGAGGTTGGACTGGTGATGCATGCGTATCCTTCGGGTTGGCTGCTGAGGGGCACAGAGCCGTTGATGAGTTTTGCCCTCCCTGATTGCTCGATGAAAGTCTCACACAGATGGTTTAAGTTTAGCCCTGGAGGTTTTCGCATCAACACTCATGTATCACCTACCGCCTCTGTTTTATTCAGTTTTTCACGTTGATTATATGTGCTCTAGAGTATTTCCATGTACCTATCCACTTTTGTTTTCGATGCAGAGCCGATATGATGCCTATACTGAAAATCTTCGTGAAATGGTATATGGTTGATGGTGAGAAGTGTTCTGCTGATTTTACATATATAATTTTGATATGATAAACAGGGGGGTATGTTAGGAATAATTAGAAATAGAATAGTTAGAAACTCTCTTTTTACTTTTATTACATTTACTTGTACCTTTTAGTACACTAATGGTTTAAACTTAATTCACTGAGCATGTATTATCATCTCAAAATTATATTGCATCCTAAGACAGCACAACCAAACTATTGTCCTCACAGTTCCTCCTCATCCTCCCTTTTACTTTTTGTGTGTTCTGGTGTTTGTGCTCTGGCAAATGTCTGTGAGAACATCAGAGAGATCTGATACCTGAAGCTTTATGACCTTCAAGTATCCAGCCTGCAACAGCATGTGGGTGGGTTTTTCACACCATAGACCCTCGGACCATCTTCTGAATATGTAAATGCCAGGTATATATACCAAGCCCTTTTCTGAGTGTCTTTGTTCAGACTTTGGATGCAGCAGCCTGTTCATCTGTCTGTAACCCTTCGTACAAAATGTCTGTGCTGTTTGTACGAAGTAAAACTTCCACAAAGATAAGTATTGTCTCTGAGTCCTTATTCATTTATTTCTGTGTGCTGGAAACTGAAGGGGAACGAACCAACCTAATATACCTATTTTACAGTCCTTTCTAGAAAATCCAGTTTCCTCACACCGCCATTCCAAAGAAATTCTTTAATCATTTTATTATATCTTAGTAGGATTTGTTTTGGGATGTTCATTGGTAACATTCCGGTGTAGTAATTAATTAGCGGGGCCACAGCCATTTTTATTGTATTAACCTTACCCCATAATGTCAAGTTTAACTTACTCCACTTATCTAAATTAGTTTTAATTTTGGTGAGTAATTTTTCCATATTATCTGCCATAATGTCAAGAATACTTGGGTTCAGTTCTATACCTAAATATTTCATCCCTTTATCTACCCATCTAAAGTTAAAGCCAGACAGCAAACTTGGGGTGCAAGTTTGAGATACTGGCATTGCCTCTGATTTGTGCCAATTTATTTTATACCCAGAAAGTTTGGAGTATTCATTCATAACCTCAAGTAGAGTTGGTATGGAGTTAGCGGGGTCTTGGCTCAGTATTAGAATATCATCCGCATACAGAAATAGTTTATGGTCCCTATCTCCTCCATATACGCCCTTAATTCTAGAGTCTTCCCTGATTTGGATAGCCAGGGGTTCCAAAAATATTGTGAATAAGAGCGGGCTGAGACTGCATCCCTGACGGGTTGATCTAGAGATATCAAAAAAAGGAGATAGTACCCCATTTGTGAAAACTGCAGCTTTTGGTCCCGAGTATAATGTCTTAATCCACCGGCAGAAGCTGTCTCCAAATCCAAATTTTGTTAGTGCTGTAAACAAAAAATTCCATTCAACCCTATCGAAAGCCTTTTGGGCTTTATTTACGTATTTATGTATTTGTAAGGACTGTTATTATCTCTGTTTCTAATATGCTATTCTTTTTATTGTTATTTTACCAATGATACTTAGGTTACGTTTTAATCACTGACCTATTTCAAGATTCAAGAAGATTCAAGATTCAAGAACAACTTTATTAATCCCTGAAGGGAAATTTAGTTGCAGTAGCAGCACTATTTTATTTTTTAATTACTAACATTCTTATATCTTATTTTTTTTTTATCTTTTTCTATTTTTATTGTTGTTATTTTATGATAATTTTTTATTCACATCTTTTTTACTCCAGTGTTTCCTCTTGGGGATCCATTGTTCTCGGGCACCACCAGCTTGACCTGTAGGGGGTGCTGTTGCTGTGGTGCCGTTCTCATTGGGCGGGCTGGGGTCCCGCTCGGTGGTCTAATAGCCATGGAGTGGGCCTTAGGCTGCCCTGTGTTGGGCGGGCGCTGTGGTAATGGCCACTGTGGTCCGGCTGGTTCTTGGAATGAATGGATCCCCCTGATATCCTTTCCTCACAGCAGTACCAGGCCAGACCTTCTTTAAGCTGCAGTTTTTTGTTTCTGTTCAGGGTTCTACTGGGGTAACTAGGTGGGTGGGTGTGGGGGCGGGGGGTGGTGAGGGAAGGGTCCCTTCTTTGTGTGATTGTCCTTTGTTTTCCGTTTTTGACAACTTTCATTTTTCATGACTGTTTTATCTGTTTTTATGTTAAGCGCTTTGTGTTTTTAACCAAAATGAAAGGCGCTATATAAATAAATAAAGTTTGCGTTTGAGTTTATAATCGATATTGAATGACCGTTGCATTTGAAATTTTATGGATATCTGTGTTTAGTTAAACAACATTTTCTCCCAAGACTATAGTATTTTTCACAGATAATGACTGAATTGAATAATTTCTCTTCTTTTTTTTAATATTCATTTTTCTTGCTTTCTTGTTATTTAAGTCCTATTTGAGGGACAAATGCTTCCTTTATGATCTATTTGTGGGGAAAACAGGAAATCCTTTTTGACAGACAGAGATCACTTTGTTGCAGAAGTTTTTGCATGTGTGCTCGATTATTTCCATACCAACTGTGTTTCTTGTGACATTAGGAATGGGGTTGCTCAGAGAAGGTTTTTCTGTGATAGAAAAAGAAAAACTAAATACAATCCTATTGCATAATACTTTCCTTAAAGTTTTATATGTTTAATATCTGGTGAGATTAAACACTGTGTGCTCTGACAAGGACACTGACTCCATTATAGTTACATTACATTAGCTGTGGGACAAGATGGTAAGGGTCTAATTTGAAGCACAGCTTTAAATAAAAATTGTTTATTCTTTTCTAAGTTCATTTTTTGTGACATCTTTCATCCATAAAAAAAATATTTTACATGTCTTGACTAGACCTTCAAAAATATTTTGCAAACATAGCCTATTTCTGGTTCAAACATAGAAGACGAGGATGGTGGTGCTATTATATTATTTTTTTTCTCAAGCTCCAGTTTTAAAAACAATAATAATAACAACAAATTCAGTAAAATGGTCATTTTGGTTTCAGCATAAACTACCTTTCTGAAACCTTCCTGGGGAGATTCTGTGACACATTTGTCCACAAAAGAAAGTCTGTCTCAGACTCACTTGAGCTGTCAGATCAGATCTCTTGTGAGATGGAAAAAGTGTCCACTGACCAGTCACATCTCAGTTCTACTACTAGGTTTTCATTTAGTTTACCTGAAAATTGTTTTAATAATTCAATCTTTAATCATGACTCTGTATTATTAGGAGATGTAGCTCCTCCACAGATAAAAACAAAAGTAAAGTTTTAATGTAAACGTACACATTTTAGAGCTCAATTCAGACTTTTCAGCTTTTTTTGTCTTAGTTTCATTTGTTTTCTCAGTTGACATCCTATTTTGTCAGACACTTTCCTCCAGACCAACTCTGTTGGTTTCCATGACGACAATAGGCACACATTCCAAAGGTCAATGTTCAGAGGTAAACAGCAACAGGTGAGGCAGATCACATGACCGTTTTATAGTAGTTTGGCACCTGATTGGCTGGAGTCAGGTACAAAGCTATCGTATGAAAGGCTGTGACCAAGCAACCGTGTGAGGGGGAGGAGCCAAGTAAGGAAGAAAGAATTAGGAGTTCAAAGGTGGGGGCAAAAAGAGCTGAGGGTAGATGAGTCTGACAGAAGCAGTTGAGTCGAGAAGAAAAAGGAGAGGAGATGGAGCCCAGTGTGATCCGACTGAGTCACTGCCAGAAGGACATCTTCTGCTTCTCTGTTCCGGAACAGTGCCCGAGCTGCGGTGATGAGCTGAGGGGGAGCAGACTGCAGGAGGCACCGGTCAGCCTGCCCTCCCCCTTTACCAATGGCCATAAGAGCTCTTGCTGCCTCCTGATTGCACCTGCACATGACAACCATACCAGGTAAGAGCGATCATGTATGAAGAAGCATACAGTGAACTGATGTGTTTACCCAGAGGGTCATTCATATGCAGTTTAGACAGAAACCTGCGGGATTGGTGTGGAAGACAAATAAAGACAGGCCACTTCTGAGGTCCAGAAGTCATCATCTGTGATAATATTAAAAAAAAAAAGACATGAGTTGATGACTAAACCTTAGGAAAAGGATTGTGTGTTAAAAGACACAATGTCCCACAATTCAGCCTTGGGGAACCGGTGTCCCCATTGACTCCATGACTCCATGAAGTTCAGTGATGTTTGACTCAGATAAGCTCTGTTTTTTAGAGGTGAATATCCATGTCAGCGAGTAAAGGATGTGGTTTATTGTGTCAGACTGTGCAGAGAACTCAGGTAAGTGAAGACGTTGGCATCTCAATGGAGAAACCAGAATGATCTGGATCAAGATAAGAAATCAGAGACCTGCTCGGAAACTGCCTTTAAACATCATTCGATAGGAGCGATAGGAGCGGAAGAAGTGAAACTGGTTGCAAGTATTTTGCTTCAGTGGGTTCTGAGACATGCCAAGGTGCAACCTGAGCCACCGGAGGTTCAGATGTCAGCTGCACACCTGCTTCAGATTAAAAAGGCAGACCTTACTAAGGTGACTGTCCGTGGGTCAGAGCTCAATTGGTAAAGACCACCACCAACCTTTACCAATGCTGTATGAGCACAAGGGAGGATACAAGGTTTTTTTGTTTCTTTTTAAAGATTTGAAGACAAAGTTGGAGTTGTGAAGAACCACTTGTACATGTGGCTGTGTTTCCTTAACTCTCACTGTGAAAAGGGAGTTTTAATCTCCTTTAAAATAGATGCTAAATTTTGTGGGGGGTTATTATATACAATATTTTTCAACAAATAAGACAAATCATACAGCCGAGTCAAAACCCATGTCATACACAAACCCCTCTCCATTCACCTAATGGAGGCTAACCCATTTCCCCATTATCCTTTTCAGTATTTGTTTCAACACACTTCATTGAGTCTGTTTAGGGGTTACTTTCTTTAAATGTTTCTATGTGTAAAAAAGGGAGCAAGTTCTGAAACAAAACCTTCTTGCACTTGGTTTACTAACTGGATTCCATCTATCAAATGGGCAAAATAAATATGTGTACTGTAACCCACCTACAAAATCACCAAACACCTCACAATTCTTTCAACTTCATTGCTGGACAACACATTACACCTCAGCAGCCAGACCTTTGCTGGCAAGGTGCAATATATCAAGTTGGTATCAAGTTACACAGATGACACCATGGTCTGCTGTGATGTGTCAGCCCTTCTAATCTACATCCCCACTGCGGAAACCACAGAAATGGTGAGGACAAGACTGGATAAACATACAGCCCCGTCTAACAGAACCAATCTGACATACGTATATAACCGGTTCATCCTACTGTGTGTTCTATAGCGACTTCAATGGGACTTCAGATCTGCACACTGGGATCTCCAATACAAAAGGTAAAACTTTTTTGGGGGGAGTCCAACTTCTCTTCTCTGGAATTCTGCTGGCTGCTGTGAAGACAAAAGCACAGTTAAATTGTTTCAGAAGCTGTTCCTCATGCCTGCAGCACACCTTTGTGTACCTATGTGCAGGAGTGGTGTACAACTACACCCAGAATGGGGTGCAGAAAGAACAGAGAGGCTGGGAGCGCTGCATCAACATCCCTTTGGTCCGACCAGACATGTTCCACCTGCTGGCTCAGTGGGATCAGTACTTGGAGCGCTTCTCAGAGGGACCCATGTGGGACCCTGTGTGGCACAGGTAACTCACAGGTGACACAGTTAACACAGGTGATGCCAGTCAAAGCCCCTGCCCACCTTTGTCTTCCAGATTCCATGAGGACGACCACAACTGCTTCAGCTTCTGCCTGCAGTTTCTAAATACCGTCCTGACAGTGGAGGGTTGCAGCTCCCTGAGCAAAGAGGACTTCACACGCTGCTTCATCCTGCCAAGGATGAAGAGGGTGTCAAAATATACCACACTGGTCCAACACATCGAGAAACACCAGTTCTACATGGTGGACCGACCGCAGGCGGCAGAACCCAGTAGCTAAGGCAGCCTGACCTTTGACCCTATGAAAACAGACCCACTAGACTGAGGGTGTATTCAGACTGGACATATTTGTTTGCTTCAAGTGAACCAGAGTTCATTTTCCTGGATAATCTGGAACAATTTTCAGTCTGAATACACCCAAGTGGACCCTGGTCCGGGACTAGACCGGGACTAGACTGTTTACTTGTTACGTTTATTTTAACACAGCTGAAAATGCTTCTTACATGCTTTTCTGTGTGTTGTTACGCGCCATGCACCCGAACTACCTTGTAGTTCCTTAACAGAATTTTCTTTAAAACAATGCCATGAAACCAGAACAATGAGACACAGTACTCATTGAAATTTGGTCGGATGAATGCAGGCTCATTAAAACACTTTTCAACGTGACACACATTGCTTCTTACACTGTTATCCCAACAAGAACAAAGGATTTTTCCAGTCTGAATACTAGTGGTCAGACTGACACAAGTTCTGAATGATATATTGCTTTCCAGCAGCAGTACGGATCAGAACAAATCAAAACTGGCTCATAAACCATTCAGTACAGAAACTTCATTCTTTTAAAAAGCACTTCTAAAACCAGAAGATTTTCACTTAGTTTGTCTCCATCTGCAGAGACGACACCACGACATAAAACATAAAGTTGTAAACATAATTGTGATTTTTTTCTCAAACATGTTCCTTTTTTATTGGTATTTAAGACTGAATGTTGATGGATGTCTGTTTTAATAATAATAATAATAATAATAGATACTTTATTTATCCCACAATGGGTAAAGTCTTCTCCGCATTTGACCCATCCCCTGGGGAAGCGGTGAGCTGCAACCGAACCGCGCTCGGGATTTATTTATTCGGTAAATGAAGCAATAATAAAATAAACATGTATCAGAACTGTGCAGATACAGTTAGTGTGGAGGGATTCTTCAGAGTGGTTTTATTGTTGCTGAAGATCATTTTGCCTTTTGTTTTGCTTTTTTCTTGTTTTTTTTTTTTTTTATTTTGCACAATAGTTAAACATTAATCCTGTATTGTTGTTCACCTTTCGATTTATCGAAAATGAGCAGGATTTTTTTGCTAATTTTTATGTGAGACAAAATAACATGGAAATAAAGATATGTATACACAAACATGAGTAGAAATGACAAAATACAAGTTCAAACAAACACATGGCTGATTTAAATGATTTCCTAAAGCTTTTATTAAGGCACAGTAAAGTTTTCTTGAAGGATGTGCAAAATTATCTGACCTCTGCTGGTTAATTAATGTGTAACGTTGAGGATGGAACTAGTACTAATTTTACATTTTTTACAGAAATTCTGGAAATGAATATATTGGTTTCAGTTTGGTGTGATGTGTTACACTGATCCCATGTTCAGTGGAGCATTTATTATTGTGTTTAAATTAGTTTGTGGTAAAAACTAAATAAAATCAACTAGAAAAACTGTATAGTTTCCTTGAAATTTCATTCATCGTCATTATGTTGACAAGCAAAATTTAGGAAATCATGGACAGAACTTCTCTCAGTTAAAGGTTGTGCTTTAGAATTCATCTGCAACATTCCTGTAAAAGAAACTGTAACATACTTAGGCATTATTATTTCCAAAAATAATTTAGAAAGATGCTCATTAAATTTTACTCCCCTAATTGATGAAGCCAAGAAACATTTTAACCAATGGCTTCAGAGAGACTTGAGTTTGAAAGGAAGGATTTTACTCTCCAAAGCAGAGGGGATTTCTCGACTAACTTACTCTGCTCTTTCTCTGCACCTGGACAATCAGACTCTCAAATCTATTGACCAAATGTTGTTTAGCTTCATCTGGAAAAACCTGTATTCATTATTTGAAAAAATCTGTGCTAATGAACTCCTATGAAAAAGGAGGCCTTAATTTTCTTGACTTTACTACTTTAAATAATACTTTTAAATTAAACTGGATTAAATCATATTTAAAAAATCCACTCTCCATTTGGAATATTTTCCCTTATCACTTGTTTGCTAAAGTAGGTGGTCTCCGTTTTCTTCTGCTTTGTGATTATAATATTGACAAAATTTTCACAGACAAATTCTTCTTTCATGGGCGCTTATTTATAAACACAATTTTTCCCCTCATAAGTTTTTTATTTGGAATGAAAGATATATCCTTTACAAGAACAAATCTTTATTTTACAATAATTGGTTTGATAATAATATCCTACTGGTGGGTCAGCTCTTTAACCACAATGGTCAATTCCTTAGATATGAGGAATTTAACCTTAAATATAACCTTGCTGTTCCACCAAAAGAGTATGCCATTGTTTTTGATGCTGTTACTACTGAAATCTGTGAGCTCTTTAAAAATACTGTACTTGATGAAAATATTTCCTTTATATCTCTAAGTGACACCACTGTTGGAAAATCAATACATGCTCAGATATAAGAAGACAATTGACCCCAACTGTACCTTTTGTAAAGAACACCCAGAAATAATCAGTCAATTATTTTGTAATTGTAATATTACTAAAAATTTTGCGAAAGATTGTGCAGGTTTTATAAAATACAAATTAGACTCACAATTTCAGATGAAATTTGAACATATCATATTTGGCCTACATGAAAAGAATATAAGATCAAACGTACAATTGGCAGTTAATCTAATTATAATATTTGGTAAATTTCATATTCACAAATCAAAATTGTCCTCATCACAACTTTTTTTCCCTGTAATAATTAACGAATTCGAATCTTATTTGCACACTATTTCTAATAGCTTAAACAAAAAGGCCATACATATTTATGAAAACTGTCTGTCTTTGAACATTTTCGATGCATAGTAAGTAGTAAGTAGTTTATTTTGTAATACATGTACCATCCCCTGGTATTCTCGTAGTTATGACTATTGTTCTTGTGATACATATTTGTTTTTATTTTTTTAACAATAAAGTTAATTAAAATAAAAAAGAAATCATGGACAGTTTGTACATCGCTTTAAAGGTGGATTGTAGTTTACCTCCATGCCAATAGGTGGCTCTCTTGAGCAATTTTGTAAAAGTATGAGTAACTACAGAGAAAAATATTCGAAAGGACCAGTTTGATTAAGGAGGACCCACGTGCACGGCAACCTAGCAAAACCCACATTGATTCTGGTTCAGAAAACAGTAAACAAATTTCCAGGTCCGAACCCCACAAAGAGGTCAGCCGTTTAGTAACGGGCCCGCAGCAATGCAGGCCGACTTCCGCGCTCCCCGGCGGCGCGCGCGTGTTTACGAAGAACTGGAGGCTCCGCTGCCGGTTATCCGGAGTCCCGGGGAGAAGTGCCGGTACCGGGCTCAGCTCATCAACCAGCACGTGCTTGTCTGCCAGCCCGACCATATCAGGAAGATACACAACCAGGTCAGGGTTGCCAGATCTGACTGACAGCAAAGCAATCCTGCAAAATGTTACTGAAAAGATCCAGTCCAGTGTGGATTTAGTTTAGACTGCCTTAATTAAAAACACGAATTCTATTTTGTTCGTTTAAATGCCGCCCCACTGATACATTATAGGTGCATCTGCAGCAACAGTAACTGAGATAACTGTTAAAGCTTGGCATAAATTGTGTATTAATCTGATGAAAAAAAAGCTATTGCATGCATCCTGTCTTTCTTTCAATTTTTCCTTCATGCCAAATGAAAACAATGATCAATAAATCAAACCGAATGTAAACCATTTAGTTTCCTAACTAAGGAGGTTTCTTCAGTTTTATCTTACTAGGTTTGATTTTTCAGGGTTATTTTGGAAAAGGCATCTTGTCCAGAGCCAGACCAGATCACAGCATTTCAGAAAAATGGGAGGGTGAGTCTACACCTGCACCATGAGATCTTCTTTAATCTGGTCTAACCCACACAGCTCTGCAGTCAGCTGGTTTGTTTGTCTTACAGATTTCGAAGATTTGTACCTTCCCGTTGTCTCTCAGGCCAGGTTAGCAGCATCTTACTCTGTCTTGCTGATGACATCACTTCCTGCCTTACATTTCAGTCTTTTACAGGTATGAGGAACTGCTTGGGTGGGCAAAGGCAAGTCTGTGTGCTCAGGGAATGTCTGCAGAGGCTGTGGATCAAATACTTCACAAAATCACGCAGAAATTGGAGATAGAGGATGTGAAGAGTGAACTGAGGGAGGCTGAGGGGGCAAAGACTGAGGATGGAGTTTGTGACAACACAAAAAGTCTGGGAAGGGAATCTGAGGCGGAGCCTGAGGCCAAGAGACCATGCAGGTGAAGTGCTTGTTTCATTCATAAACATTTCTCTGATGTCACCCGAGTTCTAAACACCAAAAAAGAGGTGAAATGGGTCTGCCAAGTTGACTGGAGTTTGCTCTTCCCAGTCAAAAATTGCTCAAAATGGCACAAGTTCTTTAATACCAGAGGTGTCACAGACAACATTAAATAACACGCTCTTTGACTTATTGTAACTCTTCAATCGTTTACGGAATTATTGAGAAAAGCAGCTTTGTGCTGATATGAGGCACTTTATTACTGATAAGTGTTGCAAAGTGTCAGTGTCAGAATCCGTTGGAATTCTGACGTTCTGAATGGTCAAAGAGTTACTGTAATTCAAAGGGCATCATCACCGGAGCTAAAGCTCCGGTGTTAAAAGGTTAAACACTAATAAAATCAAAACAGCAAGCTGTCAAAAAGACTTCATAAAGAAATAAAACATAAAGGTTTTGTATTCAGCCTGTACATGCATACCCATTTTGGTGTGAAGTGGGATTTTCTTTTACTCTTATTGCTGTGGAGTGGGCAGCTGTCCCTTTTATAAACCCAACTCTATAGTTCATTTAAGGAACTCTAACATTTTGGTACCTCTTGGTATTTTAAACTCAGAAACAAGATGTGGGGGTTTAACGTCACTGTGTTTTGTTTCAACACTCAGATCGGACATACAGGACCTAGACTTTGACCAGAACTCTGAACCCAGTTCTGACTCTGATCAAGACTCTGAACCAGATCTTGGCTTTCAGGTTCCAGGTCCTGGTTTTGTACTGGTTGTCTCTGAGAACCAGGCAAGTCCCCATATGAATCTGCGTGCTGTTAAGTATTTGATGAGCTGTTAATTAGGTTGTGTTTCTGCAGAAGGAAGGTGGGGTCAGAGAAGTGAAGCGGAGCCCATTGTCTCTAACTGAGTACCTGCAGCTCAGCCTGGAGGAGGTAACCCACCTGGCACCTGCATCCACAGTTGGGACATTTAAGTGGCCTTCTCACCTGTATGTCCCTGAACTCTGCAGGCCTTCTTCCTTGTCTACAGCTTGGGCTGCTTATCTGTGTACGTGGACCAGGTGAGTTATGATTTTTTTGGCTGTTATATTTGTTGAATGTTGCATATTTGTTGCATTGCTACACATGAAGAAGTAAACCCTGTTGTCCATTGTGGTTGATCAGGAGCCTCAGTCAGTCATTCAGCTGTGGCGAATGTTTCGGTCTCTACGTCCGGACTTCACCAGCTCTTACGCGGCATATCATCATTTCCGAAGCAGGGGCTGGGTCCCCAAAGGAGGCAGCGGGGCCAAATATGGTGTGGACTTCAGTAAGATCACACACAGAGCTGAGACCTTTTACCTGCGTTTGTGAAAGAATTTTCTTCATACTGACGGGACAAGAGAAGCTTGATAACTAACTATAATGTGTGTTTTTTTTTGCAGTGCTTTACAGGAAGGGACCCCCTTTCTACCACGCCAGGTGACGCTCACACAGGTGACTTTACTCTGATCAGCCACGGTTTCATGAGTGTCTAATCATGCCTGTCCTCTGCCTGTAGTTACTCTGTGGTTGTAGAACAAACTGATGATGAGTTCAGGGGCTCAACTCTGCGTCCGTTTTCATGGCGTTCTTTTGCTGCCCTTAGCAGAATTACCGCCAGTGTCTCCAAGGTACAGATTCATCGGGAGGGGGTAAACTTGGCCTGCCATGTCCCTCTGATTGGTTTTTATCTCACAGGAGCTGATGCTGTGTTACATCGTGTATCCTGGTGAGCTACCGAAGGTGGAGCTTGATTCACCTGTTTGCCTGAGCAAGCTGAAGGTTCAGGTGTGGAGCTGTGATGTTTGTTGAGCATTGCTGCCATTTTTGTAGTTTTAGCTGTTCCTCATCCCTCCCCATCTAGGTGTAGTTGGTTTGTAGATATCAAAGATTTCTGTTCGTCTCTTTGGTCTCCAGAAATAATACTGGAGCCCAGCACAACGTATCAGTGAGCATGATCTTCCTAAACTTTTTCTTTACAGGAAGTCATCATTAGCAGGTGGGTTTCTTCCAAGGAGCGAGCCGAGCAAGATGACGACTGACTGGCTGATTCACATGAAATTGCAAAGAATAGTTTGGAGCCAATCCGGGACGTGGATGAGATTGAGTTCATGAACTTCTCGTGTGTGGAGTATATAGAATATACCTTCTTCCTCATACAGGAGTGGGAGGAAAAACAAGGACAGAAATGTAGAAACAATCTTATTTTCTTATTTTCAGAGCAACTTTGACGAACTACAGAGAACAAAAATCATCTTACATCAAATGAGAACTTAAAGCTTAGTAAGCCTGACAGCTTGAACTCAAAGGAATATGAACACTATCCTTTAGAAAAGGACAGACTGAAGGATGCTCCTCTCTGTATTGTAGTGTCTCTGAGTTTAAAATGAAGCAGAACAACCATGACTGAAATCTAACTCATCTGTACGGTCTTCCCTCTCAAATATGCCGTTCTCGATCTGCTGTTCTCATTCTAACGTGGCTTCACATCTCCTGCACGTTTGGAACAGCAAACGAGATTAAACATGAAGGATTGGTTCCTGAAAATACAGCTCTTTACCTTTTTTTTTTTTAACAAATTCATGAATACATTTTTAAAATCAAATTCATTTGTTAGATTTTCTTCAAATGTGGACATTTACTAGTATGCAGCAGCACAGCTATTATGTTTGAAAAGGATATCTTTACATTTTTGTATTAAGACTGACAAAAGTCAAAGCTGAATTTACATGAGTAAATAAGTGTATAGCTTTGTAAATACCGTACTGTAAAAAATTATTTTTATTTTTGCTGAATTCCTGCAACCAAAAAAAGAAATGTATAATACAAATATTATTTCAAAAGCGTTTGTTTTATGTTTTATTTGTGCATTGAAAAAAAGTTTTTCATATTCATTAAAATTTTCTCGTTTTGGCTCAACCATCAGAAACGGTGTCCTTGTTAATGAAGGATAAAAGATTTATACAGAAATATTAGTTTATAACATTTTTTGTTTTTTAAAAATAGTGGCTAAATTAAGGAGTTGGAGAGATATTAATTAAACACATTTGATTTGTGCCTCGAAATAAAAACGTCACTTTATTTAGTTGTAATAAAATGCTTATTTGAAAGCATTTACAGTGCTTTATATGTAGTACTCCCATTTGTACTCATATTCGCGTTTTGCACGCAAAAACCTTATACAGTTGGTGTATTGCTGTTCGGTATGGCTTTAAAAATCGTCATTCTACGTTATTCTACCCGAGAAATCAAAGTCTCGCGAGAACATTCGCGCTCTCCGTTTGGACCTCGAATCCTCGAGCTGCAGGTTGGAAAACTTGCCTCGGACGGACAGAGTGACGGTGTGCGGATATTTACTCCAGGAGCTTCCGTGTATTCAGGTATATGAGTGTTCTACCATTGGTAACAAGAGCATTTCGACCTTCCTACCCTGGAAGGTTCCGGTAAAAGCAGACACGTATCGCGAGAGGCCCTTTAGCTTTTAGCTGCTAGCCTCGAAGGACAGGGGCTCGCGCGAAGCCGCGCCGCTAGGACCGTGTCACATGCGAGTAACGGTTATTCTGCAGAACTAAAGCCGGGCAAATAGTCCTTGTAAAGTGAATTTGGTTATTTACCATTCTCTCAGTACCGTAGCACTTTGACCCAGTTTGTATTGCCCCCGTTGAACATAGTATGTTTTTGTCTTAGGGACGAAAAAATCAAACGGATCCATAGATCTTTGGACGAAGAGCTGATGCCACATGTTCTGATTACTGTTCAAATCGACTCACTGTAACGAGGTTAGCACCGCGAGAATATGTGATTCGTGACGCCAATGAAACCCCCGAAAGTCTGAAGCTCCACATAAAGCTGCAGGTCCGTGTGGGTCACCTGGCTGGGGATCGGCCAGGGTCCAAACTCCCCACCACAACACCCACATACACTATGACCGGAAGTTTGGGCCTAGAAACTTATCGATTTCACCTTCACTGCTTTGCTCGTGATCATCGTAATTCATCAGGTTTCCATACACAGTAGACCCTATTTTGTTTCTGTCTGAATGATGGGATGTTGTGTTTTCACAGAGTTAACTTGTGTTTAATACCTAGACTCTTGGTGTAGTTCTAGGTTTTGTTGCTTGATCTGCTCAGTGTTTAAAAAAGTCTTTATTAAATACTACAACAGTCACTTTACAAATCCATGGGTAATGGTGTTTCTATCTCTTACACAACAAGCCTCATGTGCTCAGCTAGTAGTTTTTGCCATAAAAAGTGACGCTGTGTTTTTGTGTTTGTGAAGGACCACGATGGCAGATGACCTGGACATTGAGGCCCTCCTGGAAGCTCCGTTTAGGAAGGTGAGTGAGCTTGTCCACTGATGTGTCAATCGTCAGCCGGACCCTACTGCTCCTTACACAGCCATCGACACACAGTTGTTCCCCTTCAGCTTAGGGTTCCAGAGGAACATCAGTCTTTAGATTTTTTTTTGCTTGTTTTGTTTATTTGTGACTTCCATCCAGAAAAGGTGGTTCACTTATTTGTTCATTTTTAAGGTTTATTTTTCCTCTTTCTGCTGGAGAAGAGCAGGATGTAATGATAAACAGTTTGAAGTTGAGCTGCTAAAGTTTGGTTCTCATTCTTTGTGCCTTTTTACTACCAGTACTGGGCAAAAGCAACCCCCAAATAGAATTGTGGTCTTTTCCTGCTAGATTGATCCACGGCTGTTTTTAGTTATTTCCAGAGTGTGTCACGTGTGAAAGCAAGTCTAAACAAGATGAACAGGGGATATTTGTCAGGATTTCCACTTATGCCAACTGACCCTATGGGATTGTCAGGTCTTTTTGGCCCAAACACTATCAGCAGAGACACCCTGCTTCATATCTGCAACTTCCGGAGATGGTTACAATGTTTTCATGATCAATGTTTTAATTGTTCCCTGAAAAGAAGCAAAGACATCGTCAAGTTTCATCCAGAGCTCTTCTGTGTTCATCTGTTGCTGAGTAGAGGAACACTGGAATAGGAATACTGTCAGATCAGACGTACTAAACTTTTCCCTGCGTGGTGCCTGTGAGCAGTAGGGTGGGGCTGACACGTGATGATGATGATGCTGTGGTGGCGGTGGCACCCTATCAGACTGTCATAAATAAATGCACATGTATCTCTCTTTTAGACTTGCCTAACGATTTCTCATCTGTACTCCCCTGAATGCCAGTGTGATCTGTCACAGACACCAAGGTAGTAAAACAAAAAGCCCCATTATGCTTTGCTGTTCTGTGGTCCCCATGGTAACATGACTGTAGTTCCCTGGATAATGTCACATAGGCCCCGGCCAACCCCTTCCTCCATAATCAAGAAGAGCTGAGAGTTTGGGTGGGTTAATTGAGACATGAGGGCCTGGTCATAGATCAGAGGACAAGTGGGAAGTGTGAGTCTGTTTTGGTCAGGTGAGTTCTGAGTTCAAAGCTGTAGCTGAGGCTTACCTGGGCTGAGTATTGTAGTCGAGTTCAGCTCTTGAAGGTAAGACATTCCTGAGGTAAGGCAGGTTTGTATGCTCAGTAACAGTTTGCCAATCGGGAAATATTGATCAGGTTAAACGAGGTAACTTGTTCAAGTTTATTTGTCTAAACCACTGACATAGATTAACTAGATGCTTAATCTCTGATGCCACTTATTGGATTCTGAATGTGAAGCCTGAAGTGGGTCAGGCAATCCTGCCTGGACTTTACAGCACCCAGGTCAACAAAGCACCAGAAATGGGCAAGACAAAGTAAGAACTTATTTCCAGCCTGCATACAGGTCCACCCAGCTGACGATACAAAAAAACACATCCTTAATTATACAGACATTTTAGCTTTTATAGGGTCAAATATGTTAATATAAAAAAATGTCCACAAAATAATTGCTGGATTTTTATGAAAACAAACATACCAGACCTTTGTATATTTATATGGTTGTTATTTTAGTGCAAAGTTGGACTTTTTAAGATGGAGTTGATGGAAAATTGCTTCCTTCTGAAACCAGCCTCTGGAGGTCATTTAAGGAACTGCAAGATTTTGGGTTGACATTTGTGAACATAATGTGGATTAGGTTAAATTAGGATGATGGTGGTGATAATCTGCTGTAACACAGATCCTGCTGAGGTCTGGACTCCTGCAGGGACTCTAGAACATGATTAGAACTAACTTAAACTCCATAACAGTTCTAAACCCGGGTAAAAGTATGGACCCTGGGTTTGTGATGGATTTGGATGGATTCTGGGCTCCAAGAAGGGTTCCTGTTTGCTGTGTGGTTCTTCAGAGGAGGCCACACTAAGAACACCGCATAGACAGTCGAGTGACCCCCTTTCCTTGAAGATTAGAACTCGCTCAGGCTTGTCTTTAAGCTACCCAAGCAACCAAAGATTGACTCAGACTGCCCCGTGCCAACAGAACTGCTTTTTTTGTCTCATTAAACATTAACTGTTGTATTCTCTCTGCCCCTCCCTGAATGATGCCTCTGCATCCTCACGCTCTTCTCTGTCGACCTGCCTAGGAGGACAAGAGCCAGAGTCCCAATGGACAGGAGGATCGTAGCAAGAGGTAACCCCACCTCACTGTTTGCATGTTGTTGCTGGATCATATTAAACCATGATGGAAAATCTTTTATGACGTTTGAAAAATAAGCAGGGATAATGCAAAATTACGGATAGAAAATACTCTTTTTGTAAGATTAGATACCTGCAGCTTCCAATATCAGCTAGTTAGTTGCTGTTAAAGTAGGTTGGTTAGGAACTCAGTAGAAAAAAATGTATTGAATCTTCTACTGATGAGTCACTTTGGTCATCAAGACCAAAACAGCTTTACATCCTTCCATGTTCATTTGAAGTTAATACTGCAGGACTTGACATGATCACAACCTGCAGCTCAGCCTTTAAGACTCATTTCTGCTGCTGGTCAAACAGGAAAACAGTTTAAATGAGCTTCAGTACCACTGATGGACGGTATGCAACTTTCCAGACTAGTTGCACGGATAAATATATAGAAGAAGGATTCACAGAGAAAAGTAAGAATAAAGATAGATAAACTCAACAATTTCAGTTTGTAGAAGATCACTTTTCACAGTTTCAGCTTCAGTTGATCTGAGCTTTTTATTGTTTAGTCAAAGAAATCATTTTCCTGTAGCTGGAGCTTTACCTTATTGTCCCTTGCAGGCCAGAGAAGAAGAGGCGCAGTCGCAGCCGGGACAAGAAGCGAAGCCGCAGCCGAGAAAGGAAAAGGAGTCGCAGCCGGGAGCGCAAGCGCAGCCGGAGCAAAGACAGGAGAAGAAGCCGCAGCCGAGAGCGCCGGCGCAGCAGAGAGCGGGGGGGCCGCTACAAGGACCACCACAAGCAGTGAGTGACTCACTTCCTCCTGTTTTCAGAATAAAAGTTTACAGTGACTGTTTGTGTAGCAGAATTGCTACACTGATGTTTGAGGGTTTGAATCCACACTAATGACTGTTTGTGTTTATGCTGTAGGTGGTCAAAGAGTAAGAGTCCAGTCAAGAAGGAAAAAAGTCCAATCAGGTAGGTGCACCAAGGTTTATGTCTTTTGTGTGGACTTTGACAACCTGTCTGAACCTGGTTGTTTGGGTTGTTGTTTGCAGGATGCCAAACGACAACTTAACCCCAGAGGAGCGCGACGCCCGGACCGTCTTCTGCATGCAGCTGGCGGCACGGATCCGACCACGGGACCTGGAGGAGTTTTTCTCGGCAGTGGGAAAGGTACCGCAGATTTCTGTCGATGTTGGTCATTCCATTTGTTTGCTGCTCTGGTAACAGCTGCAACATCCTGCAGGTGCGGGATGTGCGAATGATCTCTGACAGAAACTCACGCAGGTCGAAGGGAATCGCTTACATTGAGTTTGTAGAGGCCAGCTCCGTTCCCTTGGCCATTGGACTGACCGGGCAAAGACTGTTGGGAGTCCCCATTATCGTTCAGGCTTCCCAGGTACAACTCTTTCCACACATTTCACACAAGTAGTTAAACGGTTGAATTAATGTGTGTGCGTATTTGCAGGCAGAAAAGAACCGAGCTGCTGCTGCTGCTGCAGCTAATAACCTGCAGCGGGGCTTGACTGGACCTATGAGGCTGTACGTGGGCTCGCTGCACTTCAACATCACAGAGGATATGCTGCGAGGAATCTTTGAACCATTTGGACGGGTAATTTACTCTTATTCTTGTGGACACACACAGACCCGGATTTGTGTGTGACAGCTGTTGTTTTTGTCAGATTGAGAACATCCAGCTGATGATGGACAGTGAGACCGGGCGCTCTAAAGGCTACGGCTTCATCACAGTGAGTCTCTCATTGTGACTTTTGCTGATTGTTCATCAGTTGAGCTGCAGCCTGAAACTGGTCCCATCAACACAAAAGCCAAAATGCTGTGATGTTAGTTTTCAGACGCAGAATGCGCCAAAAAAGCTCTGGAGCAACTGAACGGCTTTGAGCTGGCAGGTCGGCCTATGAAGGTGGGTCACGTGACCGAGCGGACAGACCCCTCCTCGGCTCCGTCCATCCTGGACAATGACGAGCTGGAGCGCAGCGGCATCGACCTGGGAACCACGGGAAGGCTGCAGCTCATGGCCCGACTGGCAGAGGGTGAGGCTACATTCCCTGGTATCTATTTGAGTACGTCATCAACCACAAGTGACCTCATTTGTGTGTGTGTCTTCAGGCACCGGCCTGCAGATCCCTCCTGCAGCTCAGCAAGCTCTCCAGATGAGTGGTGCCATCGCTATTGGGGCCATGGCTGCCGTCTCTGGTAAGGAGATAATTAGCAAGTACTGGTTTCCAAAAGTGCTTCTGCTGATAATGGTGACTCTTAGATTGAATTGTGTGTGTGAGTGTGTGCGTCAGGTTGGCACTTACACATACACCTATGTGTTGTTGTGTCTGTGTGAATCTGTAATTTAACTGGTGTCTTGCTTTTCAGCTGCCATGAATCCCTCACTCAACGTCAACATGAACTCTGGCGCTCTGAATCTTCCTTCTCAACCGCTCGCCACTCACTGCTTCCAGCTGTCCAACATGTTCAACCCCAGCAGGTAAAGAGTGTCTGAAGAGGCAGATGTCCAGACTTGGCTGCACGTCGCTCATCTGAATGTGTGTGTGTGTGTTTCAGTGAGCACACATTTGGCTGGGAGGTGGACATCCAGCGTGATGTCATTGAGGAGTGCAACAAACATGGAGGAGTCGTTCACATCTATGTTGACAAGAACTCTGCAGAGGTACACAGATCTACAACATAGCAGATCCTCAACAGGGCATGGGTTTGGCAGAACAATTTTTAAAACAGCCAATCAGTAAAATTCTTTAAAGCTTTTCTAAAATCTAGGTTTAGCTGTTTGTGTGTCTGACTGGGAGAGCTCTGTAACTGTAAATGCTGCATGTAGTGACTCATCTATCTGCATAGAGGATGTCTAACTTGTGCTACGTTTCAGGGAAACGTTTATGTCAAGTGTCCGTCAATCCCTGCTGCCATGTCTGCAGTCAATGCCCTGCACGGAAGATTCTTTGGTGGTGAGTCGTGTCTCATGACAGCTGTGTTGTTCTGCACCAATGGTAGCGCAGCCTTCACTGCCTCACCTGTGTTTTCAGGTAAGATGATCACGGCAGCGTACGTACCCCTTCCCACCTACCACAAACTCTTCCCGGAGTCGGTCACTGCCACACAGCTGCTGGTCCCTCCTTTGCGACGATGACTCAACAATATTCTTCTGTGACTGAACATTAGAGCCCGTCGACTCTTTCAGTTTTGTCTTCTCCTATTGGTCAACCAGTGAGTCAGTTCATCCAGTTCTGATTTTTTTTTTTTTTTTTTTTTCTTCTGCTGGACTCAAAGGCCACGCCCTCTTGCTGGTGTTATCTCATGGTTGTTTGGTCAAGTGATCACCATGCTTCTTGTCTTCGAGTTTTTGCGCGTGGTATCAAAGAGGCCTACACCATCTGACTTTTGTCCAATGATG
Organism: Oryzias curvinotus; assembly: GCA_023969325.1. NCBI lineage: Eukaryota > Metazoa > Chordata > Actinopteri > Beloniformes > Adrianichthyidae > Oryzias > Oryzias curvinotus. The sequence continues at coordinate 23,753,308 of CM043710.1, forward strand.
AGCTCTGTGAGCTGTGGGAGGGAGGGGGGGACTGATGGGAGGCTGTCATCTGATTGGTTAATTTAGGGGTGTTTGGTATTTAACTGTTTTTGTAAACAGATTTGATTTTGTAAAACTGATGATTAAATTTTATTTTCATGCGAGTCTCTGCGTCTGTTTCTCATTGGCTGGGATTTCAGAAGCATCAGAACACGGTCTGTTGGGTTTTTTCAGGAACATTTTTCGAGATAAAAAAATACCAGTGGTAAATGTTAAAAAGTTAAAATGGAGAAAGAAAATCTGCAAAAAAATTGTTACCGTAAAAACTATTTCTTTTAGATCAATTAATTCTGAGCAGCACCTCTTTTGAACAGGGTAATATGAAATAAGTTTTTAGTAACATGTCTGCAGATTGTCATTCTTCAACGTTTATTGTATCCCGTAAAATGACCGTCAATTGGAATTGATTTATCTTCATAGGAACATAAATACTTCACATAGTTTTGATTCCATCTCCTTTTATGAAAATCTGAGCTAAATTAATCTAAGACACAATCACAAGACAAATCTCCATGGTAACTGAATTAAGCTCCAGTGATTTCTAAGTCAAGAATAAGTTTAACTGGGTTATCTGGAAAATTCTATCTTTTTTAATTTCTGTTCAAAACCCCCCAATTCATAGCATCAGTCATGTGAGGCATCTTCTCCAAATGGAAGTCCCATGATGCATGCGTGTTAATCAGTGTTAAATGTGACTGGTGTTCATATAGAGAACATTTTATATATATTTTTAAAAACTGGATAACATTTTTTTAAATCGGGTATTTGAACAAATATTGACCATGAGTAATTTAATTGTCTTTTTGTTGTTTGAACTAATTTATTTGAGTTCCAAACTTTAAAGTTTTTTTAAAACTTTATTTAGGCAAACTGGATGGGTAGTGATCACATTGCCACTTCTGCCAATTATAGTTGTATAGTTTTTTTGTTTTTGGTTTTTTTTTAGAGCTTGAAGTTGTAAATCTGACTCCAACAGGGTCTTATACCCAAGATCCATCCTTCACCTAACTAGTTATCATGTATGTAGATTCACAGTTGATATCAGCTAAAATGTGTAACATGTTCAGACTTTAAAAGTGAAACTTCATGGCCAATGTTAGCTGTGTTTTAGAGTTAGTAGGCTTTTGTCATAAAAGAAATTTGGACACAACACAAAAGAACACAAGCTCCATCTTTACGTGAGCTGGTTTTGTTTAAAAAACTGCTGGATCAGAAGTCAGTTTCCAGCTTCTTATAAAAAAAATTTGGATGATCCTTCTATATCTAATGTTGCTTTTCTAGGCCAGGTGGGTTTCCCGATCAGAAGCTGCCAGGATGAGAGTGTTTGTTTAGTTTCTTCTGCAGATTTTTACCTGGCAGCTCTGAGGTTTAGAAAAAAAAACTTTAGGGTGTAGAATTAATCATGAGAAGATGAGCACAGATTTGATTCTCACTGTTTTTCATACTAAAAGTATTAACTGTTTGAGCATTTAAAATATCAAAAGTGTTCAGCCTGTTGGACATCAAACTGTAACTTTGAGGACTCGCTCCAATCATCTTTTGATCCATTTTATAAGTGGTCTTTTTATCACAATTATGCAGTTTTTTGCCAAAATTAAAAATGCCTATGCCCTTTTATAGGACATAGTTTCTACAGAGTGACTGTAGTTCATTCGAAATTTGTCGGCCAGGACTGTTGGCACAAAGTAACTCCACCCCCTCTTCCCCTCGCCGTTGCAGAGAGCTCGAAAAGGGAGCTTGCGGCCCGGCCAACGTAATTTTTTTTTTTTTTTACATCATTTTATTATTCATCTGCTCATGTTTCACAACAATTTGACTAAAGAAATACTCACAAATGCAATTTTGAGCTTAAATGTCTTTATATATACTGTATATGTGTCCTCCATCATCAGAAAAACGCCACACTATGTTAAAAACACCCAAAACACAACTTTTATTGGAGTGCGTCTTTCAGTTGGTATAATTCAGTAACTAGCCATAATTTGATGGATTCGATGTTGTGACTTGGGCTCATAATAATGACATTCTGTAATGTAGAACAGTATATTACTGTTCAGATAATCACACTTCTGTGAGAGCTCAGTCTTCCTGAAAGATTCATCATTTTGGATTTAACTCTTTAAAAACAGAAGGTCCACGTGTCAGTATGGAAATAAAGCAACATAATGTAAAAATTTCTTCAACATATGTCTTCAAATCTATCTAAGTGTCCTAGTAGGGGCATCAATGCTACTGAATTTCTCAAAGCAAAGCCTAAAGCCCTTGAAGGCATCATGATGAAGCCTTGACCTCTGGAGACTCATTCCTCGGCTTCAAATACACTGAAGATGTTGTAGGGAGGCTGCCTGAAGGGTAAAAGACCTTAGTACGGACACTTTATGCTTTTTGCTGCTCAGCAGCTGTTAGAGCTCGTTCAGGTGGATGACAGTGATGGTGATGTCATCCCGGTACCTGCGAGCCAGCTCTGTCGGCAGGCTCAGCATCTTGGCCAGGCGGTTTGGGGACACGCCCCCATAGCCATCGTCCCCCAGGGCATGCCGAAGCAGATGAGTGGCAGCATTCTGGTCCTCCAGCACAGACAGTACTTTCCCCTTCCTTTCCAGAAGGAGGCGCTGCAGGCTGCCCAACGTCATGTTCTCACTGGGAACAATGGGCCTCTGCTGTTGAAGACCTGCAGAACAAATAAACAATGCTTTAACAGCAGCAGATTCACAAATTACACTCAAATCTCCCTCAGAGGCGCAGGTGTTGCACTTCCCACCTGCCCACTCTAATAATGGGAGGAGATGTGGACAAGATCAGTTAGATGTCATGAGGACTTTCTACATCCTGTTTAATGTCGTTATTGATGTGTGACATAATTCCTTTCATCAACCCTGCAGACAAAAACTAAAAGCCATGCAGACAGTACTCATAATAGACAGAATAGCTGAGACATCACTCATCTTCATCAAATATGATTTTAAAATTTTCACACCACTCTCAGGAAAGAAACAAAGATTAACCCTTGTGCTATCCTAGACACTTTGACATTGGGAGTTGGGTCATCTAGACCCCACCGCTGAACCTTTTTTCCTCAATGATTTGTGATCTTCATTGTTGTCCATGGATTGCATGGAATCCTTTCCACCTTTATCCACCTTTGTCATGGTAGGGAGAACACGTCAATGTAAGGGAGGGGTCATAGGATAGCACAAGGGTTAAAGTGAACCCAATCCAAATTCATGCAGCACCAACAACTGATCATTCAGGTACAGTTTTGCCTGGAAGAAAGTTTGACCAGACAGGAAAAAGCATTTCCTTCTGACACAAGGAGCTTGCATCATTTCCTGTTTTTTTTTTTTTTTCCTTCTCTGCATTCAATGGAAAGTCCATCTACCTTAACACTGAAGCAAATTGTTCATTTTAATGAGGACCAAAGTTCTCTCGTCTGATCCAAACCAGAGATCAGGTGAGCTTTCACATCCATTAACCTAGGCACTTTAACATTGGGAGTTGGGTCATCTAGACCCCACTAGACAGTGCGCTGAACTTTTTTTTTCCAATGATTTTTGATCTTCACTGGTGTCCATGGATTACATGAAATCCTTTCCAGCTTTATCCACCTTTGTCATGGTAGGGAGAACATGTCAATGGTCATCTTGACCCCATAGGATAGCACAAGGATTAAACCAAGAGGACTAACGGAAGAAACCAGTTCTGGATTAAACCAGGACCAAAGCTGGTTTAGTGGATGTCACCAGAGTACCTCGTGACATGATGTGAGATACACAGACACAAAGTAATTTGGTACAAGAGTGGATCATTTAAAATAATGAGAAAAGTAGCTTTATTTACCTGTCAGCTGTTCTGCCACCCTCTGGATGACGGTCTGTCGGTGCATCAGCTCCCAAAGTCCATCCGTCGCCAAGACCAGGAACTTGTCTGTAGGTCTGATGTGGTGTCGGGTGACCTCTGGGAGGGCGCTCAGGTAGGGTGGAGTCATGTAGTGTTGGGGTAGAGTTCGGACGGCATCGTCGACTGCAGACATTACATCCGGCCGGCTCTTGTAGACTTGTCTCAGCATCTCTGCGCTCCATTTGAAGCGAACATCACCAAACGCCCTGAACGGCAGCAGCAGACCCAGCAGGCGGTCATGCCGGATCACAGTTCTGCGCTCCGAGGGCGGATGCTCTTCCAGAATCCTTTGCAGTTCATCTGGGTTTTGGGCATTGTGGTCATTTGTGAGGCTGACTGCAGACCAGCGCCCGTCTTCATCCAGGACACCCAGAACAGCCCGGCTGTCACCCAGGTTGGCCACATGCAGGACACCACTAGAGACGTGGACAACACACGCAGTAGAACCAGACAGCGCCACCCGGAGGGGGGAAGATGAAGACAGTCCTTCCCCCGGGACAGACACCCGTCTGAGAGCAGACAGTGACAGTGAGACATTAAAAGGCTGCAGTTCAGGAAAAATGTACCAACCTGGCTTTCTGCTCCAGGTTATGAGCTCAAGTTATTTAGTTGCATCGCTTGTGAAGGCTCAGGGTTTGATCCCTTTGGGGTTGTGTGTATGAGGTCACCACATGAGCGCCTGAGATCAGAGGTGTTTACAGTTTCTGAAGGTTGTTGTCCCGCTTGTCCTCCCACTGCTTTTTCCCTACCAAATGATGATTACTTCTAACCAGATGGTGATAGGGAACGTGAGCTGGGATTAGACCGTCGTGAGACAGGTTAGTTTTGGCAGTGATGGTTGAAAGAGAAGCAGGACTGTGAGGAGACTGTTTTTTCTAAATAGGACTGTAAAAAGGAAGGTTTAAGGTTCGTACCCACAGTTCCCTGCACACAGAAACGAATTAATAATGACTCAGAGACAAATACTTGTGGAAGTTTTACTTTGTACAAGTAGCACAGACATTTTGTACGAAGGGGACAGACAGATGAACATGATGCATTCAAAGTCTGAACACCAAGATGCAGGAAAATGGGCTTGGTATATAAACCCTGCATTTGCATATTCAGAAGATCATCTGATGAACAATGATGTGAAAATCACACCCACAGGTTGTTACAGGTGAGGCACTTCAAGGCCGCAATGAAGTTATCTCTGAGGCACCACACACACACAGAAAAAGGGAGTATGAGAAACTGTGAGAAAATAGTTTGGCTGTGCTGTTTTCAAATGTAATATAATTTTGAGATGATAATACGTGCTTCATGAATTAAGTATAATAAAAAGTAAAAGGGAGTTTCTAACTATTCTTAACAAGGACTTTGGCCGGTGAGGCCTTGAGTTGGCGCCTAACCTCAAAAGAGAGAACAGAAGGATCACCTGGGCGAGGAGAGGGATAAGTGCACCTGGGCCTCCACAGACAGATCATAGTCAAGGCGACGGAAAGCGCTGAGCAATGCCGACGTCACTTTGCCTTCGTCCTGTATTCAATCAGACGATACATGAAAGTGTGTCATTACAAGAGAGAATATGTGAAGCTGAGCAGGCAGAGGCTCTATGTGCTGTAACACCTTTATCTTATATTACCTTATATTATTCAATATTAAATGCTCACTGTAAACTTCTCAATTTCAATCATATAAACAGGAAAATAACACAGTTATCTTTTTCAAAAAAGGTTTTTATTACAGAAACAAATACTTTTGGTCTTCTCGTTTGGCCCCAGGCTCTGAAGGTTGAGTAGCCACAGGTTGCTACCACAGGTTTACATTGGCTTCTAACAGAATTTAGCCAATCACAGTCAAGAAATCATAGTTCTTAGAAAGTGTGTGTGTGGGAGGGGGGGCGTCTTGTTGATTTTATGATTGAAGCCTGCAGGACGGTAAAAATTTGAATATGGGCCGCATTGGATCCCACATGCCGGACTTTGAACATGCCTTTGCTAGTGTTTGCAAGTTTTAGTTCAATGTCATCGTTAGACATTTCCAGTGACAATGTTTGAACAATAGACACCTAAGGAACTGGCATTGATGTCCTCCTATATTCAGTTTGCTGTAAATGGAAACATTTGACAGGACTACCTAACCCTGGACTCTTGGATCTACTTCCCCTGAATCAGGAGAAAATAAGAATATTTAAAACCATCAGTAGTAGAGCAAAGACAACTGGAAAACAAGGATTGTTAAGCTTAGGTGCTTAAGTTGGGCAGCAGTGCTCAAGAAAGTAACTGGTACAGACATAAAAAAGCTCTCTTATGCTCTCGTATGTATTTTACACACTTTGTTGTCTTTGTTCTCTGGGGTCTATGTCTGATTACCTCCTGGTCCTCGCCATCCTCCAGCCTCTCCTGCCAGAAGTTTCTAAGACTGTGGAAGGAAATTGAGCCTCCGTCTTGGAAGCTGTAGTCCTGAGGGTGCTTATGCCACTCCAGCAGCTGTGGCACGGCCCGCTCATTTTCTACCGCCCACTCCAGCTCCCCCAGCATCTTCAGTGGCAGCATTGCCATGGTGATGTAGTAGAAAAGTCGCTGGCTGATGGCCTGTGCGCAAGCTGGTCCTGCGTGACCGTCAAACACAGCAAACAGAGTGCCGCCCGGAGCCGGCAGAAAGGTGGCGCTGCTTCGACTGTCTTCGCAAGGGTTGTTAGATGGCAGCATGTTACTATGGAAGCTGAGGACTCCATGAGAGGCGGGGCCTTTAGGGAAGGTATGGCTGTACTCATTGGCCTGGGGATACAGGGAGCATCATGTCAACTGTGGCTGAAATGTAAGAATTCTGAAAATTGCATTAGTCTTACCTTTAAGATTGTATTGATCTGAGCTGAACTCATCTGCCCTGCCTCCTGCCTCACCTGAGGCCACCTGCTCCCAGTGCCTGCTGGGAATTGCAGGCTGGGATGTTTGGGAAGAATAGGACAGGAGGAAAGGGATTGGTGCTGCTGGAATTTGAATCTGCAGCGTTTGCTGAAGGTTCCGGTTCTTCCCAACATGGCGGCCCAACAGAATCAGCGGAACCCAAGGAGAAGAGGCTGGTTTGGATGGGAACCAGAGCAAACATCGATGAGAAACCCCTGATTACTGCGTTCTGACAACAAAAACCTTTAAAACCACTTTCAGTTCTGCATCTCATTTAATCCTTTAAACCAGAAAACCCAGCAACCTCAGATCCTGATCTTCACAGGCACTAACTGGAACCCGTCACAGTCCCATCGTATATTAGTTAACTTGACAGCTAAGGAAAGGCATGAAAAACTCCCAACAGCTGCTTTCAGCTTTCTACATAACCAAACCACGATCCACTTTTACCAATAAAACAAATGGGTTCTGTGCTCCACTTTGAAGGCAATTTATGATCCAAATGTATGTAAATGACAAGTATTGGCTAAAACAAACAGAACCCCTGAAGGATCACAGCTGGACAGTTTTAAACCTCAAACTTCCCTGTAACTGAATTCATCTTCTTAGTCATGTGGGTAATATTAAGATTATTTGAACAGCAGAACCACCAGACCAGAAACCACACATGCACCTGTATTCCCGTGTTTCTGTTGTTCATCACTCACCCTGGCGTACTTCCCCACCGTCTTTCCCCTCTGCTCCTCCTCCCTGGGCTCAGTCTGAGGTGTTTATTCAGAACTGCCTTCTTTCATCTCTCAAAATGAGGACAGAACAGATATTGGAGGTGGTTGTGATTGCTGGAGATGTTGATTTCCTGGTGAATTTGCTGTTTCCTGTAGCTGGACAGAAGAGCTAGCGGTTCTCTCTGACCTCTGACAATTCATATCTGCGTAATAAGTCACCCATTACTGAGTTGCACTTTACCTTCCTCTCTGATTCAAACACAGACCATTGAGGTTCCGTCTGACTGGACAGGTGATCATGGAAACACAACCTCCTACCTGAGTCTCCACCTCCACAATCCTCAAAACCTAAACCTGTAACATTTTAACTCTCAGAGTTAGTCAAAGAACAGAAAAAGAATGTTTTAAATTTAAAATTTAAATCTCTCACCGTTATTAATGTTAACCAGGTTTCAGAGTATGACCTGGGTACACACAAAATGACTTAATATCTGGGTCAGGTAGCAGCATTCACCCAGTGAAATACATAAGTGTGTCTGGTGTCCTGCTTTGAAAGCAAAACTTTTTCAATTTAAAAATATGAAGGTGTGCTTAGGTTTATGAAAACTCACAAAACAAATTTTAGGTTTCCATAATACCATAATTAACACCTTGAAGATCAGATGTTTTTAATGTAACAAAATGATATGGCTCTAAAAATCTGCTTAAAGTAACCAGAACACGTGTGTAAATGGTTAAAGCTTCTTAACCCTTGTGCTATCCTAGGCACTTTACCATTGGGAGTGGGGTCATCTAGACCCACTAGACAGTGCGCTGAGGTATTTTCTTCAATGATTTGTGATATTCACTGGTGTCCATGGATTAAATAAAATCCTCTCCACCTTTATCCACCTTTGTCATGGTAGGGAGAACAGGTCAATGTAAGGGTGGGGTCATAGGGTAGCACAAGGGTTAAACAATGCATTTTTTTTAATATACACACAACTGCCTTAAACTGCATGATGATGCATTAAATTTAGCAAAAAGACAAATTTATACAGATATATGGGACTTCATCTGCACAGAAGACTGATACATGACAAACCACACCACACTTTAGTTACAACTTTATTGGAACTTTTTTCACATACTATGAAGGTTGACAAATATAAAGAACAATACAGGTAAAACGCGGGCAAACAAGACGGTTAGAAATCTGCAGAGATGTTGGTGGCGTTCATCTTCAGCTCTGCGACGTGCACCTCGATCCTCCTGTGCAGCTCCTCCATGGAGGCGGACAGCGTGTCGTACAGCGCCTGCATGCACACACACACATGTCAGCCAGGAACTGTGAAGGCGCTCACAGTGTGGAGCGTTTTGATCGCTCACCTGAGCTTTCTCGGTCTCCTTGCTGCACACGTCTCTCAGGCTCTTCATCTTGGCCTTCAGCTGCTGTGCTTCTCCGGAAATTTCCTGGATTTTGCCTGCCATCTCCTCACGCTTCTGGTGGATCTGGTTGCACTCCCTGGAGAACATTTCAATTGTTTCAGATAAAAATGCATGAACCTAGCAATTACTTGTATGGTTCCTGCATGCTGAGATGCTGAAGTTGTACCCCAACACTTCTTGAACGTGCTGCTCCTTCATCTCCCTCTTCTTCTGCCTCCGAATGTTCTGCTTGTGCTCTTTATCCAGCTTCATGGCATGAGCTCGCTTCAGCTGGCTCTCCTCCACGCAGAGGTTTTTCAGCTCCTTCTGCTTCTTCTCATACTGAGCCATCAGCTCCTGGCCCTGAGTTTCAGTCGTTAAAAATTTAATAAACGCAAGAGCAGAGTGATGAAGGTCATCACGATTGGTCTCAATTGTACCTCCTCCTGCCGCTGCTTGGTGTTGTTCATGCTGGTTTCCAGGTCCTGAAGGAGGCTCAGCATCTGCTGGATCTCAGCCTCGGTCTGGGTCACACCTTGCATCATGTTCTGCAGCTCGACAATGCGCTCATCCGCCTCTTCCTGCACGCACAAAACTATGCATCACTCTTCCCCACATCAGCCTGAAGGGGGCGCATCTTCTTTGTGACTCACAATGCTGTTCTTTATGTTTTTCACGTTCTCCTTCATCTTCTCCATCTGGCTCTTCAGCTCCTCCGGAGACTCCACAATCTGAGACTTCAGGCTGCTGATGTCTTCCTTCAGGTTGGTGATTTCCACCTTCACTTGTGCCTGATCACACGCAAACACGGATGAAAACAGGATGAGCGCAGAGACGCACATACCAGAGACGTCGTAGTTTCACCTACCAGCTTCTGCGTCTTCTCTGCAATCTTGGATTTCCACTCTGTGATGCTGTCATTTTTAGCGTTCTGAAAAGTGAAAAGGAAACCAGTTTTTGCTTGGTCTGACAATCACAGGTTTCATGGTTCTGACAGCGATTCCTCGCCACCTACCACTTCCTGATATTCGTGCATGGTGGTGGCCTGCAGTTCAGACAGAGCGGCCGCCAACTCATCCGCCTCAGCCTGCTGCTCCGGTGGAATGGTTCTGCAGGAGCAGGAGCCTGTGAGCCTTTGAAGCCGTGTGTTTAACTCCAGCATTGATTTTAAGGAACAAGTCAAAGGCTTACGTCAACATCTCAATCTTCTTCTCAGCTTCCAGGTTGCCTCTGGTGTAAGTCTGCAGTTTGTCCAAGTCTGCCCTCTGATGAGGAAACAACAACATTTGTTTAAACTATTATTCTACTTTATAAAACAATCCGAATTGAACAGAGTTTAGCACTTTGCAAACATGCCTGCAGAACATTTTTTATTTGAAAAAAAAAAAAAAAAAATCATAAATAAACATTTATCCAGAAAACTAAATTGAGAAGCAGCTCTCATGGACCTGGAAAAGCCACTGCAAACAATAAAAAATAAAAACAGGCAACAAGCAAAAGAAAAGGGTTATGAGACCCAGACTCGCATAAAATAGACTGTTTCAAAGCAAAACTGTGTTCTGTGATAAGACAAATCCAAAAGTGATGTTCTTGTTTGTTATTTGGGACATTGTGTCCTCTGGGCTAAAAGGCAGAGACCTTCCAGCATGTTGTCAGATTTGGAGCTTCTTTAACCTCTTAAGACCTGGTGTCCACATGTGTGGACACCCCCCTTATGAGTTATATTACCACAGTAGTTCATTCTGCTCAACTGGGGCCCTGTGACATAATGTGTAAATCAAATATTAAAGACAAAAATACATCACAAACCTAAAACAGACAAGTATGGGACAAACTTTTAACACATACACAGACATAAAAAAGGATCTTTGTCCTGGTTCTGTAAAGCAGCTGCAGTTCATCCAGAAGGCTGCTGAAGTGGGACCACAATAGTCTTCCTGTTGCTCGGAGAATACTGTTTCTCTGACATTAGGTCTAACATGAACCACCTCGGACTCTGAGATGTGAGACAAACTTCTAGCTCCGGCTAAAACTATTCTTCTTATATCAGTTTATGAGAAATAAATATCTTTCATCAACACTCTTCTCTTTAAATAATGAAATTAAGAATTTACAATTGTAAAGTTTTCCCTTTAGGTATGGATGTTTCAAAATTCTTGACTGGTAGTGTACTTTTATTTTGCAAAGCATTTTACTTTATTGTGTGTGTGCGTAATTTGTTTATACAAATAAAATCTGTCTTTTATCGTCTTTAAATCGTCTTGCAAAGCTCCAAAAACCAAGAAGCTTGACACCCAAATGTCTTTTGAGTGTTAGGAAAAACAGACAAGATGCTGCACCGTGCTAACGTCCAAATACTGTATACTAAGACACAGCACCACCCCCTTTGATGATGGAGAAAACTAAACGTTTGGACTGGCATACCCATTCTAGTGAATTAATGATTGCCCAGCATGGTTTAAAAGAATTGAGTTGCAAATAAATTAAAATGATTCTGAAAATGACGTACAAACTTGGCTTGTTTCTCCATGATCATCTCCATCCGCTGCTTCCTGAAGTGCAGAAAGTTCATGATGGCACTTAGGATGGTCAGGGTCCTCTGCTTTTCTGCAAAACCAACAAATGGCCTTTTATTCAAAAAAGTAAATAAAAATACAAAAACTGAAAACAAACACTCATTAAAAAAAAAAGAACAAGTTGTCTAAGCATATTTTTAACCGTGGAAACCCTCCAAACAAACCCTCTTTGAGAGATGGGAACAGACACACTTTTTACTATTTATTATTTTAAATCTTAATCATTTAAAATTTCTTTTAAGAATCAATCAATAAATGCTTGTTTTACACGAGTTTGCATTGAACGAAGGTGAAACTTTCCTCGATGAAAAGGATCAGTTCTTTAAAAAGGAAAAGAAAAAAATGCTTTCAAATAAAATCAATCCATGGGTTTGAAAATCTTTTCATAACTCTGAGTAAATTCATGTTCTTTCTCAAACCCCTCAGCGCGTTGAACAAACACGATAAGAGCCAAAGAACTCAGCTGTGAGACCTGAGATCCCATCAAACAGACTTACTGGGAGCAAGCAGGTCATTCAGAGAGAAATCGTACACCAGGCACACGGGCAGGAACTGTCGCCTGAGAACACACAGAAGAACCACATGAACGTTCACGCTCCCACAGCCGGGCAAAATAAGAAGCACAGACTCACATGCGCGTGTACACGCTCATGATGACGGTGGCGCCTTCATGGTACTCTGGATACTGAATGTTCTCCAACATTGGAACCTGTTCAAAACAAAAGGGCTGAAGCTGAGAGAGACAGAGCTTTCATTGTTGCTCACAGATCGCCGCTTTCAGCAGCTAAACACGCCACCTCTTCAGACGGCTCAGCTGCCGTTTCTGTACTTCAAGTTCATGACATACAGACATTTTCCTTAGTTGGTAAAATGTTTTATTCTCTTTGCTGAGTAAAACTCAAATTTACGACCTTTTGAAATCATTTTTATTTGCTTTGATTTTAATGTTTGAGTTCTTTCATGTTTTTTAAGGAACATTAAGTGACACATCTGAAATCCAAATACAAGAACATTAAGGTACAGAGGATCTTAATTCATTTAAGAACTGTTCAGATGCTTCTTCTGAAAGGTTTTAAAACCCAAAAGCAAAGATTTTTCATTTTTGTATTTGTATTTTTCAGACAATTGTCTTCCCCTAATGTTTAAGTTTCTAACTGAATGTGTAATTTTCATGCAGGTTTTGAAACATCCCGAGGAAAAACAACACCACGTGCATAAACAGACAATCTGAACATTGTCATGATCATAAACTTAAGGAGGCTGATGACAAATGGAAGAAACGGCGCAGGGTTTAGTGTTTATTAGCCATTCATGTTTCCAAAGGATGAAAGATGGAAGTCCAAATAAAAAAAACTATCAGGGAATGATGTGACCTTACCATGGAATGACACTCGGGCCTGAAACGGTACAGCAGGTGCAGAACTCTCATGTATAAAGTCTGGACTGTTTCTGGCTGAAAGAAACAAAAACAAAAGGTTTTTAGTCTGAGTCAGTATAAGTATGCAACTATGTTCTATTATTATTATTATTATTATTATTATTATTATTATTAGTTTGTAAGGAGAAAAAGCTGCTGTTTTTGGAAAATCATTCCCTTAGTTAAAAGATTCTCTTTTTAAGACATTTTTAATTTAAAGGTCCAAATTCATAAATTTGTCTAAAAAAATTCCCAATTTGGCTTGTAATCAATACATTATTAGCTCAAAGAGAATTTAATATGGTTGTAAAAACAGTCTTTATATAATTACTACATTAAAGAACCACATTAGGGTGCAAGACATCTTATACTGAAATTCTTTCTTTAATATCATCAACTAAAAAGTCGTATTCTTCTGATTATTTTTTAAACAGTCTTTTTTTATATAATTAAATCATTTAGAAATGATAGCCGACTCCAAAACGTCTAAATTTAGCTCATTGCTTTAGCTAACTGAAGAAAAGTGAAAAATGATTCAATTTTCCATCTACTGTGTCAAAAGAGATTAGTGTTTTCTTAAAAATATGAATAAATCATTAATTATTCTGACAAATATGTGTGGTTTAACAAAAGGCTTTTTATGAGCAGCACAGGAATAGACCCAGACTGTCTGTAAAAGCAGGCCTATAACTACTGAGTGGGTCACACGCTTTGCAGAGAATATTTGGTCACATAAACTGTAGAGCTTTTATAAACCTGTTGAACATTAAAGTGTTTGTGTTTACACAAGTAAAGCAAGCAGTTTTAAATGTTTTTCCTGTTTAATAATAGGTTAAATTCATGCCATTTCAAAGCACCTCAAATGTGCAAAGTGACCATATTGCCAAATGTTACATTACATTAAAATGTGCAGAATTGAATGAAAACAGTGTCACTTAGTATGAAAAAACAGGAAACACAGAGTTTAAGTTTTTAAAAATGCAATTAAATGTGCAATAATGTTTTTTCCCTTTACAAATATAAGGATACAAGGGAAACAGAAAATCAAGTAAAAGAAAAATTATATCGTAGCAATATCATGTGCTAGTACATACATTGATTTGTTTTTTCTAAAGATAACAAAAGGACACCGTTTTAAATCTGAGGAGGACAAATTCGGATTTTTGAAATTTTTTCGAAATTGTACTAAAATCGTGAAATATTGGTTATAGTTTTCCTCGTCGGTTTCCTAACCTTCTAAGGGGCTTAAATGTCTATTTCAACGTTCTTTAATACATGGAAGTGTTGAAAAACTGGATAAAATCCATGACCTGTTTGAATGTAATATGTGTTGGGCTATTCTATTTCCCATCCGAGGACATAGTGTAGTAGTTTTGCAGCAGGATACCTTGGGAACCGGCGTCAGGTCTCCTTTAGTCAACTGTTTCGCCTCCTGGCCGGTTAGAATCTCTGTTCGATAAAAGTTCACGATAGCCTCCGCGTTGCAAACCGGAAACGTGTTTTCAGTCATCGTCGGAGTTCAGTTAGAATTCTCCAAACAATTTGCAAACCTCCAAGAAAATACAAAAATGTCTACACCAACTGAAAGTTAAATTGGCGCCTTCCTTGTTGTTTTCTTTCTGGGACATCTGATTGGTCTATTTCTTTATCTGTGGTGGTTTTGGTGGTTGGTAAACAGTAAGTGGCTCATTTCCGCCACCAAGTGGTATGGAGTGTAAAACAGTGTTTCCCGCTACCTTCTTCATTTTTTTCTTTTCCATTGTCCCCCAAAGTTTTTTGTGTCTTCTACATGCTCCAAACATTTCTTTTTCCTCAAGTCATTCACATAGAGTTCTATGAAGATTAAAAAAGAAAAAAATCTAATTGCTCTTAATTGTTTTTCTTCTATGGTGCCAATCCCCTTCCATACAAGAAAGTGGAGTGAAAATATTTACTTTTTGCTTTAGGCTTGAAATTTTTTGTTCATGAAATTATCTCTGGTTTGTGCCTGAAATACATTATCCCAAGTAAATACAACAGACATTGTCTCTTCAGTTTTTTAGGTTTTACAGTTTTTTCAGCTAATTTAGATTTTAATTGTGTTAATATTAGTACATTTTGTGGACAATAGGCCCATACTTTTAAATTGCACTTTGGTGATTTGCATTTTTTGCTATATTTAATGTTTGTACCATATGCTTTTTTTCACATAAATAAATGTGTTAAGTTTGCAGACCTCATTATCCAGACTGCTCAGTCGAAGTCTCTAAAAGGAGAGATAAAAGCAATTTTTTTTTACCTTTTTGGAATCCCGTCTGGGATTTTTTTGTGAAAATATTTTCCTGTATTTTCTGTATTTTTGGTCATAAGAAGACATAAAAGAGATGGCATGCAGAGCTCTACTACATTGAATTATTACCTTTATCAACTTTAACTTTGTGAGTCACGGATCTTTTTTTTGCTACTGAAAATATGGAATGGTTCTACAATCAATTCAATTGCAAGGGAAAATGTAATATCAAATTGTTTTTTGTTGTTCTTTCTGAAGTAAAATTCATGAAATTTTGTATCAAACAATTGTCATGTGCTAAATAATTCCTAAAAAATGTAAAATTCAATGATAGATTAAATGTTGTATTAAAGCGGGATGAAGTTGTCCTGAGATTCTTGCAGTGCCGGTGCATCTGATATACAGGATCCGACTTGTAAAGTTTTGGTAAAAGCCTTTTGAATGTTTGGTCATTTTAAAAAGTATCGCTATAGTTTTCACCTACGTGGATACTATATGATTTATAACATACAACAAGCATACTGGAAGAAGCACAATTAATACATATCAGCATGTAAAGCACTTTGTCAAACTCTAAGGCCTGCGGGCCAAATGTGCCCCGCCATGTCATTTTATGTGGCCCACGAGAGCATAAAAGTTTTTATTTTCTTAAAATGAAAAATAAAAATTGGTGTGTATTTATTCACATCTAGGGGGAATCTGACTTGAAATATCAGATTGGCCTTAAACACTGTCCATATAACCTAACCTTAAAGAAACAAATTTAAAAGGATTCATGCTAGATTAACAAGCAAACATATGATGTAAAGTGACACCATTATGTAAAAGCCTGTTAGGTTAAACAAGCCAGACGAAAAAGCAAACTAAAAATCAAAGCTAAAATGAAAAATGTAGGGGTCTTTAAAAAGAGATCGCATTACTTTTATTATATTTTATTTGTTGGTAGTTTCTGTGATCCTCTGAAAATGGAGGATTTTGTAAAAAAAAAAAAAAAAAAAGGAGTAAATCAATAATTTTTTACAAGCAAGTGGAAGATAATTTTTTTAGGTATAATAAAAATGAACTTTTCAGAAAATATCTCATGTCAGCCCATTAGACTGATTCTCTTTATAAGTAAATTATACAAATGCTTCAACTATTGACCACACCTGATCTTGGGAGTTAAGGAGAGCTGGGTGTGGGTGGGATGGGAGACCTCCTGGAGCCATAGGTGGAGAAAATTACTGCTACCAGATGTTTCCACATGTCCCAAGTCTGGATAAATGCAAGAGTTTGGGGTGGAAAGAGCATCCACCATAACATTGAAGCCAAGTTACCTGTGCAAAACATGGACATCCACTGGAGAGAAAGTAGTAGCCAACAGAATAAATACAATGATTCTTGAGAAAACCATCTTCTGACAACTAAAGTGGCTGTGCCCAGTTGCCCTATTATATCATAGGCGCTCAGGTGTGTGACTCACTGAGGCTTTGGCGACACCTCTGCTGGAAGATCAGATCTCTGCAAGACATCAGCTGACGAGGAAAGATTTTAAAAGGAAGCTCCTGGATCTTTGGTTTTGAACTTTTATTGACTTACATTTTAAGAAAAGACAAAAAAGGGGAAAAACATAGGTTTATTAACGTGTTTTGCGTTGCAGCACAGACCTGTGATGGTCCGTGATGAACCTGCAGGTATAAAGACACCATGCTGAATCTGACAGAGCTTTTGTGGCACCGGTGAAGATTTGAAGCTTTGAACTGTCCAGCTAAAAGGATCCGTGTTCAGTCTGTGTGTAAAAACATGCATGTGACATTCAGTATTTATTTTTCTACACAGGAGCAGTGATCAGCTGAAGTCCCGATTGGTGAGGATCATGGGAGCCACCAGGGTCCAGACATAGAGGGCCAAACACAGCCAGCTGGAGGAGATCTTCACCCACACTGTGGGCCACTTGCTGGTTATCGTGTAGTCTGCATCAGGACTGCAGAGAGGGAAAAGAACCATTCGTCTTTATTTTTCTCCAAAGAGTGTGGACAGAATGGAGGTGGGGTGTGGGCTGGGGGGGCACTGACCTGTACCAGTTGGTGAGGATCATCATAATGTACAGTGAAGCCAGGAAGAGCATGAAGTGGAAGAAGGAGTAGCTGTACTGCACCATTTCCCGTTCGTTGTCCACCACCCGCCGGAGGGACATGGACTCGTCAGACAGCTCGCCGCTGCCTCCCCCCTCCGCCAGGATGGCCGAGTCTTTGGAGGCCATGGTCAGCTTGTTGACTTGGGTTGTGTTGGACGATCGGATGCTGTGAACAAATGAAGACTTCCTAAAGAACTTAAAGACTGGTATTGGAACCCCCATCCTCCGCTCTAACACTTTCAGTCTGGTATGGTGGTGTGATTGCTGAGGATTTATTGCCCTTTTTTTAACCAGAAAACATTTAACAAATAAAAAGATTCATACGTTTTGAAGAGCTGTGTCTCCAGAATAACAAGGATGAGAAAAAGGCCGTCTGTAAAACCTTAAAACAAATTTAAAAAAAGGGAATCTTCTTTTATTTTGGAGGGGTGGGTCCATTCACACACCTTTTCCAGAGCACAAAGCTTATGTTTGAGGGTTTACCTGGAGTACAGAATGCACAGAACAAATATGATGAGCCCAACAATGCTCTGACCGTCCCACCACTGCAGATATGGGGACGTCAGGACAGGTTCTTCTGTGAGGAGGATCACCACAGCCGTCTGGTTCTCTATTTCCAAAGGCGGGGGTGTCGGGGAGGCAATCTGCTGAAGGATGCTGAGCAAACTGGGGTTGCATTCTCTGTCTAAGGAAAAGAGAAAAACCAGGATCATTAAAGGACTTTTTTTTTTTTCATTCGCAGGTTTTAATTAAAATTACGGCTTCAGAGATGAAACGATAACCGAGAAATAAAAACACTGATGCTACAAGTTCCTACATGTTTCCTGATCCTCTGATTCACCAAAGAGAGGCCAGTAGTGAAAAGACAGGGAAAGGTGCACACAGGGAGACTGGCCAATCAGAGGCGAGGAAACATCCACTACCTCCAAACTCCAATATCTAAAAACCAGACAGAATTAAATTTATTTGATTTAGTAAGTGTGTCAGATAAATGCATCTAGACATTAAAGAAAAACACAATTAGAAACAACAAACCACAACTAGAACCAAGCTTCTCATGCAAGAGGGAGAGGAGCAAATGTGACGGAAAACGTCCAGCACGTTTCTCTTCTCAAAGGGACTGCCTCTCCCTGTGCTGCTTTTATTAAGAATTCAAGTGGGAGGTCACAATTTCAAGACAAAGAGAAAAAGTTCATTAGGGGGTGTCGTATAATGACCCATTTGGTGGATTCTAACTTCAAACAGTATTCCTTGTCTGCTAAGGACAGTGTGTCATACAACCCCCTCATCCTTGCTGGGGATGAAAAGCAGATGAACAAACACACAACTGTTTTCAGAAAAGGTAAAAAGGTCTATCTGAGTTAACATTTAAACAAATACATTAAAACAATGATAATAAAACAATTTCCTTCACAAAGTGCCAATTCACAACTGAGGTCACTTGAAGGAGAATCACAACAAATGCAAGAAAAACATTCAACTGAGTGAAACTGAGTCATTTCTTCTTGACCAAACCAGTACATCCAAATGATCTTTTTTTAAGATGATTGAAGTGAACAGTAGATTACAGGAGGAACTTTTGGTAAGGTCCCCTCCCCTCCTCCCCGTTGAGCATAAAGCTGGGTGATTGTGGAGAAACAAGTGAAATTGTGTTGAGCAGGTTTTCAAAGAGGCCCCACTTTGTCATGTGATCTGATGTATCCACTTTGAAGACCAAGTGACAGAGCACAGCTAAGCTCTGCTGTGTGATAAACATTGCTATCATAAACATTACATAAAGGCATTATTAGTTTTATTAAACACAAGTAAAATTAAATGTTTGTCACTGATTAGAGAATAAGATGCACAAAACCTCACAGTCTTCATGCACCCCCTTTTTGAAGCATGGCAGCAGCAGCATCATGATGTGTGATCTGGCCTGATAAACTAAAGTTAGCTGAGGTTGAACGTTGGCAGGTCTGAGATAAAGGTCTGTTCAAGTCTTCTAGATTGTCTGCAAGAGGTTTACATAAAAAACACGGGATTTTGGATTTCATGGAAAAGATCGAGCCAATGCCAAAAATTAAACAAGACTGAAAATCGGTCATAAATTCGAGGCTATTGTAACCCGTGCTGGAGTAGATGGCATAACTCTGGCAATTATTCACAAATTTTGTGGAACAATGAAGTTATTTGAAAAAAACATTTAAACGCCCATTCACTAGAGCCCTCTGAAATGGGGGGGGGATGCTCACCAGGCTCGTTGGTCATAGCAGACCAGGTCAGAAACATGGTGTACAGGGTAATGAAGGACGACTGCAGCAGACCTGAGCGCGGCTGAAACTCCTGCAGGAGCAAACAAGAGAGAATTTCATCAATCTGTACTTGAGAATATGAAGCACTTCAGAGTAGAGTTTTCTGTGTCCGAAAAAGAGGTCTGTTCTGCTGTACCTGGACTTTACGCAGAACAGAGACTACAGAGGCCATGATACACAAGAACAAGTTAAAGCTGATGAAGAACTTGTTGATGAAGCACTGATCCGGTTTGGTGTAGAAGACAAAGAAAAGCGCGACAGCAGTCAGCGACAGGGCGTAGTTCAGCATGGTGACGGTGAGCAGAGCTAAGAACAGAAAGAAAAGCAGAAAATGGGAATCATTACTTCAGCAACCAGAGGTCCAATTTTTTACAAAAATAGAAACATGAGGTGGATCTCACTAACCTGCATACCAGCCTCTGAAGCTGCCGCTCTCCATCTTCTGCATCCACGATTCATTCCAAGAGTGAGCAAAGTCCACCAGCAGCACCAGCTGGATCAGGATGAAGAAAAAAGCTCCACAGGAGCCTACAACAAACCACGCTGCAGAAGCACAAACCAGAAACAACCTTTTTCAACTTTTCTGCCACGGCCCGACTGACCCAAACTCTCAGCGTCTTACTGTAGGTGAAAGGCCTGTCCGGAATATAAAAGGCACCGACCATGATGGCTACCAAGGCAACAAACTTGAAGAACCAAAACCTGAAAACAGACTGCATGTAACTGCTCCGGTTCCACACTTTGACAAACCTTTCCTGATTACAAGCAGACGAGTGAACCTCAAACACTCGAACCCAGACTGGGATTTCATCCAAACATCCGTAGGACAGAAAAGCAGAAGTTATAAAGACAAACATCAGAATCCCTAACAGCCCAACAAATGTCTGCTCTGCTCCTTTGGTTTTTGTTACAAGTTTGCTTGCTTTTTAATGTTGGATTTCTTGTGAACCAGTGAGTATGTTTGGATTCTGTGTTGTGACACACAAGTTTGTGATCACCACAGGCTGTAAAAACTGTCCTCACTTTTCTTTAAACCTATCATGGCTTGCATTCTGCCTTTCAGAAGGTCGGTGCACAACTACTCTGGATTCTTTAAGTTTTGTTGTCTAACCTTGTCACCAATCAATCAGCCAATCAAAACATTACTATTATTTTTTAGCATTTTTAATACAATTCAAATAAATAAATTCAATTTAGCCATTTGTAAAGCTCTTACCCGTTGTGGATAGAAGCACGGAGGTCCCTGCTGGTCTTGATGTTTACCATAAGAATGCAGAAGCCCAGAAACCACAAACTCATGCCGCAGCAGACGCGGTACACCGCTTTATAACCCACAAGCATCTCACAGCGCAGGTGGGCCTGGAAAACGGGAAGATGGGGGCTCACTCCGTCCTCACAGAAGCCTGGAATCTGCAGGAATTTACAGGAGAGTGAGGTTTGTTCCTGAAGGAAACCTGAGACACTGAGCCACATTAACAGCTGAAGATGCTGAAACATTAAACGAAATGTAAAAAGCTATAATATTAAAAAAAAAATGCTTCAATTTACTTTTAATACTGCATGAGCTAAAGAAGTTAACCACAGGTCCAGAGTTACTTACGGGAAAAACCTTCCCAAACCAAAACTCCCTCCAAAGGCTGCAAAGTTAAATTATAAAAAAAATAATAATAATAATATACAAAAAAAAGTGAAACAAGTGTGAAAGCATCTGTTGGATAAAAACAAAATCTCTTGAATGAAATTTTGGTTTCTTAAAATTATTAAAATGATGCCTAAAATGAATAATTGATGATAAAGTTGCAAATGTTTATACTTAATTCCACTGAATGATCCAGTTACCAGGCAGAATTCTGTATTGATGTCATCAGCTCTAAGTTCCTGAACATGAAATCTATAGAAACCTTTAAAAAGGGCGGCCGTGGTGCAGCGGTAGGGATATTGCAGGTTCGATTCCCGCCTTGCCTCTGGTGGTTACAGGTTGAGGCCAGTGTTGGGCAGTGGAGCCACCATCAGTGTGTCAAAGTGTGTGTGTGTGTGTGTGTGTGTGTGTGTGTGTGTGAGTGGGAATGGGAGTATGATGTTGAAGCGCTTTGGGCCTTTCGAGGAAGGTGGACGGGCGCTATACAAGTATATGCTTGAAAATCTTTATAAAACTTTGAAATGTGTGACAAAATCATAAAGGGCTTTTAAAAAGAAGGTTGTAAAGATCGATGCTTTTAAGGACTTGAGGGTTTTCTTAATAATTATTTTCATTTTATACAAAAATACATAAATGAAGGCTCTCCATTCAGGCCTGTGAAGTTCTGCTAAATACAGGATTCAAGCAGCTTTCTGACAGAGAGAAGCACTACAGAAACCTCTCTCTGACAAAGAGAGAAAAAAAAGTGTTCCATTTCAGTGGAGCAGCAGTTGGGTTGGCAGCGGACTCACACTGACGTTTTAATCTCGAAGAGGAGAACATACCAAGATACTCATCCCCCCTAAAACCTTGAGAGACTTCGAACAAAGATTTCTTTCAAGTCCATCCTTGAATTTAGGAACACATAGCTAAGAGGCATGTCATGAAATATATGAGATATACCAAGAGAGCAGTTTGTTGGCTGTAATTTAAAAATAAGCATGACAGCGGGAAATGTGTGTTAGCGTGGGGAGGGCCGTCTTCATCCTGCAGGGTGATTGAAGTGACTCAAGTGTCATTCATGGGAGAGCCGAGTTCTGAGCTCAGTTATTGTGACATTGTCTATTTCTTAGTTTTAACTTATAGGGTAACTGGATTTTATCATCTAGAACTTAATAAAAAAAATCTGGTCATTCTAGAAAATCTAAAGAAATTTTGGAACAAATAGAGTACAAACTGAGAACAAATCGGGCAGTGTGTGGAAGAAAACTCGGGTGCGGGAATTTGCAAATACGTCGATACAATCTGTTTAAAACTAGTTTAAATTGTTTTACTTTAATGAAGATTTATGAGCGTGTCTGACATTTTTTTGAAACCCTTTATTTTACACCTACAGCATTATTAAAGTGCATTTAGATGAACTGAGATCCCTGGGGTAATTTTGCCAGGTTTTGGTTTGAGAGTCCAGTTTGAGATCTAAATTGTTTAAGCACAAAATGTTTGTTATGAAAAATCACAAGAAAATCAGATGTGTTTTATAATGAAATTCCTTCCTATACTTTCTTTTGACCATAATGGACAATCTTCATAAATCCCTAAGAAGCAGTTAGAGGCTACAAAGTATATTATTTTTGACCATACAACTTCCTCCATTTTCTAATGAAATGAATTTAGGACTGGTACTCTTTTGAGCTGCTGATCGACCCCCGGCGACAGCATGATGCAGGAGACAAGTGTGCCCAGCAGCAGGATGAAGGCGTAAACGATCCTGGTGACCGAGGAGTTCCTGCCTCTGGGACAGCAGCAGCAAACTGGACAGGGGGCGTTGCTGCACATGCATGGCATCTGGAGGAAAACCACAGGAGCTATCAGACAAACATCGGCAGGCAGGAAATGAGCGCACAATCACAATTCTACATGCAAAGACAAAAAGCAACCTTAGATTAAAGCAAGGCTTGTCAGACAACCTAAAGAAGGTGTCTAAGAGTGTATAGCGGGAAACATAGCGGCACACATTTCTCTTGTTTTCATTGTTGCCATTTTTCATGTCTTGTAAAAAAAATCAATTTTCCGGCTGGAGTGAATGTTGTGAAACTTTGAACTGACAAGCTGCTGACAACCCACAGCAAAATAGACAAACTTTCTTTTAAAACAAGCAGTTTTCTGCTTTTTTGGAGAAAATGTGGGATGAGTTCAATGAAACAACTCGGCCAAAGCTAGGGAAAGAGAAGAGTCAAATTTAAACCTTTAATTTTCTGTCACTGTGGGCTTCACCCTACCGTAGCATACGATACATGCGTTAAGGACACATTGTATTTTAGGTGGTTTTTAACACACTCTTGTAGCATTTTTTTTCTGATGTTGGAGGACATCTATATAGAAAATTAAGCTCAAAATTACATTTCTGAGTATTTCTTTATTCAAATCATTGTGAATATGGAGCAAACTATGTCCTGAAAAACAACACAGGTTTTTTGATTTGGCTAAAAATCACATACTTATATTTAAAAGAACCCTGAGAACGCTTTTACAACTTATCTAGAGATGACGGGAGTGAGAGTTAAAGGTCTTTAATGGTTGTTAATGCTATTCTGTGGGGTGGAAAGTGGAGCTAGATTAGAAAACAAGAAATCAGTCAGAACCTGATTGTTAAGGAGATTCTTGAGTCAATTCTCCTAATCAAAAACTTAGATTATCTGCATCCATCACTTTTGAAAGGCTCCTTGTGGAACCTGACTGTTTCCTGACAATGACAGCTATGATGAGATCTGAGACCTGAGTGAAGGTTTGATGGACTGGAGCAACTTTTGCAGACACTAGAAAGCTGGAACAAACACATGAACATCTTGATTTTTAGTTGCTATTTACAATACAATTCTGCAACAGGATTCTAACCTTCTTTGGTCATGAGCTTCAGAGATGACGGAAAGACTGAGGTTATAAATTTCTTCTGAAGGGCAGCTGGATTTGCTCTAGTGTCCGAGAGAAGATGTCCTTTATTCTCCCCCACATCAGATGGAGCCAGCTGAGGTGGTCAGGACGCCTTCTGATCTTCCCCCACTGCATGGGGATGTAAGGCAGTTCTTACATCCAATGTTTTTATCTTTCTGCTGGGCTGAGAAAACTCTGGTATCTCCTCAGACCAGCTGGAGAAGAGGCGGTCTAAAAGGGAATCTCGCTTTTCTCCTGGACCGGGATCTTCCCTCTTTTAGCAATGTGCGCTCCTTTTTTCAGCATCAAGGGGTGATGTCAAGAGATAAGGAGACCCAAGACTGTCAACAAGTTAATTCCTCTGCCGGGCAGACAAAGTCGGCTTACTTCCCTCACAGTCTGGGACGCGGGAAGTCATGCTGGAAACATGAGGCAGGAAAATGCTTCAGCCTGATCTGAACCATGAGGAAAACCCTCTCTCAAAATCAAAATCTCTCAAAATGTCTCAAAATCTAGTTTTCTAAAAATGTCCCAAAGAAGACACAGATCTGTCACATATTAATAAAAAAAAGAAAACAAAATGAAGTAAAACAGTAGCTTGTGTTAGGAAATATAACGTCAACATGTAAAAAAGAGGAATACGGTTTTCAATGCTGTATACGACATCGCTCTAAAGAAGACTGAAAATATTCATCTGACCTGTCACTCTGAAACAGTGTTCGATGAAGCTCCTCTGTCGCACATAAACACATTCTGGATTCCCCGCAGAGTTCATGCGGCACTAACTAACCAGTTAGGACTGATAATCCAATTAAACACGTGTAAGCCAGTATGAGCAGCTGACCCAGTGTGGTGATGTTAACCCTTTCTTCTGCTGTCAAACTGGAGCAACTGATTGATTATATTCACCAAATGTACTGTATCTAAATAATATTTTGATAAACCTGCTTTCCAAGCAGCTCATTTTATTGTTTGGAGTCAAGTGTGTTTTTGTAGGGATTGTGCTTCTGTTCATTTGTTCACCATCAATAGAAAATGCTCATAGATAACTTTAGTTTCCTTGGACTTTGATTTTTTTTTTTTTTTGGAATGGTATATTTGATTTTTGTTTTTTGTTACTGTTTTCCTTTGTTTTGTTTTTTTATTTGCATCCTTTTAATATTTAGTGCAGCTAAGGCTTGAGCAGCATACAGGAAAATGAACAATAAAATACACTAAATTAAACAGTAAGAGTGCAGTTTTTTTTAAACAAACACAGCAGTAATTGATTCTACCAGCTAATTGCCTCCAGCATATCTCTGATTTGTTGGGTTTTAGCAACAACAGGGAAATTCATGCTTTTGAGTCCTAAACCATAACCTTCACCAGCTTTAACCCTTTCATGCTGTACATACCATATAACCTTGGACTCTGCTTAATTTAACATAATTTTGAATAAAAGAAAACACTGAAGAATGTTATCTTTAATATATAATTGGAAACAGGTATTAAATGCAGTTCCCTATCAAACTAGTGATGACTGCATAGATTTGGGGATATAGTGTTGGTTCTGGTCTGGAATTTGGCAGCATCCTGAATGAGCTGCAGCTTTCTAATAGTCTTTTTCTTTGTAAAAGAGCAAAGAGTAGATCACCCTGACGGAGATGGACCAGCTTCTCTAAATTTGGACATGAGATCAGTGAGTCTTGGCCTTAATGTGAGCACTAAAAGTCCCTACAGACTGAGTCCATCATGACACCAAGGTTTCCAATTTGATGTTTGGTCTTGATTCTGCTAGAAATTTGCTATATGGTCTACGTGTTCTAAAAAACAATGAATATCTCTCATTGTTTACCTAAAGGAAGATTTTCATTCAAAGAATCTAATAGAACACAGTAGTTTGATGTCTGAGCCTCATAAAGCTGAGTGTCATCTGCATAACTGATTTGAAAAATTATGAATCTATATGATCAACAATGCCTTTTAACAGAGAAACTTTTTTTTTTCTAATTGACACTTTTTATTTTATGGTTCAAAAACAAAATCTCGTTGACATAACAACTTCTAACATGAAAAGTTGACCTTCTGGATATTTAGACTGTTTTTTTCTGTGTGGTTAAATAAAAGTGTAATTTTAATTTATTCAGACATTGTTTGAAGTCCTGTGAAAAAACGGGTTAGTGCGCACAAAGCACATCCCTCACTGTGGTTCACCTTCAGCCAATTGAAATTTACCTGACTTGGTAGAAGAAGCTTGTGATTGGACTTCTTTTTGTTTGCATCACAAACACATGAAAAGGAAAACAATAAAGAGCAACAGGAAGAGAAACTATGACAACTATTGCCGGAAATTGATTATTTGCTTCCTGATCAATTTGATGGCAACATAATCTTGTTCTTTGGTTTTCAACCACACCGTTTCTACTCTCAGCGCTAAATTGATTTTTTGACAAGTATCTGTATCCTTTACATCCCTAGTTTCTACTTATATGGACATTGCTGTGCTAGCATTCGATCACACCCAGCTGCAGCCTGTGGAAAACCTCAGAACTGATGTGAAGCAACTCCTACACCCACGCAAGGGGAACTAAGATTGTCTGATATGGTCAAGGACACGACTGTGCAGACTGAGAAAAATAATATGCCTCGGTGCAGACTTACATGTTGCCATTCTCTGTGCCCATTGCTTCAAGTAAGACTGAAAGATAAGTTTTGAGTCAGAGTATTATTGAATCATGCTGGGAAACTTGGGTACAAACAAACAGTAGTATTTTACAGTCCATTTTCTGAGCAGAGTTAATCTTCACAGTCGGCCAACCCATCCACAGCTGGGGTGGGCAAACTTTTTGACTCATGGGCCACAAAGAAATGTTATTCTAAAATATAACAGAAAGGCTGCACTAGGAACAATGCATGGGGAATTTTGGTAACCCACCTTCTTAAAAAAAAATACCATAGAATTTGGACAAAAACATGCTTTAACTTTGATTAAAAAATTAATAAGGAATATTTGTAAAGATAAATAAAGCATGTTTTTTTGTCTTAAGAGCTATGGCACTACTTCTTCATTGGACAGACCCCATTAACCATTCTGATGTTTGTTTTTCTGTAAAGCCACTTCTACTACTATAAATAAAATGTGATATAGATTAAAATGATTAACAGTCGAAAATCTGAATAATCCAATTTACATTTGTATGTGGAATATTTTTGCTGGTATTTTTTTTTTACGTATTCTACTTTACTTTTTAAGGTCCTCAAAGTTGATTACATTTGCAGAAATCACTGAACTTTATCGCTGTTAACTTTGAGAGGACATGTTTCTACATCATCTCTGATCACTTTCCATCACTTACACAGACAGAGAGGATCCTCAATGCAGCTCCCATGATGATGGATCTGGATCTGGATCTGAACGGAATCAGGCGCTCCTGCGCAAAGGTCTATTCCTCCTGAGTCCTGGTCCCGGGTCCTCTGCGCCTCTTGGAGTTTTCAGAACTCTGAGCCCGCCGAAACCGAACGTTCCGGATCCACGAAACACTGATGGAGCATCACGCGTGTTCTGTTTGGCTGTAATTTCATTTTTTCCGCTCCAGCGTCAGTCCGCCCGGATCTATGGAAAGCAGGAAGCGCCATAACTTTTGGTTCAAGCCTGTTTTCACACACATCACGCTAAATACTCTCTTCAGGAGGAAAATATTCCAAAATGTTGTATTTAATTCGTTCAACATAGTTTTAGGGCCACTAAAAAAAATTAAAAAATAGTTAATTTACGAGAAAAATTCTTGTAAAATTACGACTTTGTTTAAATCTCGTAAATTTTCCAGATTAAAGTTGACGTGAGCACACAGTGCAGCAAGTGTACACTAGAGCAGACCAATTAAACATAAATGAACAGGTAAACTGAAAGTTTATTGACAACGTTACACATGTTTGGATTCAATTTACGACTTATTTACAGTGGTTTGCAGGATCTCTGCAGGCCGTTGATGAAGACATCGGTATCGCTGCAGCTGTCTACTTAAATTCTTTCTTTCTCCACGAACGACAAGCTCTCTAAGTCTATGAGACGATTCTGTCCAAAGAGCCCCAGTTTTGTGCATTTTCAACGTTCTTATCCTAATGCAACAGACTATTTTCATTCTTTTTTATTGTTTTGTGTTCAAACGAGACTTTTCATTTGGAGGAAAAGAATGTATGTAACACTATTTTCATTCCCCTTTAGTGTTTCTTGTGCGCATGTACTTTATAGTACCAGAACATTTTTCACTGACATTTGAAATCATATCAAACTAAAATTTTCATCAATATTTTTCAACAATTGTATGTGAACCAAATGGCTTTCTATAAAAGACAATAACAAGACAAGTCAAAAAATATCAAAGAGAAACTGTTTAAAAGACAATTAATTTTGTTTACGCTCATTAAAATTGACAATTAAATATTCTTAGACTGCACTGAAAAAGCTGTAGGAAAATACTGTGGTTAAATGTCTTCAAAGTTTAATAGAGTCCTAAAAAAACAAATGTAAGTAGATGAAGAAACAAAAACAGGACTTGCCAGTTTTCCAATAAGCCATGAAAATAGCACAATGACAAAATCATACAAAATTAGGAATAACAGGATTTAAAATATGGTGTAAACAATGTTGAGAAAATGTACATTTACCCAAAGTTTTTGAGTTTGTTAGTTAAAATATATGACCAAATCATAGTTTGTAGAAATGCTGACTGTTTCTGATGTTTTCTTTAACTTATATTTTCATAGTTTTTAGTTGTAAGAATTGTTAGACACTGTTTTTATTATGAGACAAATTTGCTGCTCCAAATGCGCAGACATTTATCTGCACCTAGAAGCAGCCGCTCCAAAACAAACCCAGATCTGATTTTTTCTACTAGGGAACCCAAGGCCCCAGACATGCAGGTAGGGGAGAAAACGAAATCCTTTAAGTGTGTGTGTGTCCCGAACAGCATAACTGACGTTATTTTCAGTATGCAGATTGAATGCAACCATCTTTTGCTCACTCCTTGTGCAAGTAAACCTCTAAAAAACATGTTTTTGACTCTTGAGTCTTATTGAATCTTTCTGTTTGTCTGGAAAACTGGGTACAAACTACAGTAGTAGCATTTTTTACTGTCCTTTTTCAGAAAGAGTTGTTGATCAGAGACCCACATTTGAATCTGCCACCTTTGATCTAACAAAGGGGCTACGTGGACGTTCACACCAAATACAGGCTAAACTGACACAAAAGCATTTTTAAAAAGCTGGATAACTCCTTGTTCTGAGCTAATTTTGTGAAACTTGTCTGGAGGAGGTTCGAGTTTGTATGATCTGCTCATTTCCATATTTTGTTGAAGTAATGATCAGAAGGATACAACTGAATATTCTGTTTGATATTGATGTTCTTACTTTCTTTTTAAGAGATTCATCAACTAGAACTCTGAAACTCCAGCTCCCTCTTATGGTCACAGTGTTCACAAACTCCTGACTGACCTTTGATTCCTTTATCGTACATGCTAAATGTGTTGTATCAGACTGTGACGAATCAAACTGTATTTATTCAATAACTGTGTAGTATATAAAACTACATAAACAATTTGTCTTTATAGTAGTTCTTGCAGAACAAAATAACAATTCTTGCGTTGAAAAACAGTGATCTGTCTGTCTCAGGATCAGCTCCACAATAATTACAGTATGTAACCTCACCTATAAAGCTAAATAGGCCTTAAAAATATTAATGATTACCTGATGCTGATACATCAGGATAGATGGTAAAATGTTTGTATTTGTTATTCATGTATACTTTATTATTTCCAATTTCTTCTGTAACTATTTATCAAAAACTGATCCATGTATAGATACTTGATGTATAAATTATTACCAGCAATATTTGATCGGCAATTTGGAATTTGACAAACACTTTAAATAAAGTTATTTTCAAAAACTAGGCGGACATGCGCACTAGGTCTTGTACGTAGTGCGTGCGCGTTCCCGTGATGCAGTGGTAAACATGGCAGCAGCCGCCGGATCAGGTAGTACAGCTTTCCCGCGCCCGTACTTTTGTCATTTTTATTTATAAGATAATATGGTTTGTTTGTTTGTTCATCTTTTGCTCTTTCTGTTTAGTCGTAGTGCTCACTAATGGTCACCCAGTTTCCGGCGCCCGAAACGGGGTTAAATTTCAAGATTTCTGGGGTCAGAAAATGATTTTTCGCTGTTAGCTTGCAGCTAAGCGGCTCTCTGTGGGGAAGCAGACCTCCCCTTTCGTAGCTTTCTACCTCTTTTTCGGCGGATTCTGTGGCTGTAATGACTAGACGACGCGAAAACCTGTGGTTTGTATGGCAGATGGTCCTTGGCCTGGGTTTGGGTGGCCGCAGCGGACGTGGGTGTCGCTTGGTTAATTGTTGTTCAACCGGAGACGCAACATTCCTGACTAAACTTACTGCTTCAACCTGCTGCTGCGTCCATCAGTGGTGCGCTCACCGTTTAGGGCTAAAACATTCAGGATAGGGCCCACAACCTCACACGACACGTGTGAAGATTATATGCTATCTTATCAATTTGCATAGCGCAATGTTTAGGATGTTAACAAATGAGGTTTTGTCCATTCATGCTCCATTAATAATGTATTATAATTTACATTTAATGTCGTTTATTTCTTTTGCGTTATCCATCCATCATTTTTCGCTTGTTTCCTTTTGGCGCGAATGGCGTACCTGGTAAAGCACTGAAGGTCTGTGCTCCACAACTATCTAGTTCAGGGTTTTACAGACATTTTCAACTCGTCTCTTACCCAAGCCAGCATCCCACCCTGCCTGACATCGACAACATCCTCCAGATCCCTAAAAAATCTCTCAGCCGACCGAACCGTAGCACCGACCTGTTCAACCCCCACCATAAACCCGCATCAGTTTGCATACAGGTCATATAGATCCACAGAAGATGCCATTGCATCTCTGCACTCGGCCACCTGGTGCACCAGTACGACTAGACTACTATTCATCAAACAGAGCTCTAGGAAGGCTATCATCCCGGATATTCTGATCCCTAAATTGTCCAACCTTAAGATCCCACCCACTACCTGGATTAAGGACTTTCTAACAAATCGGCCCCAGAATGTGAAACCTGGCTCCCATCTCTCCTTCACTCTCACCACTGGCTCCCCCCTGGGCTGCGTTCTGAGTCCACTCCTCCACTCCCTCTACACATCAGACTGCAGACCTGTCCATCCCGGCAACACAATCGTCAAGTTTGCAGATGACAACAACAGTGGTGGGTCAGAAAGCAGGAGAGGACGAGACGGCCTGCGGGGATGAGGTCCTGCCTCTGAAAAAACGGTGCTCAGCCCAACCACCTGACACTTAACTTGTCCAAGACAACTCATCCTGGACTTCTTGAAATACAGACCTGACCCTCCATTCCGTTTAGAAATGATGAACAAGTTGAGGGAGTGAATTCCTTCGGAGTCCACATCACAGCAAACATCTCCTGGGCCAAGAACACAGCAGCAGGGGGGTAAAGAAGGCTCAGCAGTGGGTTCACTCTTTGAGGAGAGGATACTGAGAAAAGACCACCCAGTTGCTAGTGACTTTTTACTGCCCCGGCATATACAGTCTTCTGACTTACGCCCTGACAGTGTGGTACTGCAGCTGCACAGAGGAAGAGAAAAATCTGTTGCAGAGGGTCGTGTGAACAACAGAAAAGATCTCAATAAAGCTCAAAGCATCACCAAAGACAGTTTTGGTCCCAGACGTTGTCCTCTGGGAGGCGATGCAGGTCACTATGAACAAGAACAGACTAAGCCACAGCTCTAGCCCTGTTTATCTGTCTGTTTTTTTTTAACTTGTATGCAAATGTATGAAGGAAGCAAACTCAAGATACATATGTAAATAAACATGTTTGCCAGATGGTTTCCTTTGTCAACCGGGTGTCTTGAACGCTCAGTTCCTCTGCAAATAATCGGTGGCTCACACACTTTCTGACGAAAAGGTAGTTTAACAGCTGCAGAACATCAGTCACACAGCTCCAGTTCTGCTGCTGGTGGTGCTAAAGGTTCTGGAGACAATGACTGAATGTTCTGCGTACTGTCAGACGGAGACTTTCTTAGTCAATAATAGTACCCTGCTTTAGTACTGTGTCTGAAACCTATTCATCAGCCACCTAATCATGTTTATCAGGCCAGTCATTCAGCTGTAATAGTTCTCCGTACAGTTTTTATCATCTACATTCCTCAGATACTGGAATGTGTGGCTGCTGTGAGAAGGTAAAGTTGCTGACATGTTTGTCTCTCTTGAAGGCATCACGGTTCCTCGCAACTTTCGGCTGCTGGAGGAACTGGAAGAAGGGCAGAAAGGGGGTGGAGACGGAATCGTAAGCTGGGGTCTGGAAAATGACGAGGACATGATGCTGACCCACTGGAATGGAATGATCATCGGTCCCCCGAAGGTGAGCTGCACTCCCCAACACCCGAAAGCCCTCGTCCCCAGCGGGCCGGAGCTCTGCTCAGGTTTCTGGTAGTAGGTTAGGAGCATTTACAGTGAAGTGAGAAGTGGTGTGTAGACAACCGAACCACAGATGGAATGGGGCAAACACACTGGTCAGGACAGACTGAGCTGGCATGTTTGCAGTCATGGAGACTCTTTTGTGTCTACAGGTGTGAAGGTTGGGTCACATTTTTGGCCCAACTGTATCTGACGTTCTCTAGATCAGTGTTTTTCAACCAGTGAGTGTGCCGCGGGAGATGGTCAAGTGTGCCGTGGGAAATTGCCCTCATTAACTGATCTAAAAACATTTGCGATCTCCAGGAAATCAGCTCTTTGTTCATCCAAACAGGCCCTGATAAAACACTGAGTAATTGCAAATATAAAATCGATCGATACAGACTGCGTCTTTGCTTCTTTTTTTTCTTTTTTTCTGGATGCTGGTGTGCCGCGGGATTTTTGTCAAGGTTAAAGTGTGCCGTGGCTCAAAAAAGGTTGAAAAACACTGCTCTAGATTAGAAAAGAGACACCCCCTTCTTCACATTCGGTGTCTGCGCCGGTTTGAAAAATCCTACATATTATCTGTGAGTTCAGGGCATTTCTTTTTATTAGTCCATAATCTGCTGTGTTCCTCAGTTGCTGAGTCATCCACCAACTTCATACCTGCAGTAGGTGTCTCCACACCCAACCTTTCTTTCATTATGATTCAATAAAAATCCACAACAGTTAACCCTGTTTAACAGAAAACAAAACGGATTTCCATAGTTCTATTTTTGATCAAAGATTTTCCACATTTCGGTAATTTGACTAAGGCAGCGTCAGCCAATGAAAGCCTGTGATCATTACTTCACAATTGGAGTTTGATCTTTATGATTCTACCTGTTGTCTGATGGAATTGCTCTGTGACTGGGTTGTAGATATTAGAGGAAGTTCATTCATGAAGCTGACGTTGTGAAAAGAGCACACATGGACCCTCGATCTGTCTAATTTTGATTTCAAGACAAAAACCTTTGGAATCAGGCTTTGAGGAAGTTCAACCCTAAATGTTTAAACGACTGAATCTGCTGGAGAACTATGATGATACTTTCCTGTTTTTTGTATCAGTGCCACTACGTCCATATTTGCTCTTTGTCTTATTCTATTGTCTGATGCTATGAACGGTTTTCAGGCAAAGAAGACGCGTTTTTTAATCTTCCTTCAGCAGATTTAAAGGAAAGGAAATTCTACCAAAGCTGGACAAGCTTCCCTATGATGGCTGCCCGCCCCCCCCAAGTGTTGATGTTGTCATTTCCTGACTTGCAGACGGTTTATGAAGGCAGAATGTACAGCCTGAAGATCGACTGTGGCTCCCGGTACCCAGAACATCCACCTCACGTGCGCTTCGTCAACAAGATCAACATGACTGGTGTGAACAGTTCAACCGGAGTGGTGAGTCCTTTCTTACTCTGGGTCAGGCCCAACTATCAGGCCGATTCATTTTACCGTATCCGGACTGGTCTTTTTTATTAACCAATGGTCTGATATTGGACTGTTAGTTTTTTCTCAGGTGCAGCCGTTCTGCTCTGTTTCCAGCGTTGTCACATTGTCTCACACTGTAGAGCCATCCTTTCACCTTATCGCCCCCCACCACCTTTTAATCTGACATCTCCCCTCATCATGGACCAACATATCATTTTACATTTGGTTTTATATGTATATTGTTGTTTAATTGATTAGCAAGATTCCATCTGAATTGTATTTAGCTCCACTTTTATCACGTATCACGCCCATTTCACCCCGTGGTGAAACGACAACAAAGATCCTTGAAATCCGTGACATCTTCCAGTATGCGGTCGTGCAGTGTCAGTGTATCCTGGCCCTTTGTTTGGTCCAACATTTTAGCAATGGCTTTCTTGCTGTATTTCGTTCTGTTAACCCCTCAAGATTTTCACTCTTCGTACTTCTAACCTGAATCTGGAGGTTCATCTTTGGTAAATGGTAAATGGTAAATGGCGTATACTTATATAGCGCTTTCTACCTTCTTACGAAGGCCCAAAGCGCTTTACAGTCACAGTCCCATTCACCCATGCACACACACATTCACACACTGGCGGCGGCTCCGCTGCCGAACACTGGCGCCAACCTCCCACCAGAGGCAAGGTGGGGTTCACATGGGCGTGCAAGGCGGGAATCGAACCTGCAATCTTACGATCATGAGTCGACCACTCTACCGCTGCACCACGGCCGCCCCTATCCTCACTGCAGGTTTGTTTGTCCTCAGGTGGACCTGAAGTCCGTGCCGTCTCTGTCTCGGTGGAAGAACTCCAACAACATCAAGATGGTTCTGCTGGAGCTGCGGCAGCACATGATGTTGAAGGAGAACAGCCGTCTGTCGCAGCCGCCAGAAGGCCAGGTGTTTCGCAACTGAGGCTCCTGCTGCTCCCCAGCAACCCCGCCTCTGTCTGTCACACGTGCGCACACCCACCACCAACCTTTCTCCCCTTCTTTTTGAGGAGGGGTAATGCAGAGGAGCCTCCTCCATCCCTGCTTCCTGCGTGGAGGCTTCATTTTGACCAAACTTGTCCATCAGGACCCCCCACCATTTGGCCAGCGTGGGTTCTGTGACGTCTGTGTTCTGCTGTAGATCATGAAATGAGTGAATGGATGCAGCTGCTAAATCTTCACATCAGATTACGCTTTACATTTCCAGAAGGGTTAAAGGTCTGGATTCTTAAAAAAGAATAAACAAATCTCCCCCCACCGACATCTCCACATTATTGATCTCCCTCCCTCCATACTGAGTTTGACCCCCGCATGTTCACTTCAGAGGAAGAAACAAAGCTGAAATGCGGTGTTTGTATCAGCAGGACCATGGTGCCTCGTCCTTTCCCGTCTCTGTGCCATCAGTGCTCTGCTGGGGGGCAGTTTCTGTTCTCTGTTTGGGGATCACCACTGTGTTCTGATGCGTGTGCAGAAGGGGGCGCTGTGAC
This sequence comes from Oryzias curvinotus, assembly GCA_023969325.1. Taxonomy (NCBI): domain Eukaryota; kingdom Metazoa; phylum Chordata; class Actinopteri; order Beloniformes; family Adrianichthyidae; genus Oryzias; species Oryzias curvinotus. Next base: position 23,788,916 of record CM043710.1, read on the forward strand.
TCCTGTTTACTGTTTGTACTTCCTTGCTTTGGTCTGGGCTGCCTGTGTTTCTGTACGCCTCTGGATGTTTATTTTCTAACTGGGTGAATCTTATCAGGGTGACGGTGTCCTGTCGCATGGTTTCATTTGAATTAAACATTATTACTTTTGCACAAATGTCTCATTATTGGCAGTGGAGAAATATTAGGATTTCACCTGACAAAAATAATTTTTCCCTCTTTCATGTCAGAAAATGAATCCATACATTAATAAGATCAACATCAGACTTAATAAATCCCTAAGTCGTGTGTTATTGTCCTTCAAGGTGCATGTTGAGGGATGCCTGACTGTGATAGCGCACACATTTTTACCTGGATGAGTTGCCTCTTAATGTATTTGTGGACGATCAAACCTTGTCTTGATGAATCTCACCCTAAACCCTAAACTGGCTCCTGCTTGTTCTGCAGGAGTCCATGAGTAAACTGGACATGAAGCTTCCTTATGTCCTTGAACAGATGTAGACTAAAGATTTCGGGTTTCACACTAAATATCAGCCTAAAGGAACAAACTTTGCAGAGAATTTCATCACCCAGGAACATGTGACACAAGGAACAAAAGTTAAACACAATGAATGAATCTTAAGTTAAAATAGCATTTAAACTACTTCAATGATTTTGTAGTTCATGAAACTTCTCCTAAGTCTATCAACAACAAGTTAAAGTTATAAAATGCTATTTTTTAGGTCACTTCTTAAAAAGAAAAAGCAGAAGCATTAAGGCACAATACATAATTTCCATCAATTAATGTCAGAAAACTTTTCAAAGAAACACTAAGAGACATAAAACGATGATTTTAAATTGTTGTTTTATTGTCATTTTATGAATAAACAAATGACAAATGTGTTCCAGTATTTTCTGAATAATGTGACCCTTTCATAAAAAATGTGACCATTTAAACAGGCAGACTAACTGATCACAGGTTCAAAGACATCAGTGATGCTGATTGGAGGATCGACTTTTGTTATGGCTGCATATCCCTCTTACTTCTCTTCAGGGGGAGCAAACATTTTGTTCTGGCCTGTTTTAGGACCTTCTTTTTGTAATGATCCTTTGGTCAATAAAAATAATAAGACAGCACCCAAAATACAGGAGACTGGGCTTAGTGGCAGAAACTCCAAATTTTGAACAAATTCTGAAGAAAAGGAGAAAGGAAAAAATGATATCATGAGGAAGAAATATAAACTTGTATCAACACAAACAGAAACAGCCCTTTTTCTGAACCAACAACTTTTCATGATAGGGAGAAATGTAAACGGGAAACTGAGACAACACAACATTTAATACTGGAATCTCTTAAAAGTTTTATATTTTAGTTTCTTTTATTAAGTATACTTGAGTATAAGTACTTGTAGAGCAAGTCTACTACAGACTTAGAGAGACTTACAGAGACATATACGTGTGCATGTATAGTATATACTTCTATTTAGAATAAATTGTAACATTATACATTTACAATATATAGATAGTACATAAAAATACATCAGAGAATATTCAAGGACAAATGGGTACACTGAAGGTAAGCTGGAATATACACAACATGCTAAGTACTGCAGCTGCTTAAGAATTTTAATTAGGTTGGAACATAAAGTTGTTAAGGAGAATTTCGGTGATGTGATACTAGAAAATGAGTTGGAGGGGGAAAGAAACACCATCCTAACCCTCACAGCAGACTGGGTGGTCACGGAACCACAAAGCTGTTTGCCAACCGCCAGTAAACCACAGAAGAAGAAACTGGAAAAATAACTGAAAACTTGGACCAGGTGTGAAGCAACAGCAGCGATCAGCTTGATCCATGAAAACTCAACCAAATGGACACCAATCCTCAACTCACATTGATCACATTTCAAATGACAAAAGTTTGAAAAACATTCAATGTCTAATTTGTATCCATCCATCTTTTAAAGCCACAGATTCCCTTTTGGGGTCACAGGGATGCTAGAGCCCATCACAGCTTCTGTTGGGGTGAAGGTGGGGGTACACCCTGGATGGGTGTCAGTCTGTCACAGTGCCACACAACCACATACACACTCACATTCACACCAAAGGACCATTTAGAATCTTCAATATAAAAACCTACAAAGCATGTTTTTGGACTGGGAGAGGAAGCTAGAGTGCCTGGAGAAAATCCATGCATGCACGGGAAGAACATGCAAACTCCAGAACAGACCCAGCTAGGATTTGAACCATGACCTTCTCACTGTGGGGTGAGAGTCCAAACATTGGACTACTGTGCAGCCCTGTATCTGATTTCATGGTTAGATTTTCAGATTAGCTTAATTTATTACTACTTTTTCAGATTCAAAGATTTCAGGAAACCATGTGTAGCCACAGGGTCCAAGTCTGGGTTTTGCTGTGCCGGTCCCCAGCCCGGACAGAATGCGGGGTTGAGTCAGGAAGGGTGTCCGGCGCCAAACCACCTGTGCAAATCAGTAAAAGCTGATTGGAAGTTTATGAAGGAACTCAAGGTTACCTGAGGGGTACAGATCTGTCACTGTTTGTTATGACGATACAAATTTGAGAAGTGTGTGTGGGGGGGGGGCCAGACTGGATTCAACTTATTGCCTTCACCACACCCCCTCTGCTCTGTGTGAATGGAGAGGATAAATGGCTTCTTTCAGGAGGGTGAAGGCTTGGTCCCCCCGCTCCTAAACAGGCCCCGTCATTCACACCCTTCTCAGGACTTTTCTAAAAGTTTCTTCTCTTCGCCACCCCCGCCACCCCACACCCCCACCCCCTCCTTCGCAGTCCTGTCAATACAGGCGTTTTCCCAGAATCATCATCAGTCCACACAAACAGACCTCAGTCTGATGCCGACCCCCCCTTCACCGTCCCACCCCAGCATGAAAAACCTGCTTTATGCGTGAATTGCGTTGCTTCCACACAGACGCCTTCATTCAGACATTTTTGAATCTGCATGTGAACTTCTGGATTTGAAAGTGACGCTGGAGCAATGACCCCACGCCATCCCCTCCCACCCACACACCCCCTACCCATGCACAGAGACACACCACACTAAAATAAGAGAACTCACACACACTTGTTCCGATTTACTTCTTGATTTTATCTCTTTCTCGCCACTGGATCGTCTGTTTGTCTGCAACACAGAGTCCATGCAGCTTTAAAGGAAACATCCTTATCTTCCCCTCCATCAGAAATGAATGTGACAATGTTGCATCTTCATGGTGGTGATTTGATGAATATCTGGTCAGAAATGGATGCTTTTAATACAGGAACATTTAGTCTGGAGTACAGAGATGTGTTTGATGAACTTCCTGGTAAACTCAGGCCACTCCCCCACAAAACACTTACAAAAGTTCTTTTTTAGACATCCCTCAATCAATCCTCAATCTCTTAGTCAAATATTCCAAAAAGGTGAAGCTGGTCAAATTAATCATTAGGATGGGAACATCTGACTTCATCCAGCATTAAAAAAAGAATCCTTTTTTTTTTAAAGAAATCATAGGTATGTTGAAAAATTGACATGATTCATTTGGAAAATCAACAAGAACACATTCATATGAAATCGTAGTGTTTAAAGTAACCAAAACTTCTTTTTATCCCAGTAAGAAAAGAAAAAAAAACTCAGATATTGGTTCCTTTTGCTTTTGTAGTTTTATTTTCAGAGATTTTTGGAGACCTGAATGTTTAGACTGCCTAACCAGACACAGAAATTGTGAAAAAAAGTGAATGGTAACCTTCAGACTGTTCCAGTTTTAGACTGAAGAAGATAAAACACACTGAAAGACATGGAAATAGTTCAAACTGGCATCAGAGCTGCTTTAAGCATGTAAAGTTTGGTGAATAAACTCATCTTTAATCAACAACAGAAGCTTCTTTCTGAGAGACAAAAACTAAATGATGCAACTTCAGCTCACTTTGACTTGTTTATTTCCATTGCTGATTCAAAAATTTGACAAAGTAGGACCAAAGACCTGAGGCTTCATTTAAACGTGTCTCCTGAAAATGTTTGCATAAAGTAGTTAGATATGTGTAAATGTAGATGTTCATAAAAAAATGTGTAAAAACTAAAATCATTTTTACAAATTTTAAAATTGATTTAGAACCCTAAGTAGAACAGTAAAAGGTTTCCACTGCAACATTAGAGACGTTTAACAGCAAAAAAATAAAAATACTCAACAGTAAAGAGCAACATAAACAGACATAACATTGCATTTGTACTTTGACCAATTCATTTTTGTGAGCACTTAAAAGTCATTCATGAACATGATGGAACAGAAATGACTGAATACATTTTCCAGTAAGTAAATATGCTATGATGCAATTTAATACATAGCAACAAATGACTAACAACTATAAATCTGAAGGAGTGACAGTCTGCAAGGTGCAATAAAAAGCAGCTTTGAATGTAAACATACATTTACATGTTTAAATTAATTTCCTTTCAATTAAAATGTGTGAAGGTAAATCAAGGTAACTGCTGATTATTAGAATAGAATAGAATAGAATAGAATAGAATAGAATAGCATGCCCTGATGGTCTGGAGGCCTGTTCAGTGCGTCCCTTTCCTTCTCTTGCAAGGCAGCTGGGATGGGTTACCTCAGCTTCACCCTTTGGCGTTATAACCTGTACAGTGACATTTAAAATGTCTAATTCAGTCCATGTAAGAAAAATAGAAATTTGAAAATGAATGGTATTATGTACATAAAACAAACAGATTAGGTTCCAAGATACTGAGATGTTTTTATGAGGAATGTAAAAAATGAGTTAACCCCTTAAAATATAATGCACATGGATTTATATATGAAGACTAAAATTTAAGCGATAAATAAATCACTAAAGGCAACAATTTATGAAGACTAAAGGTTTAAAATTAAAAACTGTTTTTCTAGCTTTTCTGTGTTTTTTTGAGTATTTTTATGTAGTATAATTATTAATCTCATCCTAATCTTCTTAGAGACCTATCAAGCGGAGAATTTAGAGTGAATTAATCGGTTAATCTGTCTGACCTTTATAAACACTTAAATCCAACAAACAAAAAGAATCATCCGATTCTGTTCAAATATACTTTACTGACCCTGATGTGTGAGTTAACTATCAGAGGGATCTGGGCGTGAAAGGGATGAATCATAGCTGAGCTCAGAAGGAGCATGACTGAACACTCAGCCAAGGAACCTGACTGTATCCCTGATTGTATCTTTGCTCCTCTGTAATCTGGAACTTTGTGTCCTGTTCGTGGCCTGTTCTCTTGGAGGAAATTGATGAACCTTCAGGTTCAGACCTGGTCTTGATGCATTTCTGCTGCTGGCCTGCAGGGGTCTCTTAAGCACGTGTCAGTTTATTGACCATTGTGTTACGTTCAGAAGCTCATGGAAATATTTCAAGTCACCACAACAGGTGAGCTTTGACGCTGTTTTTTTTATTATTATTAGGACGACAGATAAAATCCACACATTTCTGCGACTTTTAAATAAGTTCAGGCTCTTAAATGTAAACTGGAAATTAGAAGAAAAATATAACTTTACGGAACAACAGTTAGGGGTTGTATTTCTCTTTTACTTTTAGACACGCACAGATGAAGACAATAATGAATCAATACAGGAAAAAAAAATATTTTTATACATTTCAACAATAAAAAAAAATATGGAAAACACAACGTTGATTTGTAGATTTACGGTCAGAAGAGAATAAATTACTCTGAGTCGGTTTCACACATTTTCTTGTCAATAACTCGGCTGTGAATTCAAGAAAATCGTAGTTTTGGTTTTATATACTGTTAAACATATTTTAGATTGTCATTACTTGCATTCGTGAGTGCAGAGCATGTGTAAAATCCGGGGCACATGTGAACGCAGCACGTTTGGGTCAGGCCCCTTTTTGTCGCCACGGGGAGCGGGGCGCGCGGAGTCTCAATACAGCCGCGGCTGCTGCGCTGCTTTACGGACGCACGCACGCGGGGTCACAGAGCTGCTCACGGACACCGGACCTGTGGAACTTCACCGAGCGGCTCTCCCGGAGGTTTAGCTGGGTTCGGTTGAGAAAGTTTAACTCTAGCGTGGAAACGTTTAGGTTTTCAGGAGCAGAGTTGGAGCGAGACGGGGGGGTTGTTTAGTCGAACCTCGAGGAGGAAAGTTCTCCGCTCTGGGGGTCATTCATCTGCGGATAAACCGAAGTAGCGGGAACCGAGCGGTGAGTTTCAGCCCTCGGGTGTTTTTTTCTGACTCTGCTGGCATTTGACAGGGAAAACTCCAGCGGGTTGAGTTTTCCCACTTGTTCCCATTCTGAGCTTAACCGACCGGTGATGTGATAGCTGATGTGAACGTATCAGCCCCCCCGCTCCGTTTTAATCACCGTATCGATCCCTGTCGGGAAGTAGGCGACCGCCTTCCCCGGGTCGAAGTGACCCGCCACCATGGACCCAACCACTTAGCAGCAGAACCGGGTTCCTGTAAGCTTGAACAGCCGTTCTGTCATTTAGTGATGGTGGACTGAGACCTGCGATATCCCAGCAGCACACATGAACTGAGTTTAAACAGTCCCCTAACCTTTGGTACTTATACTTTGATGATTAGTTTGCGAAAATTAAAGTGAAGTCTTTTAAAGTCTTTTATCCCAAAGGTTTTGTATGGAAGACGCCCACAAACCTTTTAAAATGATCCTGATCATGTGTGGGATTCAAACCAATTCAAAAACAACTTTATTTAAATCTGAAAGTACAATCAATGTTTTTCTTTTTTGTTTTGTTAGGGAAGCATATCTAAACAGTGGTTAAGGAGGAAAATTAGCTTTTTCTAAATATACAAACAAGAGAAATAAATTACGATTATTGTTTATCTTCCTCTAATATGGCATAAAAATGATAACTTTTTTTTTTCCTTTTTGTGTTGTCTAAAAGGAAATCAATAAGTTTGTTGCAATGAAAAATGAGTTGTTGTTTTTTACCTGGTTAGTATTTATACAAACATGTGTGCCTGTTTTAGTCTAATTATCATTCAAGGGCTTTTCCCTTTTCTTTTCATTCCAAAAAAAGGGTGTTCCAGGTATCTTTGTCTTCCTTCTAGGGACAATGACTTCACTTCTTCCATTTATGTGCATCATATTTCCAGTTTTTGATGCCTTCAGCTGTATGATGGAGTCTGTTGTAGGGCTGGGTTTCACCGCCAAGCTACACAATCTGTTCCATATTCAAATGTACTATATGATTTGTTTACTGATTCAACAAGATTTTATTTGGTTGAGGAATTCCTACATTAAAGCTCAAAAGTCTGTTTACTTTAAAGAAATGCAAGAAATTGCTTCAGACTTTTTTGAATGGACATTTTCTCACTTAATTCAAATAAATATATTCTTGTTTTCTCTCCTACCCTGTCCTAATATGGATAGTCTGCCACTGTACTTACTTTAAATCCTCCTGAAAGTGTTACTTTGTTATTCCCACATCAATGTTATTTTTACATAAAGAGTACAGTACTTACATGTTCTTGTTCTTCCATAATGTTGAAAAGTTTGAGTTGAGACTAGTTTCACACAGAGTATGGATTGTATATATGTTTTGTTTATTCAGTTAATATTTATTTGGCATCACTGGAACAACAAAAGTAGTTATTGTGGATAAACAAAATTTTAATTCTTGAATAAATGAATGCATTTTCAATTTTTTTTCTAGATGAAATAATGTTTTAAAAATGTATGTTTTTTTTTTACCTTGGAAGAACTGACTCTTTGTAATATGTTTATTCTAGCTGTTAGACGTTTGAATAGCTTGCTGTAACGTGCAAATGTGGAGGGGCTTAACTTTCATCTTTCGTTGCTTGGAGGCACAAACTAAGCCGTTGTGTTCAGTCTGTTGGGTGAGGTGTGGCCACAGCATGATGGGTTTCGAGTGATTAACTTACATCTACATCAGTAAAACAGATTTATAGTCCCAGCTTTGTGCTGTAGCGTCATTGAAAAGTTCAACATTCCTGTTAAGTCAGGATGAACTTCACCCTGACTTATCTCTGCTTAATGAAGGCTGTCAGGTGGATGGGAAGGAGGATATTTTTGCTTTTTCAAAAATATATTTTCAAACTATGCAAGGATGTAGATTTCACTTCCATCTCTCATTAACAGCTCTTTGATCATCTCTGTATGTTCGAGTGAAACTTAAAGACTCATTCCAGTGATGTTTGTTTTGGGTGTTTTTAACATCTTCTTGTTGCATGTTTCTCATGATGGAGGGCATGTATAAAGAATATTAAGCTCAAAAATGCATTTTCGAGTATTTCTTTATTTAAATTGTTGTGACTCAGGAGCAGGCGAGGAAATGCCATTTGAAAAAGCTCGTATTTGTGATGTAGAAAATACACAGGGCAGACCACAAGCTCCCTGCTCATCAGAAATGCTCTACTCTGATGCATCCACAAACAGACGACTAGATCCGTGTGCGTCTTCATTTTCCTCGTCTGAGCTGCCATCTGGCTCAAAACTCTACGGCTGAATAGCTCCAATATTGCTCCCCCATTTTTGTTGCACCGAGAATGTAGGTTTTAGGTCTGAGGGGGTTGTAATCTAATGGGAACATCATGTTACCTTACAGGAAGCATTTGTGTAGGTCAAGTATCTGTTTGCCTTTGGCTGAAGGGCTGGTCCCTGTGGTTAATGTGGTCGCATTTGTCTGGTCTTCTTACCTGTGTGTGTGGGTGGGTGGGTGGGGGTGGGGGGGGGTATCTAACATTTTACTTATTTTTGTGGCGTCAATGGATGTCGCTTGGTTGCCTCACAGGAGAAAAGTCATTAAGAGTTTAGATGCAATTCAGCAGCCAGCAGGTCTCTACACCTCCAATACCGGTATATATACAATAACCGTACGGCCTACAACTACCGTTCGGGGTCCTTCGAGTCACACTACGGTGGCCACACTTGGACAAACTATGTAGCGGGGAGATCTGCTCGGGCTCTACATATTTTCATTTCACATTTCCTTTTGTAACATAAAGTTCTTTCCCCTCATAAGTTGTGTCTGACATTATTCTTTGTAGTGTTTAAAGAGAGATTTTGCCACAACCCACTTTGTAAAAAGATCTGTGGCTGTTAGAATGAACCTGCTGCTCCACACGAGCGAACCGTGTCTCTGATCAGAGCAGCTGGAGTCTCGTAGCTTCGTGTTCGCAGGCAGGGAAGGTGCTTTGTTATAGTGTTCCGGTTCGGAGAAGGGTTCGGACCGCAGTCCGTTCGGCTGCAAATGCACTTAATAATAATCATAACAATAATAAAAGCGCATTTAGAAGATAATCTCGCTCTGTGTCAGAGCTCTGCTTGCTTACAACTTCATAAGTTCAATAAAAAAAGAAAAAAACAAAAAAAAGAAACAAAGGACTTCTTATCTTCTTCTATGGTAGTGTCGTCATTTGTCCAGACCAATCACTATCTGATACGTCATCAGACCAATGGACAGCCAATCACACACTGTGACGTCAGCACTACTCGAAGGACCCCGAACGGTTGTTGTACCTATACTGGCCAAGAACAGCCCACCTTCATCCAGCTGCTCTTTTTCTTTGAAAGTTGTGCGTTAAAGGGATTTCCCCTTTAGGAATCTTCCTCAGGATGGAAGGTCTCTATTTTGCATAATGTCTGGTAAACAAAGCTGGTGCTTATTAACGATCTGTTGGCTGAGTCACGTGTAAAAGTTATTTTCCTGGGTTCTTTTTCAACCTAGAAGTAAGAGGTCTTGATCTCTGAGGCACCGGAGTGCCGGCCATTTCATGATGTCAGTCAAGAGTCGTGTCTGCGTCTCGCCCACGAAAACAAACAACTTCCCAACTTTTGCAAAGATGGATGTGCATATTGTACGGATAAAATGACAGCGTTTTTGCCAAACACCGCTAGCTCTGCTGAGAAAGAGGGTGTTTATATTAGCCTGGGGGCGCTGCTGCACTGCAGACTCTTCCTGGAAGGGGCTGTTCTCACCGGTATGCATCAGCTCACAACCTGCTTGTTTTCCTGGGTTGGGGGGGCTGGTGCTCAGAGAGTAGGTTTTTAGAGGAATACTCAGAAATGTGTGAACAGATGAAAATACCACTTCTTTTCGTGAGGAAAACACTTAAAAGCTAAAAAAAACTGATTTAGCATGGTATTGTCCTTTTAAATCAGCTTTGATGTGGAGGGGAACTATTCACACAGAGCAGCAGGGAGTTAAAAGGGGAGTGGGAATTGGGGTACTTTGCATATTAGATATCTGTTAGATGTTGTAGCATGAAGACATGAAGACCCTTCCCCTTTTAGCTATTTACACCACTGAAGCTTACCTGTATTACAAACATCTGCAGAATGTTCTCAGCAAAAAGCCTTAGCAGAGATCTCCAGAACCAATGAGTTAGCAGAGAAACCCTGATGGAGAAGAGGGCGGTCCAAAAACAGCTGATAGGAAAACGCTAACCCAGTAAGTCTGCGTCAAAATAACGTATTGTCCAAGAAAATCCTGTGGATGAAATCCTCGGCGTGTGCACTTTACTTTACTCTACTTTACTTTACTTCACGTCACCGTCTTCTGTTTCATAAGCCAGACTTTTACAGCCGTTACCAAGAAGCAAAACCCAGCATTGATCTCACAGTTTGATACGCCAGAATATTTTTACTCTATACAAAGAAGACATTTGGATGATTAGCCTCAACAGGTTTTTAACTTGTTTCTTTTAACCAAATTCAACTAAAACTAAACCTTCGACCATACATAGAATAAAGCTTACTTTATTTGCAAGTTAAATGTTGTCCTGCTTTGTTCAGATCTGATTTGGCTTTTCTTGCATCTTAAGTTAAAACCGTAACTATGTTAGTTCTGTCCACTTTTGACTTGTTGTTATTGCTTCAGTAAAGACAAAAATGTCTTTGTGAAAGGATTGAAGTCAAATTTTGGGGGAGATCATCAACACAGTCGGGTAGAAAGCCCCAGATTAGTACTTTTAGTAATTTTTATTTAAATGTGTCTGTGGGCTTTTAACAGATTAAAATCCTTTCTCTTATCAAGAAGAAGCAATTCTCAGCCCTGAACATATAAATATTTAAATGCTGTGATGCCAAATCTGAGGCTGTTGAAGCAAAAAATCAAGATTGTCTTCCTGTTTGTAGTTAAGATCGCTGAAGTTGGTCGCCTGTTTCTGACTATTCAAAGCAAACTGCAGTTGGTGTCTGCCTGCAGCAGAGACGGTTATTAATTCATAATCTGTCATAATTCAGAGGATTATGGATGAGCATCAGCTTCATCTATTTAATCGCAGCAGGTGGATGGTTTTGTCAAATACAGGATTTAATAGATGGAATTAAATCACATTTTATAAGTCTAGAAAAACAGGTCTAAAATTTACCCCAAATACAACACAGCCTTTTTCACTGTGAATGCCATTAGTTACTTTCTTTTTTAACTCTTTAAATAAAAGATAACATTCAAAGTACATCCTCTTGAGTTCACAAAAACCAAGATAAAATAAAAGTTATTCTCAAATTGAAATTGGAAAAATAAAAAAGAATTTAAATCCCCTGTAATAAAGAGTCATGAAAAAACGCCTATACCTGTTCCTGTGAGACTGCACAAGAGTGTCATAAACTTTGACAAGGAGCTCAGATAATTCCTTTTAAAGTTTGCTTCACTCTTGTCATCCACTCCACTCCAAGTTGTAATTTGCACCCAAGTACGTTTACAACCATGGTCCGGTTTCTGTGGGTGCTATGATGAGTCTGTTTTGTGCTTGGACACAATTTGGGGATTTCTGCTGAATTCACATAATTGAACCACTGTGGACCACTTCTGCCGGCAGGCAGTTTAGTGGACATTTGCTGTGATCATTTGATTACCCCAAAGCTATGCTGTAAAAATACGCAACACCCCACGTCGACTATCATCAGCCCAAAACAGCTCCATGTAAAATCAGTGTGACTCAAACTTCAAACAACGTCGTGGCCTACAAGCAGGACCATTGTGAAATACTTAAAGCACTTTTCCCCCCCTCCAAACCCACAGATTTTTCTTCTCTTATGTGTGGATGGATGGTAAATCAATGAAAAGAGTGCATACTGCCACCTACTGTTTTGGTGATGAAACATTTGCACCCAGTTAGACTTTAGGAGAAATTGGTTCAGGAGAAGCATCAGTACAGATGAATTGAGGTGAATACATTCCTTATTTTAAAAAGTTTTTACATTAAAAATGTATTTCTGGCTCATCTCACAAAAAGAACATTTTGATACTTTACACATTTATTTGTGTCTGACACAAAACTGCAGTTGGGGAATTTTCCCTCTTGGAGGTTTTGTCTTGATTTGATCCAGAGCTGCTTTTTTCTGGTAATCCTTTTTGTGTGGCAGGTGTGAAAGCTCACCTGGACCCTGGTCCTCTGTAGAATAAGCCTCTCTGTTTACCTGCACATGAACTCTGGTATGGTTCACTTCAGAGTGAATACACAGAGACTTTTCACAGACCAAAGAGAGTAAAAAAAACTCAAGGAAGCAAATGACGCCAACTGTGTGTATTGAATCTGAAAAAGCAGGAGTTTGAAAGGAGGTCCATGTGCTTTTTATGTCATTTAGTGCAGTGTTTTTCAACCAGTGTGCCGCGGCACACTAGTGTGCCGTGGGAGATGGTCAAGTGTGCCGTGGGAAAATACCCTCATTAACTGATCTAACAACATTTTCCATCTCCAGGATTTCAGCTCTGTGTTCATCCAAACAGGCCCTGATAAAACACTGAGTAGTTAGGAATATGAAAGATCATAAAATACTTTTTTCTTTTTGTTTATTTGATTCTATTAAAGACATTTTGATAAGGATGACGATACCGCGATTTAGCCGCAGCTTCAGTGGTTTTCGGAAAAAGTCCCGCCCCTTTAACTGTCTCGACCAATCATTCTTGGATTTCTTAATCACATGTCATCAGTCTGACCAATCAGGAGTGGTTAAAGTCCTCACTTCCTTGTTTAGATTCTGCTGATAAAGTCGCTCAGTTCTAACAAATTACCAGCTAAAGCTCGTCTTTAGCGGTGTAGCTTTCCACAGAATCCTGGTGTCAGACCGTGGAACAAGAGAACAAAACCATGAAGCTCAGAGACGCGAGTCTTTCTGCGTTCGGCGGATTATTGAACTACATCTCCCATGATGCATTGAGTTAAAAATGATAGCGTGAGCGTTTCTTCTCGAGTCTCTTCTCTTAACGTCTTGAAACCACAACCAACACAAATCAAACAGTTTTAAATCTTTTAACTTACCTTTAATTACATCTTTTAGAAAAAAAAACAGCTTCAGCTTCCAGCTTTTTCTGTCACAACAATCACAAAATTGCATGTGAGATCATGGAGGGACTGTAGATCAATACAGACTGAGTTTCTCCTCTTTTTTTTTTAAAATTTTTGAATGCTGGTGTGCCGTGGCTCAAAAAAGGTTGAAAAACGCTGATTTTGTGAGACTAGCCTGTTTTCTTTCTATTGCTGGTATTGTTTTCAAAGAAATAAAACTTTCGTGTAGCTTAGTATAGCTTGTTTTGGACAGTACCCCCCCCCCCCCCTCCAAATGAGCACCTGTTGGAACTGCGTGAATTTTTTCAGGAGGGTTTTTTTTGCTTTTGGATCTCCCTTGGGAGTGCTGTAAGGGAGAAAAAAACAGATGGATGATTTTTTATTATTATCACAGAGGAAGATACCCTTACAGAATATCCTGATCTGAATGCATCCACATGACAGTGATGAAAACCTTTTGTGAATTGTTTCCAGGAACACTTTTAGGTTTTAAAAAGGCCTGAAACTCCTTCTGAGGACAGCAGCACCAACACAATTTAGTGAGACATTGGGCTGGGGGTGCGCTCCTCTTCTGCCTTTGCCTTTGTGCCTGGGACTTTGGAGACGCTGCTTCCCGTTTACCATGGAGCAGGCCTGCTGCTAAGTCGACCTTTGATTCTTGTTCTTCTGCTGGGCTCGTGCACCTGAATGCAGCTGAAAGTGGACACATGTTCCACTAATGTAAGCCGTGCTTCAGTTGCTGCTAATTACATTTCCAAGCAGACACAAAGGCTAAGCCGCGTGCCAGACAGGATGAAGGCCCTGAGTTTTTCTGCTTGTCATCTGCGCTGTAGGGTTTAGAAATCCCATAGCCTTCATTTGATGTGCAGTCTGATGCATATTCAAACGTGCAGTTCAGGAATGCCCAACTGTTGAAATGACGCTGCATAAGTGAATCATTGACTTATTGCAGTGTGTTGGTGATTGGGTTCAGAGTGTGTGTGTGTTTGTGTGTCTTCATTGTTGCCTCATGAATGAGGCAGGTGTGTTTGCATAAGGTCGCAGTTGAAGCAATGATGCGGTCTACCCAGAATCCTTTGCTCTGTGAGCATGAACCGCACTGTGGGGAGTACAAAGGTCTTTTTTCGGACTCCCACCATTAACACGTATGTAATGTGCATGTCATGCTTTCAAGGGATTTACGTGGAGCTCTGGCAAAAGTCCAGAGTGCGTCAGAACCGACCCTGTCATGGATCTGGAATTTGAGCATCACTTAATGGTAACACCGACGTCACAGCCATGTGACCTAGTATTGACCAGTAAACTCGAAATGAAAACATGGTGTTAATAATTTAGTTCACTCTTATGACGGTCATTAAAATTAGAGCTCAAAAGCGAGGGGCACAACAGAGCAGCTAGACAATCAAAATAAACTTATTTTGAAAGAGAAAACATGAAGGAAAAGTGTGAATTAAAAAATAAACTATCGATCAAAGCCATTGATATTTGGTTGATGCGTGTTGAGGGTTGTCTACATAGTGAAAGACGGCGGTAATCATTAACAATATTCTTAAAGCAACATTCTCATAAGATGTCTGTATAAAATATACCAGTGTCTACAGAAAGTACATCCTTAGTGCTTTTCCTGTGCAGTAAAGGAGCAGAAGGTTTTCTCCACTCTCAACATTGGTGTGCATGGTTTCTGTCCAAAATTTACAATTTTGCAATTTATTGAATATAATAAGGCAAAGCATGTTTACTTCCAGTTTTTCTGTGTAGATCAGGTGTTAACACTTCGGGAACCCAAAATTGTAAGCCAGTTGATTATTGTTTTATTTAAGACTCCCTTTTCTTCATTTTTGCTGCATTGCATTTGCTCTCCAACTCAAACCAGTGGAACTGGACTTTCACAAAGCTACTATCCTTCCCGTCCATCTTAAAAGTTATACGTGAAACCACAACATTCTTACATTTTCATCTTCAAACCGCTTCAAATTCTCCTCTCTACCAAAAGTGAACTGTTTTTAGTTCACTTTTTGGCTGTTTCCTCTTCGGTGCTTAAAATGTCAAGTTATTACATTATCTACTCGTTTGTCCGCACTTTATTATTATAGAAAAAGAAGGATTGTGTCTTTCCAGGTGATTTGGCGTTTCAAAGGACAAGCATACATCTTCTGAAGAATGAGATTCTCTGTTTTAACTGTAACTCCGCCTCCAACTGTTGGCCTAACCATCATGAAGGGGGTGTTACTCTGGGCCAGCCGGCTGGTGCCTGTTGGGAAGCAGTTTTCAGAGCTACGAGTCCAAGCTTAGCCAGTGATTAGCCAAAGAAGGGATGCTAAGTCAGCCTTCCAGACTAGAACTAGAAACAGCTTGGTGGAAAAGGGGCTTAAAAAAGTCTACATGTATCTAAACTCAGACATTCAAAAAGCTCATTTCACTACCAAATGTTTGGGTTTCATTAAAAGCTAGATTTTTGTGCCCTGGGTGACCATTTTCCCTCCTGATTCAACCCTTGGCGCTCCATTCAGTTTCATCCATCTTCATTCATTCATCCACATTCTCTGGGATCATTTCCATTTTTTTCCTTTGTGCGTGAATGAAGCTGTGGTCTCTGGAAGGCCCTCAGGCCTACAGAGAGTGGAGGAGCTTTGTGGCAATGCTCTGCATGAGAAGACGAGATCTCCATTGAAGAATGAGACGCAAACACACACGCAGACCTGCTGTGAAAGCGTAAAACTCTTACGCCTTATCCCGAGCTTTAATCCTCTCTGTTTAATGCACATCCAAACCTAATGAGCTCTCATTATGAACTTAAATCGTGGCGGTAGCTGCTTTTTCCTGCTGTGCATCTGATCCTTTGAGCAGCTGAAATGTATGTTATTTATTTTGTTGTTGCTGCAGAAGTAAAATCCAGAAATATATTAGAATGTGCAACGAAAAGCAGAACCAGGTAAAGTAGGAGCTTGTGCTGAATATACTGACAGTAAGTTCCTAAAAGCAGATCAACTATGAATGTTAATTAGGTAAAAACAGGTCTTTATGCAAAGATCAATCTACTGTCATAATTTAAATGAAAGATTGTAATGTTCCTAACGCAACATAATGATATGAATGAAAGCTGTAACTGCATTTTCTGCTGAACCGCCTCTGCAGCCGCTCTGTGTTTCTGCTCTCATCATTAAACTGCTAGATCTAACTGTGCAGCTAAATGTGCAGAAACTTTTCAAAATGTAACTAAAAAAGGCTGCGTGTGTTTTATCATGAATGTTGCTGTTTACATTATTTTAATGCATCTTTAAAGTCCCCCTTCCGCTACATTTTGATCTGTTGTAAAAGCGTTCCCGTGGTTTTTCAATGAGAGTTACGCCATTTTTAGCCAAAATTAAAAAGCCTGTGTCATTTTTTTTTTAACGTATTTTCTGCAGAGCGGCGGCTGTTTATCAGAAATTCGGCTTTAAGTTGTGGGCCAGACAGTTGGCACGGAAGTAAGCCTCCTCTGTTATCGCATCATTCCTTTTAGTACACTCTCTTCCGCCATCTTACAGCCCTTCACAACCCTAACCTAACAGTACAGATGAAACAAAAATGGCGAGCAATTAAGGAGCTATCCAGCTGTACAGTTTTGAGCCAGATGCCATCTAAGACGAGGGGAAAAAAAAGACGTAAATGGATCTATTTGTCTGCAACTGGATGCATCAGAATGGAGTGGAGCAGTGAGATTTTGGCCATTTTAGTTGCTGTTTTACAAATGAGAACTTCTTCAAACTGCCTGTTTTAATCTGCTCCAGAATAAAGAAATACTCAGAAAAAGCCATTTTTAAGCTTAAATTATTTTATAATATGTTCTTCATTATCAGAAAAATGTAACAAAAACATGTCAGACTCAGAAGCACCACTTATTTTGGAGGGGGTCTCTAAAGACCCACTGTGGCATAGCTCCAACATTTCTTGCCATTTTTGTTGCACCGGTAATGTCAGCCTGGGGTTGTGGGGGGGCTGTAAGCTTGCGGGAGAGCACGTCAACAGAGAGCTCTCAGCGATGGGGAGGGGGCAAATGTCTAATGTACTACAGGATTTTTTATTTTGGCTAAAAACGACGTAATCATAATTAAAAGACCACTAGAAATGTTTTTAAAACAGATCAAAAAATGATGGGAGTTGGACTTTAAACTGAACTTCTCTTACTTTTTAAACTGCTTAGTACAACCATTTTTACTCAGGTCTTCAAATCAATAAAAGGCAAACATTTAAAACTTTAAAAAATGATTGTAATTAGAAAAAAAAGCCTTGAAAACGTATGTTCTTGGTTTTTTCCCCTCAAATGTTATAAACGGGGTTTTAGGAGGTTTCTAGGATTGGTGTTTCACTTGTTCCATGAGCGCATACACGCTCCTCAGAAGTGCCCGACTGTTTTCAGTTTGCATGTTTTTGCATGCACTGGTCTCTAAGGTAGACAGAGGTGGGGGCAGGGTGGGGCTGCCTCCCCCTTCTTTGTGCCCTTTGTTTGGGAGGAGCCAACCAGAGCTGCGGGTATGATCACACAAAGGTGGGAGTCTCTGGACGTGCTGGTTTGAGTAGAGGAGGGGGGGGGGGTGTTGAGATTAAAGAGGGTTTTTCTTCTTTTGGAAAACAGCTGGTGCTGATGGCAGAGTCGATCAGCTGAAGGACAGGTGAGTGGGAGTGGCTGGGGGAAGCGCCTTCCATCTGTGACACTAGATGATGGTCAGCCTGATGCAGGTGGTCACCTGGTTCTTCTGATAAGGTATGGCGTCTTAAAGAAGTTCCCTTTGGTGCCTGGAGACCTGCAGGTGCTGGAAAGTTGCTATTTTTCTTGTTTTGGGTTTTTATGCAATACGATGGAAACTGAATGTCCTTCAGGGTGCCTTCACTGCAGTTTCTTAATGCAATGGCATGAGAGCCTGATTTTTTTCCCACTTGTGTGTGTGTGCGTGAGTGTGCATGTGTGTGCATGTGTGTAGTGAATCCGAAGCAGAAAAGCGGCATTTTGAAGCCCGGCCAGTAAACTGTCGCCAAGTGGCAGCCCTGAAAGCTGCTGGAGAAGAATGAATACTCAGTTTCCGTAGAAACGCCCTTTTCTCAGGACAGGTCCCTCTAAATCGACTCACCCCCCTCAACTCCATTTGAATGCTCTTGGGGAGGGATCTGCTGTGGGAAAGGGGGAGGGTTTCTATGGAAGGCCAAAGACGAATGCAGGACAGGCGTGCTGAAGTTTCCGACTGGCTGCAGGACTGCGATGACGGACCGGCCGTCCTGGGACATCTGAGGCCCTCTCACTTCATTTGAGGTGGGAGGAAAGCTAATGCTGCTGGGAAAAAAAGTAGAGCTTTCTTTATAAATGAATATTTTTTTGATTTGTTGTGGAGTAAAGGTATGTGGAAGTGAAACCGAAGAGGACACATGAAGAGGACACATTTGTTGCTTCAAAAATGGTCGGAATAAAAAAAAAAAAAATAGTTTAATGACAACAGTGTCGATAGTTAATATTTTTCCTGAAAGTTTACAAAAAAGAAATGTGTTTTTTTTAAGTAACTATCTGTGTTTGTAACAGAAAATGCACAAAAACTTTGAGTGCATTGAAACCAGCAAGGATAATACTGAACAATGAGTTTTAGATCTGAGGCAACAATGTGAGGTTAAAGCTGAAGGAAGCGCACCAAAGCCGAAAAGAAGCAACACGTGCAAAATGATGTACTAAATATAACAAAATAACAGTTATGTTAATATGGCAGAGTCAACTGAAGGCCACAACAGAATGCTAGCCATTTCTGAGATGCTAAACAGGCTAACATTTCTAAATTAGATGTAAGATGGCTAAAAAGACAATGTTGTCATTGAAATGAAAAATGTCTATCCTGAAAATGCAAAATAAATGATTTTAGCCAAAACTGAAACGTAAAACTGCTGAGCATTGTTAAAGATGCTGCGTACATTTAAAAACCGGATTGTAAATTACACAAGAAAAAAACAAGTTCAAAAGACAAACTACAAACTAATACTGCATTACTAACTTTCAAGTAAGTTTGGCAATGATTAAAGGACAAAATAAACCTGAAAACGTAGAACTATAAATTAAATGATAAATACTAAACTAGCTTAAAAACTCTTACTTGTAAAAAAAAAAAAGATGAATAGTTAAAACTGCTTTTTACCAAATTGACAATGAAAACCAGTAACTAAACTGGTTACGTAACTGCTAAAAAAAGGTTTAACCCTTGTGCTATCCTAGGCACTTTACTGTTGGGAGTTGGGTCATATAGACCCACTATACAGTGCGCTGAACCTTTTTTTTTTTCAATTTTTTGTGATCTTCACTGGTTCAATGGATTACATGAAATTTTTCCACCTTTATCCACCTTTGTCATGGTAGGGAGAACACGTCAAAGTAAGGGTGAGGTCATCTAAGACAGCACAAGGGTTAAAAAGGACAAGTCTCATTTATTTCTGTTGTCTGTTTAAAGTATTTGTACATTTTGAAGAGATGAAATGGCTAGTTCAAATCTTAAGTTGGACTTGATCAACATACTCTAAATATTAAAATCTGTAAACAGAACCTAATCAAAAATAAGTGTTTTTTAGTTCTTAAAAGTTTTTTGGAATCTCAAAAGGGCAGCTGTTACTGAAGATTTGTTTTACTATTTGATTTAAGTGGAACCCTTAAAGTTAAAAGAGGTTTAAAATAATATTCACAAAAGTTTGAACATATAGAAAGTAAATGAGATTTTTTTAAGCAAACCACTTCAATGGTAAAAATGAAAGTCTGCATCATTTAAGCCAAGGAATAAGCTTTAGCAGTGAAGGTTGATCTTTTTTTATTTGGACTCACCATTGGTTTGTTGCTCAGCGTAAAAAGGCTAAAGTCAATCATATGACAGTAAAAGACTAAAAAGAGTGTAATCCCAGCTGTTTTTAGAAACATAGAATCTTTAGGAGCAAAGACAATTGGGAGGTTAGACTGGTAGAAAAATCAGAATTACAGATCTTTGCACAAAATTGAAATAGTTGCAGCGGTTTCCCCTAAGTCTGTGTTTAATTATGAGAAACTATGAAAGGATATATATATATATACTGTTTTATTGGTATTTGAAAAGAAAATTCAGAAATAGTTATCATTCAGGTGCAGCCTCTGCAGAGTGAAATAAAACACGTACCGAGTAGATGTTAAGTGGAGGCCATCAAGTGTTGGGAATGATGGGATCAAATTCATTTTTGCTTGTTCAAGTTGCACAGTTCACAGGTTTGTGTATTTTTGCTGCTGTGTGTGTGTGTGTGTCATGCTGCAGGTTTGGGTGAGAGTTAGCGGCGATGAAGCTGCTGTTTTTGGCAGTGATGCTCCCAACTCTCCCCGTCTTTTTCTTTAGCACTTTCATTGTTGGCTCGCTGAAGTTTAAAATCCTGAAACTATGAAGCAAATGACGGCCTTAAAATGTAAAGATCTCTTGGAATCCGCCTCTGATCGTAAAATTTGATCATGACCATTTCTGCAAAATGCGAGCTATAAGGAAAGCCTCAGCTGCAAGTGAACTGATGTGGAACAGCGGATGTTGCTGTCGTCGTGGTGTCTTTAATGTTCAGATGTTCAGGTTTAGTTAAATTAATTCCACTGGTTCAGCTGTTCTGAACTGTCGTTTACCTTAATGCGTCTCACTAGAATCTGTTCTTGGGCCAAATCAGGTGTTTTGAACTCAAAAAATCCCTTTATTCCAGACCTGCTGTGATTGGCTCATGGAAGCACATGAGGCGCTTCCATTGCTGAGACTTTGAGTTGAAACCAGACTTTAAAAACTGATCAGTAAATCCGTCAGAATAGTTTTATAACTTTGTTGTCATGGTTACATTCATAGCCAATAAAGTCCAGATGATATTGTGTTTAGGATTAGGGATGGTTGTTATTGCCGATTCTGAATCAATTCAATTCCAATTCACAGAGTCACATTTAACTTATCTTTATTCCTTCTTTACATTTCCATTCAAAATTGCCGCAGGGCAGCCTGACGCTTCCTGCTGGGGTCAGAGGTCACAGGGCTCTGTAATCCGTGTACAGACCTCTCAGTGAGGTTTTTTGACCTCTGAACTGTGTTAACAGCATTGAAGGTGGTGGACCTTTCAACACATTTATGGTTTTAAAGTCCTCCCAGGGTCCAAATGGGCCCTGAAAGCTATACTGCTGCACAGTTAATCAGTGTGCAGAACCTCTCTCAAGTTCTGTTTGTTCTACAGAAACAGATGTGGTCCAATATTTGTGAAAATGTTTTTCTGGCTGTGTTTGGACGTGGTTGTGGTGGGGAATCTCACAGAGAATCTGTTTTGTGTACTCAGAACCTGCTGCACGGGTCAGAACCGCTAAGTTGACACAGACCCGCAGGTTGTTAACCCGCAGTGACGCAGTCATAAAAAAAGACCTGAGGTCACCAGAATGGAGAGCAAATGCTCCACCTCTGCACCTTTGAAAGACCTTAGCATGAAGCAGGCCTCTGTTCAGACCCCCCCCCCCCTTCACTGTTGAAAGTTTCTGCTCGTTTTAGAAAAGCTTCTCCTCTCCTTCTGCAGTTCCTCTAAGGAGAATCAATAGCTGCGTTTACATGGGCAAAAGTAATTGGAAAGAATGCCTGATCGGAAGAAAAATGCGTCATGTAAACATGCAGTTCGGAATAGTCTGCCCTAATCAGACTCGTTCGGATCTAAATTTCTTTCCGATCAAGATAGGTGGGTTATACCGATCGTTTATCCGATCGTTGGTCATGTAAACGGTTCATTCCGATCGTGTGTCACTTCTGCTCTGGTGTGCGTCACGCATAGACGGTGTTTCGCTCCAGAGAAAGCTTTGGAGCTCAAACAGGACCGACCGGCTGCTCTGCGGACGCCTGGTGCGAAGCGCCGCTCCGCTTCGCCCCTCTGGCTCTCCGCCTCTCTTAAACCCTCACGAGGGGGGTGCCGGGGAGGAGCGGGACCCTGAGCGGTCCTGGCTCGTGTGCCGGTGGATCGAACGAACTGTGTCTGAGCAGAGCAGCTGGATTAATAACTTTGTGTTTGAGGGGAGGATGCTTTGTTACGTGTGCGTTTTGTTGTTTGTGTGACTGCGATCCGTCCCGCCGCTCTCGGTTAGCTGCTGTCAGGAGAACTGTGTGTCTCGGACTTCCAGTTCACACAGTGGCTTTGGGGCGGTGTGCGAACTTTTCAAAGCAGAATGTCGCCCGTCCTTAGAAACCGTTCAAACAATCACGTGGATTTGTGTTTCCAGTTGTGTCCCGACAATATAAAGGCTGATGTTATTCCCACACATTTACGTGCGGCCAAGATGCAGATTGCAGCACATCCCGCATGAGTTTATCAAACAAGGCTAATGTTGTTAGCTAGTGTTAGCCTCTCCTGGGAGCTCCGTTCTTCCACCAAAAAGCACCAACCACACGGATTAAATATAAAATGATGAGCAAACAGGCGCTTCATAATATTCATAACATTGATAAAACACATTTGGAAGATCGCCTCGTATATTACCGAGCTGCTGCATAAATGTATATGACAGCATATGCGTATATGTTTACTGTGGGACTCTTCCTCTTTCCGGTATTTTCAGCACTACTGCGCATGCCCAAATGATTTATTCCGACCGAAAGTGTGAGCCATGGGAATGTTTGTTCTAATCGGAAAAAGGTTTTCTGGGCCCATGTGCACGGTTGAATTTTAACCCGACCAATGATCCGATCAAGATATTTTGCCCATGTAACCACGGCTACTGATTCATGAGTGGTTGGAGCCATTTCAAAAGTGTCAGACGAGGCTCAGACAGTGAATGAAGTCCAGTTGGGCACCTCTGTGTGCTCACTGCCCCCTCCAGCATAGATTGATGGGCCGTGTTCATTATGCTGCAGATCAATCAGAGGCGACACACTAACCCACTATATTCACCCCCCGACCTCCGGTCCTGGGGAGCAGGCACACTCCGATCGGGTCTGTGGCTCATTTCTGTTTCAGAAAATTTACAGTTACTGATGAGTCCATCTGCAAAGACCCACGGCTGCCCTCGCACATGCCGGTCCGATGATCAATGAAACACCTCATTGATCTTCGTGATTGAGCAGAAGCTGATTGATGTTGGATTCATGCTGGTTTTCTGTGTGCCCTGGACAGATTGGTGTTGATGTCATTGTAGTGAAGGAATGGACTGCAGACCTGCTCTGCTGTCATCCTGTTCAGTTTAAAAACCAAAGCACTGATGCTGACATCAGGATGACAGAAGAACTCTATTTATTTACCCCTTTGTCTTTGCATTTGTTTATCTTCCTGTGAAATGAACAGCTTGATTTTTAATTGGAGACAAATCCAGCCACTGGGTGTTTAATTAAGGTCTGAAGCATTTACAGTGACAGTTTTATGAAAGTGACCCACAAATGAGGTTTTTGACAAGGAAAAACTGAGTCAGAGTCAGTACAGATCTCTAAACAGTGGTGTGATGTGTCACCATTGGCCGATCAAAAATGAGACCTGCATTTTGGATCACTGACGGAGGCTTGATTCTGCCGGTTTGCAGTAAAACAAAACCTGATTTGAATAAACTTCCTGTCCTGTGCTCGCATTGCCCATGAAGATCTGAGGCTGAGCGTGTATTACACAGGTTACACACTTTTCATGGGTTTATCGTGTACCAACCATCAAGTATGTTAGTGGAGCGTGCTTATGTTTTCCATTATGGTCCGTCTTAAACACCATGTTGTTGTCATTTTGGTTTATGTTGTGTCAGGCTGCACAAAATCAGGAGAACTTGTGATGTGTGATCAATATTGCAATGACGATGTGAGCTGTGATACTTTAAAACATAGCAAAACAAATACATAATTTCCGTTACACTACGACAGTTTTCTTTGATTATAAGTCATCATAACTTATACTCCAAATTTCCCACATCTTCATGGGAGGCAGGCATCTAACATGAAAGGGTTCGACAATATAAAGGGGGTCCATCTGATTGGTCAAATCCATAAAGGGCTCTGTTTTATTTGTTAAATACTTCAAGTCTGATGGCAATAAATTTGGGATTTATTGTGCAGGCCTAGGCTGCATGGTTGGGGTAGTTGTTAGCACTCTCATTACCATTGATACATGTACTTAAAGGGCACTCAAGGGGACCAGGATTCTCATGTTTGATCTGCACCAGGGCAGGGCAGCAGACTATCCAAAGCAACAAACTTTGGTGCCAATCAAAGCTGCCAGTATAAAAGCACCTTTTAGCTATGGGTAAAGGTTTAGTAATCACAACAGATCCGTCTGACACCACAGTCCTCTAACCTGTCTTCTGGACCACTTCTGATCCTCGGCACGGTTAGCAAAATTGTGCCTGAGCACATAATGAAGCCAACCCATCAGCCAAATAATAAGCAAACTTTGGACTCAGATGTACTCTGGTAGGAGCTTTCCAGTCTAAGTGCAGCCTCAGTCATGATAAAAATCTTACTGAGATCTTACTGAAACAAGAAGACACCAGGTGTTTGTGTGAAGCTTTTTTTCTCCTGCCCTTACGAGTGCTTTTGGGAAAAACCTGAATGTTTATGCACACAGAAAGGATCAGTTATGAGACTTCAAGAATTCTGGAGGACAACTGGTGTGAAGCTTGTATTCATGCATGGCACACCATTGTCCTTCAGGAGGCCTTTTGCAGGTTTGGACAGTTTGAGAATGTCAGAAGATGGGATGCTCCTCTTGTTTGTCTGGCTCTTGTCTGAAACTTGTCTTTGTTATTTTTAAACGGAGTCACCCCAGCTGAACTGCAGTGCCTCGTGGACTTGGACTCGCAGCACATCGGCTTCACATTCCTGCTCGGCGAGCTGCTATTTAAAACTGCTGCTGCCCCCTCCATGCCAGACCTCAAACCCTTGTTTTCATACCTCCCTGCCCTGCAATACCCCTCCTGCTTCGTGGTCTTTCTGTTTTTCCTCTAGCTGACCTTGGTTACATAAACGAAGGTCTGATCCTCCTTCCTCGCTTCTGTTGGTTTTTTCGTTGTCCTAATCCTTCCCTGCTGGATCCTGTGAGGGATCTGTAGGCAGTGGGGTGTTCCCATGCTGGGGCAGCTGGGGAAGAGCTGACCGTCAGCACTGGAGTAGTACTTGCTGCTGTCGCTGGGCCAACTGTTCACACCTTCTCTGGCAGTTTTCCAGCTGCATGCACTGGAACCCAAACATTTTAAAACGTTAACAAGAAAAAAAGTAAAAGAATATTTTCATCCTCTCAATTTTATTTGTGAAATTATTAAAATGGGTTTCTTTAGGCGAACATAACTAAGAGCTTAACGACATTTTAAGGGTTGTTCTGTTTTCCTTTGAGGAATGTTCTTCTGTCATTCTGGAGATGAAGACAGAGATAATGCCGTGTTTTGCTTTTTTCTTGTGTTTGGTATCACAGCATGAAGCAGCTGGCTGATAAAAACCTTGCAGAGTCCACCTCTGTCTTTCTGCCTCACACAGACAAGGTGACTTTCGGGGCGTCTGGGACTCCGCCTGTGAACACAGCAATATAATCAAATCATGTCATTTAGTCGCCCTCTGTTTTTATGACTGCAGCTTGTTCTTTTCATGCTCTGAAGTCAGAAAAAGACATGAGAACCATGAAGGGGAAGAGCTCTGCTGACCGCGTCTTTGTTCCTTTGAAGACTCCCGCATCGTCTGTGCTTTATCAGACTCCACGCTGAATCTCAATCACAACCTCTCTGCTTCCTCGACTTTCATCGTCCTTCGAGGTTCTGGGACGGTCCAGCTCTGATGCGGGTCTGAAAGCGGCTCTTCTTTTGTCACACTTTGATGATTCCTGGTGGTTTGTTGACCATCTTAAGCCTCCAGTTCTCCAAGAGATGTTTTGGACCCATAACTTTTTAAATTGCCATTTTTTCCTCTTGTTGGTCATACGCGTGTGCTCCTTATTACCGGTTCTTTTGTCGTCAGGTGCTGTTCTACAGATCTTTAAACATGCTGGAACCTCTGATCAAGAACCGACAGTTCAGAAATATTTCTACTGCTTTTATCCCAAATCAGTAAAAATAGTTTACTGTCGAATAACAACTTTCCTGAAGGAGCAGTTGATCTGATTTTAACTCATTCATAACATTACTTATTTGCAACCTGTAATCCAGGACGCCACTTTATATTTTTTTAATACTAAATAAATTCAAACATGAAGGCGTTACCTTTCTCCAAAATAAATGTCTCTTGTGCTGATTAAGATAGTAAAAAAAAAAAAATGCACCAAATCACTAATATTTTTGCTTCTGATCGTACTTTGATTCTTCTGGTTCACTTGAAGCGTTCCAGATCAAAGTAGAACCTCAGGCTCATGTTCTTAAGCCATGCTTTGATTAAAGTGGGTTTACGGGAGGTGCGTGGGCTGTCAAGGTTACATATCCTGGAAGAAAATCCGTTTTTTTTTTTTTTTTTTTGAGGAAAAAGAAGGTCTGAGGATGTTCCTAATGAGCTGTGAGATCCCCCTTCTTCAGCAAAGTTCCCACCTCTCTGCAGTAAAGTGGAAAAATTCAAGTCCATGTGAGTGTTTAATCAGATAAAAGAATGGCCAGCTTCAAAGGCAGCTGCTAAAACCTGGCAGTAGCTTTGCAGATGTGGAGGCTCAGAGGTTCAGGTAAATGTGGTTTGGGAAAGAGCAGCTAGACCTCAGAGGAGCAAATCAGAGCAAAGCAAACATGGTTTGTTGACGTTTTTCAGCTCATCAAAGGCGTAGCTGCTTTGATTGGTTAAAGGTGGAGTTTTCTGTGTCTTAACCGTTTCCATGTAAAATAATTTAACTCACTTTAGCTCACAGTCCTGTGGGAAAGGGTACCAAGTATTAAAAACTCAGTTCTTTACTGTTTCCATTTACCTGTAATTGAAATTTATTCAAGGGTTTCCACATTTTAATATCTGAATATATTAACTATATATCACAGACTGATGTGGCATCACATTTGTGCAACAATTTATTTTCATCACTTGATTTGTAGGTCACTAAAGATCCACTGCGGTTAAAAATTGTGTTTTTACATGTTCTTGTGGCATTTTTCGGAGGATAGGGGAGATATATTGAGAAAATTAAGCTCAAAATTGGCTTGCTGAGTATTTCTTTGTTCAAATTGTAAATCAGGAACTGAAAAAAAAAATGCTGTGGCGTAGAAAATACGCTGGGTGGGCCATAAGCTCTCAGCAACTGGGAGGAGAGGGGGGCGTAGGGTTTCTCCATGCCAACGGTCCCGTCCACAAGTCTGAAACAAATTTCTAATAAACTGTTCTAATAAACAGGTTTTTTGGATTTTGGCTAAAAACAGCATAATCATAGTTAAAAGAACACTAGGAACGCTTTTAAAACGCCTTACAAGAGGATTAGAATGGGTCTTTGAAAACGTAAAAATAACCACATCTGCACATAGGTTATACATACCCAAACTGGGGCGGCACCATAGGGGGGCGCGAGGTACTAGGGGGCGCGTGGAATGTAGAAAAGTGTAGTGTGGCATTCAAAGGGGGCCTGCAATGGAACCACTGGGTTTAAAAGTAGTGTGGCATTGCAATCAACAAAAGAGGCTCAAAGCTTTAAATCTGAAAAAGGAGCAGCTATGAATAAGTAACAGTTATAACTTTGTTTCTTTTTCTGTCACAAAAACAAATTAAGAAAATCCGACCTATTTGTCCTTGAATTATGTTACAGTGAAGTGAATTAAAATATCAAAAGCTAATAATGTCTCTGCTATTTCTATCAGTCACTATTTTAAGTATCATTCCCCATTTTATCTTAGCTGTTCTTTGTGTAGAACTTGTTGACAGTTGCTACAAAATAATTCTGCTTTTCAGGTTGTTTGTTTTTTGTAACATGTTTGAATTGAGGTGCCACAAACTATTTTCTGTTAAGCAGCACTTCAAATTCAGACTTAAACCAAACCTGTTTTTCCCAGCTTGCTTCTCCATTCTGTTTTCTGATTGCACAACTAAAGCTGTTTATGAATGTTTGCATATTTGTTTCTCATTAACATGAGCTACAACAGACTGTAGCTTGAAGTTAACAAGAAAACTTCACAGGCACAGTTTTCTGAGGAGGCTAAAATGTTCATGTGTATAGGCATTTTCAGATTTGGCTAAAAGAAACCATGTTCTATGCCAGAAAGTGACATTTTTGACATTTGTACTTGTTGACTTGTCATTTGTTCATAATGTTCTCCTGAAGAAATTTCAGATCTTTATTTGCCATATTTCAGTTCCTCTTTCCTTCTGCAGAGTTAATTTCTTGGTTCCACGTTCCGTCATAGACTTATTGGCTGTATTTGTTCCTTGAAGACCATTTCTTGGTTGATTTCTGTGGACTACAGGTCCTTCACAGAAGGTGCTGTTTCAACTAACAAAATGAAAAAACAACAAAACAACTCTGGTCCTATAACTCTGTGGTGCAGAGATGGAGCGGTGTTGAAGTGTCCTTGGGCAAGACACTGAACTCCACATTGGTCCTGGTGGTTATAGGTCGGCGCAAGTGTTCGGTAGTATGAATGTGTGTGTACTCATGGGTGAATAGGACTGTGACTGTAAAGCACTTTGGGTCTTTCAGGAAGGTAGTAAACTGCTATGCAAGTATGTACCATTTAGCAAACTTCTCGCCATCTTGGTGAAAAAAACGGACTTAAAGAAAAGCTGGTTTTTCACGTACTTAGCTTTGGATATTTTAAGTATTGCACGTTGTGCGTTAGGCACCTTAATAATGTTCATGGTGTAACCTTGCACATTTTTTGTTTTTACCTTTTGACATGCATAGCATTACATGTTTCTAACTGTACACATTCTAAACAGTTCAGGTTCTTAATTGTTCTAGATCTAAAGTGAACACATTCAAAACTGTGCACGCTAAACTGTACACGTCGTATATTGCACATTTAAATCTTTACACCTTTCAGACTGTGCGTGTTCTGTTGTGTGGTTGTTTTGGATTTAGTTACAACTGGAAAGTTCTAGTTCCGCCTGAAGTTTCTGGATGAAGATGAGAAGTTCTTTGAGGAGTCACCCTGCTGCTGGAACCATAATGGGACTCACGGGGGCTGGGAGGAGCCTATTGTGTTCTGGGGGGAGGGGATGTGTATGTGTGTGGTGGGGTTACCACAACTTCAACTACCCTTCTCAAACACAACTTGGTCTTTATCACTGTGAGGGTTTCACATTGACATCAAGTTCCCTGACACCATTTTCACCCCTCCCTATCAGCCAATGCATCTCACTGCATCACCCTGAAACCTCCTTCTCCCACCCCACCCCCAAACAGACCACAGCTCTGTGAGCTGAAGTTCTAATGATGGTGGCGGTCCTCACAGCTACACTAAGATCCGTTCTTCACCCTCCCCGTTTTCCCAGCCGTTCTTTTTATGCGATTGAAAAGAGTTGGGGGGAGGAAACCACACACACAGAATGAGAGCACTGATGCGTCTTGATTGCTCCAGAAAACTTGTTGCTCCAACGCTGCTTTCTGTTATCTCCTGAATACTGTAGAAGAGTGTTCGAGCTGCTGATTCACGCATTTTGCCCTCTGACGTCATGTGAAAAGATGAGGCTGACTGTCTGTGGTTAAGTGGTTACATGTGGCTGTCTGGAATTTATTAGCTATAATGGTTAATAGTATTCCCTAAGGTGGGTTTGAAAATAATGAAATTTTCACTAAAATATTGCATTCCCCTAATATTGTTACAAATGATCTCTCAGCAGTAGAGAAATCATAAACCGTGATTCTTCTAAAGAAATGGTAAATTTGTGGCACTAAGGAGCCCGTTACAAACTAAACTGTCATCTGCATATTTATTTGTTTGTTTATAATAGCATGTATTACTTATTATATCACATGTTCTGGGAAACCACAATTGGGATATTTCATATAATTACAACTAAATACTCACAGGATTTCTATTGTATATAATCTCTGGGCTCTGAGGATCTCCAAATTCATGATCCAATCTGATATCATGACTGTGGAAGAGAAAAAAACTACAAGAAACCTCTGAGAATTCTAGTAACTGTTGCTGGTTGTCCTTTGATTTCCTACTGTGTTCAGGAAAAGCAGCCCCGTTTTGACCTTGTGACTCTGCCACGACATTTAACGACACCCTTGTGTCTAATCTGTTTTTGTCACTTAGTTTTGTTTTAGTTTGTTGAAAGAAATCAGTCAATTACTTGGTGCTAGAATGCTCCCCCCCCTGCTGTAAATGAATTTGACTTAATTTTATTTGGGGGAGCAGATTAACTAGGATGAAGTGCAGATAGAAAATTTGACTCAAGTCATCACAGATGACAGTTATGACTCATATGATGACTACACAAAGCTCTTTAAAAATTTTAAAGCCTGTTTAGCAACTCCATCCATCTTCTAAACTTCCTCATTCTCATTCAGGGTGATGTGGATGTCGGAGCCTTCTCCATCACTGAAGGAGAAGGAGAGGCACACAATGGACAGGTTGCCGGTCCCATCAAAGTGCTACAGAGACATACTGGCATTCACAGCTAATTTAGAGTCCTTAATTAATCTATAAAGGATGTTTATGGACAGTGGGAGGAAGCTGGAGTTCCTGGAGAGAACCCACAAATGCACAACGAGAACATGCAAACTCTACACAAAAGGACCCAGATGAGATTTGATCAGCCTTCTTGCTGTGAGGCAAGTGCTAACCACTACACCACTGGGCAGCTCAATCCACCAACTGAGATTTCAAATCTGTGAGGGTGGCCCAAACCGCACTGGAAACTTGTACCTCAGGGTGGTCCACTGTTGTACGCCTGTCTGTTTGAGATGATTTTGAGCTTTGGGCAGAGCCTGTGTCCGTTCTCTCTCATGCATCCTCCATCAGAGGCTCAGTCTGCACTTTCCTCCCCTGGAGTTTTGCAGACAGATCTGCGTCTTTCTGAGGGTGAGATTACAAAAACTGGATGTAGTTAACAAAGAAGTGTGGAGTTCTTTCTGGGGGAGTTTGTCAGCTTTAGAACAGCTTTACTGGGCATATATTAAGAACTAAAAGGCACGTTTGTACTGTACTAACTGGATGAATAATCTCTGACTTACCATTGTTCTGAACCTGGGCAACTGGACGGAACAAAGTAAGAGATTTGTTGAGTTCATACATGGGTCAATCCACCTGCCGATCAATTAACATGATGATGCTCAAATTTAAGGTCTAAAAAAAATCCAAACACAATTTTTCATTTGTCTCCTATTCACACACTTGAATGACATGAAAAAAAAGTGATAACCACAAAAAAGTACCAAAGGTAATTTGGGTTTAACTTTGACTTTTTCATATGGCAGCTAATAAGAAATTGGTCCCTTCTGAAACCTGCCTCCAGTGGTCATTTGAAAAACTGCAACACTAATACTTCTGGGTTGGCTTCAAAATATGGAAAGGAATGTGGAAACTTTGTCCCGCTTTATTCCAGAGGGAAGGTGTCCAAAGTCCGCACTGGCCAACGCCAACAACTTGTCAATGTAATTTCCTGCCTGAAATCTGTTGGAACACCCCCTACCCTCCATGTAACTGACTATCTCAACAGGGGATGGCATTCTTCTACTTGCAGAGTCTTAAAATACAAACCTTAAAAGTTAAGTTTGGTTTCCTAGAAGGAATGGCTTACTCTGACATGAATAAGATGAAAAGGCTTTTATAGTTTGATACCTTAGAAATGTCTGCTGCTCTTCCTGAGTATTTCTCCTTTTCTAATCTCTGCTAAACAACAAACATTTATCCTCTTAGGTGTGTTTACGTGCATTTAAGTAACATGAGAAATCAGCTTACAAGTAACCACTTCCACATTCTCACGTGTTTATTGTGATTCCTTTGTTGTGCTGCTGTAATCTTGAAGAAATCTGATTTCCCTGTGGAAAGCTACATAGGAATTAGGAGGAAGGACCCTAACTCCAGCCTGGTTACAGAAGCCTGGTTTCCGGTTTAGAAGGAACTTTAAGAAAGCGGTTACCTGAGAAAATCAGTGTAACCTAGTTATTTAAGCACATGTAAACACACCCAGTAATTAAGGTGTGCATGAATCCCTGTTATTATGTTTCTGTGATAATGTCAGGTGGCGTTACTCTCAGCTGTTTTTGACTCGACTGTCCAGCTCTGATCCCATAATGACTACATTCTTAAATAAATGTTAAAGTCCTGGAGCCTCAGCACTGAAGCGCCAATGCCTCAGGTTTTAACTTCTAAACGTAGAGTCCAGCTCTTCACACCCTGATGTTTTATGAAGAAACGTGATGGAAACGCTTCTTTCTCCACCCAGAGCACAAAGCAGCTTTTTATTCAGCGCTGTTTTCCACACACAGGCTCAGAGATGAGCAGCACTAACATTTACCCTGCGCTGGCTCTGCCCGCCTCCTGTTATTGGCGGGGAAGCCACAGAAAGGAACCTTTATATATGTGTGTGTTGCTGGCGTGACCCAGCCCTCCACTAGAATATGCTTTCCCTGCTCCACAGAATCTCCTCCTCGACAGGCAGCAGCAGAGCGGGGCGCTGGTTTTATGCCTCGGTTGGAACAGCTGATGGCTTCTCAGAAATAGTTATAAGTTATGAAGGAAAGAGGATTATGGAGGTCTGCAGCAGCATGGAGACAGACTGTGCTGCTTTAACCCTCGAGGGCTAGATAATCCTGATTTTTTACGCTACTGTTGTTGTTTACAAACAATCAGCAAGTTTACCGTTGTTGACAGTTTCAAAGTCCTCTACAGGCAGGTGGGCTGATGCGTTTATGGTCATTGTGGCTGTAGAATCTAACCAGAACTTTGAGAGACTTTTCTGCAAACATGTTTACATCTGCAGACACCAATTTAGCCGTTTTAGGACCCACCATTTCTGATGATGAAGAATCAACCGTTCCAACATTTTTCCTCTTCAGTTGTTTGCCTGACTTGACTCTGCCTCCTCCAGATGACTTGAAGTGGTATTATTGACTGTACATCAGAATGATGGATGACCCCTCGCCCCTCGTGTTTGAAATAGGAAGTACGTTATTCAAGTCATAAATTAACCAATCAGTTGCCTCAATAACAGCATCAACTTTTAAAACGCTTGATTGACAGATTCTCCCGAGGCTACATTCAAGTGGTAGGGGTGTGGACTTCCAACTACCTCATTCCTGATTGGTGAGAGTGGTTGCCATAGAAATGTTGACTCAGACCAATTCTGACCAACCACTGCTAATTGACGTCGTCTGGCTCCATGGTGACGTCCGTATTGCGAAAAAATAGCGACTGAATTGACTTCCTTGGTTCTCATATACGGTCAGTGAGTTGTATGCATGATGAGGACAAATGGGTTTGTGGCCCCGGAGTGACAACTTTTTTCAAGGGTTGTTAAGATGTTGTGGGTCATGAAGGGGACCCCCACCGCCACCACATCCAAAACAGTGCACCCTTTTTCACCACTTTTTAACGAGCACCCTGGATAATGAGTACAGATCAAGCACACATGATCTAAGCCAGCTTTATGCACACAAAGAACAATGAATATGTAGGTAGGAAAATGGCAGCTTTAAACTCACAAAGAACATTTCTCACTTGAAAACCAAATACTGTGTCAAGAAAAAGAGCCAAAATGTGCTAAAACCCAGTTCTGGTTTCTGACTTTGTTAATCATATTTCATTCCCAAACGTCTCTGATTCTTGTAAAGAACATCTGTGTCACAAAAATCATAGGCTCTCACTCAAAATTACAATGGATGCCGCTGAGAAGCAACTGTTCAGGAGTTCCTGGAAGATCTGAGAATGTTCTGTTATTCAGATGACTGAATCTTGTTTTAACTCGTTTTTTTTCTGGTTTAGCCCCTGCAGGAGCATCTTCCTCTCACAGTTTGTGTTCCTGTGTGTGCTTATTTTTGTCATGTCTGTCCCATCTGCTTTCAGCTCTTCTCCTGCTGAGAGTTAAACAGTCTGGAAACCTGTTAATTCTTCACTGCAGAGTTATACTTTGACCAAAGATGAGGGCTTCAGGATTGTTGGTGTATTTTTAAAGTCTTACTTAAATTTTCAAGCCAGGTAGAGTAATTGATCACAAAGTTTCTGTCTGCAGATCTGCAACTTACCTGCCGTACTCTTTATGAACCATCTGACTTTACTTTTCATTTCTCTTTTTTTTTTATTGCCCTGAAAACCATAAAGATCAACTAAACGTCTGTATCCAAACCAAATTTCTTGTATCGTCGGATGCTGTTACAGGAAAATGTTTTAGCGTTAAACAAAGTTTTTGTCCAATAGGTCCCTAACATCTCCTGGGGTTTTAGCAGAAAACATCTATTCTGTGTTTTTCAGCAACGTTAAACAGGAAAAGAGAGGTCTGTCTGTAGCTGTGAGGTTGCTGCTCTTTAATCTACAGCAGTTGAAACCTAGGTTTTGTTTCATGTGAATCCAAGTTTATCTTCTCAAATGAGGTGAACTCTAACCAGTTTTTAGTTCAGTGTTTTTATTCATTGTGATTTTAAGACAGCTGTAGTCTTTTCAGAGCAACACTATGACGGCAGGAAACGCCCTCGCTTGACCAAAGCCACAGACTTCTCAGAAGTGAACCAGCAGATCCAAGCTGGGCTCATAAAGTTACCATACTTCCTTCGCATCTACAGCTAGAAGCAGCAGTCCTCTGACCTCTGAGACATTTCCAGAACACTGACCCACTGTGAACGGGATCAGGGACTCATCGGGAATTTACTGTCCTAATTTTCTGGAACAATGTTGTCTGGGAAGGAATGCAATAGACCGAATCCTCGTTTTTGTCTTCACTTTCCTTGACTTTACTCTGCTTCATCCGCTGGTCAGGAATCTGTGCTTGCAGAAGGCCGGCAGTGGTTGAAAGTTTCTCTATAAATAACTTCTTGTCAGGCAGCCAACAGGGCTTATCCAGCTCCAGTGGGCAAACTAATGAAATGACTAAAGGGTTACACAGTTGCACAGTCAGTTGTGCTGCTGCACATGCCCGATAAAAGAAGTAAAACTATGAGAGTGAAGCCCAGACATGTGCAGAAAGAAACGAGAGCATAACCTGAGGTGTGGGAGTGAGCTTCAGGTGGGTCGGGATATGTGATAACTGTGAGACTCATAAAACCACCATCATATTCTGGACACGGTTCTGTTTGAACCACAATGTCCGTCATCTTACTTTTTAGTGTTCTCTCAGGCTGCTGTCTTTCTGGGACTGTCCAGTGGACTGGAATAGGAGGGAATGGGGATTAATGTCCTCCCATTAATCTGGTTCGGTTTGCTTTCACTCACTTTGGTTCAGGACAGAACCAAAGACTGAAGCGGACTTTAGCGCTTGGAAATCCCCCAATTCCAACAGCTGCTCATTTGGGGATGCCATTGTCCAAAACGAGATCTGACTGGCAGCGAGAAAAGAACAAAGAAAAGACCAGGCTGGTACCATTATTGACTGTTAGGCCGAATCCAAATTCTTCCCCCACCCCCTACAGCTTCTCCCTACATTCATCCCTCCAAATGGAGAGTTATGGAAAACAGTGTCTTCTAATTTGGACGTTACTCCCACTCGATGACGTCATCAATAGCCGCCGGTCATCAACTTTAGCGAGTGGCTGCCAAGGCTAGAAAAAATGCATAACAATATCAGTTTTATAACTTTTAAAAGTCATGCTTAAACGAAAAAGTTATTACTAGCATTTAAATGTAAGCCTCTGTACTTCAGAGCACACACATGAAGAAATGCGTTTCTCCTCCACGGCACAATGCAACGCGGATTTCCCCTAAAAAAAATAGAGAAAACTATTTTGGACACCCCTATCCCTCCAAATGCTGAAGGGGTAGGGAAAGAATTTGGATTCTTCTTTATATATTAAAAAGAGCTGCAACTCATACATACATCCCATTTACCCTTAAACATGTTTACTTTCATGACTACTCCTGCCAGCAACCTGTTCACCCTGGTTTCATTCTAATGTATTCACCTTGCATGGGACTAAGAGGAAATAGGAGGTGGATGGATGATTCCAGCTTCTTTAGATTCACACTATGGACTGCTATTTTCTCGTAATGCATGGATCTCATGTTTTTTCCACCTCTTGCTTCTCTTCCTCTCTTTGATATGTGGAAAGTCTGTTTGTAAACCATATCAGAGTTCATCTGCAAGTAAAGAAAGATCCCTGTTTTTTAAGAGAAAACTGAGTTCTCTGGTCTTTTCCAAACCATAGTTCAGGTACGCTTCCTTATCTTAACCAAACCAAAAGGATTATGAGAGGACAACAACTCTGGATGGAACTTGAGGGTTTAATTCTCTGCTCACGATCCCCTCTGTCAGAAAACGTATCAAGTGGATGTTAATCCAGGTGCACAAGGCGTATTTTCACTTCCTGCATGCATGAATGGGTTTTGTTCACTGGAAAACCTGGTGGACCCTCATGAGATCATGAGTTTTTGGAAAAAGAGGCACCAGAGTTACACATAAAGATGTAATCAGTCTGTTAAATCAGCCAACAAAAACAAACACAGCAGTTTGATTGAAGATCCCGCAACAGCTGGCAGGAAGGATTTGTGAAAATGTTCATTTTGTGCTTGAATAGGATCAGTCTCCATTGAAGGTCCAAACGCCTAGAGGGCGTGTTCTGGTTGCCATTGTTAATCACCTTTCTTTTTACCACGCTTCCTCTTGTCTTTCATCAGCCACCAGATCTTTTGATGTGCACCACAAGCAGAACAGCCTGTCTTTGGTGTGTTCCTGGGTTTAGAGTGACCCTGAGAGTCTGCGGTGAGTGTTTGAGCCGCCCTCCGTTATGAGGTGGTGCTGATGGTTTCCACCGCTCCTGTGGGACAGCAGGGATGGCAGAAGCTGCAGCAGGATGCTGATGTTTGTGTAAATGAAGAGAGCGCTTCAGTTTCCAGAGCTCTACATGAACACCGTTTGTTGATGTGAAGCCGATGAATGATTACAGATGTCTGTGTTTGTTCAAGCCTGCCCCCTATCCTGCTGTGTGTCTGTGTGTGTCTGCTGCCAATTTAGAGATTCTTTTTATTTTCCTGTAAACACGACTACTTCTCATCATAGTTGTGTGTTTTCTTTCATTCATGTAACTAATTAGAAACCCGTTTCATTTCTCCTCCTCCTTGTTCTGGCAAATGAGTGGCTGCTGAATGAGCTATTATGCGTAGGCACTGTAATTAAGGCCTGCTTCATCCTCCTCTTCCTCACTCCCTCTTTCTTTCCGGTTTATTTTCATTGGTCACATTCCATCAGAGCACAGATGAGACCTGCCAGCACTTGTTGCTGTCGCTTTCCCTCCTTTTCCAACTCCCTCCCCCGTGTTCTGTCTGCTCTTCCACATAGATATGTTTTCCTCCATGGAATGTGGAGCTACTGAATTGAAGATTAACTGAATTCAAAAGAAAGAGTGGACTCAGTGAAGTGGATAAATGCTCTTTGGAATGCTGTTGTATTGTCTGGTTTAGCACTAAAGGATAAATAGTCTTAAATATCTAATATGACATGGGCACAGCGGTGGAAAAAAAAACCAACTATATCCTTCTCTTTATTCTTTATTTAATTTTATTAAAACTCAAATTTCGACAATATTATTTTCTCAATGGGCAGTTGGTTAGTCCTCTGTGTAGACTTAACAAAACTCTTCGCCCAATTGCCCGTCTTGGAACATCGAGAAGGAGGGTCTAAGGTCAGGGATTCATTATCCTAAATTATTTTACCTTCTTAATCCTAGAACTGCTCCAGGTGAAAAGTCAGTTACTTAGACTTCTTCATGTTGCCCACCTTGTCAAGGCCTTGTTCAAGTTTTGTTTAATATAGATCAGTATTTATTTAGAGATGCCTGCATCAAAGCATGTGCCACACAGTTTATATTTGGTTTTACGCTTTGTTGTACAACGCAGTTTAAAAAATGATTTATTTAATAATAATTTGATAATATATCTTTTTCTCCATAGAACACCATTATAACATTGGAAACACAACCCACGCCCTCATCATCTTTCAGAGCAAAAACATTTTTTATGTTTTGTTTTTAAATAACTCCTGATTTATTGTGTATTTACTTTTAAAACAGGAACATTTTCTGTGCTAAAGTTTCGTACCAGCTACCTGCCTAATTCAACCTTAATCTCCCTTTTAGAAGTTTCCTCAGATCAGAAACATCTTCAGCAGGTCGGCAACTTTATTTGAGTGAATCTTCATTCTCGGTCAGATGTTTGTGGCTGGTTTAAACTTAGACTTTGTGATGAAGATGAAGACGTCAAAGTTGATGCTAACAACCAGATGCTGACTTTAGCTGCGACCAACTTGTAAGGTGTGATGAAATAAATAAAGCAAAATAAAATGCCAACCATTGTAAAACTGGTATTTTCTAAATATAATCATAACAAACATGAATCCACCGTGTCTGCAACTTTCTAATCTGTGTTTGTGAAACATTTGAGAATCAGTCGCCGCAAATCAGGCAGAGCAGCTTCTGATACGTGAGAACAAGTGTCTGAATAAATCTATATGACGAGGAAAACTCCTGGTTTTTTCTATAAACAGCAGCTTTTCTTCTCTTTGAAGTCGAAGTCCCTTATTCGGCTTCCTCACTGGCTCTTTTCTCCCTAGACAAACTTTCTAAATACGTTTTTTTGTTTGTTTTTATTAGCCTTTTTGCTTTGGGCTACTAATTTAGCAATCCGAGCAGCTGCTTAAAGTCACATGATGCGTCAAAACAGATGGATGTGGAGAATAGAATCCAGTAGTTTTCCCAAATAAAACTTCCTTCAGTATCAGAAACTAAACTAAACTGAAATAATCGAAGTTAGTGTAAGCATTGCTTTTCTGTCTGTGGCCTATACCAAGTGCCTCTTGGACTGGTACCGGTCCACAGCCTGGGGGTTGGGGTCCACTGCCTTAGAAGACACAACATTTTAGTGAAGCTAAAACCCTCTACTTCCAGTGTGAAGCTGATGATATTCCACCCTCCCTCTTCTGTAATTAATTTATTTGGAGACTGCACACATTTAGAACACTTCAACTTCAGAAATGTCAACCAAAGCATCTGCCACTCATTTTGAGGTATTACAGGAATGTGGTTTGTCAATTAAAGCTTGGATTGTTGAGCAGCAACAAAGTTTAAAGAACTTTCCTGTGTATTTGACCAGATAAAGTTGACATTTTTGTTCAACTTGGACCATTCAGCATGGCATGGCATTTTCATCAACTGCTGTGACTTAAGCACAACTTCTTGTCTGGTGATATCTCTAGTGAAACAGAGCTTCAGTCCACCAACAGATGGTTTGGATTGATTGGATATACCTTCGTCTTGATACAGGAGTGCT
Source organism: Oryzias curvinotus (assembly GCA_023969325.1). Classification (NCBI taxonomy): domain Eukaryota; kingdom Metazoa; phylum Chordata; class Actinopteri; order Beloniformes; family Adrianichthyidae; genus Oryzias; species Oryzias curvinotus. Next base: position 23,828,470 of record CM043710.1, read on the forward strand.
ACTCCTGGTTCTTTAAAGTAGGATGGCTGCTGGAAAAACCAGTACTCTGAGGACCCCTCTTGGTAAAGTGCTAAAGAGGAACCAGTGTTTTCTGTGGCTAGGCAGGTCAATGTTGCAGGAATGATGAAAATCAGCCCTTTGGATCTTGTAGGATACAATTTATTTTTTAATACAGCCTCCCATGTTGGCAGTTTCCCATTAGTTGCCATCGTTTGGCTTTAAAAGCAAACAGCTCCTTCTTGATATTAATCACCTCTTACTCCAGGACCTCATTCTTATTGCATGGGGTCAACAAGTGTCGTTTTCCAACTAAAAAAATGAATTACCGGGTATTTCTGTCTAGGGGTCATCCAGTGATCTCCTCCAGTGGTGTCTCAGCTGTCTCATCATTTTAAAGCTTTGGAGTTTTAAGTTTCCAGATGACCAGCTATAGGATGCTTTTACATTATAATGTATCCCAAATGTTTCCTAAACATGATCAAACATAAAACGTATTTGCTGCCTCACATATTCTGACAGAGCTTTGTCGTGCCCATGTTCCTCTTCTACCGATAAGGATGTCCTCTCAGCCAGTACTATATGAGATGCTTCTTTTCCTGTTCATCTGTCTGAATGAATTGAATCCTGATTGGATTATTTACTGCTTAAAGAGAGTATTATTTTTTTTAGTCCAGTTCACAGATCCTGCAAACACTTTGTTAGAAACCGTCAGTATAATTTGGAATTTGTGGAGTAGTGGCAGAGTTTTCTATTGGCCCTTGGACAAACGTTCTTAACTGACTCTGAAAGGTTTAAAAAGAAGGACAGTAGTTAGTTAATTTCCTTTAATTTTTGCATCAACACGCTACAGATATTTATCTGGGTCTGGAAAGTGTAGTTTTATCCGCAGTGTTATTTATCTGTGTGAGCATCATCAGAGATTTATGGCTCCTGTTGCTGTTATCCTCCAGAACTGCTGCCATCATTTTTATTAGGGTGCTGTTCAGCAGATAATAGACTCTGAATCCCCTGCAGGCTTGTGTTTTAATGTGAGTGGGGCTCCATAATTTCAAAACTGGAAAAAAGGGTTTGATTTTGAAGTTTGAAGCTTTGGTTTTAAATGTGCTTTTCTACTCTGGCAGTAGATGGAGTGGTTAATCTGTTCCAGGGCTGGAATGCTTAAATGCAGAGGATGAAGAGATGTTTGAAGACGCTTCTGGGAGATTAAGTGCAGGATTTGCCGAATATAGTAAAGGAATTAAAGTTTGGCAGATGATAAGTAAAAACAATGTAAAGCCACAAAAATGAGAGTAAACACAAATGGAAACTACTGCTAGACATTTTTATTTTAGTTTAGACCAACAAAACCAAACTGGGATTTGAGAGAAATTGGACATGTTGGTAATGGAATTTGAACCAGCAACAGACCAATTAGCAGATGGTTCCTCAACCTATTGATCAACCAGTGTGTGATCTTTTGCCCCTTGTGCTTTGACATGACAATTGACCGTAGATCATGACTGAGACTCTACATTAGTCATTTAGTTTACTTTTCATAAAGACAGTTAGCTCAAAAAGGTCCCATGGTAAATTTTTTCAGAGCATCTTGTTTTTCTAAAACCATCATGTAGCTGTGTGAAAGTTTCAAAAGCTATTCTTTGCCGCTGATTTAAACCTGACATTAGGCCTGGGCGATAAATCGATCAAATGAATTAATTCGAATGTTTTGTTACGGGCGATTTCAAAAATTACTAAATCGAGTTTTTATGTGGGGCATTTTTGGCCCCTCAGAGCTTCCGTAGCGTTAGTTACACACGGCACGCGACAAACAACACACGAAACAGCACGCGACAGCAAGGCTACTGGTGAGAGTGGGCAGTTTGTTCCCAAGAAAGAAATAAACTCATCTGTTGTGAGGAACTGGTATGGCTTTACTGTCACAGACATGGAGGAAGAGTCCCCAAACTGCAACATTTACCTAAAGGAGCCCATCGGAGTCAAAGGCTCTCACGCGCGGCCGCGTGGTACGCGCTCAGTCTTCTTACACATGCACGTGCCCTAACACACACGCGACTTGACACACATACTCATTCTACAACGCCTGTATAGTTAGTTCATTAGTTAGATAGTTATTTTTTGCTGTTATTTGTTAATAAAGAATACTGCATTGTAATTATTGCTTGTACAGGTATTCATTTGCGACGCGGCCACCGTAGGATTTTGTTTTCGGAGGGGGGGGGGGGGTAACCGCGACTCCTGCTGCTTCATCATCAAGACGGGGTTTATTAATTTATTTAAAACTTTAGACCAAGATATGAGCTGTATTGATAACTTTTTAGAAAATGCTGCTACTCTCAAGGTGAATGTTTGTCTCATTTTAGTCTAGACTACAAAGTGGGACTTAAAACACAGCTGGGACTTGAAGTAAGTAACCTTTTTATTTTGGACAAGTGAAAACAAGAGTAGAATAACAAAATAAGAAAAAAACAAGACAAAAATTATATAAAACACAACAAAATTATATAAACACAAGTCCAAAAGGGAGTGAGCCTGACATTGAGTTCATGTTCAGTGGTTTGTTGGAGTCTTTCTGGGTTTTTGTGTTCAGTACAGTTCCTGTTTAGGGGGTGTCCTAAGGTATCATCACTGTTAGTTTTGAACTTGAGTCGCATCAAACTTGCAGGCATGTTTTAGACTGGTGGTAATGTGCACTGTTTCTGCGTTTAATGCTTGAAATTCTACATTTTCCAAGAACAAAGAGTAATGATTTTTTTCTTTATTCTGCAGGTTGTGTCTCAAAGGATGTGCTTTTAAACCTGAGCTGCCGGGGGGGGGGGGTCAAGAGGTGACATACCTCTGTGAAGCTCCACTGGAAACAAATGGTGAGGACACATTCTCCTTGAGGCTTATTAAACGATCAACTGCCACTTTGTTAGCCACCTACATACCTGTTCACATTGAAGTTGTCAGCACTATAGAAATAGTTTTGTTGATGCTTCCAGTTTTTATAACGGTTCTAATTAATTTTGTTCTGCTTTTACCATGACGGGAAAATTTACCGGTAAATTAAATTTTATTCACAACAGTTCAATTATTTATTAAAATCAATGGATTGATTTTCTTTGTACACATTTATTATCTTATTTGGGTTAACCTTTATCGCCAAACGTCATGTCTTTGTTTAATATTCAATGAAAATTCTAGGACTACACGGTGGAACGGTGGTTAGCACTTTCGCAAGAAGGCCCTGGTTCAAATCCCAACTGGGACCTTTCTTTGTGGACTTTGTGTTCTCCCAGAGCATGCGTGGGTGTTCTCCGGGCTCTCCGACTTCTACCTACAGTCCAAAGACATGCTTCATAGGTTGATTGATGACTCCAAATGCTCACCATTTGTGACTGAGAGTGTGTATAGGTGTGTGATTGTGCTGCCCTGTCCAGAGTGCACCCTTATCATTTATTTTAATTGAGCCAATTCTCATATCTGTGTATTAAAAAGTACCAGACAGGCAGATTTTCATCCATGGATTGTACGAGTAAATATTACACCAAGTACTCTGCACTGATCATTATTTTTGAATCCAACCACACTTCTTGCAAATGTCGTGAAACAACTTTTCTGTTTTGTCAATGAAAGATCTTAGAACTTTGAGAAATGATATCCGTAGGACTTAAATACTAGGTTTACTTTCCTCAATCTCAACTGAAATCTGAGCCAGAAGCTTTCAGTACAGGAAATGAAAGGGAAACCTGTGACACTGCAGTTTATGACTGTTTTCTCTTTCTCAGCTTTGCTGCCATGCCTCCAGGGCCAGAGCATCGTCTCTCTGTTCTCATGGTCCAAGTACAGCTTTGTCTCCTGCTCATTGCCATTGGCTGGCCCTGCAATGGTGCCGTTGTCCATGGGTCAGGCTCATCTGAACCATATCTCACCTTTAAGTGGAACAACACACTTTTTGAGCACCTGGCCCTGCACCCTGATCCCACCATGGGTTGGATCTACATTGGAGCCAGAGATCATCTGTTCCAGTTGGACCAGTTCCTCCAGTTGCATGTCCAAGACAAAACTGGACCCATGATAGACAGCCGAGAGTGTTTGCCCCCTGTGACGGAAACCAACTGCCCCCAGGCGAAGGAAACCAGCAACCATAATAAGCTCCTGCTTGTAGATCCCTATTCCATGGAGCTAATTACCTGTGGCAGTGTCAACCAGGGAATCTGCCAGAAACGGAATCTGGATTCTGTGAATAAAGTTCTTTTTTCTACAGAAAGGCCAGTGGATACTCAGTATGTGGCGGCCAACCACCCTAATGTCAGTACTGTTGGGCTGGTGGTTCGCTCTCGTCCTGACAGGCAGGCGGTGCTATTTGTTGGACGCGGTTACACCAGCAGTCATCCACCCATTTCCACTCGAAACCTGGCCCAAGAGCCCATTTTCTCCTACGAGGAGACCGCTAAGCTAGCTGTGGCAGGACGACTTTCGGAATACGATCATCATTTTGTGGCCTCGTTTGCCCACCATCAGCATATCTACTTCCTCTTCTACAGGCGGGACCTGAAGTCTCAGTCGCGGGAATACCGTACCTACATCTCACGCATTTGTCTGGATGACCAGGCCTATTACTCCTACGTGGAAGTACCACTGACTTGTCGCTCAAGGGCAGGCAAAATTTACAACCTTTTACAGGCTGTGCAGCTCGGTCTCTCCAGCGATGGAAGCCAAGGTTCCGGGTCAGAGATTCTTCTAGGCGTCTTCTCCACTCCCACGTCTTCAGCCTCGCCCAACGAGGATTCAGCCCTCTGCATGTTTCATCTTGAAGATGTGGACCAACGTATTGACTCCACCAGAGATCTGTGCTATACAAAGATGGGGAGAGAGGAAGGAGACGAGGCGGCCTACATAGAGTATGAGGTCAAATCCAACTGTGCCAACCTTCCAGAGGTGAGACACACACAGACCTACCTCTTCTGCAAATACAGCACAAGCTATAAACATCCATCTTCACATCCACATTCTGGCAGTTTATTCAACTAAATGTATGACTTGCTTGCTCGGATGATTGCTGTAGGCGTTCATCCACCTGTCTGAAGCGGTTACGCCCAATAGACCTTTTGTTTTTATTGCTTAAAAAAAAGTGCTAGTAAGAAAAAGAGTTTGTCTGTTAAAAAAGAGTTTTTCATTTGGAGTTTTAAATACCAAATGTATAATAAATATCTAGATTGTATCCATTTAGGCTAAATAATTGGACTGTATAGTTTTTGAACAAAGTTACTTGATCGTATCGATTCGTGGACCTTGAATCGAGATTGATATCGAATCATAACAGGTAAAGATGCACAGCCCTAATTTGTCCGTCTGGGACAAAAAAAAACTGTATTTGGACCTGCAAACTTTAATAAAAAATGATTGTTTTATTAGAAACACAACATCAGGCAGAAAACATCTTTTAATGCTTCACAGCTCCCTCTGCAGGACTTAACTGACTTGAAGTCCCTGGAACAACACATGACAATACCCCTTTGTGCTACTATTGTAACACAGCAAACGGTGAATCTTTATGCAGAACCGAGACAGTTCTGACCTTTCAAACTTTATTTATAAATCAAACTTTATTTATAATGTAAGACACATCACACTCGTCAAGCTTGGCTTTGAACCAGGTGTGAAGTTTGGGTTTTTTTTTTTAACCTTGGAAACCACCTGAAGCTATGACTGAGATGCCGTGATATTTAAATAAAGATTTGTGTCAACCAACAGTTTAGTTTCTGCATCTCTGATGTCTAAAATCGGGTTTAAATTTAACAGGATTGTGCCCGTTTTTAAAATGTATCCACATTTTAGTTTCAGGAAAAGATATGGTTAGGAAATTGTTTGGTTTTGAGTGCCCATAAACGTTCAGTAAGTTGCCTCCTATCCGAACTAGAACCTGGACCGTGTCAGACTCTTGAGGTCTCTATAGAATGAGTCAAGTTAACCAAAAGTCTTAAGAGAATTCCTACTGGAATACACTTCACAGAGGGAAACCACTCAGTGGCATTCTTAGGAGCTGCTCCTCTCAGTGTTTCTAATTACATGTTTGTGTGGCTGTGGCTAAAAGAAGTGACTGCACACAGGAATATTGAGAACTTTCCTGTTGCAGCTTCTCTGAATAAAAGTATAATCTTCATTTGTTCTTCATTTTTACAAGAGGTCACAGAAAATGTGAATCTTGAGGAAGACTGGTCTCGTTAGGAGCATCTTAGTGGATTACAACATATAAAGATTAAATTTTCAGAGATTTTGTTCTTCAGAGAGGAATATGACATTAGCTTAGTGTGATGGATTTAGAGATGATGATAGCAAAAGACCTTTCAATGACAGTCGGTAACTCTACAGACGCTAAGGAGAAAGTTGTTGGTGGGTCTTCGCAGATGTCCCTTAAGTATTTTTGAAGCTGAAGGTAGAGAATGGAGATGACGGCAGAGGACACAAACACACAACAGTGCAGTTAGACTTAGAGATGTATTTTCTTTTTAGTACAATTTTCTGGAATCCCTAAAGATAGTTGTTTGTGATCAGACTTTTCCAAGACTCTGGCTGTTCCAGAGATCCCACAGCTCATCCAAGTCTTCTGTAGCTCCAAGTTCATGAGCAAAATGGATTACCTAACATTAGTAAACAAAGCTGAACACTCATATCTGTCATTACAGTGTTGACACTGACTGGACGTCCTTGACCTTCATGTATTTTGGTGCTATTTTTGACATCAGGTCATCTCTACTGTATAAAAATAATTGCTCACACTCCAGATTTATCTGTGAAACATCAACTGAGTGTGGTAGACGGGTCTGAATTGTCCATTAAAACATCTCCTCTGTTTGTTATATATATATATATATATATTTTTTTTTTAGCAGCGTCTGAACTTAAAACACATAATATTGTCCTGTTCTTCAGAACAGCACAAATGCTTTTAGAACCCACTCTCCATTATATCATGTATCATTTTGAAAGCAGTCCAAGATCATTTAAATTGAGCTAGTTTAGATAATCGTTTGAGGAAAAATGAGCTTTTTATGATACTTTTGTTTTCAGTCTTTCCCACAGAGTTTTGGAGTTGGTACAAAGGGACAAAACTCTCACTAGTGGGTGGTTTTTGAAAGAAGCCAACTGGAGCCAAGAGAGTTTATTAATTGACCACTTGGTCACATAAATGTAAACATCCTTTGTTCCAGCGTTAATTGGTCCAACTATGCAAATCAGTTTTTGAGTTGAGCTGTCTTAAAAGGTGAGCGTCGCTGATGGGCAGAAAGAAGAGTTTGACTGACACATGGTTGTTCTATCAGTTGCACTAATCACAAAGAAAACACACCAAGATCTTATTGTTTACAAAATTGTGTTCCGGAACGAAATCCAGAGAAGAGGATGCTGTAGATTTATTCAGCAATTAGCAAAAAATATTGTATACTTAGTTTTAAGTTCAATGTTATCTCAGATCATAAAAATTAACCATTTAAATGAGGCTAACAGAGAAAGGACAGTTAAGGAGAAAGTTCAGGGAAAGCCTCTGTCACATTGAAGTAGGTACAGTTTGAAAACTGCTGTGAGGTTTTGGGGAAAAAACCCTCAAGTTTCCCCTAACTGGGAGGTGATTGCAATAGCTGTTAACTTTGAATGTTGAAGTCGTCATTGGCTGTTTTCATTCTGCAGCAGACTGAGCCTCGTTATTTTGGTCTGCATGTTGTGAGGGCAGAGTCACTGTTTCCATAATCTATAATTCCTACAAGGTCATGGGTGTGTTCCAGGGTCTGTGAGCTTTTCTCAGAGGAGACATTGTTTTGGGCGCATGCATGGGTTTGTGTGGTCCAGCCCTAAATCTCTGGACCTCGGCGGTCTTTCACTCATAGACCTCTGCTCCTCATACTAGATTGTGGTGATATCTTTTTCCCTCCATCAAACTTCCCGTGTGAAAACTTCAGTCTCTTCTTGTTCTAATGTTTTTCTTCAGAACACCCTGAAAGCGTACCCCTGCGGTTCAGACCACACCCCCAGCCCCATGGCCAGTCGAGTCGCAGTAGAGGTGGAGACCATACTGGACAGCCCGTCCGCCCAACTCACTGCTGTGGCTGTGAGTGTGAGGCCGGGACACACCATCGCCTTCCTGGGAGACTCCAAAGGAAATCTGCACAAGGTACCAGTGTGACGGGGACCCTGGGTATGCAGGGTCAGGTTGTTCAAGGGGTCTATATCATGCAAAATCAACTTTGGACTCACACACACACTTTCTCTGTGGAGCTAGCTGTGATCAGCAAAACGTTTTCCTTTTAGATGCACAGTATGCACATCCATCTTTGCAAAAGTTCGGGTGGTCTTTGTTTTTGTGGGCGGAGCACAGACACACTGCGAGGGCGACCCTATGTTGACGTCATGAAATGGGCGGCACCCACACGGAGCGAAACACGGTGCCTCAGAGATCGAGTCGTCTTACTTCTGGATAGGAAGCTGAGCTGCGAAAATAACTTCCTAAAATATATCTTCTTTAGTGTGCCGAAGGTAATATATCACAGTATACATGGATATAGTTTACTCTACAAAGCTTAAAATAGGGTTATATAGGCCCTTTTTAAATTAAGAATGATTTGAGGCCTCCTGCTTCTCATGCAGCATTTCAGTTGTTAAACGCACTCCTCATAACCTAACTGGACATTTCTGAAGATGTCATTAAAAGTGTAGATTTGGAAAAGGGGTTTTGGGGAATGTGCATACATGTATGTTTTCAGCTTCTGTAAGTGAGAATGAGAACATCTCTGTCAATAACTTCACATCAATGTAGGTTATTAAAATCCTTGTTTCAGGGGCAAGGCCATGACTTCAAATCCATTCATGAAATCTTAACACATTCTAGAGTTGGTGTTCCTTACTGATGGCAGTTTTGTCAATTCTGGTGGAGTTGCATCAAAAAAACTTAAAAATGGGAAAACCTTGTGTTCTTTGTGATCAAACTACTTCTGCAGACTTTGACATGAATCAAACGTTGTCACTAGATTCTGGTTTTAGTCTGCTTTGAGTTTACTGATACCATTTTGTTTTTACAGGCTTGATTAAACAAACAAAGATTTACTTAAGTAATCGTACCTTATATAAATACTTATAAAAATAAGTAGTTGACATAAACATTTTTCTGCATGTTTTGTATTTCAGTCAATGCTGAGGAATATCCAGCTTTTCTCAAGCTGGTTTATACTTTCTTTAAGTAATTAAGTAGTGAGCTTTTTCTTTTTGCCTTTTCAGCATTTAATTACAATAGTTACATGTATTATTTCTAATATTATTTCGTTTTATTTATACATTTTTATGCAGGTTTAAGTGTTGGGTAATGTTGCGTGTTTGCGCTTTTTTTCATTGTTTTTCACTTCAGTTTTCTATTTAGCTATTTTTACTAACCCTTTAACCCTTTCTTCATCTTCTCTTAATCCTTTTTTCCCTTAGAAGAAGACGACTTACTATTGGTGGACGTAGTGCACCTTTGTGTTGCTCAGAGGTCAAGGTGGAGCTCACAGAGAGACGTTCTGCTGATGGTCATGGTCATGCACACAGTTGCGTCTTTGTGTCATTTTGCAGCACAGTGAAGTACAGTCACATGTTACCATGCAGTTACATCACTCGGCGCCGTGCGTCAGCGTGGGTCTCCGAGAAGGCCTCACTGATGTCCCGACTGACGTACACGCTCAGCAGAGGCTCGCTCTCCACCCACAAGCCGGGAGTTTACTTTAAATTACAGCAATCCACAATCCATCAGTTTGTTGGATTATTGATCTGTTTGTGGAAACAGAGCTGTTGGTGGTTTTGAGATGCAAACTTCTGTGTTGTCTTTGGGATAAAAAACAATTTCCACGGCTGAAAATCCTCAAATGATGTTTGAAAATTTGGGCTTTTATCATTTTATGTTTGTTCTTATTTTAAACCAACCTGGAAAGTGCTTTTATTTTTACTTTCTAAAAGGAAATTAGATAAAGATCAATTTACAAAAAAAGGTTTTTTTACTTTAAAATGGTTTTATTTAGATTTTGACATATTCATAAAAAATTCAGAGAAAGGCCAAAATGTATTTAAAAATGTGAGTTACATTTTCTATGTTGACTTTGTGACCTTTTTTTCCTTTTAATTCAAACATTGAACAAAAGTAGAGGCAAACATATTGATGAAATGTAGTTCCACAGCAGCCCTTCACTCTGATCTAGAATAATCTGATGCTGGATCTGGATTTTGTCCAAGCGATGGTGGAAAACATAACTGTCTTCCTCCGTTTTCTCCAGAGCTTCTCTCTTCTTTGAACGCATCTCTACACCAGGCCTCATTTCTCTCACCTGCTGCTGCTGCTAAAACATTAAAAACTGAAAAACTGTGCCTAAGATTGGCTTTTACTTGTGCATCCATCTTCTCATCCTGCTTAGTCGTCTGTAGACTCACAGGAGCTCGTAGCAGCCACTTCAGGGTCAGAACACACGCTGGAAAGTTCACCACTGCTTAGCTGGGCCTTGCACTCACATCTAAGTGACCATGTATAAGAGTGACCAATAATGTTGACACAGGGATTATTGGCAACATTGACAGAAAAGACTCCACCGGGATTCCAACCAGAACCAGTTTTATAGTGAAAAAAACATTCAAAAACTGCATATGCTCAGCTCTCTGCGGTAGTGTTTGTAACATTTCCTTGAAGTAGAAACCTTTTTTGAGTTAAACCAGGTTTTGCTTAATGAGACTCTCCATCCCTTTAAAAAAGGAGTCTGCAATCTTTGAAAAAAAGCCATTTGGTCCAGTTTCTTACTGACTGAAACCCAGCGAGGACCTCAACGTTCTGCTGCACAATTTAGAAAAAATTCACTTTGTTTTTGTGGCCATTAAGCTATTTCGTTTCTAAATATCTTCAATAATTGAATGATAACAGTGTTTTATTCTATTTTAAAGTCAAAGTCAAGGTCAAAGTCAACTTTATTGTCAAATATGCTGCATCCGTAAGACATACAGCACAGATGAAATGGCTTTCCTTTCACCCCACAGTGCAAGCAGCATATAAAATAATAAATAAACAACTTAAAAAATAGATAAAAAGACACCAATAATAAGAAGAATAACAGTAGTCTAAACAGAGCAAAACAGCAATGACATGGTTAAAGTGGCAGTTTAAAGTGACAACAGTGCTGAGAACAGTAAGTGGATGAGTCAGTGGTGGCAGTTTTTGGTGAAGATGGTGATCTAAACCATTTTAAGTGTGAAGTTGTGACAGCAGCACATGCCTTTCATAATAAAATTCACCCTGTGTCAAATAAGATCCTCCTATTGCAGCAGATTTCTTTGAAAACTTTGTTTTCTGTTTAGATGACTTTAGTGCACTCTCACCTGTTTTGTCCTTTTACTGTTGAATATAATATAAACATGATTGGTTTAAAATCCCGTAAAAAAAAAAAAAACAGTATGTGCTTTAAGCTCAGTCTGACGGTATAATAAATCTTTTACCATCATTTTGCTCAATTATCTGACATGTAAACATAAATGACAAAACTTAAGTAACTGAAACAAGAAATGAAAGAGCCGGATGCCTCCGGAGCCTCCGGAGCCTCAGGTCTAGATAAATCCAGAGTCATTTTTTTAAACTCTTCTTCTGGCTTTCTGTTCATAGATTGAAGTCTTCGTGCTTTTAGAGCAGAACTACAACTTTTCCTTCATTTCCACTCGAGTTCAAAACCTAAACAACTTCATTAACCAGCTTCCTGCCATCAGCTTTGTTTTTCGTGACGGCAGCTCCTGTGAAGTTGGTGTTTGAGCCGAAGGGTCTGCAGATTTTCTACGATGGGCCCCCCCCCCCTCACACAGCCAGTCTTGAAGCACGGCTTAGTTCATGTGCAGTTTCATTCTGAGCAGGACGTTTCATTCGACTGTTGTGCGTCTCTGCAGCCTCTCTGTGTGGACTGTTGTGTCGCAGTTGTGACATCTGCAGAAATCCCTGAGTGACAGTGGTGCTGTGAAGTGAAGATTCCACTCATTTCCGTTTAATCATCCGGCTGTGGTTGTGACCCACATGTTCTTGACTTTTTTCTGATCTTTGAGAACTTTGTTGGAATATTTCAGTCTTTCTCCAAAACCTTTTAAAGGCTTTCTAAAATACTTTTGAAGTTTGTCTTTGAACATTTCCAGCTTTTTTACTTGTTTTTAAAGCCTGATCATCTTCAATGATGTGGAAACATCACTGGATTAAACTAAATGGTTATGAGACAGTGAACGCGCTGAAAGTATCTGAAAAGTTTGCTTAAAATCTTCATCAAGTCATAAAAGAAATTTAAAATCAAAATCGGGCGTTTAACGAAGAAACTACAGTATTTGAAAAAAAAATGTATTGCAGATTCACTTTCTAGTTTGTTCTATTTGAAGTTCAAACCATCATTTGGAACTTTTTAAAAATGTCACAAGAGCAGGAATGTCTTAAATGATAAACTGGAGCTGCTGTAAGACGGGGAGGATGCAGTGCTGTGCTGTACCTAGATGATTCCCTTCAGCAGTGTGTCTGCGTCACACTCAGGTCTCTGTGAAGGCCAGGACCTGGTAGCACCAAACCACACGAGTCAAAACAACCGGCTTTGTTATTTCCTCGATCCGTCCTGTCAGCAGCAGCTGGACATGAACTGTGACGCAGCAGAAATCTTCCCGCCTCTCTGCTCCTTCACATTAAAAAAAAAAATGTCTTCAGCCTCTCCTTTCCTGTGTTACAAAAGCTGCTTCAAACATCTCCATGGAAACGTTCAACTGAAGAGTGGAAACAGTAATTATGTTTTTGTTTTTTATTGTTTCTAACTACTGCATCTTCTCCCTCTGCTGGTGGAAACTGGAAGTATTGCAGAGGATGTGGTTTTGAATGAGGACAGTTTTAGTTTGCTTGAGGTTCTGCGGCCTGAAAACGCTTCCCTCACTGACTGTGGATGCAGTTTCTGCTTCGGAGACACGAGATTAGAAAATCGTCAGAGTTTCTGTGCACAGCAGTTTCCTGGTGGCGCTCATGGAGATGTTTGACAGTAAATGCATCAGAGATTTTCTAAATTACGCTTCCAGGCTGACATGGAGCAGCTGCTGCAGCTAAACTCGCCCACCAACAGCTCCGGTTTTACATTTTTGCTTTCAAACCTGGATTTCCAATATTCCTGTCTGGATTTGTTCTTCCAGGAGCTCAAACTGGATTTTCCCGTTTTTATTTCTTGGAATCTAGAGAAATCCAGACGCATTGTTGCTCTGACATGTCTCCTCACAAAATATAAACGGCAGTGATGATGCATAGCTTATCAGCTTGTTGGTCCTGGAACTGCTGAGGCTTGTGGGTAAAACCAGAACAATCCAGAGTTCAGCTGCAGTTCACAGCAGAAGCTGCGTTCAGACCCCCCAGTTCAGTTCTGGTAATCTTCTGACTGGATTTATGCCCATCAGCAGAACCTTTTTCATTGTAGGACAGGTTGTGGCTAATCAACATCATTTTTACCATATAATTTGGTTGTTTTTTTTTAAGTACCATTTATTATGTTCTTTTTTATGTTTTGATGTTGCATTTTCTGGCCGCTGTCAATTACTGCCACCCAAAATGAACAAACAAACAAGAAAGTCAAATTTACTTTAAAAATGAAACGTCTGTGTAGTCTGTGTGCAGTTTTTCAAATCATACCAGAAGGCTTATTAAGACTTTTTTATTTTTGATTAAACAGAAATCCAGTTTCTTCCCTCTTGCTGTTGCCTCATCCCTTATAAAACGTTTCAGATCTATATTTTACATATTGACTCAATGAGAAGAACAAAAATGTCTTTTATTTCATTGCTTGTGATCATATGTGTGACCGTGTTGTGCGGATCTCCTCAGGTGTTCCTTGGGCCGCACGGTGAGGTGGAGGAGTACGCTGTCACGTCTGTGCAGAAGAACACAGCCATCAGTTCAGACCTGATCCTGGACCAGAGTGAAGAGCATCTCTTCATCATGACGCACAGCATGGTACCTAGCCCGATCCAGATGAAAAGATCATTCTTAGTGTTTGTTCCATGAGGGCAGAAGGATTATTTGGACTTTCATATTTTCATTTTCACTGTTGCTCTGGGGAATGTGGGCCATCTATTGTTTGTAATCAGATTTGGGGAGCTTAGTGAGGACAGTTTGCATGACTGAACACGAGGCTTTGTCCTGCTTCCAGTTGCAGAAGAGGCCGGTGGCTGAGTGCCAGCAGAACCCAGACTGTAACTCCTGCCTGCAGTCCCACGACCCGTACTGCGGCTGGTGTGTCCTGGAGGCGAGGTAAAGCACCGCAACTCTGTCAGAGATGCCGACAGAGGCTCTTCAAAGCAGAGTTTCTCATTTAATTTAACATTAAAAAAACATTTGGTTTGCAGTTTCACTACAGATGTAAAAGTTTATAAGTTAACAAAGTTCAAACTGTACCAGAAAGTTCAGCAGAACTCCATTTCCACAATCCAAGTTTGCTTCACAGAAAGAAATATAACCAAAAAAACCTGAAATTTAAGTTAGAGTTCCTGTAAATTCATTGCATTATTGTATCCCATCATCCTCCAGTGCATCAGTGTTTTGTCTGGCTGCAGGTGTACGCTCCAGTCTCAGTGCAGTCGGGGGGGTCAGCCAGGTCAGTGGCTGTGGAGCTTCGACATGGAGCAGCACTGTCTGTACATCAGTGACTTAAACCCATCCAACGTCAGCAGGGAAGAGAGCAAGCCGGTAAGTCCTCTCTGTTTCTGCACAAACTGGAAATGAAAAGAAAGGCATCAGGATAATGGAGCACGTTTTGGTCCTCAGGTCTTCCTGTCTGTTCCTGGACTCCCCGTGTTAGAAAAGGGGGAATCGTATTCCTGCTTCTTTCAGGACGTCTGGAGTCCCGCCGTCCTCACAGACCGCGGGATCAGCTGCCGCTCTCCTGACAGCAGCAGGAACCCCTCAGTGCCCCCGCGGCAAGGTGAGTCTGCTCCATTGTTCTTCCACAACGTTCCCGTTTTTAAAACTGTTATTTACAGAAGGTAAAAGGAACATTTCCCAAATCCTTGAACTGATTTTGTATTTTTCAGCAAAAATTTGGTTTTGAAATCAAATTGAAAATAAAAATCAAATAACCATAAACTTCAAATGAGTTGCTGCAGTGAAGACGAGGTTTGATCAAGAACAATTGATTTATTTGATTTTAAATCTGGAAACTAAAACTGCTGAAGTTTTGAAGTAACTAACTTCTAAGCAACCTTGTTGTTCAGCTTCATTCATTCATTTTTAAATTGTTGGTTGTGATCAGCTGGGATCAAATGCGTAAGAACAAAATGTTTCCACTGGAAATACGTGATTGGAATTTGATTTTGTGGAAGCCGTTGTGATCAGTGTCCTGCTTTGGTCGTCTGTAGACGTCCTGCAGTTCTCAACCTTCCCTCTCGTTCTGCTTCGTCCACAGATTTTGTTGTCGTTACCTTGTCTCTGCGGTTTGGGGACATTGTCGTCGCAGCGAAAGACTTCACCTTCTTTGACTGCACAGCTGTGAAGCAGCTGTCAGGAAGCCAACCGTGAGTTTCTGCTCTTCAACCCTTTGTCCTGGTCCCACTCACTGCTGATTACCTGGATCAGGTGTATCCAGCAAATCAAATGATGCATAATGGGTTTGTCAGAAAACGTGACGCATTTTATTTGTCTTTACTAACATCCTCCTTTCAGATTTACAGGCTGCACTTTTTCAATTAAAGTTTTCATGAAGAACAGTTGTTTCCATCTCTGACACATTTGTGTGTTCTTTTCTGTGTGTTTAGTTGTCACAGATGTGTTTTGAGCAGATGGGGCTGTAACTGGTGCGTTCACCAGCACTCGTGCACACACAAGTCTGTGTGCGGGGAGGGCGTGATCATCTACAACCAACACGTAAGTCCCAGAATCACAGGACACTGGGGGATCTGCGGGCCTTAGAACACATTCTCTCCTTAAAATGCTGTGTTTGTTCAATACATACCCGTTCCTGAGCTCTAGGCTTTAGAGACATGATGACAGCAGAGATTTCCCTCATAAACAACTCCTGGGAGTCAAACTGGACACTTGCTGCTTTTGGCGTTTTGCGTCGGAATGAAGCGTGGCACTTCGGCTCGTTATCCTGAACCTGGAAACATGCACTTTCCCCCAAAGTTGAGGCTCCTTCACGTTCTTTCTCCAAAAAAACCCTCAGCCGTTTGTTCTCTTTACTACATAAGGAAACCTCATTACATTTGTCTAATTTTGAACCAAATTAACCTTTTATACTTGATATACAGCGTTGTATTTGTATTGAATATCTTTATCTTTACGAAGTTTCTAAAACATTACCTGTTCAGTCATTTTTCCTTAAATCTGGTGTTAAGGGTGATTTTGACCGAAAAATAGACGAGGATTATCACTGATTTATAATCTTTGCAGTGAAACTGGATCATTGTGAGTTTGGCTTTTTGTTGTCTTATGTCAAATTCATCATTTAACCCATCCATCCTTTTTTGTTAAATAATATTCATCCAACAGACTTGCAATGAGATGAAACAAGAAAAGCTACACATGTGGGAATAGATTTTATTTAGCATTTTATTTAGCCACGTTAGTCTTGTAACACTGGCTTGAGCATAGTGAGCAGAAAAACAAAGACCTTATGATCAGGATGGCCAACTATTTTATTTAACATTATTGTTTGTCTAACTTCATATTTTTTTAATCTATCATTAATTAATTTGTCCAAAAATACATTTAGGAAATAGATTTATCATCTTAACTCGATTTTGCTTTATTTTTTATTAAGTTTTTTTTTCCTCTCCCCTTGTCTCCCCCCCCCCACCTTTATGTTTCCATCAGTTCAAACTCCCCACCTCCCCTCCGCCCACAGCCAAACCAGCTAAAGTTATGACAACAGGCCCCGTCACCACAGCAACAACCCCCCCAATGCCCACTACAGCCTTCACCCCTGAGCTAACCACGCTGCCCCCTCCTCTGCCCCCTGGGCCCTCCAGCCTTCCTTCACCTGTCACAGCTGCACCACCCTCTCTCATCACAGGGGGCAGTGTTGTTGTCGCTGATGAACTCGTAGTTGTCACTCAAAGCAGCCCTCCTGACACTCCCGGTGTCGTCACGGTAACAACAGAGGTGACTCGGCCCATCGATGGACTGAGTGGAGATGTTGACCCCAGTACAATGCCGGGGGCCACCTCCACCAGCCTCCCAATGACAACCCGTTCTGTGGATGAGGCTCCGCTCACCCCATCACCCCCTGAGCCTGCAGGGCCAGCACAAAACGATACGTTTTTAGCCCCAACCGTACTGTCCGGTGATGGGGAAGTGGACCCCGGACTGACCCCCTACCCTCAGCCAGTGGACTTAGAAGCAGAACTGGAACTGGACTACCAGAACGACCCGGATGATACTTTCCTCCCGGTGAGTTAAGCTCCGCCCTCTTCTGTCGTTCTTCTTCAGCCCTTGCTTCACTGGACTCCAATCACAGCACTTTCCCA
This sequence comes from Oryzias curvinotus, assembly GCA_023969325.1. Classification (NCBI taxonomy): domain Eukaryota; kingdom Metazoa; phylum Chordata; class Actinopteri; order Beloniformes; family Adrianichthyidae; genus Oryzias; species Oryzias curvinotus. The sequence goes on from CM043710.1 coordinate 23,845,963, forward strand.
TTCTGCTGTTGGGCAAACAGGAAGTCCCGCCCCCTGCAGGAAACCGTTTCTGCCTGATGGATAACACCTTTGAACTCTAAACGACATCTTGGCTTCATCAGGCTTCCTTCCTCCTCCTCTTCCAATGTTTTCTTTCAGATGTTGTTCTGTGCTCGACCGAGTTTTTCCTCTTTATTCATTTGTGGTCTGTTATTGAAACTTCTTCATCCTTCAAAGTGGTAAAATGTTAGTTAATGGAAAGATGTTTATGTTTTATCTGTCCTGTGTGAAATCTGTCTAACATTTCAGATTTAACAGGGAGGGCTTTCATTTCTCAACAACTTGAAGAGAACTGCTGGGACTAAATGCTGCGGTGTGAAAGTCCTGTGTGTTTAAAGCTAAAAAGAGTTTAGGAGTCACTTCCTGCTGAAGTTGTGGTCTTCAGGGATGTTCTCTTTTATTCATTTGAATCCTGCTATTCAATGAAAAGGGCAAATAATCTCCATGTGATAAAGTATTGGGGAGAGGATGAAGCTGCAGCAGTATAACGGTTTTGTAAGATGATGATTCCCATGCTGCCCCTCAGGGTGATGAAGGCTCTTTCATCAGCTGGGGCTCCTCAGCGTGTCCGTGCGTTGAAAAGGTTCAGGGGTCGTCTCTGCTGCCCGTTCATGTGGAGAAGAAGATCACGTTACTGGCACGCAATCTGCATCTCTATCAGGTAAGTGCAGACCTTTCTGCCATGCGCCTGTCTGTGTTTAGACGTGAGAGATGTTTATGTTTGTGTGTGTTCAGGACACAATGTTGGAGTACGAGTGTGTGCTGATCATCGAGGGTCAGACGGTGGTTGTTGACGCCTTTGTTGAGGCCGACTACGTGAATCCCTCCAGCTTCTTCATCACCTGTCAGCAGCACAAGGTCTGAGGAGCTTGCATGTTGTTCTGGTTCTGTCCACCAGGGTACCATAGAACCCCTATGTAAACCAGATAAACTGGATTTTCTGTGAGGTTCCACTCACACTTTTCCTTTTTGTTTATTCACCCGCATAGGTGAAATCTGCAAAGTAGAATTAGAAATGTTTCAAGGCTCACCCCACACTTTCTACACTTTTCTCAGACAAGCATGAACATTTTACACGTTTCTCTCTTATTTGAACTTTTAAAGTTCAAACCTTTGTAGAAAAAAAAAAATCCAGCGTTAAGAAAAAAAAACCATCTGCTCGCGATCGGAGATTTATGTAGATTTTGAGAGCTGCTCATACCACAGACACAGCATCGAGATGATTGATTGACAATCACGCCAGCCAATCACGACGTAGAACACAGTCGACAACATAGAACTCGATGGTGGGGTAAGAGAGAGTTTAAGGGGCGGTTTTTCTTCAGAGAAGGGCATCCGTTAATGTGTTTTCTGCTCATGTGAAAGTGTCAGAAACTTGAAGCTCCTGATTCTCTCCAGCCTGTCTCCAGAAAGATAGGAGGGGGTTACAAGACCTTTTTGTAGTCCAAAATAAGTCCTTATGTCTTCTGGCTGTTGTTTGAAATTCTGCTCTGTACGCGGTCTCTTCCTCCACCGTGATGCTAATTGTTGTATCATCTGCAAATTAAATGATACAGTAGTAAACCAGGATGACATCATAAAACTGCAACTCTCAGTTCTTGCATCATGAATTAACTTTGAACCAGCAGTTCCACTGGAGGGAGACAGATTGGGGTTTAAAAATGTTTTAGATATTGATTACAGACAGATAAATTGTCAGAGTTTATAGAAATTCTTCCTTCAGTAAACTCAGTATGATCCCAAAAAATCTATTATTGATTAAGCCAATATTAATATTTTATAATTGTATAATTCAAGTATTTCTGTCCGTAAAGGTCAGATTTTCTAAAAGTGCTCAAAGTCTGCAGGAGATGACAGCTTTTTTTACTTAATCTAATCTGACTGAAAGTTAAGATCTTGGATTAGATTAAGCAAATTGCTTCAGTAGGAATCTGCCATTGGAATAAATCCTGTAGGATTTTTTCTGTGCAAATGTCCAGTGCTGATGATCAGCTTTAATCCAGGGAGTCAAACCCTTTTCCTTAGCATTGATGTCTGAATGAAAATTGTTTGTTTGCTGCTGCAGTTAACGTACTCCGCTCCTGTGGAGGAGTACAAAGCCATGGTGTATGTGAAGAGGAGGAACACTTTTCACGTGGACAGCTCTCCGGACTTGTACGGTGAGCTCTTCAGATCCTGACTTTTCCTGTCAGCATTGGCTGTAGCATTAAAAGCTTGTTTTTCCTGTCCTCAGTAACTCTGTACAGCTGCTCTGTGGGCCGATCAGACTGCAGTCGCTGTCGCACAGCGGATCCAAAGTACAGCTGTGTGTGGTGTGGGGGGGCTCAGCCCAGTTGCATGTATTCAAAGTCATGCAGTGCAGCGGCAGAGACATGTCCCGCCCCTGTCATCCACTCGGTGAGTCATGAGCTTCAATTCATTGTTGTGTTTTTGGGTTGAAATAAACCCATTTCAGATTGGGAAAGATGCTGATGTGGACTAGGATCAATCAGGTTGTCAGGTTGCTGACATTATTGAAAGCAAAGCCTCACATTGGGTTCTTCAGTTCCTGCATAGCTCCTCTTGTCGTCCTTCAGTTTGAGCCACTGTCTGGTCTGCTGGAGGGAGGAACCCTGGTGACCATCTCGGGCTCCAACCTGGGCCAGAAGCCCACGGACGTCCTGGACTCTGTGTTGGTGGCAGGGGAACCCTGCACTGTCATCCCAGAACTGTACCAAGTCTCTTCCAGGTACGCAGCCAGCAGTTTCAGAGGTTTACATGAACATTTTTTAAGAATTAGAAACTCAGTTGGCATCAGTAGAAAACACACAGGTGTCTGTTCATCCTGTAGGATCGTGTGCAGAACCAAACCCAGTCAAGGAGAGAAGGTGGGATATGTGTCGGTGTGGGTGACCGGAGGAGAGCGCCGCCTATCCTCGCAGACCTTCAGCTACCAGGTTTGTCAGATTGAATGGAGCATCTGTTGATCTATTTTGTAATAGCGATCTCAATGGTCTTTTCAGTTATGATTACGCTGTTTATAGTTGAGTGTCTGCGTATAGTGTCTGCAGAGCGGCAGTAGTTCTAGAGCAAAAAAATATCATGTGTAATGTCAACTCTTGCGTGTAGGGGCAGCATTACATCCCCTTTTCTTCTTTCTATCCTGTTTTAGTTTACTAAATGTCAAAGATGGTCAGTTTGAAAAGGTTTACATAAAAAATCAAATCAGAGTAGGTTTTTTTTCATATTTTCCTTTCATGTTTTTTGTCCAATAAAGATTATCTATGTTAGTGATGTCATAGCTCCCGGGCAGAGGAAAATTAGTGGGAAAGTTCACAATATGTTCATTAATCCTCGTTTTCTTGATCCTTAATACTTGAGCAATTATTGTTTTCATGCCAGGACCCGTCTGTGATGGGGGTGACACCCGAGAGGGGCCCAAAGGCAGGAGGAATATCTTTGACCATCACAGGCCGAAACCTGCGGACGGGGCTCCCGTCTGACCTTGCCGTCACTGTGGGAGGGGTCCCATGTGAAATGTGAGACTGGGATCACGGGTGTCATCTTCATGCTGATCAGATGGTTCCTGACTCACTTCCTGTGTCTCCTCAGCATCTCTGAGATCCAGAGCTCCAGCGTCGTCTGCAGAACAGGCAGCAGCAACACCACTGGAGAGCACCGGGTCACACTTCACTATGGCAGCCACCAGCGCCACCTACACTCCTCCTCCTACCGCTACACCCCCAACCCCAACGTCACACGCGCAGCTCCGGCCAAGAGCTTCATTGAGTGAGAGTGCAAGTCTTTATCTGCTCAACTTCCTCCTAGCTTGCAGGGATCTTCATGTGTCTGTCTGCTTCTTTGTTAGTGGGGGTCGACTAATAATCGTTCACGGCCAGAACCTGGACGTGGTTCAGGAGCCACACATGGTGGTCACCTACCCCGTTAGCCAGAGGCAGAGGAGGAGAGCCAGGAGGCTGACCAGTTCGTCTCCTGACATCGGGTGTCAAGGTGACCCGCTTTGTTCCGTTAAACAGGTGGGTTCTGGTCGCTGTAGATCATATGATGACAATAAGACTTTTTTAGCCACAAATTCCTTCTCTTCTTCACCAGTTCACAGAGCGCTGTAAGGTGAACTCCTCCTCCCTCATGCTCTGCTACTCACCCGCCGTGGAGGAGTCTATCTTGAGGTCAAAGTTTAGGGTGGAGTTTCTGCTGGACAGTCTGCGCTTCGACTTCAACGCTCTGAGCCCGCAGCCCTTCAGCTACGAGCCCAGCCCGGTTCTGCAGCCACTGAACCAGCAGAACCCCCTGAAGGCGTACCGCTACAACCCTGGCAGCTTCATCCAGCTGGAGGTCAGTTAGACAGTGCTGGCAGGAAGTTACTGTGACAACAGTCCCTGTTGTCTTTAGCAAAGACACGCCCCCCCCTTAGCCAAAGCTGCAGCTGTTGGATCAGATTTACAGGAGATGCTGCAGGTCCACAAACCAGAGCCTCCATGAAAACCTTGAAGTTCATCTGTGAATCAACATGAACAACATGAGAAGTAGATCTGTCATCTGTCCAAACTTACCAGGAATATTTCTGCAAAAAATCAGCATATCATGTGAGATGTTAAATATCCACTGCGATGAAAATGGAATTTTTGGTGTTTTTAACATGATGGGGGCTTATATAGTAAGAAAATTACGCTTAAAATAGCATTTTTGAGTATTTTTATTCAAACTTTTGTGAATCCGGAGCAGATAAAAAAAGTAACTTTGAAAAACAGTGCATTTATGAAGAAAAGACTCAGGGCAGAACACAGGCTCCCCGCTCCGCTCCATTCTGATGCATCCACTTGTAGACGACTAGATCCACCAATGTCTTTGTTTTCCTCGTCCGAGCCGGTATCTTGCTCAAAACGGTACGGCTGGATGGCTCCAATATCGATCACCCTTTTTGTTCTAACAGTAATGTTAGCGTTGGAGTGTTAGGGGCTGTAAGCTAGCAGGAGAACGTGTACACAGAGAGCTCAGTTATGGCGGACGGTAAGGCGGGCGGGGTTGCTCTATGCCAACAGTCCTGCCCACAACTAAGAGGTGAAATTCTAAGGAATTACTAAATTATTGGGAATAATTTAAACTTTGCCTAGGAAACTGAACTTCAGTTTGCAGTGCATTGGATGCTTTCCTGTTTATTAGTGAAACGTGTCAGATATCTTCTTATATTCAAGTTTTATGATGCTGGGGAGATTTGATGTTACAAATTGGCTATGAAGCTGGTGTGTTTCTGAAGCCAGTCTTGATCTTCTTAGGGCGACAACCTAGACCTAGGCATCAGCAAAGAGGAGGTGGTGGTTCTGATCGGGGACGTTGTGTGTGTCGTGAAGACCCTGACCAGAAACCACCTGTACTGTGAGCCGCCGCCCCAGCAGCTCAGACCCGGGCCCAACTGCAAGAAGTGCGAGGTGTTTGACCAGCTTCCTGAATTCACGGTGAGTCCTTCCTTTTATGCTTGCAGACAAATAACTGCTTTCTCCCATAAGAACCTAATTTAGGATGTGTGTTTCAGGTCCAAATGGGAAACAAGAACTTCTCTCTTGGCAAAGTTCAGTACGACACTCTCAGCTTGGCCACGTTTCCTCTGGAGGCTCAGATTGGAGTTGGAGTTGGAGCTTCTATTGTTGCGCTCATTGTCCTCATTATTGTGCTCATCTATAGGTGAGTGTTTGTTGTTTGTTACAGATGAGATTATTCAAATAAAGAAAATAATGTTGGAAAGACAGAATTTCTGATACTAAAATCCCTTTGGGAAAAGCATTGGTTGCTCCGTGGAAACAGGAGGCTATCATCTGACTCTTGATTTGTTCTGGTTTCTGTAGAAGGAAGAGTAAGCAGGCTCTGAGGGACTACAAGAAGGTCCAGATCCAGCTGGAGAACCTGGAGACGAGTGTGAGGGACCGCTGCAAGAAGGAGTTCACAGGTAAGAGCCAGCTTGTTTGACACATGAAAAGGATGGGATCAGGAAAGGAGGGATTAAAACTCTCGCGATTACACGCAGCTACGCAGGTTTCTACCACCGTTTCTACCACCGTTTTCAACCAGGTCAAACTTTGACCAGTCACAGACTCGGATTTGGTAATGAAGTAGGGATGGCATGTATGGTATGGCACCAGGTCTTTCATAAATCGGAATGGAGTCGTGAAAGAAAAAACCTGGAGCAAGATTCCCCAGATTTGCACCACTTTGACATTTCGCACCAAGACTCTTTTAACTGTAGGTGGTGGACATGTAGCTAGTTAACAGTAGAAAAAGAAGAAGAATCCACTCCAGGCTTGTCCGGTGTGAACACCACACTACATGCTCACTCTAGAATGTGCGTTCTAGAACCTGTCATTTTCCAGTGTCTGCGTAGCTTGACTGATAGAAGAACCCTCTCTTACCCATTCCTCTCTGTCAGACTTGATGACGGAGATGATGGACATGTCCAGCGACCTGGTGGGCTCAGGCATCCCCTTCCTCGACTACCGAATGTACGCAGAGCGCATCTTCTTTCCTGGCCACCGGGAGTCTCCACTGAGGCGAGACTTGGACATTCAGGAGAGCCGGCGGCAGACGGTGGAGCAGGGCCTGGTGCAGCTGTCCAACCTCCTCAACAGTAAACTCTTCCTCACTAAGGTTGTCTTCACGCTAAGGAAATATCACGCCGTGGACAGGCTGAGCATTTTCAGGGGGAATGACTCGCCCTTTTTTCCTCCTCAGTTCATTCATACTCTGGAGAGCCAGCGCACCTTCTCTCCCAGGGACCGGGCCTATGTGGCATCGCTGCTGACTGTGGCTCTCCATGAAAAATTGGAGTACTTCACCGACATCCTCAAAACGCTCCTGAACGACCTGGTGGAGCAGTACGTGGCCAAGAACCCCAAACTCATGCTGCGGAGGTAAAACCAGGAGATGGGACTGAGCGTTACTTCAGATCAGTGTTCTAACTCAGCTGTGTTCTTCTTCGCAGAACCGAGACCGTAGTGGAGAAGCTCCTGACCAACTGGATGTCCATCTGCCTCTACACGTTCCTCCGGGTCAGTCGGGTTCTGTTTGCTGTGTGTGTTAGTCATGTTCTAGGTTTATGCTGAGTTCAGAGATTTTGTGCTGCAGGACTCTGCAGGGGAGGGTCTCTACATGCTGTTCAGAGCCATAAAGCACCAGGTGGACAAAGGTCCGGTGGATGCAGTGACTGGAAAGGCTAAGTATACCCTGAATGACAACCGCCTGCTGAGGGAGGACGTGGAGTACAAAACGCTGGTGAGGAGGGTCACAGATCTGCTGAGTGTCTTCTCATTACGAGCACCAGATGACGCATTTTTACCCTCCGCCTGCTCTACAGACGCTGAACGTGCTGGTCCAGGGTGGAGGCGTGAACGAGACTCAGCCGGTGCCCTCCAAGGTGCTGGACTGTGACACCATCACACAGGTGAAAGAGAAGCTCCTGGAGCAGGTCTACAAGGGCACCTCCTTCTCCCATCGGCCCCACGTGGACTCTCTGGACCTGGGTGAGGAACAACACACCCACAGCTGCAACACTTGTGCCAGAACGTGCTAATGCTTTACACAGGAATCTGTGAGCTTCTCTGTGCATCTTCAGTACGGTGCGCCCCCTGTAGGTGGATATTAAAACTTCTGGGACACCTTTTTGTTTAAAGACCCACTCCAGTCAATCTTTTCTAAAAGCATTCCCAGTTGTTAATTCAATGTAATTTATTCTATTTCGACTATGTATCTTGTGGGCGGCAGTGGCTCAGGCAGTTGAGCAGGTCGTCCAATGATTGAGGGGGCCGGCGGTTCGATCCCCGCTCCCCCCAGCCATCCGCCGTTGTGTCCTTGGGCAAGACACTTAACCCTCCTTGCCTCCAGTGTGGCTCCACTGATGTGTGAACACGTACAAATGTCCCGGTGATGGCCAGAGGGGCCGTAGGCGCAAACTGGCAGCCACGCCTCTGTCAGTCTGTCATGTCAGGGCAGCTGTGGCTACATCAGTAGCTCACCATCACCAAGAATGAATGAGGAGTGAATGAATAATGGACATAATGTGTAAGCGCTTCGAGCGTCTGGAAAAGTGCAGATAAATCCAATCCATTATTATTATTATCTTTTATGTTTTAAATGTTTATTGACAATGTTGTTAGTTTTGTTTTTGGCATTATTATTATTGCAAGATTAAGCTACATAAAGAAACTTGATATTAGCTACGATTGTTTTTCTTGACTTTTATGGCAGAAAATTTATTATTTAAAATATCAATAAACACTCAATAAGAAAGACCTTCAGCAGAATCCCTTAGATATCTTCAAATCCACATAATGACCATTAACCACAAGAATAGACGTCCTTGAAATAAAAAAAAAAAGACATTTTCTTCACATATTTTCTGACACCAAATCTGAATTGGCAGCAATTTAGTCTAATTTTGTAGATAAGTCATTGCATCATCTGCAAACTAGATGATTTGATGCTCTCTTTCAATGGTGTTAATGCTTGTTATTTGAATATAATCTTGGAGCTACTTATTTAAAACAAAAATCCTGTTCTCTTAACAACTACTTAGTAGACTCATTAAAGAAAGGTGTATGTGTGTTGTACCTATATTTGTTGATTGTGGAGCCTTTACTGATATGTGTGGTTGGTGTTTTCAGAGTGGAGGTCGGGCGTTGCGGGTCATCTCATCCTGTCAGACGAGGACTTAACTTCTGTGATTCAGGGGAGCTGGAAACGGCTGAACACTCTGCAGCATTACAAGGTGAGGCCAGAGATGCTGCAGGAGGACAGGGAGAACGAAATTACCAAAACTGTTTGAACGTGGGTCTTTCTTGATGCTCATCAGGTCCCAGATGGAGCAACAGTAGCTCTGGTCCCTCGCCACACCAAGAATCTCCACCATGACAACCACGACTACATAGCTGGAGAGAGTGAGCCCCTTTAATCTCTGTGTTTTTACCTGGAGGCGGGTAACGGTGAAATGGAAACACTTTTCAGTCAATCACATGGATGTCTTGTGTGTTCAGAGACTCCGATGCTCGAGGACGCAGATGAAGGCGGCGTCCGACTGTGGCACCTGGTGAAGGCCAGTGAGGAGCCAGAGCTGCCAAAACACCGGCGAGGCAGCTTGAGGGAGCGGGAGAGGGCCAAGGCCATACCAGAGATCTACCTCACCCGCCTGCTGTCCATGAAGGTACTGCACAGACACGAGCATGAGCAGCTGTCCGCTCAGACGTCAGTGCACACGTCCACGACAGACTCGGGGACTACAGCAGGTGTCTGTGGTTTGTTACGGACTAAGGCTGAGCTCCGACTGAAGCCAAAAGAGTTTCGTGAACATTTCCGACCCTCAGCTTTTGCACTAGATCCTGATTCAAGTTGATCAAATACAAGCAACACCAACAAAGATGTGGATGTACACATGCAGAAGATCCAGAGGGAAGGAAAAAAATCCCCACAGGATAGGGTCACTTTTTGAAATTAGGGACTAGTTGAAAAATAATAGCAGTAATGGATTGGATATTTTTGTGCTTTTCCAGACGCTCATAGTGCTTACAGTGTATCTTCATTTTTCATTCACTCCTTATTCATACTTGGTGATTGTAAACTACCGATGTAGCCACTGACAGAGGCGTGGCTGTCAGTCCGCGCCTACAGCCTTTCTGAGTATCACCGGCACATTAATACGAATTCACACACCAGTGGAGCCACACTGCAGGCAGGGAGGGTGAAGTGTCTTCCCCAAGAACACAACGGCAGTTGGCAGGGGGGAGCGAGGATCGATCTGCTCAACCACCTGAGCCACTGCCGCCCCAGAAAAGGCAGAGAAGATTTCTAAAGAAGGCACAAAGCTTTGTGGGGTTTGACCCATACAGCTGCTGCGGGTTTTTGAGTTGTCCGGGACCATGGCGGGTCGTAGACAGGAGTGGCTGCATCTGAATTGGAACGCAGGTGTAGTTCTCTTGAAGCTCGTGTCACCACTTTAAGGGACCTCTTGAAAATGGTACGTGCTGTTGTCCTGCGTGGGGTAAAGGTATCGGGAAGTATTTGGAAGGATTACCCAACTTGCACTCACTTATGACATATGGGTGATGCTGTCGTACGGTGCCCCTTACGCCACGCTCTAGTCGTTGGTAGTAAGGTGCTCATACTGGCTCTTTACCAAATGCTGCACACACGGGACGCTCATGTGACAGGTAAGTGGCCACTGGATGCCCCACATAAGCTACACTTTATTGTTTAATTTCCTCATTTCTAACAGTCGGCTGCGAGCACCGAACATACACTTAGGTTTTTGGGGAGGTTGAAAAACATGAAAAATCGTTCACACGCCTCCGTCTGGCCTACTTCACCCATAGGTGGTGTTCAAGTATTCACTATGACCAGTCGCCCACAGCATCCCTGGAGGGAAAAATGTGCATAAACATATTTGTGCCACCTTCCTGACCCGTACATTTCCAACATGCAGACGGTCCCTATTCACCTATTGGGCAGTTGGGATGACGGCTTTGCCAGTGATGTCCAACATTGGCTGGTTACAGATTTGCCAGTCGTTACTATTCTGATGTATTTCTCATGTCATCGCTTAAATAGTGATTGCTGGGGTTTATATTTCTCCTCCCTGGTTTGTGTCTAGCTTTATGTGAGGAAGACGGGGAGACTCTAAACGTGACCTCTGATCCGTCCTCCTCTTTGTTTCTCAGGGAACGCTTCAGAAGTTTGTTGATGATCTATTCATGGTGATCCTCAGCACCAGCCGCCCCGTCCCGCTGGCTGTTAAATACTTTTTTGATCTGCTGGATGACCAGGCGGGCCAACATGGCATCACAGACCCTGAGACCATCCACATCTGGAAGACCAACAGGTACCAAGTGCCCAGGTTAACTCCTGCTTATCTGGGACTGCGTGATGTTCAGGTTCCCCCTGTTTTTTTACAGCCTCCCACTGCGCTTCTGGATAAACATCATCAAGAACCCTCAGTTTATCTTTGATGTCCAGGCGTCTGACCACGTTGACGCTGTGCTGTCGGTCATCGCTCAGACCTTCATGGACTCGTGCACCATTGCAGAGCACAAGCTAGGGCGGGTCAGTGTCACTTAGTCATGAGATGGTGCAGCTTCTTCTGGACAATCGGACAGACAGCTTTGATTTCTTTTTAAAAAATCTTCTCTGGAAAACAGGATTCTCCTATCAACAAGCTGCTGTACGCCAGAGACATCCCCCGCTACAAGCAGATGGTGGAAAAGTCGGTGACCCTCATTCACCTCCATGTCAAACATGAAACATGACTCCATTAATGATGGTCGTTGTGGTTGCAGGTTCTACGCTGACATCAGGCAGACCATCTCTGCCAGCGATCAGGAGATGAACTCTGCTCTGGCTGAGCTGTCCCGGGTGAGTGCCGCCATGATTAAGGAAGACAGAGTCCGACCAGCAGCTCACTTGAGTTCAAATTCAAAAAAGTTCATCGTGTCTGCATGTATTAGATGATTTTTTTAGATTACTTTGTATCAGACGCTGTTGTGAGTCAACTCGGATGAAGGCGGAAGTGCTTCTGCCAAAACATGGTATGTGAAACACAACAGTCACTTGAGTTCTCTTTGTCCTTCAGAACCACTCTGGAGGTCTCAACTACCTGGTGGCCCTCCACGAGCTTTACAAGTACATCAACAAGTACTACGACCAGGTTTGTACTGGGGACACATCCCAATGTAACGATCTGGAAGAGCTCCCCCTGGTGGAAGGTAGTGGGAGGATCATTTCATTCCAACACAGTCATCAGTGTTTGCTGATGTGAGCATTTGGACAGACAGGTTTGACCCAAAAAAGGCCATAAGAACATGTTAAAACACAATTTTCTCTAGAGTGGGTGCTTAAGAAACTGGAGAACTTGTGAGGACAATCCATTTTAAACTAACAATAATCTAAACTGAAAAACTTCTGTTTGTTAAAAAAACAACAACTTTATACTGATTTTTGCTTTTTTGGTGAAAAAGAAAAAAATCTGATAAACGAAATTATTTTTAGGATAATGATTAATCTTATTCTAAGTGTTTGTCCTAAAATATGAAGCTTCCAGGTCTAAAACCAGAGACTTAACAAAATCGTACAAGGTAAAAAAAAAGAAAATAGTCTTCTATTCAAAAGCAGCAAACAGAAAAATTATAGATTTGGATGAAATCTTGTCAGAATTTTCAGCATCTAAATATGATTTCAGCCCTTTCTAGGACTAAAAATGTTTACCACAAAGATTAAAGTGAGAACAATGAAAGATCGAAGAATTCACGCGTTTGCTTCTTCTGTTTTTCTTCTTGAATGAGGAGCTTAGAGCAGATCTGAGATCAGTGTGACATGCATCCCTGCAGCAAATCCAGAATGGAGACGGGCCGAACTGACCACCAGACTCATTCTGTCACTGATCCTCCCGCAGTGGCTTTATCTCTAAACCTGTCAGTGATGCGGTTTTTCTGAACCTCCAGATCATAACGGCGCTGGAGGAGGACCCCATGGCCCAGAAGATGCAGCTCGGTTTACGACTGCAGCAGATCGCCGCCGCTGTGGAGAACAAAGTCACTGACTTGTAAGGGGGGGGGGCGGACACTGAACTAGGACTACTTAAAGCTGAGGGGGAGGACGCTGAAGCTGCTGTTCAGCCGCTCCTCCTAGACCGTCTGAGGCACCAGCAGATCCAGACCAGCAGACTCAAACCAGGACCAAGGAAGGGGTCGGATAAAAACTCTCCATCAGGCCCTGCTGTCACATAAACAGTGGACTTTGTGCTCTTCCTCAGGAGCTGTTCAGGAATGCTGCATTGCTGCTGCAGAAAGGGGTTTGTTATTGTTGTTCTGTGAATGGTTCTGGTACTGAGTACGTGACGCATGTTATTTCACAAAACCGAAGGTTTTAGTTGTGGCTCTAAAGAACAGGCTGCCGTACTGGCATGCAGCCATCAGGAGGTGTCAGCCGCTCTACCTCAGCCCGCCACACTGCACCCCCCTACCCAACACAGCCGCATGCCCCCACCTCATCGCTTCTGACTGACGGTCCAGCTCTTCATATTTATTGTTCATCTCTGTTCTGATCATTCCTATTGTTCCACGTCAGAAAGATTAGTTTCATCACATTAAATGCCATTGTTGGCTGAATCAGCCCCGCCCACTTTCCCGTTCGCCGTGGAGTTGGAATGGAGATAGAGCGAGCTGGATCCAAACATGTTCAGCTTCGTGTGATCTCGGGGAAACTTTGACTCCTCAGCGGGGAGGAGACGGTGGGACATCGGTAACCGCTGCATGCCCCCGTCGCCCCACGGGATGAGATGTGATGTCTTCACGCTCACTGATGAGGTGTCCTCCAACCAAACACCACCCTCCGGTTTGTGCTGCTGTGTCCTCGTCCTCCACCTGTTACTAAACGGAAACTAACGGCTCCAAGTGAAAGTTTGTCCTCCGAAAGACACTAACGTCTGATGTAGAGCAGGCTCTGCAGGAGCAGTTTTAAAGATGTTCCTTATTTACATGTTAATATTGTTGTACAGACGGATTTTAAATGTAACTGTAGGGATTTAACCTGTTGAAGACAAATGCAGATTTTCACAGATGTAATAAAATATTCTTAAAATACGATGTTGCATTATTTTGAGGTCAAAATAAAGGTTTGTGTGGCTCAGAGGGGATGGAACTACTGCTAAGACCTGGCCTGATGTAGCTTTAGGCCGGGGCTCAGTCCAGCAAGTTCATCAAAGTCCAGCTGCAGTTCCTGACAGCGGTGCTCATGTGGTTCTTTTCTTTGCTGGTTCTTTCTGAGTTTCTAGGTATGGTTTCTGCATAAAGTTCTGATGATGTTCTAGTTGTAATGAGGGTGAGATTCTGGTCAGTGTAAGCGGAGATCCAGCTCTGTCCTGGGATGTCCCCTACAGTCTGACTGTGCCGGATGAGAGGAGGACGCAACAGAAGCTGGAATCCATCATGTACAACCCTCTTCATCATCATCCTCCTCAGCATTAGACTATGGGTTCACTGCAGCTCCTACAATCAGAGAGCTGAACACCTCGCTGCAGGAAGGAGGAGCGCTTTCACACATCTTGTCAGCTTTGAGATTACTATGCCTCAGACACTGGACGACAATTATTTAAGTGTATTTTTTGTGATATTTATTATCAATCTCCTGTTTTAATGGAGCTATAGTAATACGGTAGTTTCCCCTTGGTGGGATCAATAAAGTTAGATTATATCTTACTAGCAAAACCTGTATGGTGTTTCATGGCTGCCATTAATTGAACGAGCGCAAAGACCATTGACCCCGCATTTTTACAGCTGCATCTTGACTGGCTTCGCTCCTGCGCCGCGCGCGCTTCGCTCCTAGGGGCGGGAACCTGTCTGGTTGATCTGATTGGCCGAAATTTGCACGTCAAACCCGGTGAGGCAGCGGGGCGGGTCTATGAGCTGAATAGCTGAAAATTGTCACAAATTGATCAATCAGTTCATCAACCTTAGATACTTTGAACATTCAGGGGGCTTTTAAAATTGGCTCTTTCAGATATGTGTGTATAACAGGAATTTGCTTCTATATATATATTTTTTTTACTTGAATCTTTTTCCCCTACTTTCTATTTATGGAGCATCTTTAAACATAATGGAATCATTTAATTTGTTTGATCAAAAATAAAATTCATTGAACTAATTAAGAGCCTCGATAAAAAACGTAAGCTGTTGATATTAATGTATTGGTATATAGTAATTGTTTTTTTATATAGCTGTTTAAAAGTTTTTGCATATTTTGCCTTTGGTGGTAAATTTGGCAGTTTTGATGATAATATTTTAATGATTTAATATTTTATTTCACGTCACCCTATGCTGCTTCAGAGAAAATCATAATCCAAATAATGAATCAAAACAGTCAACTCTGGAAATAAACCATTTCAAACTTTTACAGGAAATGGTCTTCGTTTTTCGTCAGTACCCTTAAATAAATGTTTAATTTTTTGGTAACATTTCTCTGGTAATATTTCGTGGTCGTTGGGCGTTCGCCTCCCGCTATGATGACCGTAGTGTTTGGCTAAACGCGCATTGGAGATTTGACCGCGCGTGCAGGCTAACGAAGGGCGGCTAGCTTGACTGTCGCTTTCCGCCCCTCTCTTCTTCAAAGGAGGCCCGCTTGACCGCAGCAGCACAGGCGAGCGCACAGAAAGACACCACGCTTTAAGTTTGAAATCATCTCGCCCTGCGTGGGAGTGGGACTTTAGCGAAGCGGCAGAGGAAAGTTCTTCATCGCTGTCCGGAGCCACAAACGTTCAGGTGAGGTTAGGCCTCCGCGCGGCTCTGTTCGCTCATGCTAACATTAGCCTGTCGTTTGAAATTATTTCAGAAAACGACATATATTAAAAACATAAAATAAAAAAGACAGATTAAGTCCAATAACCTGAGATAGTATTTCGATGCAGAAATAATTAACAGATTTAATTAAAGCATTACAACTATGTTATTTGTGCTAATGTGTCGTCGCTGGGCTAAGCTCCTTCTGAATTATTTATTATTTATTGAACTTTATTAAACCTTAACCTAACTGTAACTTTATTTTTGCACCATTTTGCAATGTGCTGACCTCTTCGCCTCTCTGAAACAAGTGAAAATCAGATATTACCCCCCATTTAAATATTTTATTTTTGTGAAATCTGAGAAACATTCAGACTGAGCTCCTTATCTCCATGTTTTCAACTGACGCAGAAAAACGTTCAGCTCCTCCTTGAGGTTTCTGAAAGTACCTTTTGTCGTCGCAGCTTTTAAATTTAATATTAATCTTGTATAATTTATGATTGAATCATGCAATTTGCAAATGAATATTTGAAATGCCAGTTCTTCTTTAAACTGCTCTGTAAGGAGCTCGGAAAGTGGGAAAACTTTCAGAAAATCGTTAATTGGCTATTATTTTAACTGTCTTTCTAATCCCTGCTTTTAAAACATTCTTCTTATGGTTTCCATCTAACAGCTGTTCAGGTTTTGTAGACTTAGGACCGTTAGAGAGTTTGCAGTGAATTTTTCACAAGAGTTTGAGTCGGTGACGTCATCCAGGTGTGTTGAGGGCCGGCGTCCTGCTGGTCTCTCAGATTTCCATGCCCTTACAAGCAGCTGATCAACTGGGTCAGGTGTGTTTGGCTAATAAGAAGATCCGAGAAGGAGGTTAGCTGGAAAATGAGCAGGGCATTGGCTGGGGTTCAATACTGCTGATACAGTTTGATCAGATTACAATTCTGAACTCTACCCAGCAACTGGATGATGTTACACTCTTCAGCATTTTAGACACATCAAGGTCACTTTGGTAAATTGGTTCAATGACTCACTTTGGCAACAAAATCTTTTTGGCTCTATTTTTAATTGGTTTTTGCTTTATAAAAGTAAGTTCAATCTTTTGTAGTTTCTTTTAGTTTTTTGTGCATTACCCTATATTTTTAAAAGCAATGTAATATATTGAGCAGCTGTATCAGTTTGTTACCCAGGCTGCAATAGCAGCTATTCTGGTCTTTATAGTATTGTTTTGTCATTGTTTCCTTTTTTCCAGGAACCTGTACCTTTTAACTTGGCGTCTTCAAAAGTTTAATTTTTTTGTTTCAACTTTTTTTTTGTGTTGAACTTTTTAAGCAAATTTTATGTTAAGCAGTTTTTGTACAATATTTTATCTTCTAAGTTTTGTTTTAGGCTTACTCAAGCTTCTACTATTAGATGAAGTTTTTATTATTATTATTATTTTACTTCCTCTCCAATTTAGTCTAGAATCACCCTGTTTTGAGCCAGCCTCTTTCAACTGTTATCAGGTTGTTTTAACAGGACTGTTTTTGGCAAATATGAGGATTTTTTTACTTTTATTTTACAGCTGCATATCCTGAAAGTCTTTGCTTTATCATTCCCCCCCCCCGGCCTCTTCCTGTGTTAACCCAGTCCAGAAAACATGGAGCCATCAGAGGAGCCCGGACCAGAGCTGGGTCCTGCAGACGTGAACCCGGTGTTTCTGCAGCAGCTCAGGGAGCTGGACATCCCTGAAGAAGCAGCCAAGCAGGTGGGATGAGTCGTGGGCTTTCATATGTTCAGCCTGCCCATGGCTAGACACCAAATGAACTTTAGTTTTATTATTCCTTTGATAATTGATGGATTACATACATACATTTGACAATCCTCTTTTTTTAACAAAGTTTATTGAAGTGCAGCTTCTTCTGAGTTTTTTATGGAGCCTGGGGGAAAGAAAAAACATGGTTTAGTGGATACTTGTTCTGAGATGCTCCTGTTTTCTGTCTGACTGTTGCTTCTATTCATTCCAGGCACTCCTGCAGACGGGGAACGTCTCTGCTGAGGAGGCCGCCATGTACTACTTCAACAAGCTGGAGAATGAGGTGCCCATAAGCTAGCCTTAGTGCCCTACAGGTACACCTGGGTACATTAGACCCCACAGTTTGTCCCAAGGCGAAGCTCAGTGTCTCTGTTTGCTGCGGTGTAGGAGGAAGTTGGGGATGACGTGCAGTTCAAGATGGTGTTTGTTGTCAACATGGACCTGGGTATGGGAATTGGAAAGGTAAACTGGTGGACCTGCTTTCCTTCCCTTGAAACACAGAGAAAGTCAGATGAAGTAGCGAGTTGAGTAGCAAATTTGATGTTTGTTTGTTTTTTGTTTTTTTTCATCGTTGGAAAAAAAAAGACCTAAAACAAAACAATATCTTTACAATAAACTAAAATGCCTAACTATGAAACAGGATGAATGTCAGACAACTTTTTCAGTGTTCTCACCAATATTAAACATCAAGACAGTCAAAGACAAAAATAAAAAATTGACCACAAACGGAGCAAGAACACGCAACAGCTTTCTTTTATTATTGATACCTGGTTACTCTGCTGCTGTTTTTAAATATTTCTTCAAACGTAGGACTATGGACTTTTTGATTAGAAGTCAAATCATGTTATCAGAGAGAAGTTCATGATTAGTCCAATTAGAAACAACTTTTGGATTTCAATTAACATTTGTTGATTGATTTTTTTTTTTTTTTTTACATTGACATAATTTCAATAAAAAAAAAAACACATCTGTAGTTGGACTATTCTGATTTGAAGAACAGTGGGTTTGCTGCGTCTCCTTATGTGTTGTTTCTCTATTTCTACCTGAAGACGATGCACAGACAACGGCTGTTGACTTGGTCCTCTGTTTGTGTGCAGGTGGCCGCTCAGGTGGGTCATGCTGCCGTGGGTTTGTATCAAACTCTGCAGGAGAAGAACAGCTGGAGGGAGATGGCCTGGAAGTGGGACCACAGTGGGTAAGACCCTCACTCATGTTGGTTGAGGACTTTTTAAAAACTGATGAGGCACACTTGCCGATGTATGCTTTATAAATCAGCCTAATCATTTATATCTGCAGAATTATGATTATTCATTGAGCAGGGCTCTGAAATGTAATTTGAATCCTAACAAAAAGGAATTCTGATTATTGACATCTGTCGATCAATTTTCCTTTACAGCTGTTTCTTGTATATTTATATATTTTGTTTTTAATGTATGGACTGTCTACTGTTGTTGTAAGATTGGCTTTTGCTGAGTTTGATGGTATTTAATGTAACTGTAAATCAAATCATGAATTTGGCAGTGATCATTTAGTTATGTAATTCTGATTCTTGATTTAGTCTTTAAAGGAAAGAAATGTGGTGCAGAACAGGTCTGACCAGCTACATGTTATTACCACTGTGTTACATATTTCTGAATGTAGCCTTTGGTTTAGACGTAAGAATGACTGATAAGATCAAAACGTTTTCCATCCAGAGCAAAGAAGGTGGTGCTCCAAGGCACAAATGCAGCTCACCTGCTGGAGCTGCAGGCCCTGGCCAGCAGCCTCGGCCTGCCCACGCATCTAGTCCAAGATGCAGGTCATACCCAGGTGAGCAAACACGCGTGTGTCATTATTCAATCCCAATCGACTGTGATCATCTCTGGTAATGTCGGGGGAGTATTATTTAAAAAATACCCATGTGTCTTTCTGCAGGTGGCGTCTGGCTCCCGCACCGTCTTGGGCATCATGGGAGAAGAACAGATGGTGAACAGTGTCACTGGTAGTCTGCAGCTGCTCTGAGGGCCCAACACGGGTCCTCACAGACTCTGCACACAGCAGTCAGCAGAGGGCACCGTCTGCCACAAGCAAGAAGACTGTTACCTTGTGTGTTAGGAACAGTCCAGAATGATGGTGATAAAACCCACCCCTGATGAGACCACAAGCTCTTAGCTTGGTTTCTTTTTCAGTCTTGACTCACCTCGCTTCTCCCTCCTCCTGACATCTAGAGATCTGTCTGACCAAAATGACATTTAACCATCTCTGTTCCTTAAATATTCAGTCTGGGTTTAGTCAGGAGCTGTAAACAAGAAAATACTATTCTGAGCCCTCTGAAAAAATGCAACACCTTAATGCTTACATCTCATTTGAAAGCTTAATGCTTGTGTTAGAAAGGTGATCATGTTGCAGCAAATGAATCGTGTGATCTGTGGCGTAGTGACCAGCTGATCAAAAGAACATCTCTTTAGAAAGAGCCTGTGAAGGTCTCCACCCTGCTGTGAGTACCGGAAGAGGAGGGAGGTCATTCTTCACAGATGATACCATGATAAATTCATTTTGTATGTTTCCTGTGGATTCTCCTGGATGTACATTCTAAAGTATTAACTGTGTGTCAGATGCTTCATTTCTTGTGATTCCATCACATCGTTTTTCTTCATATGAACACACAGCTGTTTTGGAACTCATCTGGAAATACTCTTTATTTCTAAAGTGACATCTGAAAAAGTTCCAAGCATTGTACTGTTTTTTTTTTTTTTTTTAATATTCTCGCAGAGGAGGGTAAATGCATTCCCTGAATGGTTATTTAGAAAATCCCAAAAAATTATGTTTAGCCTGTACAAATGAAAGCATACATAAGGGGGTTTTTGCTCAGTTATACTTTTTTTTCTTAAGACACTTGTGCTTGTTGATCATTTATAAACTGTGTTTGAGAACATATTCATTCAGAAAATCACTTGAGCTGTTTAAAATGCTGAAAAAAAGTCTGAAGCCTAACTGTGCATGTAGTACTAAATATAATCTGTGTGAGACAATTCCTACCCTGGCCTGTGTGTTCTAGGTATTCCACTTAAGTGAAAAATAAAGAAAGCAGCAGTATGGGTAACTAAGTGTGTGTTATGTTCTCACTGACACATACACAGAAATTGTGTTGACATGAAGGTGGTGCAGGTGGTGTGATCATGTTTCAGTGCAGGCTTTAGCCTTACAGCATGTTTGTCTCTTAAGGCGGGTTGCTCTGTGACATCAACCAAACAAATACAGATGTTTTCATATCTATTTCTCACGTTAGTTCTAACTACAATAATATGCAAGAGGCAATCACTAGCCCTATTTTACTAAGCTGTAAATGAGTTAAATTCATTATTGACCGTTTCCTTTAGACAGTATTTCCTTATTGCATTCAGAGAAAGAATTGAAAAAGAATTTATTTTTTACACTTTACATTTTTAGAGTTGCATAACCACGGGCGTTTGATAGGTTGTATTGATTATAGTGTATGTATGTGACCGTAGTTTATTCCAAAATAGAAGAATTTTGTATTGTAAACGTCGGTCGGACTGGTATCTGTAATCCTACCTTGCAATAAAAGTCGGAAGCGTTCGGAACTACTCGGCTATTCTCGAAGATTCTATGTGGGCGTACAAAGTCGCGATGAAACTACAAAACAGTGTTTTCGTTCATACTGCCTTTAAATGGCAAATAAATTTCATGCCAGATCCAAGCTAAAAAAAAAAAAAAGCCCGTGCGACGGACAGCCATGTTTATAAGCACATATAGAGGATGATAAAAAAAAAATCGTTCGGTACAAATTCTTCAAAGGGGCAACGCTACAACCACCCAAAGCTGCTACTGAAAAGATATGCAACCGCTTCTCGAACATCAAAGGCATTTTTTGACGAAATTGTTGGATTCCAGATCATCTCTAAATGTCCCAATGAGTGTTTTACCAAACAAAGGATTCGCATTTTCTGTGAAGAAGACCACACAAAGGGAAACGGTCATTTTGGTTCTCCCAAGCAGGGATCTCATCCTGAGATCAGCGGCACACCGGTAGGTGGGGGTTGACCCAATGGGCTAACCCTGCCGCTCGCAGCCCTGAAAACGGGCCCAGGAGACCCCGTTCGGTTAACGATTGATAATGTACGTGGAGTGAAGCGCCTTCCGCTGTTAAAATAGAAACGTAACCCATAAGGAAAAGCAATAGTCCCATAACAGAATTCAATTTAAATCCACGGAATTAGAGTTAGATAACGAACATATCCCGCATTAAGAAACCGTAGATCCTCACAACGAGTATTTCCCCGAGTCCATGATCCTTCCCTAACTCTACATTCGCCCAACTACTGTACTCATACAGAAGAATAAACCCTCGCAGTCCTGGTGAAAGTAGATCCCACCCCGTTTGGTGACGTAAATGGAAAGAAATGATTGATGTTTTAGGTTACCAATGAGTTCTGCGTGCTTCTTGAATGGAAAATAAGCAGTTCTGTATTCTTCAATCAGAAACGAAGGGCGGGAACGCGCTCCAAAGCCGCCCAAGAATGTCGCCCGTGCACGGCTGCCAAGGAAGCCCCGTACTGTGATTGTATGTCAGTTTCGGTAGGGCCTGCGGTGGATGCCGGCGTGGAGGGGGATGGGTGCTTCACGAACGTAAGGATCCGACACAGAACTGGAGCCCCGTATTACATACAGCAGCCTATACCCCTGTATAAACAGCGACTGTAAATATGCAGCACATTAAAATAATTTAAGTTTTTCGGCTTTGGAATGTTTTTAGACTCTCAATGGATATAGGACACGCAAACAAGAAAGGGAATTTAACTTTCTGGCAGTGTGTTGGAGATACTGAGAACTTTTTCCCTACGCTTGGAGAGGAAGCTACTTCTGAGGGCAAAGTATACAGGAGACTCCGAGGCCGATACACCGGCCTACTTGCCTAATTGGAATTGATGCTGGGATAATAAATTTGCGTCGCCTGTACACATTTGGAATGCCTCTTTAGGTGAGTATCATCAAATTGTGTTAACTTGGCATAAAATCGCGCACTTGTGACGGTCGTGAAAACATGTAGCACTAACCAACCATGGTTTTAGTCCAACTTACCTCCAGCTAGGGAGCTAACCCACTAAGCTAGCAAAAACCCAGCGCCCAGTTGAGTTTATGGGAACTACTTCGTTTCTTCCAATATTTTTCAACTTTTAACTGGCTTTTTGGTGTAGCTTAAAACAGTAAAATTGTAACCGTACCTGCAGGATTATTTGCTTTGGGCTATATCTGTATCTGGGTGGATCTTGCGTGGCTTTTCGGTCAGCCCCTCGTGTTGTTTTGTAGTTAACTGTAACTCTAGTTAAGTCGTTTAAAAATATCAAATGTTATCATATTAGTCGCAGCACCAACAGTCATATTCGGCCTCAGCAGTCAGATTTGGCTTGTTTGAGTTTGTTCTGTACCGCGTTTAGGGTATCATGGAATGGTGTTTTTTTCTTTCCTTTTTCTTTTTTTTTGCGGTTTAAGTAGTAAAGCAACATTAAAGACACATTTTCTGTTTTTATAAAATCACAGTTGCGAGAACTGAGGCAGGACAAGATCGATACGCTTCACACGGATGTCGTTTTTAACCATAAACACGTTTGGCTTGGTGTGCTCAGCAAGTTTCCATAATGTTCCCACGGAGGAACAACACAGCTCCATGTTACGTAGCTCAAGTGCGGTTAGCAGCACTCAACGCTCAGTTTGCTTGTCCCCCCCTCCAATTTTTTATCATAATAGTTTGAATTATGTTTATTAATCAAGTTAAAGCGAGACTTAATTATGGAACATTCTAACTTGTTTGACTGGTTTCTTGAATAAGTGTTGTTTTTCGACAACCGCATGTTGTTACATTTGTATGGCCTCCAGTGTGTGTCTGACTTTTGGGGATTGTTTGTTGGACCTGGTTTGCGATCATTTTTTTTTAGATGGGGGGGGCTATGATTGAGCTGGAAGCAACAGCTAGTAGCGGACAAGCCGAGGACAGTATCGCTCTGCTAGCTCTTTCTAGCTCACTTTGGGCATTCTTCAGCTGGTTGTACTAGTCGGGTTCAGCCTCCTAAAACACCTCAGTCACACACCAAAGCTTTTCCTGCACGAGCACTAACCGACCTTCGTCATAGAATGAATTTGACGGAAACCTGCCTGCAGTGCATCGCAGTGGCTTATTGCTAAACTGTGCTAATGGTTGCAGTTCCGTCTTTAGCGCGGGCGCTCGCCTTTCTTTTTTCTGTTTGGGTTCGTGTGTTGTCTTTTTATGCTGTGCTTGTGAGATGAAGGCTCCAGGAAACCAGAGCTGTGGCCTCCCTCAGTAGTGACTTGCTGTTGTTCACCTCCCCCACCAGTCAACCCCCAGCCTCGGTTGCTGTTAAGAGAAATGGGTGGTATTTTAGAGCAGTCCTCTTCATTCCCCTTTTAGCCTCCATTTTCCAGGGTAACAGCAATCCCGACCCCCTTATTTAGACTACAAAATTGACACGATTGTTCACATTTTCCGTGATAAGCTTACATAACATTCCTACGTGTCGTAGCTTTATGCGACACTCTAGCATGAGAAAATGGTTTTCACCTCCACGGTGACACCCGTCCACGGAACTTGTTATTCCGTTCCGGCTTATGTTTGTCCGCGTGTTTGCTATCCCAGCCGGGGCCTGCGCTGCCGAGTCCACGTCGCCTGGCAGTGCAGCAGTTTACAAAGCAAACAAGCTGAGGAGACACTGGATGTGTGCTGGCATATGTATGTGGGCTGGGTCTTCAGTTCTGCTGCGCTGCACTACTGGCTAAGAAATGGTTTTAGGCCGGTTTTAGTATCAGATGGTGAGTTAATGATTAGGGCTCATTTGTTGCTTGATTGCTCAACAATTAAGTTTTTGCTTGTCTAGCTCAGGTTAAAACAACACGCAAATATTAGTTATAAAAGGTTTTGTTTTTTTAAATATATTCTTGTTGTTGAACAATTGTTAGTTTTCTTAATCCTTCATTAACCTTGCTTTATGAGCGCTCATCTCTGCCAAAGTTGTTTGTCAAAGCCACAGTGAGCGATGGCTCCTTCCAGGTGTTAAAAGGAAGCCTGGCTGCTCTTCGCTGAACCCAATTTTTCAGTGGTTCAAGTTGGAATTTCTATGAATATGCTTCAGGTCTTTTAATAGACTCTTTGGATTATATCGCTCAGGAACCTGGCCACTCAACGCCATTGGAAATATGAGCCCCCGAGCACCCTCCTCCCCCAACCTAAACCATCATATTATCTTAAACGAACACTGTTTTTCACCAACAGAAACAAAGAAATGTGTTCTGGTGAGTATGTAATGCAATTACTCTTGGGGACATAGAAAGCATATGGGGCTACTTCTTAAGTCAATCTGTAACCACAAGAAATTTAGCTGTGTCATTGCCCAACACACACTGTTTCTGTTTTTATTGCAGAGCGCCACTCTTTTCTGTGCGCATGTACTTGTTCTCGTTATCTGATCACTACCTTTTGTTTAACCATGGAATTGTTTCAGACTGCCTGCCTATCCTTACACTGGCATTCCTGATCTCTTGGGTTGTGTTGGGGCTTGTGTTATAATTTAGTGCTGTTTATTTCATTTGGTTCTGCAATTCTTTAGTTGTAGCTGTCCACACTGCAAAAATTATTTGTGTTGTCCAATGGGAATAGCTGCAAATGCATGCACACGTGTGTGTGCATGTGTGTGTGGACCTGTCTGCAGGATGTACTCCCTTCTATGGGCCTCTGGGGTTTTGGAGATGGGAGGAATGTGCAGACAGGCAAGGTTAGCTCTGCCACATTTTTAGTGAGGAAGGAAATAAAACCAGTTTCCTCTCATTTCATGTTGCAGCTACAGACTAATAGATCTAACTCAAATCAAATATCCTTAATTACTTTAGCTGTTGCATTGCTTATGGGAACTGTTTGCAAGTTTTTTGTCTGACCTTACTAGGATTTTTGGCTTGTTAGTCTCTTAGTCTTTCAAATGAGATTTACAGATCCAGTTCTAAATATTTAAATATTCACGATTCATTTTAAAATTATTTTTCAGCCTTTCTATCTCTGTCTTAGATGTGATGTCTGCAGAAGAATATTAAGTGTTTTGTTTTGCCCTGGGGCATAACAGATGGATTGGTCACACTTTTTATTCTTGTCAAAAATAAAATAGCAAAAAACATAGGTCAAGCTTAAAATTAATTATGGTAAAAAGAAAGAACAAAAATAATCTTTGATTCAAACCTTGACTTGTTGACAAATTTAATGTTCTTGTCTAGATCAGAACAACATGGTGAAGCTGACAAAGACTCCGTCAGCTCAATTAGTTTTATATTTCAGCAGCTAACTGAAATGAACCAATTTCAGGATTAAAATAAATACAAATCTTTGGAGTGCTATGGAGCTTTTGTTCAAATAGTTTTGTTTTGACTTTGATTTGGATTGAGCACATTAATCAGAGGAGCATGAAGCTGGAAGCTGGGCCATTTTTAAATGAAAAACAGGATTCTCTAGTAGTGGAGACGCTCAGAGACACGAGGCGGAAAGCAGAGCGTAAGCGAAAGCACATCTTTCTGTCTCTCGCCTGAATCCTGATGACAGCCTCCATTGCTGCATGAAGGGCAGGTGTAGCTGTTGATATGGTAATAAGGTTGCATGTGTTTAATGGCCATGTGACCAAGTCAACCCAACTATTGTTTGGGATCCTTCAGTGTCCAGAGTCTCAAACCCAACCTCCTCAACGGAGGGATGTAACGCTACGCTGCATTTATAAAAGCACTCTAAATCTTTTTTTTCTCAGTAAGTTTTGTATGAAATACATGCAGTGTTACCATGAATCGGTTTGCCCATCATAGCCAGTGAGGTGTAATGATGGATAAATGTAGAAAAAGGATGCAAGGCAGGGTGGCCTTCTGTGTTTGCTGCTCTGTGCTGCTGTGTCTCTGTCAATGATAAAAGATCTTTGAAATAAAGCTGAAGGCAAGTTAAGCCTGAGGTATAAAATAAGTATTTCAATGTGGATAATTTTTGTCAGCCTAATTAAAACATTTGATTAATTGCAACAATAAAACAATATAAATATTTTTTTATTATGATATGGTGATTGTATCCTTCTGTCCAATGTTATGCTGGTCCATTCATCTGACCGCAGACAAATAAATGCAGTCGTTTCTAAAAACTGGAAGTCAAGGTCACTGTTTATTCTCAATATAGAATCTAAAGTATATGAGAGACTAGATGATCAAAACTCGGTATTTCACAAGAAATATCTTATGATAACAAAACCAACACAATTTTTAGACCATAATCTTTATGCTAATTAAAAAAACAACCAAGTAAACAATGACTATTTTTTTTCTCAAGCTGTTATGTAAAAATTCTCCATGTATTAAATTCCAGCAGAGTACAGACAGAGATAAATCGACATGGAATAAAATCCATGTTTCCCATTTTATTGTAAGCAATATTTGTCTTTCTGCGGTAGATGGAACACGACTGAAATGTTTTTTTATCTAGATTTTTTAAGTATGAATTGATTGAAAAGACACAAAAATTGGTGCATTATAATTGGACATTCTTTCTGGTAAAAGAACAAAATCTAATGCGTAAAAGGCAAATTCAACAAGTCAAAAATGTCTGCTGTCCTAGAAAATGTTTTTAAAACCTCGTTTTGAAGAAATACTCCTTAAAAACTTAGCAATCCTGTTGTTTGAGTCATTCATTATTTAATGTTGTCGTGTTCTGCGTGAGGGACTTCAGATGCTTCCGCCTTTGTCATTTTTGCTTTCAGGGACATTTGGGACACATATTCCATGTGCCCCCCCCTCCCCCGCTGCAGCCTCTCCTTTGCAGCTGCTATGTTTTCTGCAGGTTGCCATCTTGCTCAGTGAGGTTAAAAACAAGTGGCTGTGTCGCCTGCCTCTCTGCCGCCTCCCTATTGGTGCTGCAGTGCTGAACCGTCTCCAATGAGGTGAAGTGTTTTTCTTCCCGTGGGGGCAGCAGCACTGCAGAGGGTTGTGCTGAAAGGAGGCAGTGCTTCTTGGGAGGATAATTGAGGAGGAGGCGGCTCAAGAAAAAAAAAAAAAAAACAAGGCCATGTGGGGGTGAGACGGGCTGGCTACAAAACGTAGCTCCCTCTCTCTCGCCTCCCCCTCTTCTGATTTTTCTTGTTTTATTGCAACCTCATGATTTGTCCTTCCCTTTTCTTTTTCTCACTGTGACACTGTGTTCACGCTCACTTCTTATGTCTGTGTGAAAATCCAAATCGTGTTGGTGATGCATTCTTGCCAATGTTCAGGCGATCTCTCGCCACCTTTTGAACTGTAGCAGCCATTTTACTCTTCATCCCAGTGACCCCACTGTCTTCTGGCCTTCTCCAGTTTCTCTTTCTGTTTGTGACTTAACTACAGAAAAAGAAAGACACTGGATTCATGCATGTGTTTAAGTGTTTTACTACACAAACAAAAATCCCACATTTACTTTGATGGTGTGTCTGGCAGAGGTCATCATAAAGAAAAAAAAATCAACTGCAAAGGTCACCAAAGTTTTCAAATGGACCATACTGGCCCTATTCCTCCTGTTTTATTGCTATTTGCTATTGTAGCTATTAGCCAGAAATAAGTTTGAGGAAATGGTTGGGTCATGCCAGGTTTTCCTGTTTATATGTATCATTACTACTTCCTGCTAGGAAGACTCTCAAAATTGTTAATGTTCTTTGTGAGTGGGCTTTTTCTGCTTCTGTTACCTAATGTGATTATTTTTAAAGTTGGCTTCTCTGCTTTTTTTCTGTCCCTAAACCCCCTTTTTAACTCGATTCATGTGAACTTGTACCTCTTTCCTGTAGTCCAATACTGTTAAGTACTTTTGTTATAGTTTTATATGCACTTCATTTGTATTTGAAACACCTGATTATGTGTTTTTAAAACCAGAACTAAAAAGTTCCTTAAATAGGAAAATGGTGTTTCTTGCTGATGGGGCAGAAATTCTTTTCTTTGTTTGCAAATAAAAAAAAATCAGTTAGTCTGCTTGTGTGACAGTCTTTTGGAGACTTAACATTTTTGGGAAGAAAACAAAAGAGTTTCAGATCTGTAAGGGACAAGATTCCTCTTAAATGGTGCTTTAGATTATATTGGCAAAGTTTTAATCTATTTTGCCCAAGCACTGAACTGAGTGATTACAGCAACCAGATTACGTGGCCTGAGTGAGGCTGTTCCTGCAGTCATAGGGCACATTGCTGTTTTTTTTCAGGAGTAATCAGTATAACTTTCTTATTGAAAGTGCTACCAAAAATGTAGTTGAACTAGGAAGACCAGTTATGAAGAATATTTCTCAAATATACCTTTACATTTTCTTTCCTTTTCTGCAAAACTCACACGGTTGCCTCTTCGATGTTTAATAATTTTTGTCATAGTCTCCCTGGTTCCTATTGCTCTCGCCCCCGCCCCCCCAACACCTCCTAGAGCGCCAAATTTTCTCTGTTGTTTTTTATTGTAAATGACGTGGCCAAGTACTGGTATATTCAGAAAGATAGATAGTATCCTCTTTTTTTTTTCTTTTCTACATTACTGTAGACAGGTGGAGTTCCGGGTAAAGACATCAACAAAAACCGTCAAAGCAGGATGGCAATAGTTTTAGCAAAGCATAGTGTGATAGTTCTGCACACTTGAACATGACAGTTTTTGTGTTTTCTTAAATTTATAGAGGGAACAAAAACTCTTTAAGACCTAATCATAAATGCCCTAACACAATCAGTTTTTGTGTTGGATGATGCCCCACCTGTGTGACAGCCGGATCTTGTTTGGTTGGTTAACTTGTCAGGGTACAGCATAGTGTTATTTTTGGGACAGTATTGTATAGACCAGGGGTCCCCAAATCCAGGCCTCGAGGGCCGGTGTCCTACATGTTTTCCAACCAACCTACCATTGAAGCTCCTTATTGGTTAAACACACCTGATCCAGGTAATCAGCAGCAAATAAGGCAAGGATTCTGGAAAACCAGCAGGACAACGGCCCTCGAGGCCTGGATTTGGGGACCCCTGGTCTAGACTTTGACAGGTATAACTCATACTATAGCGAGAAAAGCTCTTGGAACTTTGCTAAATGTCCTATAGAGTTCGAGAGGCAATAAACTCATTGCTGATCAGTTGGGCACATTAAAGCCGGCTGAGCTAGTAAAGAGCAAATGTAGATTGTTGTCTGGAAAGAAACAGACACTAGAGTTTGATCTTATGAGTAAGTGCACAGGGCATTCCAGTCTAGATGGGAGGTAAACATGGCAATTTAGGGGTCTAATGGGTTTTACTCAAGTAGTCAACTGGAATTGACATAGTTCTGATTTCCTGAACAAGACTTATCATTCTTATCAGGATGAAAATTGGTTCCTCTCCTTGACATAGGATGGTAAAGTCTGACCTGGATGGTAAACAACTTGGGGGTTGTCCGCAAAGTCATTTCCAAGTCTTTCAATGAGTGTCTGACTCAACTGGTGCCACAATTGATAAAAGCAGGGCAAGCATTTCCATTACGCCCCTGGCTTTTGCAGATGACATTGCTCTTTTGAGTACCTTAGTAAGGTGGATGGGATGGAGTCTGAAGGTCTGTCTGTCAAATGACTGGATTGAGCATTCCGCCCAGGATCTGTCACTGTTACTTTATCGACAATCCTGGACACTGGGTCAAACATCAACACAACTAGTTGGCTCTGAAAAACAGTGTTCGTTATTTGGGTATTCATGGTGAGAGACAACTGGTTTGGTTAACATTTTTATATTAAGAAACTAAATGTCTCACTTTACTAAAAATGCTTTTGTTGGCTTTTGACCATGGAGACGAGGGAAGACATGAAATCAGGCAGAAATCAATGTTGTTTCTGTTGTTACTTACTTTCCCATCATTGGCTTTGTAAACTTCGGATCATTAAAAAACCAAAGCTATTACATTTGTTTCAGAGGTTTTTGTAATTTCTTTTATTTTGTTAGAGCTGTCATGGATAATTCTCTTTAGCCTGCTTCTTTTTGATGGCTTTGATAATTTTTTATTAATCACAAAGCTAAACATTTTGTACATTCATAATTACCTTTTCTATTTTTAAGTTTGTCCATAGCAAAACATTTTACAAATACATCTACAGTATTATTTTACAAACACGAGTGTAGTGGTGAATTAAAGTTCTACCCCAGTATTTTTTATTCTGCTTCAAACAGTTATGCAATGATCTTATAAGATCCAGCACATCAAATTAATAGGAGGAAGCTAACACATTTTATTATTTTATTATTAGTGATCATGCTGATTGGTCAGATCCCTTATCCTGGCCTTCGGGTTGAGAGCAACACTGGCACTTCGTAGATGCAGCATGTATGTGTGTGTGTGTGTGTGTGTGGCATTGACTGTGAAAACAATGGACAGCTCAACCCCTCCCTTCTCGTCTTCCCAAATAGGAAGTACCATTGCTTCCTGATACGAGCGCCGCCGTGTTGAAACCAGTCGACAGTGATTGGTCTGAGTCACTCTGAGTCATCGTATCTATGGCAACTACTGTCGCCATTGCTATAGATATGATGACTCAGAGCGACTCGGACCAATCACTGGTGACTGGTTTCAACATGGAAGCGCCGGTATCAGGAAGCAATGGTGAGGCATTTTGCCTCATTTTGCGAGAGCCAGAAGTAAGGCATTTTCTATGAGTGACGCCACAATTCGATTCGTCTATAGTTTTTACAGTCTATGGTGTGGGGGGGCTGGTGCCATCTTGCTGTACAGGATATCTTGTTAATGTTTGGTTAAGCTAAGTGGACATTAAAGATGGTCATTATCGTTGGCCTGCGTTCCTGCAGCTTTAAGGAAACCTGGTTAAGTATGTAAAAAAAAAAAAAAAGACTGTTTATCAGTAATAAATTTTATCTGTAGTGAAGCAAATTTATTTTGCATGAACTCCCCTTCTCTCTTTTTGACAATAAAGCCATTCTTTTACCCCATCAAATGAACACTTGCACAAATTCAAGTGTTCTTTATTGTTACTTTTCAATAACAGCTTTATGTTGGACATTGTGATTTAATTAAGGTTTAAAGTCTTTTTAAGTATTTAAAGTAACTTATTTTAAAACCATTGAAATTTAAAGACCAGCTGCTTAGGACTGGGTATCATCCAAAACCTTTTAGTACCGACGCTCATACAAGTTTAATACCTGTTGGTGAATACTACACTAAATAATATCTGGACTGCCATTATATTTTAAAAACACAGGAGCAACAAAAAGTCCTATTTGTACTCTTTAATAATTATTTTCTGTTACCCAAGGAACCTTGGCTTTTCTCCTTCTCTGTTCTTTATTGCATACATTTAACATTTCATGCAAATGGGTTGGAGTAAAATACTAAATAGTAGTATCAAATATTTTTGGAGTTTTGCACATTTTTAATATTTTTGTTTATTTTATGTCCTTTTAAGTATGGTAGTTTTATTTTAATCTGATCTACAATGTAAAACATTTGAGACAAATAGTGATGTTTTAAAGAATGATCTTAGCGTAGCGGTTTCTTTTTTCATAAAAATGTTTTGGGCCTGGTATCACAAGCTTTTATCTTAGTTCTCTAAATAACTGCTATTGTCAGTAAAGCTGCTTTTTTGCGTATTATTTGGAAATAAAAAATTGTAAAAAAAATGGTTAAAGAAAAAGCCAAAAGTTTTAGTGCCATGTGACGTATTGTGATTTACCCAATAGTTTCCAACCTATAATAAAACATATTAAAGGGTTTGCTGATTATGTCATTATCGTCTTCCTACGTGTTGAGTCTGAATCATTCCAACGTTCTGTCTCCAATCTTGTATTTTTCCTCTAGGTTCACCAGCACATTCATACCATTATCGTTGACTTGGACATTCCTGTTAGACGGCATACCATCACTGTGAAAGTTGATCTTCAAAAACAAACTCATTTTTATTATTGCTGCTTGTCTGTAAATTAATATGTGATCTATCTAAAATGGATTTAAAATATTGTTATAGGATTTATTTCCCTCTTTTTAATTAATTTTGTGGCAATCGAAACTTAGTTTAGAAGAAATTCTAGTTCCAGAATGAACTAGGTGTTTGTTTACAGGTTGAGCAGTCAGGTTCCCAGCTGTGACATCTGTTTGAATGTCTTAAAAAATATTAAGACATTGATTTAAAAAAGCATGGAAATATTCTTTTCCAGAGAGGGTTTTATAAAGCAGTGGAAAATAAAAAAAAAATACAAAAAAACATTTTGTATTCAAATATTTTTCTGCTAGTTATCTCTATTACTTGTTGTTATTGATCACTATTTTAACGTTTAGACAATTGTCGAGACTCTTGTTCTTTAAGGTTAAAATGCAAAGTGCTTTATAAATAAAATGTGATAATTATTTCTAAACACTGAAATATTCATTACCTTTGGATTTGCCATGTGATTTCTCTAAGCATGAAGGTGCTCGTCAGCTTCTGGTGCTGTGATTGGTAGAAAAAATCTTGGTTTGACTCGGTACCATTAGTCATTGTTTTTGGATTCTTTAGAACCAGCACCCATGGAACCCAGAGAGAAGTAACCTTTTTGTGTTGCTCCATGGACTCTCAACAGTGAGGGTTTGTTGTAAAATACCACTATCATTATCTATTTTCAGGATTTTTTTGGCCTGAATAGTCAAATAATTTGTTTCAGGATTCAAGACCATACAGCACAAATAGGAGACTACCTTTGAGACTACCTCATCTGAAAATGATGTCTATAAGCTATAAGCACTGCCAAATTATTTCGTGCCTTTTGTTTGCAACAAAACAAATCGCTCCTATTTGCTCCTATATTAGAAAGTTTGTCAGCACTGTTTGGCTTTCATAGCTGCATTTTTACCTATGTATGTAAATAAAGTGTAAATAAAGTTTTTAGTTTGGAATCTGAACATTTTAAACTATTAACTTGTCATAAAAGAATTTCTTGTGCAACATGCTTTCTATATAAACTCTTATTTAAAAAAAAAAAAATCCTTCTTACATTTTTAGACTAAAAACCAAAAAAGATCTAGAAATAAAATATGAACCTCCATTAACCAGACTTATAATTAGATCATTAGTAGTGAGATGATTGACCATTTAGGTCCTCTTTTATATTAATGTTTTACTTTTTAATTTGACCTTACTAAAGTATTAATAAGAGTTACAATTAAATAGGGCTGGGCGATATGGCCTAAAAATATAATCTCCGATTTTATTTTTTTTTATTCGATTTCCGATTTTTTCCCCCCTACTTAAGAAAAGCAATAAGTACAAACGGCAGACAACTTTATTTAATCAAACTTTATTTAATCAAAATGCAAGACAAATGTAACCCCCCATTTCTGGGATGAATAATAAATAAATAAACACACTCTTGGAATCAAAGTTAAGTATAACATTTTTCTTCTTCTCACTCCCTTTTGGACTTGTGTTTATATAATTTTGTTGTGTTTTATATAATTTTTTCTTGTTTTATATAATTTTTGTTTTGTTTTTGTCCTATCTTGTTATTCTACACTTGTTTTCACTTGTCCAAAATAAAAAGGTTACTTACTTCAAGTCCCAGCTGTGTTTTAAGTCCCACTTTGTAGTCTAGACTAAAATGAGACAAACATTCACCTTGAGAGTAGCAGCATTTTCTAAAAAGTTATCAATACAGCTCATATCTGGGTCTAAAGTTTTAAATAAATTAATAAACCCCGTCTTGATGATGAAGCAGCAGGAGTCGCGGTTACCCCCCCCCCCCTCCTCCGAAAACAAAATACTACGGTGGCCGCGTCGCAAGCAATAATTACAATGCAGTATTCTTTATTAACAAATAACAGCAAAAAATAACTATCTAACTAATGAACTAACTATACAGGCGTTGTAGAATGAGTATGTGTGTCAAGTCGCGTGTGTGTTAGGGCACGTGCATGTGTAAGAAGACTGAGCGCGTACCACGCGGCCGCGCGTGAGAGCCTTTGACTCCGATGGGCTCCTTTAGGTAAATGTTGCAGCGTGGGGGGGTCTCTTCCTCCACGTCTGAGACAGTAAAGCCACACCAGTTCCTCACAACAGATGAGTTTATTTCTTTCTTGGGAACAAACTGCCCACTCTCACCAGTAGCCTTGCTGTCGCGTGCTGTTTCGTGTGTTGTTTGTCGCGTGCCGTGTGTAACTAACGCTACGGAAGCTCTGAGGGGCCAAAAATGCCCCACATAAAAACTCGATTTAGTAATTTTTGAAATCGCCCGTAACAAAAAATTCGAATTAATTCATTTGATCGATTTATCGCCCAGGCCTACAATTAAACCAATTACGTAAACTTCACTACAGTTATCAGTTTTAGGCTAACCTAAATGTTAGCTTGTAGCATCACCAGACCTTTTATTTTGAAAACCAAAAATGAAAAGGTTTGCTTTGAAAATGTTCATTTGGGGCATTTGAAGTTTTTGTTGTAGCTACACAAAATAATAAATTCTAGCTACATATGAACTTTCCGGCCTCTTTACAATGTTTAATAGTGTACAATGCATACTAATGTTCTTATCTTTTTTGCTATTATTAAAAGATAATTTTTTTTTATTTCTGTCTTGCAAAGCTTGGAATTGATTTGATCACATGACTGTAGAAATAAAACATTCATCATTAGAAATATCAATGAGTCTTTTAGTTTTTTAAGTTGGTTTGTTCTTACAATATATGCATTATTCATATTAAACAGTTTTTCTCAGTGAAAATGGAAATGCAGAAACAAATGCTGAAAGAAGAAGGGAAGTGGTCTAGACTACATAGGTGGATATGGCTCCTGCTGTGTATTTAAATGGAAGGTGCTCCAGATATGCTTCGCTTGCACATCCTCACCCACGCAGGTTTTCACCAGAGGCCCACAATCTTCAGATGTGTTCAGCCTCACACAACAGTACACAAGCGTGTGAGGATTGCTAAAGATGCAGTGTGACCATGAACAGCTTTGGATGGAAAGGCTCTCCATCCTGAAGGCTCCATGTTCTGAAGCCAGAAAGTCCAAATGAAATGTTTTTATTTTTGCATTTGAACAGAGCTTACAGGTTTGGAAAAAATCAGAAAATAAACCAGTCAGATTATAAGCAATAATCAAAAGTACTATATTTTCTGCAGCCAGACAGAATAGCTGTGGTGTTTTATCTGTTAATGGAACCAAATGGCTCGGTGTTCTTTGTCAGCGAAGCTGGCCTGCATGTAACACAAAAAACATTTGCAGAGGAAGGAGAGAAAGGAGGAGGGTTGTCTCTGTGGCTGTTAGGCTGATCTGTCCCTCCTCCAAAATGGCCTCTGCTGCTGAAGTGAAGACTTTGTTGAGGCCTCTAGTAATTTGAGCTTGGTATTCATGGCCAGACAAGCGAAAAAGGAAGGGAAGGAGGTGGAAGGGTGGGGAGAGAGAGAGAAGGGAAAGAAAGGCTTTCCTTCTTTATATGGAATCTACCTCCTCAGTTTTTTCCATCTGCTCTGTTTGGAAAAGCGCCTTTCTGTTTGAAAAAGATAGGAAGCAGCCCTGTGGCTATTTTTGGGAGGCTTCAACAGACACATTTCTGATAAGGCAGTTAATGGGGCAGCTAATGTCCTCCGCAGGCCGTCTATAAATGTTCTTCTTTTTCTGAGCCGGTCACTGGAACAGGAACTCGATAAGTGAAGCTTAAAGCTGTTGCAAAACCCAACTTTTGGTTCATGCCAGCCTTTAACTTGGTGTAGCTTTTGCAACATAATTTTTGTTGTTGTTGGAGTTTACAATAAAATACTGTGGAATCTTAAATTAAACTAGTAGATTATATTTTATTGGTTAAAATGAATTCAGCCCATATTTCTATCTTGGGAAGATTTTTTAAAAATATCTTTTTTGTTTTGGGGCACAACAGAAGAACAACAGATCATGCTTCATGGTCTTTTGCACAGATATGTTTGGTCCGACCGGTCTATAAATAGGCTGGATGAGGTTGATTCTGAAATGGATGGTGATCCTGATCTCCCCCCATCCTGCTCTGGTTGTCCAGGTGTTGGGGGGGGGGGTTAACTCTTGTATCCATGGAGGCTCAGCAGGAGTGTCGTGCCTCCTGCTCTGGCTCTCTGCATTCTCTGCTCTGTGTGTGTGGTGCTGCTCTGGTAAACCCTGACAGAAAAGCCCCGGGTGGGGTGGGTGTACGGCACAAACTACCCTCTTTAGGGGATTGGAGCTTTAAAGAATGTGGAGTTTGGGGAGTGCAGGTCACTGTTTCAGTGTGCTCACATGATGAGGGGGGTGGAGCCTGGCGGAGGATGACTCATCCCTTCAGGTATTTGGATGCAAAGCGCCACCTCCTGGTTTTGCCTGTTTCATCCGATAAGCTCAAACTCCCAGGTTGTTTCTTTCTGCACAAACCCCTCCCCCCAGCGTACATTAGCAGTTCACATTTTTGTCATGTGCTGTGACTCTGCAACTTCATGAAGCCTTCATGGATGGCATGAGTCAGCAAAGCTGCAGTTTTGGCTTGAGCAGGTCTGCTGGAATTTCCCTCTGTGTTTTCAGACGTTTCTCACTGTTCCAAACACAAGCAGCTTCATGTTCCTCTGATCTTCAGAGAAAGCTTTACACGTAGAAAACATCTGCTCCCCATTTTTCCAATATTTTGCAATCATTAGATATTTTTTAAGTAGAATGGCTTAACTCTGGTACTACTAAACTTTATTTTTCTTCCCTCTAACACACTCAGTATTTTTGGGATTCAGGAAAATGAATGGCTCATTTAGAGTTTATAAAAAGAGGTCAACACAAACCCAGTCAGTGAGTTCCTCCTGGTATTGATCCATTTATTTAGCTCAGCCCTTGTTTGTTCTGTAATAAGGGGGTTTTTGCTCTCTGTATTAGGTTTTACGTTCCCCCAGCAGGACTGCCCCCCCTCCCTGTCCACTCTGAAAGGCCATTTCAGTTTCACAGACCGAGTCTGGTACATTGTGATGTCATTTGTTGATCATAACCATCAGGCTCATGTTTTCTCTGGATTTTTTTTTCCTCAGGCCCCCCCATGAGCGTCGGCTGTGGGCTGCGGCACAGCGGCGCCCCCCCCAGGAGTGGTCTGTTGCTCTAGACTGGACCTCGTGATTTTTCTCCCTCGTCCCATCCTGTTCCTCCTCTCCCCCTCCCCCTTCTCCCCCTCCTCCCCCCCCTCCCACGCGTCGCTGTGCTGGACGTCATGAGCATAGTAATCGCGCTGGGAGTCACCACACCTGAGACGTCTTACTCCGATATGGCTGCTGGATCCGAGTAAGTGCTTCTTGTCGTGTTCAGCAGACGGGGTCTTCATGCGCCTGTTCCTCTGAGCAGGGCATGTTTGAGCGCACCCGTGCCGCCCAACTCCCTCACACAAACAACACTTATCACAATCCGGAAATATAGCTTTAAGTAACAGGAGTGCGTCATATGCAATGCATTCTTAGGATAGTTTGTTTTTTTTATTCTTTATGATGGCATTATTGAAGCTCCTAGCAGCATTTGTCAAAATGGATCTAAAACTAAGCTTGATGACCTAAAAATATTCAAATCTTTTTTTAAAATGTCTTCAGAGTTCATTTTACAAAACAATTAACTTAGTCAAGTCACCATTGTTACCAATATTCAACAAACCCCACAGCTCCATCTTTGATATTTTTGTTTTGCTAGTGAAATTACAGTTTTCTATTTTTGGTCATTTTAACTTTTGCTATGAAGCTTTTTGCTGTGTTTGGTGTAACAGGCGGAAAGCTCCTGCCCGGACCATTTCAGCTTTTAGTGTGCTCACTTTGGAAAGAG
This sequence comes from Oryzias curvinotus, assembly GCA_023969325.1. Lineage (NCBI taxonomy): Eukaryota > Metazoa > Chordata > Actinopteri > Beloniformes > Adrianichthyidae > Oryzias > Oryzias curvinotus. The sequence continues at coordinate 23,883,881 of CM043710.1, forward strand.
CTCTCTTGGATTGGCTGCAGCCTCTCTGTACCTGACAGAAGTGGGCAGAAACACAGCGACGGCCCTCCTTCCTGCTTCACTTTTGGCCTAGTCCGGCTTTCGCTCTTACATGAGTGAGAAAGGCACCTGCGCAGTTCTGAGAACTGCAAGGCTTAAAATAGATCCTTTTTGGTTTCTGCAGAGAAGAAATGTGAAATGGCCAGAGCGTGGAGAAGGGTAGAGGAGTTGAATAACACAATGACAGGCCACATTCTTAAAACTAGGCTGAATTTAACCATGAAAGTTTGGCGCCATCTGCTGATTGGTCTCTGTAACAGCAGAAAGTGTCCTGCTCGGATGACATTCTTCTTTTCTCTACATCTTTTCAGCCCTGAGTCAGTTGAAGCGAGCCCTGCAGTGAATGAAAAAAACTTGAACACCCACAGCTGTGGGAGCGCACAGAGTCATGGGTATCGGGGACTACCATATACTGTGAGTTCATAACGCTCTGTTCTGATCAGAGCATTTCTTATTTATCAAGCATCATCAGTTTGTTCTAATAAAGAAAGCTACTATGTGATCACTTTCAAAGTCTGTTTTTGTTTTTAATGTGAAAAAGTAATTTGTTTGAACATGTATTTAAAAAGTAAGATCTAGTAGAGTTTGTGTAGCTGAGACTGCCTTCTGATTATCAATGTCTAAAATGTTTACATGCCTGTTTTTTGCCCTCATTTTCATTTTTCTCCATTTTCCGTTTCCCCTTTTGCCTGAACACCCGTTGTTTGAAGATGCAACAGTCTTCCGTTGTGTGTTGTCAGGATCACAACTATGGCGCACCCCCTCCCCCCACCCCACCCGCCTCTCCGCCCTCCCAAACCATCATTCCCCGCATGGAGCTTAACGGCGTGGTGCGCAGCTCCCTTTATCCCAAATCCACAGAGGAGCACTCTGCCGACAGCGAGAGCTCCTCTGAAGAGGACGGCTCCCCCTGGTGCCACTGCAGCCTGTCGCCAGACGGGCTGCTCGTCAAATGTGACAACTGCAGGTGGGAAACGGATCCAGAACCGACAGACTGGATGACGCACATCTCTATGAACACAATCGGCGCAATTCTGGTCACCAGATGTCAGGGTAGCGGTTCTCAAAAGCTCAACTGTTCTAGCGGAAAACTTCTCTTAGTTGGACCTTGAGCGTTAAGAAATGAAGGAAGGAATTATGCCAGGATTTAAAGTCCCACTCCGATCCTTTCTTCATCTATTGTAAAAGCGTTCCCAGGAAACAGGCTCTCCGGCTAGATTGTACCCCATCACAACCTCAGTCTAACATTAACATTACTAATGGCGAGCACTACTGGAGCTATCCAGCCGTACAGTTTGGAGCCAAATTCCAGCTCAAACGAGGAAAATGAAGACATGCATGGATCTAGTCGTCTACAAGTGGATGCATCAGAATGGAGTGGAGCAGGAAGCTCGTGGCCCGCCCAGCGTATTTTCTACGTAACAAATACAATCTTTTTCAAACAGCATGTTTGTCTGCTCCTGATTCACAACAAGTTGAATAAGGAAATACTCAGAAATGCTATTTTTAGCCTAATTTTCTGTATACATGTCCGCCATCATAAGAAAAATGCCTCAAGAACATGTTATAAACACCAGAAACACTATTTTCATTGGAGTGGGTCTTTAAATAATCATAACATACGCCGATGTTTCACACTTGATTCACATGAAGGTATGGCACACATCAGTGAGCTTTCAGCTGCAGAGAACATCAGGGCTATGACGGGAACTCTGGCAAACAGGAAATGTTTCCACCAGGTTTGAAGACCCAGATTCTGACAGCTCATGTGATGTCATGTCAACCAAAGTAAAACCAAGCAATTACTAACAGTATAACTTCATTCTTCTGTAAGATTATGGCATAAATGTAGCTGAGATTAATTCTGCAAAAACCTATTTTTTTCATTGGATTAATAATAATGTGGAGCATTAAAAGGAGTACTTTTTCACTTTGGAAATGCTCGGTCCTCATATTTGCTGAGTTTTGTGCAGAAGCATTTGCACTGGTCATCTTTTGCAAGCCTCAATTTAGTTGATTTGGATATAAAACCATTTTGTCTTCATTCCAACGTTTCTGCCGTCTAGGTTCCATCGCAAACACTGACTTGTTCTCTGCATATATTTGGTTAAAGCAGCACAGATCTCTCTGAAAAAAAACGGAACTTAAATCTTTTATAATCTGCCTCCTCGCTAAAACGTCCACTCTGTTTATTATTGGTTAGACAAAATCTAAAGTGCGCCCACAGATTCAAACATTTTTGTCTGTAGTTTTGGCAGGGCTTAAACTTGTGATTTGAATTTGCTTAAATCTTCATACAAACGAGCCCTGACGATTGAGCTCAGAAACTAGCAGACGAAATATTGTCAGGATTAAATAAGTGACTAGAGATATGGTCTTGTGTTTACTCCTGCATTATTATTTTGTAGAATATGGGCTCAAATAGGGTGTAGAGCTGCAGACTTTCTGTGATGCAATTGGGCTCAGCTGCTTTGGTTCTGTTGCAGGGAGCTGGACAGGAGGAAAGGAGCTGAGGGCTTGCACAGAAAAACTGAGAACGTTTCCGGTACGCCGGCTCACTCTCAGCCACCCTACTGGAAAAAGTGCACAAATCCTTTTTGTGTTCAGAGTTGAACCTTTGTTGTCCTACAGTTGGGGAGAGCAGCGCCACAGAGAGTGGTGACGAGGAGGTGTCCCCCTCAGCCGTCTCGTACACGGCCACTCAGCACACACCCACCAGCATAAAGCTCACGGTCAACCGGGTCAAGAGGAGCAAGTCCAAGAAGAGGAAGAAGAGTGCAGAGAAGTCCCGCGGGACTCCAAAGGAGAAGAAGGTTAAGGTGTGTTTCTAGGTTTTCTATCGGCCTCATTGACGAGGAAAAGCAGAGAAACCTTCAGTTGTTTATTTTCACTTGTTTTGTCTTTCAGGCTTTTAGAGAGGGTTCTAGAAAGTCCATGAGGATGAAGGTACATTTTGTTAAAGCGGACATTGGTGTTCCGCTCCTGTAACTTCTGTGGATTAAGCTGCACCTTCTGTGTTGCTCAGAACTCCACATCAGAGGCAAGCGGCGTGGACGAGAACACAGCAGAGGGCTGGGAGAACCGAATCCGACAGTGGACGGACCATTACGAGGAGGCTCTGGCTAACCAGTACAGTGCAGACATCCAAACGCTGCTCCGCCTTTACCGTGCCGCCTCCTCCACCACTGAGAGCGGTGCCACTACGCCTCCTTCTAGCACAGAGCTGCACGTTGCTATGGACACCATCAACCGAACAGAGCTGGCCTGCAACAACACAGTGCTGGGCTCACAGATGCAAGTATGTCCCTCCAGAGCCACAAGAAAAGAGATTTGTTTGTTTCAGTCTGCGCTTACGTTTGTGCAGAGACTCATGACTTGTTAAAAAATAAAAAATAAAATACAATCATCCACTCCAGCTTCTTATACACATTTTTGGCGATTCCAAATTAAAGATGAGAACACCACCTCGCACCCTTCTGAAATGTAGAGACTCAGCCTCTGTGACTTGCTTTATGCAATCAAACTAATACAGTTGTGATTTAAAAAAAAAAAAGAATTGGCACTCATGCGATTCTGTCACAAAATTCACCTCTTCTCAGGAAAATAGTCCAATTTGCAAAATTTGGAATTCATGTGCTTTTATTTGAATCGTAACAATACAAAAAGAACCTGACAAGAATTCACGCAGAACTAAAGAAAATAGAAAAAGACCTGAACAAATGGATTGTTAATTTTTATGTCATATTGGTAGCATCCACTTAGGAAAAAAACACAACTGAAATCATTTTCTGTTACCATGAATGAGGTTTTTTGCACCTCTGCACTGGATTTTTGAACTTGTGTTTTGCAAGCCGAAGTGCTTCAAGAGATCTGTTCACCTGGGATTTCTGCATGTATGTATTTAGAACTTTGTGTAATTAGTGGTGTTGTCCTGGTCCTTTGCCACAGCGAAGGACGGAAGGAAGGTTTCTTATTTGCCGTTTAAATAGGTTTGTGCTGATTTTAAATTCACTTTTCACTTCCATCTACATCCAGGAAGTAAGCAGGATTCAGATCCAATAGCTCCGCTCAGCTGGCTCTTTAGTTGCTTTTTTATATGGAAGTATTTTGTTAAGTGAAACAATTTACTGAACACAACAAAATGATTTGTAAACTAATACAACAAAGCACAATCCTGCAATCCTAAGGAAAGTGCGTCTGCCTCGGGTGCTAATCCAATTTTTACTCCTTTGATGGTTCTGGAAATGCAGTGTTCCCTTGTTTATCGCAGGAGTTATGTTAAAAAATAACCTGCGATAGGTGAAATCTGTGAAGTTGGTCAGTTTGTTGTTGTTTTTTACATCAATGGTAGATTTTATAAAGCTGTAAAACCCCTCACCAAACACTTTATGAGCAACTCTTCTCTAACACAGACATGAACATTTTCACACTCTTCTCCTCAAAAGTTCTAACTTTGTCGAAGAAAAATTGTAGTGTAATGGAATAAAAACAAAGATGTGACTGTGATTGAAGGTTTCTGTGAAATTAATTTATTGATCACATTCTGTACAGGTGTACAGACTAAGGTGATTGATTGAAAAGGGCTACAGCCAATCAGGACGCAGAAGACGATGCGCGAGAAAAATTAACCGAATTTGCAAAACCGCACTAAAAAGTTCTGTGAAATGCTGAGACAGTGAAAGTTGAACCGTGATACAGCGAGGGAACTCTGTATTTACCGCCTTCGGGCAGTCTCTTCTCCCCGTTGAGCCTAGATCCTGTTCTCTTCATGAAACACTCAGACAGAAAGAAGAAACTGACGGGTTGTTACAGGTCATACAGAGAATGAACTGAATCATTTTCTGTATGTTAGCGGTCTCTTCAGGGCGCTGACACTTTTATCATTGGTCTATTTTCAGCACTTTTCATGTTTTCTGTAGCATCACGTCTCTACGTAAACGCCTCCATGTTCAGTCAATAATGTACTCTGAGATATAGATATATATTTTTAAAGAAATCCTTTTTAAGAATGTTCACCTTCTGCCTGAATGTACCTGAGGCACAGTGTGAGCACAGATAAAGAAAAATGAACATGAGCAATTCCCTTTGTCTCTGCATGGCCATCGCTCACCTATCAGAACAATTCTGTGGAGATAATAACAAAAAGTTGTTCTTAGATTGCTTTGGTCCTGCTTCATATTATTTTTGTAAATAATGTGATGATTACATCTAATTGCTGTGTTCCTCTAAACGTCTGTGTATAATGTCTCCTTAGTGAATTGATTTGTGTGGGTCTGTCGGCAGCTCCAGCTGGGCCGCGTCACACGGGTCCAAAGACATCGGAAGATCCTTAGAGCCGCCAAGAACCTGGATCCAGACACGCTCATCATCGAGTACCGGGGCAAGGTCATGCTCAAGCAGCAGTTTGAGGTCAATGGGCACTTCTTTAAAAAGTAAGCGCACGCCACTGTCACGCTTCTGCTGAAAGTTGCCAGCGAGTGGGTCTGCAGGAACTTTGTGCAGAAGCCACCTTCACCTGCATCTCTAATAATTCCCAGGCCTTACCCCTTCGTGCTGTTCTACTCCAAGTTCAACGAGGTGGAGATGTGCGTGGACGCCAGGACCTTCGGTAACGATGCACGCTTCATCAGGAGGTCGTGCACACCCAACGCCGAGGTCAGCAAGCAGCTGCTGTTACTGCTGTTGTTGGCTGATGTCAGAGGCGTCTTTGCTTGATGAAAGTAAACATTTTTCTCTCCATCTGCAGGTTCGACACATGATCTCTGATGGTATGATCCACCTGTGCATCTACGCGATCAGTCACATTTCTAAGGACTCTGAAGTCACCATTGGTTTTGACTATGAGTTCAACAGCTGGTGAGTCCTGCCCCCCACCCTCACCCCTTTTAGTGAGAAACTTTAAAGTAATTTTGTTTCCTTCACTAGTGACTATAAAGTGGACTGTGCCTGTCACAAGGGCAATCAGAACTGCCCGGTGCAGAGGCACAATCTGAGCCCCAGGGACAGCTTGATGGGCTCCCCCAACCTTCCTCCCCCATCTGCTCTTGTTGGAGCTGAGACTCGTCGCAGAAAAGCTCGGAGGAAAGAGCTGGAGGGCTGCGTGGCCTCCGACACCAACAACACAGCTGGTCAGCAGCTGGAGGCCAAGGATCATCTGGGAAGCAGTGATGCGGAGGTGGTTTTGAGTGGATCAGATTCACCTCCGTCTGGGTCTAAATGAGTCGATATCTGAAGTGTTTGCTGATGTTCTGTTTTCATTCACTTTTAGGAAAAACTCTTGGATGAGACCAAGGTGGAAGATGGAGAGGAAGGAGAGGTGGATGAGGATGGAGTTAACCTGTCCAACAAAAAAGTATGTTGTTTTTTCCAGTCTGACTAAACTGATTTCAATTGCACAGATCCTAAAAGGTGCCAGTTATTTTGCAACTTCAAGAACCAGGAATTATTTAAAAAACTTCCAGTCTTCGGGGTAAACGTGTAGTGAGGAGGTGCAGATGCTTGTCAATGTTTGGTCAGAGTACCACCTGGTTTTACTTCTTTCTCCTTTTTTCTCTTGGTCAGAACAATAGTATTAGTACTGTGTAATATTTCCAGGGGCTTCGGTTCTCTAAGAGTTCAGCAAGTGAAAGCAAACCAAACTAATGAAGAGAACCTCTTTTGAGCATTCCTGCATGATTCAACTAGATCAGGGGTTCTCAAAGTGCGGCCCAGGGGCCAATGGTGGCCCGCAGGCAGATTTTTTGTGGCCCTCAATAAAAGAGAATCATAGCAGGTTTCTTTGAGGAAAAACGTGTTGGCGAGAAGAAAAGGCGCTTTCAAGCTAAGTGGTTTAAACGCTTACTTTGTCGTACCTCATGGGCTGGATAAAGTCATGTGTCTTACATGCAAGCAGGTAAATGCAGTGCTCAAAGTATTCAATATAAATTGTCACTATGTTACAGATCAGGGGTCGGGAACCTATGGCTCGCGAGCCACATATGGCTCTTTTGATGGTCACGTATGGCTCGCAGACAAATCTTTATTTATACCATTTTTTTTTTCATTAGACCAGTCCTTCTCGTGCGCGATGCGTTTCCAGAGGGGAGCGCAGTAGTAGCGGTGCTTGGAGAGAAAAATCAGCGCCAGCACTCAGTTTACTATTATCTACTATTTCACAGAGTTTATTCCAGCAGGAAACCTATTAATTGCCGTGCCTAAACCTGCGCGCTCCCGTCTCTGAGAAAGAGCGCGCAGATGAGGGGACGGGATGTGAGGAAGAAAGCAGAGGGTGGGGGTGCCCCCCACCCTCTGCTTTCTTCCACAGGCAGCAGGTGAATCGCGCAGGGATTGTAAAAACGTAAAACCCGCTGCCCGTCACTCACTGCAGTGTGTGAGTGTGTGTCTGGCTCCACGTCTGCATGTGAGTCTTCCTCACATCTACAGAACATTCAGACCTACGATCACGTTTAGAGTCTCAACGCCTGCATGAAGCAGAAACTCACCACGTATCAACCAGACTAGACCATCAGCAAAACCACCACGACAAATACTCATCATTTATTAGCAACAGCATAACGATGTTATTAAAAATAATCCACAGACTTATTGTACTTTAAAAGTGTTGAAATTACATCAAATTCTCACATTCACTTGTATATTTAGTTTTAAACATATTGTCGCGGACTGAGTTGGGTCCGCTGTTGGGCCGCGTTAAAAGTTCTGGAGTTCAGCAAACGCATCAAGCAGAGATCTGATTGGCTCTCAGTTCTGTCGCTCAGCCTGTTGTTAGGTAGTTTGGACCAATGGGGTTCAGCTATGGGCCCAATAAGGGAAATGGGAGGACTGGAGCGGGAGCTGAGGAATATAAAGTTGGGAGAAGAGCTCTCGTCTCAGAGGGAGAGATTCAGGAGTTGCTGAATTAATTTTACGGCGTTTGCTGCGGTCTGCCGTAAACAGAATAAAGAACCTTAAAAGAGGTTACGTCTCCGTGCCTCAGTGTGGGACAGGGACGCTACATTATTGTATGGCTCTTTCTAAATTACATTTAAAAATATGTGGCGTTTATGGCTCTCTCGGCCAAAAAGGTTCCCGACCCCTGTTACAGATTATAAAAACTATGACAAATTTACAGGCGAGGAGCGCAACAATAAGCTCCAACAACTACAACGAGGCTATGCTACACAGCAAATCTTTACAAAAATGGCTAAATCCATTGAGGCTGTGACAGAAGCTAGTAGTCACATTGTGGCTTTGGAAATGGCCCGGCGTAGCAAGACTTTAAGTGACGGGGAGTTTGTAAAAGATTGTATGCTGAAAGTAGTATGACATTGTTTGTCCAGAGCAAAAGAAAAAGTTTGAAGAAATAAGTCTGTCAAATGATACAATCACTAGACCAGTAGAAGATCTGGACAGCAACCTCCAACCGCAACTGTGAAAACATCTGGATGGCCTAGTTAACTGTACAAATGACACTTGGTCATTAAAGATATTAGAAAACAACTTTTTGTGTTTAGCTCCCCTCCCCCCCTCCCCTCCTCCTCAAGTTTTTAATCACACAGCCATGCTTTCATGACACAGAGTCTGGTTTCTGCAGACCTTCAACAACAGGAGGAAGAGAGGAGGGGTTGAAGTAAAGCCTGAAGTTGTGGAGACAGAGAATGGGGCAGGAAATCCCTCAGGAGGCTCCACGGCGCCCCCTAATGTTGGAGTGGGGATCACCACACGAAGAACCACCTACATTACGGTCAGATAGAAGCATGGCTCCTGCTCGACGTGGTTCTGCGCGTTGCTTTTTTTTTCCACTCATCTGCCGGGGTGTCATTTTCTTCCAGGAGCCCCCACCAGTTGAAGAAAAGAGCTGCTTACCGAACCCACCTGCTCCAGTTGTTCCCCCAAAACCCACCAGACCAACTAAGCCTCGACCAAAAAGCCGGATATCTCGCTACCGCTCCAGTTCTTCCCAGCGAGCCCGGCGGCAGCGGCAGGCTCTTGCCCAGCAGCAGGCAGCAGCGGCCTTGGCACAGACTGCGTCCGTCCAGGCCGCTGCTCTCAGTGAGGAGGGATCTCAGGGCTCACACAGCGCTGAGCACGGCCACGGAGACTGCAGTGTAGTGGGCCATCACCCAGACGGAGACGGTCAGACCTTAAACAGCTTGAACCGAGGCAACCTCCGGCACCCGAAAACCAAGAAGGTCAGAATCTTCAGGAAGGAATTTTGGGATTCTGCTGAGCATGGCCGCCATTAAAGCTGCTTTTCCTTCTTAGTACCTCGTGACTGAGTGGTTGAACGACAAAATCCCAGGAGGAGATAAAGTTCAGCACGAAGTGTCTGCTGAGCGCCCCCTGAAGATCACCACTGACCCCACCGTGCTGGCTACCACGCTTAACATGCTCCCAGGCCTCTCCCACACCTCGCTCATCTGCACAGCGCCCCGACACTACGTCCGCTTCGGCTCGCCCTTCAACCCTGAGAGGCGCCGGCCCCGCCCTCTTCAACTTGATGGCACATATGGCTGCTACAAGAAGGTAAACCTATAGCAGCATTCAGATTCTGTGCACCTCTTTGAACACAATAAATCTTCTTGAAGTGATCCCTGCATGGAGAATGTAACATTAGTTTTGTCTCAGTCTTTGTTTTCTATATCAAAAAACACGAAAGCTCGAGTTAAAACAAATATCATACAGACGTGTATGATATTTGTTTTAACTCGAGCCAATAAAAGGACTGAGAATCACATTTCAGTCCTTGTAGAGTGATTTTTGGTGTCAGCACTGTGGCCTAAACATTAGAAAATGTATTCAAATATTTTTAATTAAGGACATAGATATTGGGTGGATCCCATCTTATGTTGAATCCCAATGAGCTCGTAGTTCACTGGGGACTTTGTTTTTTTTAATAGTTTAATATTGTTTTTATGCTCCAGTGTAAAGAATTCTCCTAAAAAATGTTCACACAGAAATTTGTAAAATAATGCAGCAAAGGGTTGAATCTTGTGGTTCTTCATGCAGAGGTGGATCAAGCAGGTGGAGGATGAGAGCTGCTCTGCCAGCCTGGAGGACGGCACAGAGTCCACTTCCTCCCAGCAGAGCACCAGCAGTAGGTCCACACCCAACCCACACTGCGCAGGTAAGACCCATACGCTCAGAAATCCAACCCTTCGGTTCGCTGCTTCACCTGAAAAATTATTTTGCTGTTAAAATCTCAGAGGTCAGCGCTCCAATTAAAAAGCGCCGCCATAAGTACATCAGTGAGAGGATGGCGGCGCCCTCAGACCACCTGCTCCAACCGCTGTCGCCCATCACACCACCACTTCCAGGGGACTCCCCTCACCCGCTGCTCCCCACGCCCTGTGGCACGCTGCTGTCCAATGGCCTCGTCTTCTCACCCATGCCCTCGCTGCCCACCAGCCGCTGCAACACGCCTCTGCAGTTTGAAGTAAGAACACGGGAGAGTGGAATTACCCACGACACCAGAGACTTTTCCAGCAAAATGAGAAATGATGCACTTCCTGTTATTCTGAAAGTTTTTGCGAAAGTTTCTAGTTTTTTTTTGAAAGAAATGCTTCAGTCTGTATTTGAACGATTTATAAACCGTGTCTCTGCTGTTTCCGGGCTGCACGGCGGCGCAGTGGTTAGCGCTCGTGCCTCACAGCAAGAAGGCCCCTGGTTCAAGTCCTGGCTGGGGGACCTGAACCAGAACATCAATGGGGGACCTTATTGTGTGGAGTTTGCATGTTCTCCCCGTGCATGTGTGGGTTCTCTCCGGGGTCTCCGGCTTCCTCCCACCATCTAAAAACATGCTTCTTAGGTTAATTGGTCACTCCAAATTGTCCATAGGTGTGAGTGTGAGAGTGCATGGCTGTGTGATATGTGTGACCCTGCAACAGACTGGCGACCTGTCCCGGGAGTCCCCTGCCTGCTCCAGCAGCCCCGTGACCCCGAAAGGGACAAAAGGAAGAAAATGAATGAATGAATGTTTCTGCTGTTTCCATTTTTGGATTTGTTTCTAAGTTTTCTTGTTTTCAAACTTTAATTTGGTTCCGTCTGTCCCTGTAGAACATCTCCTCCCCTGAAGCCTCTCCGGTTCATCGGCCCGAGTCCGTCTCCCCGCAGGTTTGTGCCGTCCTCCCAGTAACAGTAGACTGCTTAGTCTTCCTCCTCTCACCTCTTTTGTCTTCCCCCCCAGCTGTTTCAGGCGGATTCTGATGCCTCCAGGCCTCAGTTCCCAGACCTGTCCCTCCCCTCTACCCTGGAGAGCCCCGTGGCCACAACCTCAGAGGACTTTTCTTTTTCTGGGGGGGCTTCAGGCCAAGATTCCCAAGGCCCTTCATGTGCAGGGACCAGCTCTGCAAACCTGTCATGTCCTTCCTCTGACCAGCAGAACAGGGAGCAGGCCTTCAGGACAGAGTTCAACCTCATTTACACCTGCTCCCCCCTCAATGCAAACCTGGGGGCGCACCCTGAGCGCCGCCCCTCTCAGGTGGAAGGAGGCTTCTCCCCTGCCGACTTACACAGCTCCATGAGCGGACCGGGGCTGCTGGGAGATATGTGCTCGGGCTCCATGTCCCCATATATGGAGCATCATTACGGGCCGGGATTTAACGACAGCAGCACGCCGCCACACCCCAGCAACCCCCCCCAGAGGAAAAAGGCAAGTTCTCAGGCTGTTGAATGCGATTTGTTTAGGTCAATCTTAAAGGTTTGATCCTGGAAACCACCATGATCTGCCCCCTCCCCTCCTGCTCTGTGCTTTTCTGTTGTCTTCAGCATTTCACCTGGACCGTCGTCAGGTCCCCCCCCCTTCCCCCCCCAAACACAGCACTCACTTAAACTTGTGTTTCTGTATCTGAACTATAGCTTTAACCCCCCCCCTCCCCCTCCTCCTTCCTCTGCTCTCCTCCTCACTGCTCCTCTTTGCCACGCTTCTCTCCCACTTTTCTTCCAAGGCAGAAGGCCCCCCAGCATTCCCTTAGTCTGCTGACAGGACAGGCAGATTTCCCGCCTTTAGGTGTAAGAAATATGGTGAATATTCTCCCTACAAATCCATCTAGAAGTGTGCATGTCAGTATTGTTTCCTTGCATCTGCATACAACACCCACCCATGCTCCAGCTGCTCCGGCCCGCATTCAGTTCTGAGCCAGGACTTTCTCCAGCCATGCGTGTCATGTTGGTGTGTGTGGTTCATCCATCCACATTTGGGACAAAACCTCACATCTGTCACACTTTTACGACCACAGGACAACGAATACTCGAGTGTGCTTTGATGGACACTTTCATCCTGTTGAAAACAAGAAAAAACAAACAAACCCTGTTAAGTCCTTAATGAAAAAAAATGGATCTTAAGTACTATATGCCCTAATCTAGTTTTGTTAATAACATGTCATCATCCAAATATTAGCATTTAGAGAAAATAACACCAGGAGCTGTTTTTTAGCTGTGCCCCTTAATAAAAACCAGCTTTAAAGTTTTGGATTCTTTTTGGGGTCCAGCTCCTCATCATGGAGGCTCTGCAGCAGAAACCTGTTCAGTGCAGCCGTGTTCACAGGATGGAGATCTCCTGAGATTATCTTCTTCAGATGAAATGAAAACCAGAAAGCAAGGCAGAACACGGAACCCGCCCAAATCATTTGGATTGAACATTCGGAACCCTGACTGCAGAAGATGTGCTCACTTTAGAATAACAGTCAGAGAAATTAAACCCTGGATACAAATTCTTGAAAACACTAAATTGTAGTTTTGTCAAAGTGAAACATTTTTTAGTCCATAAGTTCTTAGCATTGAAAGAACACAAAGTTTATCTGGAGATGAAAGCAGTTTTGGTCCTAATGTCAGAACATGAAGACATTTCAAATTCCTGATGAATAAACTACAGAAGAACGCTGGAAGTTCAGAGAACAAACTATAATAAGTCACAAAAAAGCAATTTTATGGTGAAACTTTAGGGTTTCTGGCAAAAAGCAGCAATGACCCCCGACCCTCAGCTGCTAATGCATCCCCAGTCCGATTCCACTCATCCTGACAATTCATCCCTGCCTGTGTGGGACCTCCCCAACCCCTTGCTGTCATGGCGACATGAAGCTGGGGTAGAGCTGTCATTCTCATAGTGGGTGGTGGAGGTGGGTGTCGTGTCGTGGGTGTGGTTCAGATGATGCATCGTGGTGCGTCTGTGTGCCTGCCCCCTCCCCCCAGAGCTTCACCTGTCTGTGTACCTGTGCATCCTTTTGAGTCTTGTCAGGACGTGAGTACGCTGACGCAGAGGCCGTTTCCATGGTGACGAGGCTGTTCTCAGGACTCCGGTGTGGTGCATGTGTTTGGCCATTGCTCCAAGTGTCAGTGAATGTGTCAGTGGGAGCGGTGTCTTCGCAGAAACGTAATGACACCCCTCCCTCCCTCCATCTGCTCCCTCAGGTGTCTCTGCTGGAATACCGGAAGAGGAAGCAGGGTGGCAGCCGTGACTCGGAGTTGGCTGGAAGCAGCTCTTCCACGGACGGTGCACCCCCCCGTCCTGGCTCCCACTACAGAAACGACTCCCATCACACTCATTCCCATCAGCGGAGGCAGCCCCCGGCCTCCCCGAACACCTGCTTCAGCACTTCCACCCGCTCCCCCTCGATCCCTCAGACAGAGGAAGTGGGTCTGCCGGAGCATCACGGATCCTCCCTAAAACCCAAGCTGCAGGACAGCAGCAGTCAGTGGTGAGTGACGATGAGTTCAGGGACACCAGGACAAAGTGACCTCAGCTTCAGGTCACCACGCAGAGAGTTTCTCCTGAATGCAGCGGTTCATTTTCTCTGCTTATCATCTGACTGTCAATTCTGTGCTTTCTCCCCAAGGATGGTCCCGACCACAGTGGAGCGCCTGAGGGAGGGGCAGAACCTGGAGCGAGTGCTGAGGAACTTCAAAATAGAGCAGATCTACAAGAGGAGCGGCTCCTCAGAAAGAGAACCTGGTACGGCACCGTTTGAAGAGTCACATCTTTACCATTAAAAACAGTTGAAAAGATGAAGTCTGCAAATATGTGGATCACCTTTATGCTCAGACGCTGAGTGGTTTGAGGCGCATGCAGCACCTGTGGCCCCCTCCAGGAAGAGTCCTCACAGGTTCAGCCCTTCAGGCTTCTCCCAGCAGGTAAAAGGATGTTTTCACGTCTGTGAGTCTGAAGACAAAGAAAATGGTGGGGCATTTGGTATAACGTAAAAACACACCACCATTACTTTTCTATTAAATCATTTTTTATAAGCATATTAGAAGCATGATAAAGCGGAGACTTCCCATAATGCCCTGTATCACGCTCCACAGTGTGGCCAGGTAGTAGCTAGCTAATTAGCGTGGAAATGAGGGAGTTGGGAAGTGGAAAGAAAATATTTTAACACTAAGCTATAAACAAAAAAAATTTGGAGTAGTAAGTTTCTGTCAGAATAAAAATTGGGGATGGGCAAATAAGCAATGCCAGTATCAATATTGGATGATATGTGGATAATTTGAGTTTATCGGTATCGGTCCATTATTTGAAGAATCTACCGATTTTCTTCTGACCGTTTTCAGAAACAGTTTATTTTTTAAATGTATGTTTGTTCCTAATAGATCGGGAAGCTTATGTCTACAGTCACAGTCAGTAATTGACTGTTTTCAGTTAAATGTTATTTTGATAACGATACATGTTGTTCCCAATAGACAATGGCGAGTTTATGGTTTACAGTGATTTTCAAAATTCAATAATTGATCTGAATGTTTACAGACATTATCTGAAAGTTCTAAAGTGATGCTTGTGCCTTTGAGATCCTTTTGCTGCATATATGATTGTCCAGTAAAATAAAATGTGTGCATTTCTAATAAAGAAACAAAAAGGAAATCTCTCTGTGTTACTGTAGACACTTAAGTATTAGCTTCGGCAAATATCGGCTATTGGCTACAGTTGCAGGGGAAATACAGGTTATTGGTATCAGATTGTTATTATGGCCCACTTGAAAGGGGAAAGCATCCACGGAGTTTTACGAGCAGGACTTCACACACCATCCAGACACACTTTAGTTCTGTTTTATTCAATTTCTTGAGAGGTTTCAACAGTAATGGCGAGGTGCTGGTTATCTATGTATGGTGAAAAACCTAAACAAGACATAATATTTTATCAATTTACCACAATAAATATAAAACATTAATCAACAGTTAAATTCATGACTCCATAATTAATTCAATTTACACAATTACTTTGTAAAAAAGTTAACTTCATAATTACAGGAATTCGTTGAAAATACAGCAATAAATATATTTTATAAATAGCAGTGCTGGTAGAAATGACATTCAATGACAGACTAAATAAACATTTGCGCTGACGTGGCAGCCGCCGCGGAAGCGCGCAGCCGCCGCATAACGCACAGCGATCACAATAACTATGACTCGCATTGTGATCAAATCTTACCGGCTGCCTCCGTGGTTATGATGCCTTTAACAAGATTTTTGGACTAGCTTGTTGAGAAGGATCGCACGTTTTCAGATCGCTCTCGAGCGCTGCCTGATCTGGCGCTCCGGTGCGCACAGCTACAGACTTAAACTTCCTTTCCTCTCTTTAATGTTTTAATTATTCAAATTCATTTTCTCTCGAATTTAGCAGGACGTACTTTAATGCATTTTTACTTTAGATCTTTATTTGATTTTTACTTTTCTGTTTTTATTTACTTTTAAACTAAAATCACTTGAAACATCAGTTTCCTCAAGTTTGACCAAACACTGATTATATCGGCCCATAACCAGTAAAAATACTTTTGTCTTAAGTAAATTCCATGGTACTTCTATTCATTTATGTATTTTACTATTATTTTTTCCCACTCCAATCATCTTTTGATCTATTGTTAAAAAATTTCCAGCATTTATTTTAATTTTGATCATGCCCTTTTTACCCAAAAAGGACATAGTTTCTGCAGAGCAGCAGTTTTTGATCAGAAATTTGCCTCCAAATTAACTCTGCCCCCCTCCCCTCCCTCTTGAGCTTGGAGCAGAGACCTTGTGTCTCGCCCAGCTTATTTTTTTTGCATCACAAATACGATCTTTCTCAAACAGCAATTTAGTCTGCTTCTGATTTGCAACAATTTGAATAAAGAAATACTCAGAAATGCAATTTTGACATTCCTTTTCTTTCTCCATCATCAGATAAATGCCACAAAAACACAATTTTCATGGCGATGCGTCTTTTAACCTTTTGTGCCGTATTGTGTGAAATGCAAAAACGTGTTTGTTGTTGATCACTTCCTGTTTAATGTGAAAAATGTTTTACTTGTTGATCACTTCCTGTCTGTTTGTCAGGACGGTCAGCAGCAGAGCGACAGCCCTCTCCTCCTGCCGACGTCTCGCTCTCCGTTCCACGCCTCCTACAGCCCCTCATCAGGGCACAGCTTTTACCCCCTCCTGCCCTCCTCCCAACCAGTACTGTCCCAGGATCACCCTCCCTCCTCCAGCCCTACCCCCACCTCCTCAGACTTGCGACAGCCAGCAGGTGGCGCACACCAGCAGGGCAGCAGCCACTTGAAATTGAGCCTGCCGAGCAGCGCCTCAGGGGGGGCTTCCAGAGGACAAGGACAGCAAATGGAGCAGGGTCCCCCGGTCCCTGGAGCGGGGCAGCTAACTCGCAGCCTGAAGGCGGGGCTGCAGGCCAGCTCCACGCCGTCTGCAGCAACACATTACCCACAGCGGGGGGCGCAACAGTTCCAGCACTCGTCTCTGCAGGGAGCCAGCGTTCGGACGCAGTCGGGTGGTGTGTAGGAAGCCCACGGCTAAAGACTCCTGAGGCTGCAGAGGAGCCAGAACTTCTTTTCCTCTTCTTTTCCGTTTGTCTTTTTGTTAAAAAACTGGACCCCCCCCCACCACCACCACCACCTTCAGTAAGCCTCCAATCAGTGGAAGTTGTGATCCTCTTTGGTTATAAAAGGAAGTGCAGGTAATCATGTGTAACTTGAAATTGCCCTCAGTGTGCAGACAGATTGTACAGCCATGGTTGTCGTCATGGTAACTGGACAAACCCGTCAGGAGTTGCTTTTGTGTTGGGGGGCTGACACTATGTGCTAGATTGTCACCCCCCCACTGTCCTCAGCTCAAGGCGTGGGTCTCGTCCTGCTCCACTGAACTGGTTTTGGTTTCCCCTGCTGTACTGGTCATGCACAGGTCTAATGGTGCTGCATCCTTTCCAAGAGAAGTCCACGTCTGCGCACTCTCACCTGCTCACGACGGAGGCGGGGCTTCACCAGACTGTGGCTTCGTCCAGGAACCCGGACGTCTGCATTTTTTCTCTGACCAATCTTTGCATTCCATGACTTGGAGTTTGGAGGGGGGGGCATTCGAACTGTCCACGCACCAAAACGCTGCTACACCCCCCTCCCCTTCCCCACTCCCCCTGCCAGTTTCTCCCATGACGAGCAGATGCAGCTCTTTGAGAACTAGACACATCGTGGACACCCCCCCCCAAACCTCTGACCTGCCACTACAAGCCCCCCCCCCCACTCAGGAGGGCCTCACATGACATGAATGTTTGACACGTTAAAGAGTGGAGACCCAAAATGAACCAGCACCTTAAACAGAAGACGACCTAAACTCGCGTTGGGATTTCTCTGAGTGCGCACAGAAAGAATGTGACGGACAGATTTTATTGTACACTGAATCCACGGTGCTCGTCCGCAGGGCCTAGCCGCCAGCCCCCGTCAGCTGCTTTGGAGGGAGTGTTATTGGGTTCCTTCAAAAACCAGACACGTTCTTTGTTTTGTAAAACGTTTCAGTTCTGTTTTTCACTTCAAAGTAGAAACTATTTCAATTGTTCTTTAAGAGATTTAAGAAGCGAGAGATGTAACACGTTTTGATAATAAAATAATCATGATGTGAAGGCGGTGTGCTTCATTTTAGAGTCCTCCAGAGGTCATTTTCAGTTTGGCTGGTTCCTGCTGGGAAGAGTCAACTCACTGTCGAAATGTAAAATCTTGATCATTGACTACAGAGTCAGAGTGTGATGTCACCCACAGAAAATGATTTACTTCCCCCTCCAACCAAATGAAGGCTATTCGTTTGCCATATTTTCACCATGTTGGAACCAGGTGACGTAAAAAAGCAGTGATTGGTCCAAGCCGTTCTGAGTTACTGCTTCTTTAGCAAACTCTAACCAATCAGGAATGAGCCTGTTGGAAGCCCACACCACTACTACTTGAAGGGGAATCAAGAGAATCTGTCAATCAAATGTTCAAAGTGAGACCACTTACTTGTGTTGAGGCATCTGATTGTTAATAACTTCAATAACTTGAACTACAGAAATGAATATGAAAAATAAATAAGAATGACCAAGAACGTGTTAAAGGTAGCAGAGGACGAATGAGAATGACTAATAGTGATTATGTCTCTTCTTGGAGCCAGCGGGTAATATTTGGAACACCAGGGGGGAGGGGTCACTCAATACAGTTCTCATATTTAGAAGTTATTGAGCCGGATATTATGGCCAAATTCTCTGATCTGCATCTACAGAATGACATTGCAATTTTAAATGTAGTAGTTAAAATGAATTACTTTTCACAATGAAATCTTTTCAGCACATTTTGGTAGAGTGGGGGAAGCCTAAGTGCCAGAGAAAACCCACTCACACACAGGGAGAACCGCCAAACTCCATTCAGCACAATCTCACCAGGAACCGTCTGGTGTGAGATGACCAGGATGGATGCTACCACTGCTGAGGAGCCCTGAGGCGAGGATGTCATGCAGGTGATTCAGTCAAACAAGAATAGATTGTTTATGGTGTATGTAATGTTTGCTTTTTTATGACAATTTTCTAGGTCTATTAGGAAATGTGAATCTTTCTGTTGTTGCATTTTTAGAATTTTCTGCTCTTAATTTAACACATCTGTTTGCATTAGTTAACTTTTCAGATCTTCTGACATCTGAGTCATTCAGTCACAACCTAAATAGTAGCATAATCTTTTTTTAAATGTTTTAAGTGAAAACTAAGGCTTTTAAGTAGGTTTGAATTTATGGATTTGTTTATCCTCATTGTTTCAGGTAGGTCCTAATAGTCATATTTTCCATGAAGAAAAAAAAATGTGTGGGTGGGTGTGGGTGGCACGCGCGTATGTATGTGTATATTAATGTATTCATCTTCTTCCGTTTGTCCCTTTCGGGGTCACGGGGCTGTCAGAGCCTATCCCGGCGCTTATGGGTGAAGGCAGGGGACATCATACAGTTCGCCAGTCTGTCGCAGGGCCACAATCACACTCACCTAGGGACAATTTAGAGTTGTCAAATGACCTATGAAGCATGTTTTTGAATGGTGGGAGGAAGTCAGAGAGAGAACGCACGCATGCACGGGACTGGCTCGAACATTGAATCCAATCCACTGCCAATATTTCAAGTCAAATTTCTCAGATTGGGATGTAGTTTCTGATTAATCCAGCTGGGGGCACTGTTGTAGCCAAACAAACGTAAAAGGGGATGTGGCGGTCACATGATTAGGTGAACTTCCTGTTTACTGTGAGCACATTCAGCTGTTGGTTCTGGTTCCGGTCTATGTTCGGTTGTGCTCTTTGGGGTCCTCTCTTAAGTTCTCCGTCCGTGGCGTAGGCCGTTTCCCTTGCAGAGCCATGAGGACGTGACAACGACGAGGGAAGCCCAACAGGCCAGGACGAATCCCGGAGATTTCCTGAATCCAACCGACCTGGGCTGAGCTGGCAGGTTCGGGTACGCGGCGGCGGAGCGTCGTAACGGACAGTTAGAAAAAACAACAACAGACAGACTCCCCCCGTCCCTGCCTGAGCGGCTGTGACTGTGTTCGCGGCCGCGGCCGCCGGCTTCTCTGTCCGGGGGTGGCGTGGAGAAGTTCGCCCTGAATTCGCGGGACCTGTCCGGCTCTGGCCCCCTCAAGCGGGCGGTTAGGAAGAAGCTGGCCGGGAAGGGATGGCCAGGCCGGTCTTCTCAGCCCAAAGGACAAGGCTCTGCTGTGTTTGAAGGGGGTCGAGTGCGGTTGGAGGCCGCCGCCGCGGGCCGCCGCGCCATGCTGGCCGCCTCTCCCTCCGCGGCCTCCGGGCTGTCTTTCCGGAGAAGCGAGGAGATCGCGGATCTGATTGACCTGTTTTCCAAGACGCAGTACCGGGCCAAGGAGGTCACCCCGCGGGTAAGGCCGGGTGGAGAAAAGCAGCGAGTTTAGGGTTACTGTCATCTGAAACTACCCGGCAGAAGAAAGTCCTCCTATTAACTTGTGTGTGAATGACAGCTCGGGCTGTTTGGCTTCATGGTCAGGAGCTGCTGCTTGTTCGTGAGCTGTCAGGGTGTTCGTAGTTCTGGTTCCGTTTGGCTCGTGAGGAGTTGTCATGGCTTTGCTCCTCCTGCAGGTGGAGGCCATAGAAAAGCGCTGTCTGGAGCTGTTTGCCAGAGATTACAAATACAGCATCATCCAGAACTCCAGCGGGGAGGTGTGCGGCCACTACCCCCGCCAGATCGTCTTCCTGGAGTACGAAAGCACGGACGGGGACCGAGACCGAGACAGGTACCGTTCTCCCCCTCCGCCATGCTGGAGGCAAAGTCCTGCTCTGTAACCAGATAACCTGTTTGTTTGTGTCTGAACACCCCCCCCCCCCCCCCCCCCCCGCCTTCTGGAGCAGCGAGCAAAGGGCAGCCAACATGCAAAGAGTCAAAACAGAGCTCTTACTGATGGCTGATCGATCCTGCAGATCCCTGTCTGCACCTCAGAGAGGATCAATGAGAAAAAAAAAATCAGCTAAGCAGAGCTTTACAGTTGAACCAGCAACTGTTGCGAGGCGGCTGAGGACACCCTGAAGTGATCAGAAGCAATTCTGTAAAGTTTTCTGATCTAGGAGGGAAAACCTTGACAAAGTGGGAAATCAGTTTGAAATTAAAACTTTCTGAACATGAGACCAATAAAGCTCATTTCTTACTCTGGAGGCGACGTTTACTGATCCTTTAAAGACCCACTCTGAGGAAATCTGTCTTTTTGGGGTTAGTAACATGTTATTGTGACATTTTTCTGCTGGTGGAGGATATGTTTAAGAAAATTAAGCTTAAAATTGCATTTCTGAGAATTTCTTTATTCAAATAGTTTTGAATCAGGAGCAGACGAAAGCATTTGAAAAAATACCGCTTTTTCTGAACAGAATATATGCTGTGAATTATTTTCAATGGAGTATAGTCCACTTTTCTGGGTTTTCCTTCACTTTCTACTTAATGCAGAGCATAAAGTCAGAGTTGAAGGCTTCTTTAGTCTCTTTATTTGGCGATGATTTGATCAGATGAGGAGTGTTTATGTGAGGAGCTGCTGGTTCTGCTCCTGCAAATAGTCAGTTCAGACACTAGAATTTGGTCGGGAAAAGACTCTGAGGTTCTGCAGCTCATCGCGTCTCCACGGCAGGAGCTTGAAGCAAACGTTTCACCTGAAATAAGAGAAAGGTTGTTGAGATGAAAAAGGAAGTTCCCAAACCTCTTTAGAAACTCTGACTTCTTGCTGACCTTAAACGGCTGTTTGTGTGGTGCGTTCATGAACGCTGGGAAGAACAAGTGCTTGTGTGTTGCAGGTATGAAAGCACGGTGCAGATCAGTAAACTGCAGGACCTGGTGAACCGCAGCAAACTGGCGCGCTGCAGGGGGAGGTTCGTCTGTCCCGTCATCCTCTACAACGGCAAGGTGCTTTCCTGCAGCGTCACAGAGGCTCTGCCTCTTTCTGAAAGCCTTCACCTTGGTGTTTGGGCATTGCTGTGCTAATGCCGCAAACGTGTGAGCGGAAAAAAGCAGCACAGCAGATGCAGAAGTCCCGAATGCTGATGATGGATGTGTTTTTCAAAATAAGAGCTCACAAATGACAGTTATTAGTTTAAATTTAAATAAAAAGCGTTATAGAGGACGTAAAAATCTGCTGGGAATTCTTTCCATTTGGAGGTTTTCTTGGTGAAGTCATTCCAGCTGATCGATGCGTGTTCCTTTCTC